>OZ038483.1:38683188-38795688 GCA_964036315.1 Acanthosepion esculentum | reverse complement strand
ATGGGTTTGGTTGTACTTGTTCTGTAGATATTTGAAAGTTCTTGTAATGTAGTTGTTAAATGTTTCTGTTTTGTTTTGTGTGTGGTGTGATGAATGAATAAATTATTTGTAAGCGATATTTCTATCATTAAAAAGTAACAATAAACGTGAGAAAGCAATAGTGGTGTAAAACTTACTTGTCGTCTTCATTCCTGGAGTGTTTCAAATCCCTTGCTGAGAGGTCACTGAGAAGAGAAAGACACTAGATTTCCCACCAGTCGGGCAGTTTGCTTTTTACTAGGAAATTAAGGGAAATAATTTTTTTTATTTCTCATGATCGCTAGATCACTACAAATTCAGATGTTATTATTGTGGATATTTAGTATTTCAAATAGACATCCCACTTCTATTTTTTATTAAATAGTGTGTATTAGATCTATCAGCCTGTGCATTTAAGAAATCTTAGTAAAAAGAAATGTGTTTAATTTCTAAAGAAAATATTTTCTTTATTAGAATTTCTCAAATGTATAAGCCAATAGACACATTCTGCCTAACAAATAATAATGTGGTGTCTATTTTAAATATGAAGTATCCCCTATAATAATGTTTGAAGTAATAAAAATGGCTTAACATGTAAGCATATTATATTATATTATATTATATTATGAGAAACTTTGTACAAGCCATTTACTGCTTTTCACTACTGATCTTTTCTGTTAAACGGGCAATTGCAAAATTTACCCAAAATATCCAGGGATGGTATAGTGGCAATTGGTTGGGTCTCAGGGTGCAACAATTTAAAGATAGCAATCAAAAGTTGTTGCCAAATGAAGGGCAAACTTTGTGAATTCTGTGAAGGCCTTGCCATAATTACAATCTCCATTGTTAGCCTGTGTTTAATAACAGTTTTGTGTAAGTTGCTTGAGGCAAAGGGATTCTGTGAAAGAAAAAGTACTTTTAGAGCTGCTCATAACTAAACAAGCTTCCTTCCTTCATGTTCATTTGATTGCATAGATTTTTCAACAAATCCCTTGAGACTGTGTAAATAAAGGATAGAAAATCGTGTCTGTATCTAGATATTCGTTTACACATGCTTATCTATTCTCTCCTCGTTGTATGTGGGGAAGGTTCTGTTGTTTGGCCCTTTGTTGGCCAAATTTCAGAAAGAACTTTTCTGCACTTCCTTGTGTATGTGCTTATATATACATACATACATACATACATACATATATATATATATATATATTTTAGAATTGGACATAGTCCGACAATTTATTTAAAGACATTTATATATATTATGTTTAACGTTCTTTTATAGATACAAGTATTTAAGCAAATGCTCCCGTTTTATATTAAACAGTATAAATAACATTTACCGGCCTGAATGAGTAGAAATGCATAGAAAATGACCTGTATACAATACGGAACCACATTCGCGTGATGTGCCTTAACCGTTCGGCCAGAGAGCAGCGTCTGGTTAGCAAGGTCGATTTTACTATCTTTAAAATTTTCTATGAAAATTTCTCGGACATTCAGGCTGGTAAATGTTATTTAATACTGTTTATTATAAAACAGAGCATTTGCTTAAATACTTGTATCTATAAAAAGAACGTTAAACATAATATATATAAATGTCTTTAAATAAATTGTCGGACTATGTCCAATTCTAAAATATATGACGTCATTTGTTTACATTTGATACGCTAGAGCAGATATGAATAGAAGAGATTCATGGAAGATTTAAGTTTAAAGATAGTAAAATCGACCTTGCTAACCAGACGCTGCTCTCTGGCCGAAAGGTTAAGGCACATCACGCGAAATGATGGTTCCGTATAGGATACAGGTTCGATTCCTGTCGGAGAGCGAAAATTTTCTATGAAAATTTCTCAGACATTCAGGCCGGTAAATGTTATTTAATACTGTTTATTATAAAAAACAGAGCATTTGCTTAAATACTTGTATCTATAAAAAGAACGTTAAACATAATATATATAAATGTCTTTTTACATATATATATATATATATATATATATATATGAATATATATTTTTTTGGCAGCATGTTTTCATCAAGACATGTCTCATTAAGTAATTTAGACAAGTTTTGTCTACTTAATTTATTATGATCCTCTCATATTCACAGACAAGCGTATTAGTATCCTAATTAAAGGAAGAAAGAAACTTACCATATTGATGCATATTCACTTATTCTGAGTACTTTTGACATTAGCATAATGTCATCTTCAGGGTCCTGTTTTATCTAAGTCAAATTTGCAGATCTGTTACATATATATATATATATATTTTTGAATTGGACAAAGTACGACAATTTATTTAAAGACATTTATGATATGTTTAATGTTCTTTTTATAGATACAAGTATTTAAGCAAATGCTCTGTTTTATAATAAACAGTATTAAATAACATTTACCGGCTATGAAAATTTCTCGGACATTCAGGCCGGTAAATGTTATTTAATACTGTTTATTATAAAACAGAGCATTTGCTTAAATACTTATATCTATAAAAAGAACGATAAAACATATCATAAATGACTTTAAATATATATATATATATATATATATATATATATATATATAAAAGGGAACATTGTGGTCAACACCCAATGGTGGCAGTCTGTTTCCTGCTTAAACATAATCATCATGGCCTGACATTTGTATTTAGGTATGAAACAGATTGCTGCTGTTGGGTGTTGATCTCAATGTCCACTTTTATATTTACATTGGCTCTGTCCTTGATACTGACCACTTTAACCCATAAATATAGCATAGCCGAAAACTATATTTTTTATCATATATTAGGTTGGTGCAAAAATAATGTCGTTTTCTCACATGAAGTTGAACGTCAAAAAACAACATTATTTTTCCACCAACCTAATATATATATATATATATATGTATTTGCATGTTTAATTGGATATGACAGACAAGAGGCTTTGATTTAGTTTTTTATACAGTTTCTCATATAATTTTATGTTTTCTTCTTTTTGGTATATAAATTATATAAAAATTGAAAACTGCATTTCAACCAAATTCCATTCTAAATTTTACTAATGAACTTAGTGAAAAAAAAATAAACTCCCTTTCTTAGATGTTCTTATTTATTTTAGTAATAATACATTTACAACTTCTGTTTATAAAAAACAACTAGTAAAGATTCTTACCATCTTAATTCCTCTAGTGAATGTCCTTTTAGATATAAAATAGGTGTTATGAATTGTTTTATAATATTCTTAATTCTAGTTTCATGTTTGTAATTTTCGTTGACATGATTTTTATAAAAAATATTAATATTATTATTTATGTTTTATATTCTTGTTGTTGGTAATAGATACCTTAGACACAAAAAGCCTAATTAGGAAATCCATTATTAATAAGCATTTGTTTTATGTTATTTAATTCTTTAAAGAAAAGCATGTGAGAGAATGATTTTTGTGAGCTCTCTTGAGGAAATTTTTAATAACACCAGTAGACAATAGCGAAAAATTAGACTAATTATTTATTACAAAAACTGCCAACCTTATTAGTTAAAAATAATAATTCACCTCTTAGAACAAAATTAAATATAACAAATATTATTTATGAATTTAAATGTCCATTAAGGAATTGTATTCTTGATCAATCAAAATTCATAAACAATTATACAGACATCATGTTTGATGGGAAGACTCACACTAAATTTTTCTGATCATAGCTCAATTACGTCTCATTTAAATACTCATGTAGACCTACAGGACCCTATTCATAACATACTTGTTAATAACACAAATATAATAGCATCGTCTACATGTAAAAAAAGGCTAAAAATAATGGAAGCCTTATTGATAAAAACCAAAAAACCAACACACAATAATATCAACTATGAACTTGACAGTGTTTCGAAAATGAAAACATTATATAAATACATACATACAAAAATCTATTTCTTGTTAACATTTAATATATTTCAGCCTTGAAAATGGCTAAATGTATAGCCAAAACACTCAGAAAAATGAACAACTAGACAGTCTTTATATAATTCATCTACTGAAAAGAAAAAATTATAAGATTATATGAGAAATTGTATAAGAACTAAATCAAAGCACCTTCAGAGTCTGTCTATATTTCTGAGATGAGGTATTATGTGCAGTATTTACATTAGTCGGACTATTGTCCTCATCTTTGTCGCCATATTTGTCACAACGTTTTAGCCGTTGTACGCTCCGGCCTTCTTCAGGTAGTTGGAATTTCGAACCGAACCCTTTATTTCAATCACTGGGGTAGACTGTTCTAGTTCCACGAGCCATGTTTGATGGATGTCAGTTATCAGTTATCTCCTGGTAATTTTCCCTCTGAATTGTCCTTGAGGACACATGGCACAGTGGATAAAGGCGTTGGTTAGATCCAGTGACAGACCCAAAGAGTATGAGTTCAATACCCGGTTCAGGCAGTGGAGAACTTTCAGAGGGAAAATTACCAGGAGATAACTGATAACTGACATCCATCAAACATGGCTCGTGGAACTAGAACAGTCTACCCCAGTGATCGAAATAAAGGGTTCGGTTCGAAATTCCAACCACCTGAAGAAGGCCGGAGCGTACAACGGCCAAAACGTTGTGACAAATATGGCGACAAAGATGAGGACAATAGTCCGACTAATGTAAATACTGCTCAAAGCACCTTGTTTGTTATATTCAATGAAATGTGCATAGAAGAAGGATTGCTGCCTAAATACACATACATACATACACACACATACACTTATATATATATGTATATATATATATATATATATATATATTTTTTTTTTTGACAAAAATAAAAATTCTTTTGATTGTTCTTTAATTTAAAAATTTTTAATTAAAAGACTTATAATTTAGCATTCCCACATCTTTAGCACTTCTCCTCAGTACATAATTATAATTTATGTTTACATTTATGTCTTCCCCACCACCATCACTACACATACATAATTCCATCAAGAGTGACATTACTTTGCTGTGATGAAGTCCTTTTCCAAAGATGAAATAAATTACACAGGATTTTTCCACTTTGTCATTCAATTGCCTAACATATGCAATTAGTCAAACTCAGTTTCATAAACAGCCAACAAATGCAATTCTTATAATGACTGCAGCAACAGTTGAAGGTAATGATTCAGAACAACTTGAAACAAAAAAAAGAAAAGGTTATTAAATTTGTTCTTTTATTCTTCTCTATCCTTAATAGTGTATTTTGTGTTTTTTTCACATATTCTCTGATACTCAGTCACCTCTTCTTTCTATTTGTCTGTATTGCCTTCGTTGGGGATGAAATGATTAAAAAAAAGTCTCTCAGGTGATGAAATGCATTGGTAAAGAAAAGTTTTCATCTTCATGTTCATATATATATGTACAGTGTAACCCGGATATAAGAGAAACTCGGATATAAGAGAGATTTTATCTGGTCCCAAATTAGAGCCTGTGTTAATGTATATACAGTGTAACCCAGATATAAGAGAGCTGTCGGGACCAGAGAAGCAGTCTCTTATATCCGGGTTTGGTCTATTATATATACATTAACACAGGCTCTAATTTGGGACCAGAGAAAAATCTCTCCTATATCCGGGTTTCTCTTATATCCGGGTTACACTGTATAATAGACCAAACCCGGATATAAGATAAAACCGGATATAAGAGACTTCTTATCCGGTCCCGGCAACTCTCTTATATCCGGGTTACACTGTATATATAAATAAATAAATATATATATAATTTGTCTGACAATCGCAAATAGCGTGAAACCCAGGATCACAAACTCACATCAATCCACCCAGGATCACAAACTCACATCAATCCAACTAAATATATATATATATATATATATATATATATATATATATATATATATATATATATAGATAGATAGATAGATATATACACACACACACACACATACATACATATATATATAGCAGTAATTCATTTAAACAAGTTGTTTAAAATTCAACCAATACAGTGTCTCTATTTAATTTTTTATTGTATTTTTCCAATGTTCAGTTGTGTATAAAATATTCCAAATGTATGTAAAATAATTAGAATATAGATAAATTATTTAATAAACTTCTTTCCGTTGTTGTCAATCTCAGTAAAACTGTTCAGTACATGATGTCACTTATATGACACATGTATATTCCAAGAAATGTCAGGCAGTAGCCAATAAAAACTCTTGTCTATGATATGAACAACACTGAATTTCAGATAAAGAGGGGCACCAATCAAAAGTATGAAGACAAAAACAGAGCAAAAATATGAACTTTAGACAGTTTATCCCCAATTGTGATTTGGATGTAAAGAGATTAAACAGACAGACTTTAATTCAAGTTGTTTATATACAAACAGCAAAAATTCATTTAAACGAGTTGACAAAGGTTAATCTTTTTCATGGTTTATTGCATTTTAAAGTATAAAATACTTAGAAAAACACATACAAACATGTCCAGTATCATCAAGCTCTGGAAAACTGTTCTTCACTTATACAGCAGCATTTAGTTCTTGATAATGATGAATTGAGATTGTAAACCTGAAACAGACCTTTTAGTTTGAATTTAATACAACTTGTTTAAATTATAAATATACTATTATGTGCAGTGAGTCAGACAGAAAGTTTGATGAAGTCGTTATTATATTATTGTTTGCATCACAAAAGATTTAATTTGTGATTTTATTGAAAAGTTTCATCCACTAAGAGGACAAGGCTTGTTCAGAATGTACTCAACCATTTTGAATATATCAAGATTTGGTTGTACAGTCTTGATGTAAGTATCAGAGATTGCCTTCCTGGGCATATGAGATAAATATATTGAATATCTCAAGATCTGGTTGTATAGTGTTGATGTAAGTTTCTGAGATAACCTTCCTGTAAGAATACACAGGGTTACTCAGTTGGCCATTGATACACCATTAAATGAATTTGTGTACTTTGTGATCATCACAGTGATAGAGCAAGTAGATTCTTCTGTGAGGTACAATCCAGATTTGTTTCCTTGTAAATTCTGGTTTTTCTCAAAGCTAAAATTGCCAGTAAAATGCCGTAGATTTAAGATTAAAGAAAATAGACATAAGAATAAAGAAAATACAACAAGGTAAGTGCTGTCAATCCTGAAAGGGGAATTTACAGACTATTTTAAAAAGTAGAAGTGATGCTGAAATAAGTGTTTCAGTTCCCATGAGGAGTAATTTGAAGTATATATGTATGTTGCGGAATCCACCCTGGATCGGTTAAGCCGGCTCCTTCCAAGGAATTCACCGCGTCCGGAACAAAGGCTGACCAAGCACGGCGATCCATCGCCAATGCTGAAACGAGTGACAGCCATTCCCGATTCCAACGGCGGTGAATTCTTGAAACGGAGTAACAAGGGAGTTTGAACTTCACACACGGTCCCCACACCTCACGTGCTATCCCAGTGGAGGGAGGAATATGCTCTTACTTGCCGCAGAATTTCCACAGACGCAGAGGCAGGAGTAACCAAGAGGCCGCCGGATGTCGGTGCAGACGCCGAATGGTTTTGAATTCAGAGTTGACCTTCTCCTAGACCAGTTGCCATCCATGGCTATAGAACCCAGTCTGTCCTGCTATTTGCCCATAGTTGAAGGGAGAAGAAGAGGATTCACACCTTTCCCAAGGGTGTTAGCATGTAAGTGAATGTAACGGATTCAACTGGAATTTGAACTCGGCTCTACGATTCCTCAATCCGAGCCGTTATCCATTACTCCACCATGCCTCCTCCATGCCTCCTAATTTGAAGTGACCATAGCACTATTGCCTTAAGTAGGTAATTTTTTTTATAATCTTTTAGTGCCTATTGTTCTACTACATTAAGTCATATTTTTTTATCCCAGGTGAGCACTAATTGTATTTTAATGCATTCTGTAAGCATATATTGTATTTTAGACTTTTCCATGTATATTATTGATAAAATAATAAAAATTAAAGCTTCTTTGGTATTTTAAAAAATGTCTTAAAATATAACAATGAACACTGAAAGGCTAATATTAAATGGCTGTATACTTTTCACACTTATCTTTTATCCATACTGTTTCCCTAGAGAAATATAGAAGTCTTAAAAATTTGATTTAAAGATTATTACATGCATAAAAATCCAGTAATTTACAAGCAGAAAATAAAGAAATATAATCTTTCATCCTGCTTTAAAATAAAGAATAAACTTTCCCATTGATTTTCAATTAGACTTGTATTTTTTAACATGATAAAACTAACAATAAAATGTCATGTCAGAAATTCCCTAACCTGTTAGGGTCATAGGTGCACTACACATACTGCCGCCATAGCCAAAGTAATACATCAAGGTCAAGTTAGCCTGATGTAGCACATTCTACTTCAGGGTGCTTTTGAATTCAAAGTTTTCTTTCTCTCAGACTGGTTGTCACCTCAAAGCAAAAAAGCTCAGTCTTCCATAGCTGGAAGAAGATTTATTCATACTTTTTCCAAGGGCAATAGTGCAAAGTGAATGAGACAGAATTGATCAGAAATTGAACTCACCATGCTGATTTCATTTTCCACTCTGATATCCATTACACTATCCCTACCTCCATTTAGTAAAATGCAAGAATACATAAAAACTATAAGTTTTTGTCTGTTAATAACATTATAATATTTATTTTCTTTGTTCATAAAAACAAAATTCTTATCTCTCTTGATGAAAGACTTTTTATTTTTTTGTTAAATTAAATCAGGACTTTGAACTCCAAGTTATCTATGATGACAATCTCATCAAATAAAGGAGATAGGAACAAAGTTAATCCCAACAATCTTCCCCCCAGGTTTTATCAATGAAAAAAATTAAACAATTTTGTTGGAATTTGGCAATAGTTGATTTTATGCTTACCTTAATTTTAAGCAAAAACCCAAACAAATTTCCTTTATCAGCTTAGCAAGATTCCTTCATCTGTTAAGTGGCCAGAATTCTCTTTTTGTGAGCTTCTGGTCACCATTATCGGAAGCCTCTTGTTTTTCCTCTTTTGAAACTGACCACTCGTTTCTTGCATACAAGAGAAAAACCTTTTGGTTCTAACTATGTCTTCAGGGAAGTGATTCTTCTTACCAATAAATGGTTCTTCAAATGCTTGAATGGAAAAAGATTTCCTTTCAGACAAAGTTGTTTTTCTCTAAATACTTTTGATCTGAAGTGATTGAGGCTATTCGCTACTCTTCTGGAATTTGAACTCAAATTCTTTTATGGCTTCCAATTCTTGAACTCTTGGAAGCAATTTCTTTTTTGGTTTCAAGAACTTTCTTCTTTTAGTCTGTTTTACCATTTTTCTTTTCTTTTTAATCCCTGCAGACCTTCTTCTTGTTAATGGCAGATTTTCTTTCTGTTTTATGCTGAAAAGTAGAATTTCTTCATCTTTAAGCCAGGTTTGGGAACCATTTGCATTAAAAGAGGCAAAATAAAAAAAAAATCAATACATTGAATGTGCCTTTTGTATTGTATGATTATCTATATTTGTTAAGGGCATATAACCTGAAATTCACTGTTAGTTCTTTAAAAGTCTCTTTTGTTTTAGAAACTTTCGTTTCCTTTAAGTAATTGAACACTGATTTTATTCTCTTAAGATCTATTTACCATCTTGCTGTGTATTGGAAAATAGCTCATCTTGCAAACAATTGAACTGGAGAGTTTTAATATCAGAGTTCAAATTCTGATGATGATGTTGACTTCAGCTTTTTCCTGCCCACCACTTCATTAAAGCAATGTAGTGAAGAGTGTTAAATCTTTGATGAGACTTCTTCAGATGGTTGCACAGTAGAGCAGACATTGTCAGATTTCAATTCCTGAAGCTAAAAATTGTTCAGTTGGTTAAACATTGAAATAAAGATTTTAAAGTCTACATTTCTTGCCACAATACTAAATCTACAATCATGAAATAAGCTTGAAAATGGGGAGTAATGTGAGTTGCTCTCCTGATTAGCTCCTGTTTCAAACCAGGGCATTCTGTTGTTCATCTAATGATTGCAAACTTTGTAATGGTCGTGTAGTTAATTCATACTGCATCATTGGCATTTCAAATGTAGCCTAAGATCTTTCAGTGTACAGTGTTTAGTTGCATCTGAATATGTCTTCATCCATGTGATATTTCCATTTAAAAGCATAGTCTGTTGAAAAACAGGTCACAAAAACAATTTTTAATATTGATTTTTGAGATTTAAATTATCAACAATCAGTTATTGATCATACAGACTGAACATTATACACTGATGATTTCAGATGAGAATTCAGGTTACAGCCACTCTTGTATATGTATCTCTTCAAAATAAACTCAGAGTAAAATCTTTCTTTTATTTATAGTCTACCTAAAAATACTTTAATGTCATTTTTTTGTTTATTTTTCTTTGTAGTTTTTTTTTATTTTGACTAACATAAATATGAGACATGTCCCAAAAGTAATATACAAACATAAAATATATGGTTTGCCATTCAGACCAGCAAACTTTAATCCACTAGACCATGAGAACAATCTATCCCATGGATTGAATAAAGTGTTTGGTTTGAAATTCTGAATTCATCAAGTACAAAGGCAAATACCTGAAGAAGGCTTAAGAGTACAATGGCTGAAATATTGGTTGTAATATATATATATATATATATATATATATATATATATATATATAATAAATCACAGTAAGTGCTAGTAGTAATAAATCAGTGAATGCAAAACAGGTAAAATTTATATTAAAAATAATTATTTTGGTGTTCCTTACTGCTTGATGATAAAGTTCCATGCACATGGCAATCATCATGTATAAATTCTATTTTAATAATATGTCTTTTACTAATATATATCTCTATCTATAAAAGGCAGGATGTGTGTGTGTGTGTGTGTGTGTGTAATGAATGCACGGCCGCAATTTTCAACAGATTTGCACCAAAATTTACATGCACATGCTCCAAGTTAGTGGAAAGGCCAACACTGACTTTGCATTTCCCAACTCCCATCGATAGTGGAAATAATAGATTTTTTCATGCTTCTATGGCAGTTTTCATGTAGTTTGCGGCCATTTTCTACTGGCCAGAGTGAGAGCCTATAGCTGGCTGCCACGAATAGGCAGGAAGATTCTATTGGCCAGCGTGAGAGCCCACAGCTGACTGACATGAATGTTAACTAGCATGCTAGCATGCAAAAAAATTGATAGCTGCATTTGTCACAAGTGGGGAAAATTTAAATCTGCATGGCACTTTACTCCAATTGGCTCATTCTCTTGCTTAAACTCAACGTTGATTCTGATTCCGCAAAACTGAGTTGGGTGTGAAAAAATATTTGTTGTTAACATTCTTTTTTCATTCGGTTTTTCCAGTTATGAGTCCTTTTTTTAAAGCTGGTCGTTTTGTGTTCATTATGTTTAGTTCTGTTTTTGTAACAGATTTAATGTTTAGTATAGAGCTTAGAAAAAATTTGCAGTGTGAGATAGGCAAGAAGTAAGGCATATAGCAACATCATCATGGCAAAGGGCACTCCTTTAAAGGCAAGGAAGGGCAAAAATATTTTAAGTCAAGTGATAGCGATTGCTGTATGAGTCGTACGATTTTTGAATCAAGCACGGGCAACGCCGGGTCATGCTGCTAGTATATATACAAGCAGCATATCTTCATTCAATTATGTTTGGTTGAATAATCTAGACATATTATCTCTATTTGTTTTTATATTAATCCTCTTAAATTCATGGATCAATTTCTTAATGTTGTTACTGAACTCATTAAGGAAGGCATTTCTTTTATTTTTCCAATGTCAATCTTCTCCAAGATCATCTTCAAGGGTGAATTGCTAAGACAAAAATTAATTGATAGGTGTTAATTTTTATTTTTTTATTTTTGTTGAGTGCGCATGAAACACACTCTGTTATAGTCAATTTATATTAAGAATATGTAAGGGAGGCGACTTATTTTAAATTTTTTATTATTAATGTTTTAAAATATATATATATAGGATTGATACAAATATAAAATTTGTCACTTAGCTGATTGATGTTATTTTCAGCATCTCGATTCTAGGATTTAATAGACAATCACTTCATCCACTCCTCAGAAGATATCAGGAATTGACTGTTTATTTTCTCATTTTTTATCACTTTTATATTGAATTAATAAATAATTTATGCTCTTTACATTGATGCAAAGTTGACGTTTTTCTTCTTTCATTGTGTTTGTGTTTGTGCGTGTGTAGAACATCACGGTTGTTATTTCTTCTTTTTGTTGTTTTTCTTGTCTCTTTATACTTTCTTCTTATTGGTTTTATACATTTTCTCTCTTTAATTTTAAGTGTCAGAGCCAAACGTAACAATCCAACATCTGATTTGGCAGACAGTTAATGATCTTAGTAATTCTTGAGCATTCTAGGGCTTTCTTGAGTTTGAAAAATGTAGGGGTAATTCAATTTTTTAACTCAAATATTTTTTATTTTATTTTTAAAATAGGAAATCAATTGACCAAAATCACCTGAGGATACCAAAACGTTGAAACCGAGGTATTGGAATCAGCTGATTTCCTAATTTTTTATACTTAAAAGGGCTACACGTTAATTTTTTATCTTTTTATATATCCCCTGATTGGGTCGATTTGGTGATGGGGAGTATGATGTTGAAAGACCCGAAACTCCCTGATGAACCAAGTCAAAACATCACTGACGACCCCCTCGGGCGCCTACTTAAAAGCGTATTTTTGAATTACTGAGCACTTATTAATATGTGACTGTTTCCTGGTTTAATTCAACTCTGACCATTAACTTTTTTTATTATTTTATATATATATATATATCATCGATTCTCCCGTCGAATTCGATGAATGAGGGTCAAGCAGATCAGTTCCTAGAAACTGAGAGCCCAACGCCGACACATGAGATTTGATTATAGTGGTGAATGTTTCGTGCAGGACCATCCACACTTTTTGAAGGGACGAATACAGAGACCTGATGCACTGAGTACCACAAAGTCCCCAAACGACCCTCTGCAGGTTTGGAATTCAGAGTTGTCCTTCTCCTAGACCAGTTGCCATCCAAGGCTATAGAGCCCAGTCTATCCTGCTATTTACCCATAGATGGAGGGAGAAGAACATGATTCACACCTTTCCCAAGGGCATTAGCACATAAGTGAATGTAATGGATTTGACTGGAATTCAAACTCGGCTCTCTGATTCCCCAATCCAAGCCGTTATCCATTACTCCACCATGCCTCCTCATATATATATATATATATATATATATATATATATATTATATTTAATGATTCATCGAGTCTGAAACCTCTACAGAATGCAGAAAGCATTGGACGGCCGTTTCGTCCTGTATTTGGGACTCATCAGCAGTGTGCATCGACTACCGAAAATTGAAACCCTGACAGTTAGGTTGTGAAGCAAACACCATACCAACTGCTCCAACGGGCCTCGGTGATGAAGAGGTAGCAAATCAGACTCAATATAGCGCCGCTCACTCACAAATTCCTTGGTGGAACTCTACTGAGATTTTTGCTACCTCTTCGTCACCGAGGCCCGTTGGAGCAGTTGGTATGGTGTTTGCTTCACAACCTAACTATTAGGGTTTCAATTCTCGGTAGTGGATGCGCACTGCTGATGAGTCCCAAATATAGGACAAAACGGCCGTCCAGTGCTTTCTGCATTCTGTAAAGGTTTCAGACTCAATGAATCATTAAATATAATTATCAATTTCTCCTAATAATTTCAAAATATATATATATATTTAATACCTGTTGCAGACACCTGTTCAAACATATCTGTGCTTTGTCATCGTCTACAAAGCCAGTCTGGATGTGAGCACACAATCTAATGTGAATCAGTAGTTGAACAAGGGCGGGGTACACTCAAATCCTTAATCATCATGACTTATGACTTTATATTAGTGCAAACTCCAATAACATCTGAACAGTTTTCATTTACCTGAATTTTGTTCCAGGAACTTCCCAATGGTGTTGTATGCTGGGATCATGTTGGCTGATTGATTCATTCATTTTCTATGGATAATCAATCCTTTGCAGGTTATTTAAACCAGAAAATATTTTTAGTTTGTAATAATTTTTTTGAGATAATAATGTTATAGCAATACAAATCTTATCAATTATCATAGCTGGTGGGGCGAACTAGTACATGTATTTTTCTTAGAGCTTTTTTTATCACATGATCTTCACAAAATCTTTAAAGAGTGACTAGGAAACATGATCTTCATTCAAAATGGCTATTACTGCTACAGATCCTAAAATGTGTATAAAGAAATACAGGGGCACTTGTGAACTGGCAATCTCTGACTGATTTCTATTCAGAAAATATCAATTGCCATGACAGGATACAAAATGTTATCAGTACCAATAAAGACATTTCTTAACACTGCATACAGAATTGATTGTCCGAAGACAAAGAGCCCCACTTACTTTCAAATCCATAATTAACTTTGTCAATGAATCTTTGCATCTCCGAGTTTTCTCTCTTGGGACAATTCTTTGGTCTTGCTTCGTCATGTACTCAGTAAACACATTCTTTAGAAATACACACTACTTGAAACCCAAAAGTCCAGGGGCATAAAGGCTTCCACTACCTCTTATTTAGATGCTTCTCCAAATTCAACAAAGCAATTGCCATTCATTGAACAATGAGATTTAAGAGAATTAAATTACTTTACTCATCACACAATTGCATATGAAACATTTTGGACTTGCATTTTATCGATATTAGGCTTTTATTGCTATTTATGTAATAAATGGTTATATATTACCAATATTATTCTCTCTCTCTTTCACTATATATATAATTATATATATATATATATATTGTATATATTTGTGTATCAGATGACTTCATGTATATTGCAACCCCTGAATTGTTTTACATGAATTTTAGCCCCACCAGAAAAAAATTACCTGTATATATTGCAACCAGTCACTGAAAATGCATGATTTTTAGCCTCTTCAAAAAAATTACCTGTGTATAGTGCAACCCCCTAATTTTTGCATTAAAAAAATGATCATAAAAGCTTATATTACCCTTGAGTACATATATATATATATATATATATATATATATACACGTGGCCTTTGTATGAATATTTATGGAGGACTCACAAGTTGTAAGTGTAGAAAAATTTTAAATTTGAAAATTTAACTGGCTTTTTAGTAGGCATTCATAAAATAATATAATATATATTCTGCAATAATTAATACAATAATTGTTACCCAAAATCTGGACAAGGGAAAAATCCTGAAACTCCATGTCAACTTTCAATAAGTAATGTGAATTTTAATTACTCCTGATACAATATATATAATCATTATGGAATAATGGATTGTTGTTTGAATTGAAGAACTGGAGAGCTGAGTTCAAATCACAGTCAGGTTTGTTACATTCAAATATGTGTTAACACCCTTGGGAAAGAGTATCTCTCCTCCCACCAGGCATAGATAGATAGCAGGGCAGACTGGGTCTTATAGCTTTGGTTGGCAAATGGTCTAGGAGAAGGACAACTTTGAATTCAAAACGTCAGGAGGGATATTGTGGCATGCTGTGCACTTTTTAGTTGATGTTGTTCCCAGGTCCCCAACTTCCCAGGCTGGTAACACCTGTTATGGCCCCAGCTGTGGGCAAATACTGAACCCCTAAATTGGGGTCAAAATAGGAAAATATAAAAATACATTAGAAAAATTACCAGAACTCACAAGAGAATAAAATTTTGGCATTAAATGACCCATGAGTAATTGATATGCCATTAAAATCACAAACCAAATCAAAATCCACAAATCCTGTTCCCCTTTACACATAATACTATTACAGGTCCCTATTTACATATATCCACTTTCAAAAGCAGTAAAGTTAATTTTTATTAGTAGATCTACCTTGTAATTATACTATTAATACTACAAATCAGTTTCTATAAATCTTATAACTTAGTGAAATATGAGCCTCATTAGATGAAGAAAACCTATTTACAAAAGTTAAAGTGTTATAGTGGCACACCCCGACATGGATTGGTCAGTCTATAAAAGACTGACGAGCTATTGAAGGAGGAGGAAAGTGAGACAGACAGAGAGAGCGAAGGCGACCCTTACGACCCTCCGTGGCTTATCTCCTGTTTTCCTTAGTATTATGAACTCTTGCTCATTTGTACTTTACGTACTTTAAACCATTGTTATTTGTTACCTGATTTCTTGTGTTATTGTAATCTTTCCACTCGGTATTACTTTGTTGTTTATATCGTATAATCCATGTTTGTTTGTTTGGGTTTTATGGCATATCAACCACTGTGGGTTATTTAATGCCAGATCCAGTTTATATGAATTTTAAATGCCTATTTTGTATGGAACATTTTTAGCAACCCAGAGCTTATTTGCTTGCACACTGCAAAATAATCCTAGGTATTTTGTTTAAGTCAAGAATTTCCACTTGATAATTGGTTGGTTGTTTGGGGTTTTATGGCATATCAACCACTATGGGTTATTTAATGCCAGATCCAGTATTTACTAAATATATCAAAAACGTATAGTTGGCAACATCATTGTTTAAAAAAAAAGTGTAGTTGGCAACATCATTGTGTCAATGTGGTGGAAGTTCACTATTTTCCCATAGCTGGGACCCCAACAGGTGCTACCACCCCGGGTCAGGGTGGACCTGGGAACACCAGCAATATATATTATTGGGTCCAAAGAAGACTTTGCTTTGCAATCCATCCATGGTTCTGCAATCCAAGTTTGTGCATGCAGAGTCTAGAACAGTGGGGACACTGGATGTTGGTGTTTATATGCAATGCCACAGTGGCATTGTTCTTTTTGGGAAATGAGTTTAAGATTCCAGTCTTCTTCAAAGTGTGCAGAGTCTTAATGGGCAGTGGCCTGCCAATGCAACCGGTTAACAGCACACTCCTCCAGCTACTTTGGTCTGATTTTGTACCCAGGGAGGTTAGATTTAATTGAGTTTTTGAACCATTTCTTTGATCAGCCTTGATGTCTTTTGCTATATAGTAGCTCTCTGTACAACATCCATCTAAGAATGTGATGCATCTCCATGCAAATGACATCAGACTTGATGAGAATGGATTCAATGCTGATTGAGTTCACACAGTTCAAAATTTCAAGGTCGGTAATGCCATCTTGCAACATGATTCCAAGTATATAGCAAACATCCCACTTGTGAAACTTTTCCAATTTCTTGATGTGTCTACAGTACAAGGTCTGCATTCTGCATCCATAGAAGAGAAAATGAAAGATCATTGTGTTGTATCCTTGTACTTTTATTCACAAGTGTATGTTGTGCTAGTTGATTACTGTCACCAAACTTCTCGAGTGACTGACTTGCTTTGCTGATTTGAGTGTCAATTTTTGTTGTGTGGAGAACTATCACAGGAGATGTTGCTACTTAAGTATTTGAAAGTTGGGTGCCATCTTTGATGGGAGCTGGTGAAGGGAGCAAAGTGTTTGGGGCATGTTGACAAAGCACTTTCATCTTGCTGAAATTGATTATTAGGCTAAACAATTTTGAAGCCATAGAGAATTGCTCCAGCATCAGCTACATTTCAGATACCCCATGGGCCATGAGGGAACAATCATCAAGTGTCTGTTGGAGAAAATGCTGGCAAGTGTAATGTTTTTGAAGCAACAAAGCTCAAAGAAGGATCTGAAATATAAATCCCTTCCTCTAGACCTTGTGTTGCATGAGACAGCATGCACATTGAAGAGAACTGTGGCTAGAATACAGCCTTGTTCCATATCGTTGATGATTTCGAAAGGCTCTGTCATGTCACAATTGGAAAGGACCTGACTGAACGATCATGCCATCATGAATGAGCTGGGCGATCTTTACAAACTTATGTTGGCATCTGGTGCACTCAAGATGAGTTAAAAAAGCTTCCTTATTGATAGTGTCAAACTCTTGTCAGTTCAATGAATACAATATTTTGCTCAATACACTTTTCTTGTAATTGCTTTATGGCAAAGATCATATCTAAAGTGCTTCTGTCTGGTCTGAAGCCACATTGAGCCTCAGAGATTCTGCTTGAAGATAGTGTTAAGGAAAGCTCATGCAAAGATATATTCAGTGATGGAAAGTAATGAGATTCCCATATAGTTTCCAACTTCATTTTCCTTGTGATTGTGTATAATGACAATCAAGACATTGCAGAAGTTGTTTAGCATCTTTTTTCCTCTTCCTCCCAGAAGAAAGGTTTCATGAACTGCTACATTCTATATTTCAGCAGGAATACTGTCCTTTTCTGATATTCTGTCAGAAGTTTTCTGTTATATTGCTTTCTTGATCTCTGCCATAGAGAGTGGTAATTTAAGCTCAACCTGGACTGATTGCAAAGGTATCAGTGCTGTAGGGTCAATTGTCAAGGATCTGTTGAGCAAGTTACTGAAGTGTTCTGTCCATAATTTTTTCAATCCCACCCGATCTTTGATCAGAGTTGTGCCATCTGAAGCCAGCAGTAGAGTACTACTAGATATTAATAGAAAATATACTACCTTAAGGTAGCTGAACAACCTCATAGCATTGTAAACACCAGCATTGCATTGAAATTCCTCAGCTTTGTTCAGCCACCTCTTGCATCTTTTGCAGTTTCAATGCACTTCTGCCTGGCATTTTTTGAACTTATCCCTTTTGGTAACAGACTAGGTAATTGACACTGCCTTCATGGCTGTCGGATCTGTAGATCTTATGTACTCACTCCACCAGGAATCTTCACATGCAATAGGGCTGACAGCCCCAAAATGATTGAAACTTTGGACCCATCAGCTACACTCACCTGGTTTTGCCTGCCAATCAAAGTTGTTTACTGGTGGGGGTTGCTGCTGTTGTATACAAACATCTACTTGGTGCCACAGGAGCTGAGTGTCAGATGGCAATCAACATGCCCGATTAGTTCCAAAGGTGTACTATTCTTCTCCAATTTGAAGTGCTATAACCTCCTTTACACCTCATATCCTATTTTTCTTACACTAGACATCAAAGTAAATGGTTCAACATCAAATATACCAATTACTATTATTGTAATAACATCTGTTTAAAATAAATAACTGAAAAAGCAAAAAGAACAAACAAAAATAGGTTAAAAAGAATAAAATGAAGGAAAATAAATGAACAAAATAAGTAAAATAAATTGATTCAAACTAATAAATAACTAAGTAAATAATAAACAAAATAAAAGACCACAAACACACACATAATCACAAGTAAAAGTAATAGTAACAATGAACAATAAATAATCAAAAGTTAACAAACAACACTACAAATAGTAAAAAAACTGCATCCAGTCCTACAATTATTGCCACTCAATAACCCCTAGAATAATGACTGTTACCACAATACAATAGACAACCCACAATGCATTACTGATCTGTATATATAAATAGTCAAGCAAAAACACAATATGGCCTGATGATTGCATACAGCATGAAACATACTGTTGCCACTGGATGTTGACTTCAATGTCCACTTTATCTCTCTCTCTCTCTCTCTCTCTCTCTATATATATATATATATATATATATATATATATATTTTATATATATATATATTTTTATATATATATATATATATATATATATATTTTATATATATATATATTTTTATATATATATATATATATATATATATTTTATATATATATATATATATATATATATATATATATATATATATATATATATATATATATATTTTATATATATATATATATTTTTATATATATATATATATATATATATATATTTATATATATATATATATATATATATATATATATATATGCACACACACACATATGCATTTGGTGCTGAAAAGTTTAGAGTATATTCAACAGGTCCATCTACCCCATACCCAATCTGATGTTTGGTTATTTGGTCAAATTTTGTTAAGTAGAGAAAATTTCAACACCTACCTCACATTTGTTTTCACATATATATATATATATATATATATATATATATATATATATATATAAGCCTAGAATACCAAACTTTATGGTCTCATCTAAAACACACAAAATAGGAATCCCAATGCACCCCGTGATTTTAGGTATAGTCAGCGCTCCCCACAAATTGGCAAAAAATATAAGAATTTTAGCCCCCCTCCTTGACTGACAAATTCATGTCTAGATAAAAAATCACTTTACATCAACGTCCTGGTTGAAAAATGCTTAAATCTCTTAAAAAAAAGTACCTAACACAAAGATAAACCTCTCTCTACCAATAGCTAAAATAATAAAAATCTAACATCTCATCGCCATCACCTATTTTACATTTAATAATAATTTCTCTAAAGAAAAATTCCGATTACCACCCTAAGTGGAGTGATTTTCTTCGGAGTATTTTCTTAGAATTTCTCGAATCAGGTCCTTTCTAAAATATTTTGCATAAACAATCAACATACTTCCAATATATTGATAATACTCTATTAATATAACCATGTGATACTGATTTAATGGATCTTGTAGATAAACTAAACAAAGTCATATATACAAGAGAATTTACAATTGAAATTCTGCACCATGTTAACTGTAGCTTAAAAGTTATTGTCCACCAAAAATCAACTAATAAAAATCATCTCATCAATTTCTGTTCCCATCATAACAACAAAATAAAATTTGGAATAATCATGGATTCTACTTAAGAGCACTCAGAATTTGCAGCCCTCAATATTTGCCTAAATTGGAGAAATATATTGAAAATACTTTCAAGACCTTAACCATTACCCTAACCATTTCATATTCAATGCAAAACCAAAAGCTTATAAAATATTCTAAAATAGAAAAGCAGCCCCTCCTGACAAACTCAATGAATTAAAAAAATATATTGTTCTACTCACTAACTCTATCACAACTACAATTAAAAAGAATTTATCTAAACTCAATATAAAATTTGTTACAACTATATCTGAAACAATAAAAGACATAATTAATACAAAAAAAACAATAAGCTGAAACTTGAAGGAGGCATTTACTCTATTACCTGTAATGATTGCCACAAGGAATACATTGGAGAAACTTCAAGAAATTTAAATAAAAGATTATACGTACACAAAAGCATCTTTTACAAAACAACACACTGAATGCATTAGTTGTTCACTGTAATGTGACTGACCACAATTTTAATATGAGAAAAAGCTGTTCTAATTAAAAGAGAAAATGATTCATTACTTTAGTCCAATGAAGTCTTTAAAAACATCACTCAAAAATTTTCCACTTTCTCATTGATCTTTCCCCTAAAATACATATATATCTATATCTATCTATCTGTCTATATATATATATATATAAATATAGGTAACTATACTCGTGTCGAAAAACCTTCGAACTCTTGATTTAACAACAGCCAAATCAATCACGAAGGAAAAGAAGGTTTTAAAAAAAGAAAGAGCCAGGAACATGAAAGTCTGTCGAAAATAATCGCACAGATACAGGTTCAAGGCCCAAAGAAAAAACCCCGATACGAGTAAACAACTAACTAAAGAGCTCAATACAAGCGTAGAGCAAACCTAGTCAAACCTAATGAGCCAGACACACCTACCAAGGTTTCACTTAGGCAGATCGACGATCTGCCTAAGTGAAACCTTGGTAGGTGTGTCTGGCTCATTAGGTTTGACTATATATATATATATATATATATATATATATATATATATATATATATATTAGCTGGTCACTCATATTTGAGGATACACATCTACTAGGGCAGCTAGCCAATTCCTACTTCAGATGATCTCTCAAGCACATTTGTGTTTGTTCAACACCCACAGAGCCCACCTGTGGGGTTTGTACTGCAACTATGCTCAGCAGACCTTAGTTACTGGGAGAGAGCATGTTATCTAGCATGATCAACAATCTGAACAAGGCCAGCACACTCAAACTCTCAGTCACAATGACTTGTGACTTCAAGCTAGCACAGTTATTGATGGTCCCCCAAGGGTTCCGTCTACACAATTTCACTCACAAGGCTTGGGTCAACCCATGCTATGGTATAATTTTAAGGCACTATCCAAAGTGGGATCATCCCCCTCCAGACTGATAACATCAGGAAGTCTCCTTCCCGACAAATCAACCATAGTGAGATTCAAACCCAGGTCTCATGGTCACTAACCACTCAGCCATGTGCCCATATATATATATATATACACACACACACACACACACACACACACACTCATACATACATACATGTGTGTATATATATATATATATATATATATAAAAATTTCAGATAGAATATATCTGTAAAAGGACAATATATTTTTTCTTTTTTCAAATATATATATATATATATATATATATATATATATATAACACTTTCACCCCAGCCCCTCAAACTCCGACATCTTACTCTCTGGGTTGAGGTGTCTACTCGGTCCTAACCAAACTTAAGGGAGTGGCCATAGGTCCCCTGAGCATCTGTAGATTATTCGAACAGTCCACTGGTTTAATCCTGCTAACGTTGTGATTTGTTTGATCCAGAAAGCAGAAGTGATGGTCATCCATTCACAGTCGACTGAAGATATAGACATGGCTGGAGAGTCTGTGCTATGAAATTTAGAATGCAGCAAAAAAAAATTAATATATGCAGAAAGCTGGACAAACAACTATTCAATGGTTGAATTGTTAATGTCTTTTATATAGCAGAAAAGAATAGTATAGAAAAGAAACGGGTTACAGAAAAGAAAAGTATTTGACATAAAAACTCATACACTGGGTTCTAGACAGAGAGAGTGTATTGTGATTAACTTGTTGTTAAATCATCTCAGAATGATATACGACTCTTGCAATAGAGGGATAAGATTTCTGTGTGGGACTTAAAGTTTATAGTCACGTTCCTCCTCAGCAGCAGTAACAGTAGTAGTAATATTCATGGTAGCAGAAGCAGCGGTACTTATATCAACAGTACATGTTAGCGGACGCTTCGTTCCAATCTCTGACATCACTTCCTCTCCCGCTTGAGTCTTCAACTCGACTCTCCACTGTCTCTAGCCCAACTCTTGCCCGGACTAATTCTCTTCTCCAGTCTTGCCAAGAATTTTCTCCCATCTCTCATGTAGCGCCACAACCCGTAACAGTCGACGCGTATGCCCATGTGCGTGATGGCACGCATGCGACAATGATACACCGACCGATCGCACCCTCTCTCTTCTCTCTCTTCTGTCTGCCACTTTTCCAGCATAACTACGCGTTTATATAGAAAAACCCGGCTGGTCATAACCGATCCTCGACCCCACCACCTCGCACGCGATAATCACAAGGTTCTGGCTGCTTCAACCAAAATCATGTGAATTCTAAAGGTCCTTCTTGCTTACTAAGCTTTATTTCAAATTTTAACCAATAAAAATTAGTTCGACCATTTTCATTGTCTTCTAATGACCCAGATCTCATTGGGTACAACTTCTGCCCTAGATCATATTTCCCATCAGTAAACAAAATGCTCTGATCTAATTTCACTACTCAGATCTACTCCAATTTAAATAAAAAAATGTGTGTGCGTGTGTGTTTGTGTGTGTTTCCCAAACTCTCTCTCTGTCACATATATGATAAAAATATAGTTTTATGGTTTGCTTAATATCAGGGATATAGCATGTGCAAATATATGACAGATCAGTGAGGTCAACACTAAGTGACAACAGTCTGTTTCATGCTTGAACAAAGTCTTCAGGCCATCCATATATATATATATATATATATATATATATATATATATATATATACATACATACATACATACATACATATATATATATATATATATATATATTTGTGTATTTAGGCAGCAATCCTTCTTGTCGACAACACTAATATAATAGCATCATCCACATGCAAAAAAAGGCTAAAAATAATGGAAGCCTTATTAATAAAATTAAACAAACCGACACTTAATAATATTAACTTTGAACATGGACATAATATCTTGACCATGTTTTGAAACAAAAAAAATGAAACATTTTATAAAACATACATATAACAAACTATTTCTAATTCTAACAGTTGAAATATAATCCTTGAAAATGGCTAAATGTATAGCCGAAAGCGCTCGGATAAAAAGAACATTCGGATAGTTTTTATATAATTTATCATCTGAAAAGAAAAACATTATTAGATCGCACGAGAAATTATATAAAAAACTAAATAAAAGCACCTTGTCAGTCATTTTTAATGAAATGTGCATATATATATATATATATATATATATATATATATATATTTCTATATGTGCATAGATAGATAATTTTATGTATTTTGTATCTATTTATATATATAGTAATAGATAAAAATCAGCACGACATCACTTGAAGACTTCAACAACTAAAATGGATAACACGTGTAAGTATAAAGGAAAATAATGATATAATGAAGGTGTTAACTTTCTTCACTACCTTAAAAAAAAGATTATCCACAGTGATGTTTCAATACTAGAAGGAGTAATAAGAGTTATTGGACTTGATGAACCTGTTTTCTTGAAAAACTGTTTGAAGAGAAACATTCTATAAATTTCAACCAAAAGTAATATCAACCCTTCAGTCAATAAATGCCAAATTTTTCCAGCATCAAAATGGTTGATCTCAGCATTACTATACTGTATACACATATTTTTGTTATATATAAAAGTTGATGAATGTAGTTGATTTTTACTTTCTCATTGCACATGCTTTTATCTCTGCATGTTTATATACATTGATACTGATAACTTTTTTTATTCCCATTATACACTGGATGCATATTTCTTTGTCCACATACATACACACGTTTAACGTCATAATTTTTATTGTGTTTTTTCAAATTTTGAATAAGATGTTGTATATTGCTATCAGAATTGTAGATAAACTTTATGAAACAACACAACAAAAATGAACATGGACGGTTTATCCAGAGCTTCTATCTCAATATACATCTTATTCAAAAATTGGAAAATGCTATAAAAATTTAAACAGACTGACTTTATCAATTAAACTTATATATACCGGTTGTAACAGCAAAATTGTCCAAATCGTGTAACAGCAAAATTGTTCATTTGCACTTTGAAACGTTGTATCTTAGAAATGATTAAAGATATGTTACTGGAATTTTCTGAGGTTTTTATTACACTACTGGACTCTCCAAGCTTAACATAAGAATCTTGATGAAATCAATAATAAATGAAAATATGTTCATCTTTAATTAATCATAGCTAAGTACTGAAATCTCATGAATGATTGAAATAGAGTTCAAATATATATATATATATATATATATATATATATATATATATATATATATATATATATTCCAGTATCATTTTCTAACTTATTCAAAAGGATCTTCACCCTTTGTAACCTTCTAACTTTCTGTCCTGGAATAACAAGTTGCCTCACATATTTCACATAGAATTTCATTTTCAAGTCTTTTATCGCTGTTCTTTGGACTGTCATAGCTGAAACTCTTCTCTCACGTGACAAACGTCTTACGGATTGAGTTGGATCTTTTTTAATTGTTCTCCTTAGTTATTAGTTGAAATGATGTAACCACCTAATCCAGTTTTCCTTTCAAACTGTTCCCTCTTTTTTAAACTTATTCACCATTCTCTCGATGGTTCTTGAATGGACTTTGAAGATGGAAGCCAGAGTATGAATACTGGTACCATTACTGAAGGCCTGAATGATCATCTTCCTTTCACCATTGCTCAGTTGGGAAAACAGCGAGGCTGACACAAAAACAGTTTTAACCTGTTCTCTTTCTAGCTGAATAACTCAAAGGTTTTTTTCAGTGATTCTTATGACAGATGTTGTCAAGATGGCTAAACGTCTTATCTGAAAACCCGAAAAACAGAAACTCAGTTAGTGGCTTTTTGAAATTAAACATTTTGTGGGATGGACAATTATGCTGTAACACTATTTGGACAATTTTGCTGTTACACCCGGTGTGTATATATCTATATATATATATATATATATATATATATATATGATTAGTGTATATTTGGGCAGCAACTTTTCTTTTGAACAGCTTTCGTCAAATATGATGGACAAGGAATTTTTTATTTAGTTTTTCTAGCATTCTTACATTTTTTTTTTTGGTTTATGGGAGTGACCAAATACAAAACCCTGCCCATATTATCGATTGTCCCAGGTGCTATCAGCCACTTCTTTAGCCATTTTCAGTGAGGTTGGCTTTGGTGTAGTTACTTTGTTTTCATGTTTTATGACTATGTGAATATATTGTTTGTAAATTATAGTAGCAGAGATTCCAAGCCGTCTTGTGTTGGGCATGGCTGGTATTTGAGTGGGCAACTCTCTATTTCTAAGAGGCTTTCAGCACTCCGTTACCATTGTTAAACAAGGTAAGGTTGATGGTGGGGAGAGCTGTTTGATGAACAAGGCCTCTCTTATAAGGTTTTTTTTTTTAATTTGATTTACAAATGACTCTAGTGTTATCAGCTAATATCTTTCTTAAGGTCTCTTGTAGATTATTGGTTGATAAATGTTTTTTTTATAGAGCTCTGCTTCGCTAAGTGTCATGTGAGGCGGCTACTGAAGGAGGTGGTTGTATGTCCAATATAGGTAATTGATTTATGACAAGAAAAACAGTCTTGTACTGGGCAGTGAAACCAGTTTAGATTTGAAGGACTTATTTTAGTTATTAACTACAAGGTTTACAATTTTCCATTTTCTGTAGTATAAGTTTTACATGTTTTTTGGGGTCACAAAAATGCCAAAAACTGCTGCACAAGCCATGGTTACTGATGGGACCTCTATGGTGTAATGAGAGGACCATATTCTACATATTTTCCTTTGAAGCACTACTATAAACAATGTGAGTGAGTGAGAACATTATAACTCAGTGTGGGGGAGTAATGGATAGTGGCTCAGATTGAGTAGTCGGAGAGCTGTGTTCAAATTCCAGTTGAATCCATTACATTCACTTATATGCTAATACCCTTGAGAAAGGTATGAATCCTCTTCTTCTCCCCCCAGCCATGGGTAAATAGCAGGATGGCAATTGGTCTACCGCAGAAAGAAATGGCAACTTACTGCGGAAAAAAATCTGTATTGTCAGTCATGTATCAAAAGATACATGATTGCCTAAGCGTGTATCACGCATGACACATGACTGATGTGTATATTCAAGGTGAAGTGTGTATTTTAGCTCCATTACCATAGCAACAGTCCTAATACTTTTTGATCAAACCTTATATGCATTCCTTCCTAGTTTGTTTTTGTTTTGTTTTTTGACAAATAAAACAAGAGATTTTATCAACATAAATATCAATTATATTATTTGTGCTTTCCTTATGTGAAAAGGTCATTGATCTTGCTGTTTAGTCAAGCATCCAGATACTAATAGGAAAATAAAACATTGACTAATAGTTCACATTAAAATGGCAGCAATATTTAGAAATTCTATGATGTCAACAACAAAATCTTGTCTTTCACACTGACAACACCCAGTTTTTGATAATGACTGAGATAGTCAAAAGTAATTGAATAAAAGGTAAGAAAACATGAATTTCAGACAAGTTTATCCACCATTTTGAATCCAATATAGAACATCTTATTTGACAATTGGATGAATACAATGAAAAAGATTAAACAGACAGATCTTAGTGATATTATTTCCATTCAGACAATAGTCCTAACCTTTGTTGTTTTTATCTATTGTAACCTCCAGCCTTTTTAAAGTGTCTATCAGTCTGGATAACCTATAGGGAAAACAGATAAAGAAGGTTGGAGTGCACAACAGCTGAAATATTATGGTAATGATTAGGACAATAGTCTAAATGTAAATTATGATCCACTATTCATCCTAGAAATTCAGACACTAGAGAGACCTTGTCAGTTAAATTTAACAAAGATTGTTTGGAATTTAATGAAATGTGATACATTACACTACTTATTTAATCTATCACAATTACAATTGAAAAGAATTTATCTAAACTTGTCATAAAATTTGTTACAACTACTTCTAAACCAATAAGATACTTAATTAATACAAAACAAAATAAGAACCTAAAACCTGAATTAGGATTTTATTCTGTGGAACGTATAGCCACAAGAAATACAAAGTAGAGACCTTGATGAATTTAAATAAAAGATAGGAACTCAAAAAGTGTTTTTTTTACAAAACAACATACTCAATGCATTAATGCCCATCATAATGTGCCTGGCCACAATTTTGAATTTAAGAAATGCTTCTTTAATTAAGAGAGACAGCAATTTACAAAGGCAAAAATGTATAGAAATTGCACTGATTGTTTAATCATCCACCATAAATTTGCTTGTTTTTAAATATCCCACATTGTGACAACAGATCTGCCAAGAAAGCTGAAATGATCATAGTATTCATTCACAGGTTCTAGCAGAATTTAACCTTTCTGGGTAGATCTGCTGTTACATTGGGGGATATTTAAAAACAAAAATGTTAAAGATAAAAGCATAAAGAAACTGAATAAGATTGGCTAGGATGAGTGTCTAGACATGTCTGATTAATAATATATATATATATATATATATTTGTAAGTAAATGACAATAGGAAAACAGTAATTGCTGATGCGTTTCGTCCAATGCGGACTTTTTCAAAGCAAGAAACGAAATGAATTTAATCAAACAAAGAAAATTAATAAAAACAAAAAACAGTGTTCTTAGCAACGGGAATGTAGGGAACGCTATTTTCATATTGTTAACTGAAAATGACGTCAGTTAATGTCATGTGTGGAGAATATTTCATTAATCTGTGTTGATGGATTCAACCATTTTCTTTTGATTTTAATATGTTTTTGTGTACATTTGTTTGTGAGAGCAGTAATTTTGTTAGAAAAGGTGAAATAGGGAAAAAACCTGGGCGTAGATTAATATTTGGGTATTGTTCGATTGCGGCACTCTCTAGAATTTTCCTTCTGAGTGAGTTATTTTCTTTTTTTATAAGTATAGAATTTTTAAAATCAAAATTATGGTTAAATTTATTCCTATGTATTACTAAGGCATTATTTAAGTTGTTTATTCTAAGGTCTCTTTTGTGTTCATTGATACGTTTTTTTATGTTTCTGCTTGTTTCTCCAATATATTGGGAGGAACAGTTTTGGCAATTTATTGTATAAATGCCTGCTCCAGAAATGTTATTGCTATTGTTGTTTGGAGATCTTATTATATCTATAATTGTTTTCGAGGTGTTTGTGACTATTTTAAGATTATTTAGATGGGATAGGTTATTCTGGATATTAGATGTAACAGAGTTGGTTGGTAGTATTATGTATCTGTTTTCAAGATGCAACTTCATTTCAGTGCATTTCAATTGCACAACGACAGGTGAGAACTAAAAATGGTTATGAACAATTCTGCTTGTGGGCAAGCCATATGTGAAATGTCACTTCCTTTCCTACATTTGTTTGAGAAAAAAATATATCATTGCATTGGATATATAATTATATATATATATATATATATATATAAAAGTGAACATAGAAGTCAACACTTAGAGGCAACAAAAAATAAATAAATAAAAATAAAATAAATATAAAGGATAAAAAACAAAAATAAAATTAAATAAAAACAAGCAAAATAATTTGACACAAATAAATAAATAAACAAATAAACGACTTCCGGTAAAATATCTGCCAAAAATGACTACCCACAATGCACGACTGACCTGTATATATAAATAGCCGAGAAAAATAACAGCACTCATGGCCCGACGATTGCATCTAGCATGAAACAGACTGTCGCCTCTAAGTGTTGACTTCTATGTTCACTTTTATATTTACACACGCTCTATCCCTGATATTGAGCACTTTATCCCATAAATATAGCACACTTCAAGACTATATTTCTTCATATATATATATATATATATATATATATATATATATATAAGTGGACATTGAAGTGAACACCCAGAGTCAACAGTCTCTTTCATGCTAAACGCAATCATTGACAATTGGCCTGATGATTGCCTGTTACATCTCGGTGTTCACTTCAATGTCCAATTTTATATTTACATATGCTCTATCCCTGATAGTGAGCACTTTAACCTATAAATATAGCATTTCTTAAAACTATATTTTATCATATATATAAAATATATGTGTGTGTAATATTACTACTTAAAAGATATATTTCTGGTTGATGACTAGATATCATTTGAATTTATGTCTATTTTGCACTATATTTTATCATATATATAAAATATATGTGTGTGTAATATTACTACTTAAAAGTTATATTTCTGGTTGATGACTAGATATCATTTGAATTTATGTCTATTTTGCACTATATTTTATCATATATATAAAATATATGTGTGTGTAATATTACTACTTAAAAGTTATATTTCTGGTTGATGACTAGATATCATTTGAATTTATGTCTATTTTGCACTATATTTTATCATATATCTACTATCTATATTTCTCATGTTGTCTGTCGTGGGCATTGTTACCTCGCCCAGGCCGCATTTCTCACCCAATTTCGATGCGGTTTTCACCACAAGTTTGCAAATGGCTGCTGTAAGGACATGATAGAGTCCAATTTTTGAGTTCAGACTCAGGTTCCGAAAAAATCGATAATCGAAAAATCTGCTTACAGAAGGAATGATCGCATTTCAACCAAATTTGACACCCTCTTAGAATCTACCATCAGAAGTGTTGTCCAGAAGTTTCATGACCACGAACCCCTAAACAGTGCAGAAAATCGATAAAACCCAAAAACCGATACGCCCAGATTGCGCCTGAACCGCATGTCAATTTTTAGCAAAAAACGACCAGATTTATGAGGATGCCATTGGGAGTCACCATGTGAAGTTTCAACTCTGAGCGTCCCCCCAAGCAGTGTGCAAATCGACAATCGGTCAACCCTTAAAAATGTTTTTCCTGTTGGGTATTTCCTAAATGCAGATTAATTTAAGGTCACGCTATGCGCAGGAAGAAACAGGTCAGTGTGTGCAGTGGAGTGGAAGAAAACATTTGGTGCAGGGCCATTGAAATTTGGCTTTTTTATCCCTGCTACCAGATCTGACTTTGAGCCACAAATGACATATTTGTCTTTGTCAGCACTTTTGCTTTAATCGTCGCATCTTACCAAAATAAGCACTTCCTTTATTCGCGTCTTTACTGAAAAAAAACTCGCATACGTGCTGAGTGAAAATTGTTCCACCCTCAGCAGTCCATTTTCCAATTCTTTAAACCTTTTCCCCTAGCCCAGGCCACATCCCAGACCTGACGAGGAGTTTTTGCACTAAAACAGCAGGGCTTCCTCCCAATCCATTTCAAAGCTAATGCTGGCAAACGGTTAGCAGCTTTTCATTGTCACACAAACCAAACGAGCAAACACTTCTTTGCTGCTCTTGCATTCTCATCTGTGGCATCACATGCGTTAGAGCCAAGCTGCATATGCAGCAGGCAGCTTGACCCCGTTTACGGCCAAGCCTTGCGCTTGCCAAATCATGCGCGCATGTGTGAATGCGCGCTAGCATCTTTCATTTTGCGTGAGCTCATTCAGTGGTCTAAGTCATGGCCATTGTCCAGGCTACACCAATCAATGACAAGTTATGCTCCCTTTAAATACCTTCAGCGTGGCTGCATCCACACTCACGTCTTGATTTAATCGTCATTAACGCATCTGTCCTTGGATTAATTGACAGCTTCCTGCTACCGCAAGTTACCTATTTGCTTAAACATTTGCCTTACCCATTTTATCTCCATGTGCTGCCTCTACTGCGCAGTCCAGTTCATCTTAGCGTTCCATAGCTATTTCTACTTTTTTGTAGTTCAGTTTTGCTATTAGACAGTTAACTGCTGTCGCAAGTTACTTATTTACTCAATCATTTGCCCAACCTATTTTACCTCCACGTTACAGTTTTCACTGTAAGTTGAAGTGTACTGTCTTTACTACACAGCCCAGTACACCTCAGTACTTCACTGCCTATTTGCTTAAATGCTTGCATTACCCATTTTATCTCTGCGTGCTGCCTTTACTGCGCAGCCCAGTCCATCTTAGTGTTCCATACCTATTTCTACCTTTTTGTAGTTCAGTTTTGCTATTAGACAGTTAACTGCTGTCGTAAGTTACTTCTCTTCTGCCTTTACTATGCAGCCCAGTACACCTCAGTGTTTCACTACTTTTTAACCTTCAGCGCTTCAACGTTTTGGTTGCGTAACCTCTTCCTATAGCGACGTTTTTGTGCTGCCAGAAACCACGGCCCATAGCTAGGAGAAGCTTTTTCCATACCGCTCCACTGCATTTTTAGTTTTCGTATACAACGAGGCTGCACCACTTCAGCTTCGGCATCAACTTCTATTCGCATTCTTACACAGCATTTCTACAACCCTTCAAATGGCTCCTACACGATGAACATCTGCACATCAGCAACTGAAGACCTCTAACACCATTAATGTTACACATGCAGAACAGGTGACTACGGAGGAGCACATAATCACTCCGGTTATAGATGATCATATAGCATCTACTTCAATCTCTGCTTTGCACTCTTCTGAGTACCGTGGCGATGACTGACCCGGCAGCTTTGCTAAGCGTACCAAAATACCATGACGAGGCAACCTTAGCAGGCATTCTAAAAGAGCCTCTACGGCAAAGAGAAAGCGGGAGGAGGAAACCGAGGTAGAGGCCTCTTTGAGGCTTTCCAGTCAATCTCAACGGAGGCAGCATGTTTTGTCACATGAAACGCTTGGTGAGCATAACTACCGTTTGTACTGCAAATCAGTTTACACATATTCGTTGATAAGTAAGAGTAAACTACCTAAACGTACGATTTTTGAATCAAGCACTGGCAACGCCGGGCCATGGTGCTAGTATAAAATATATGTGTGTGTAATATTACTACTTAAAAGGTATATTTCTGGTTGATGACTAAATATCATTTGAATTTATGTCTATTTTGCACTATATTTTATCATATATATAAAATATATGTGTGTGTAATATTACTACTTAAAAGTTATATTTCTGGTTGATGACTAGATATCATTTGAATTTATGTCTATTTTGCACTATATTTTATCATATATATAAAATATATGTGTGTGTAATATTACTACTTAAAAGGTATATTTCTGGTTGATGACTAGATATCATTTGAATTTATGTCTATTTTGCACTATATTTTATCATATATATAAAATATATGTGTGTGTAATATTACTACTTAAAAGTTATATTTCTGGTTGATGACTAGATATCATTTGAATTTATCTCTATTTTGCACTATATTTTATCATATATATAATATATGTGTGTGTAATATTACTACTTAAAAGTTATATTTCTGGTTGATGACTAGATATCATTTGAATTTATGTCTATTTTGCACTATATTTTATCATATATATAAAATATATGTGTGTGTAATATTACTACTTAAAAGATATATTTCTGGTTGATGACTAAATATCATTTGAATTTATGTCTATTTTGCACTATATTTTATCATATATATAAAATATATGTGTGTGTAATATTACTACTTAAAAGGTATATTTCTGGTTGATGACTAAATATCATTTGAATTTATGTCTATTTTGCACTATGTTTTTTAATTCAACTTAAATAGTTCTTTTTACTAAAACTATTTTCGATCTTCAAGATTTCAATATGAACTAACATTTCCTATATTTTTAAATTAAACCAGCTTTGACAAATCTAAATATATTAAAGTACATTGAAATTTCTATTATTTTTATCAAAAGATTTCTTTAATAAATTTTGACAAAAAATTGACCCCAATTTCATGTTTGCTAATTTTTCGATCCAGATTAATTAATTAAATTATTATTGTTGCTATTATTATCATAATATATTTATCACTGTTGTTGTTATTATTATTATAAATAATATTATTATATTATTTTAACCTATTGATAATTACCTTAATTTATTGTTATGTTGTAATAAAATTATTTTAAAGCAATTATTTCAATTACACATCTATTTGTACCAAACTTTAAAAGTTTTACCCTGTTACTCAGTTTTTCAACAATCTTCTTATAGCTGGCTACTCATACCCGAGGATGCCTGGCTATAAGAGTGGCTAACTCATCCCTGTTGCAGATGCATGCTCAAGCACATTTGTATTTATTCAACACCCACAGAACCTATCTGTGGTTTATACTGCAACTTTGCTGAGCAGACCTACAGTTTCTGGCAGAGAGCACATTATCTGGTGCAACCAAGGCAAGCTCACTCAAACCCTCAATGTGACTTGTGATTTTGTGCAAGCACAACCGTCAATGACTCTCAGATAGTTGTGTCTACCCAATTTCACTCACAAGGATTGGGGCAACCTGTGTGGTATGGTTTTCAGACACTTTCCAAAGGTGCTGCACAAGGTGATCACCTTCCTCAGACTGATAACATCAAGAAGTTACCTTCCTAAAAAATTGACCATGATGAGATTCGAACCTGGGTCATGTGGTCTGAAAGCGAATTTTCTAGCCACTTGACCATGTGCCCAACAATAACTAACCTTTTAATGACATAGCTTGGCCAAATCTTTTGAATACCAACTGATGCCATATTTTTTGTTAATATATCTCAAAATATTTTACAATTTTTCTTCAAATAACTTTTAATGTTCCATCCTCTTTTATGGTTTCAGTAAATAGTTTCAATGTATCTTCTATCAATTACATATTTCTTTTGGTCGACAATCATTTGAATCTTTCTTATTAGATATCGTGTTTATCAGGAAGCCTGCAAATAGATTTCCTCTTTTCTGTTCAGCTATTTCTTGTCTTTGAGATGTATAATATACGAAAGAGAAATAATTCATTTGATGGTCATAATTTGGAGAATATTAGATTAGTGTGTTAAGTATTTCTTTACTTCACAGAGACTGTCCATCATGGGGAAGTACTCATGAAGAACAATAATGCTTTGGAAAAATTAGATTATGAGACTGTATATATGTTAATCTGTCCCATGTTAGGTGTAAGTTGGATAATGAAGCCGTCACTCAGAAGGTAATCACCTATTTGAAACTCTGGCAAAATGAGCCTTTCACTTTTGCAGCATTTTTTATGCACAATTCTAAAATTTACATTTTCAATATAAAATAGACATTATTTTGCATAAAAAAGAAGTCTTATTTATATCGTTTACATGTGAACTATTTTCTTCATGTTTTGTTGCCACGTCATTTTATCTGTTGTGTCCTCTGGCCTTTATCAGGGTTGTATCACTCCAGGTAATCTTCAGGGATTTCATTTTTTTTTAACTCAGTTCTTTATTTAATCTACAGGGCTAGATAGTTCTGGTTCTGCTATTTCTTATAATTTGAACAAAAAATTATATCATTACATAGCTTCAAAAGTAATGTTAAATTTTTGGAGAATGTATGAATCCATCTCTTCTCCCCATTGCTATGGGTTAAATAACAGGTTAGGCTGGGCTCTCTTTATCTTTGGTTGGCAACCAGTGAAGGAAAAGGACACCTCTGAATTCAAAACTGGTTGGGCATGGGTCTTGCAACTTCATCCTGTAAAAACCTATTTGCTACTGGAACCATAACAGTAAGCTCCAGATTTGTTGAGAGCTGTGGCTCCATACTTCCCTGTCGAGAATATAGGACTTGAGTGTGAGTGAAGTAATTATTTGGTTTATTATTGGTTTCAGTGCATTGATAAGGAAGATTATGTTGAAAATTTAATGTTTTATGTATGTTTTGGATCTTCCTCCTTACAACTGGAATACAGAGGGAATGAAGATGGTTCAGGTCAGAATGAAGGATAAATCTGTATGTAAGGAAAAATGCTTTGTGATCTCTGAGGATAAGGGACCATAAATCACCATATCACATCTGCTTCAGAGATCCCAAAGCATTTTCCTTACATAGTATTGTCTTTCATTCTAAAGGGCTGTTTTCGTTTATAGCTTTTCCATTTTGTCTCATAATCTTCACTTTTGTTTCCAATACTATTATGCTATTTTTATGCTATTATATATCATAAAAACATACATGACTTAGTTATGTACTTTTTGAACAATTCAACTGTTGTAAACTAGGGAAGGTTACTGAATAGAATAATAACACAAAGGTTGGTAATGAACAATAATACTTAGGACAAGAACAACACATATAAGATTCACCAGCGGTGCATAGAAGAAGTAGTCAACTGCTATAAGTCAAATGAATTCCACAATGAATCTCCAACTGAAGATCAACATACAGTATTTACTACTGTATTTATGTAAATGGAGACGTACCCATTATCGTCCGTAGGTATGTTATAACACTAGTTGTTTGAATTAACTTATATTTATTTCACAGACTAATATTTCTATTCTCTCATTGGAATTTTTGTTGATCTTTTTGCTTCTTATTCATTTATTTCTTTTCTCAGTGTTTGTTGTTTTTCTTAGATTTTTTTACCTGAATTTATCTTCATTCTTTTCTTTCTCCAAAGGTTTCATTTTTTTTCCCATTTCAAATTAAAGTTATTAACTATATTACATTTTTTTAATCATTTCACCTACTAGTACACAAAGGGTTACAGAAAGTGAAAGTGAAAGAAAAGACTGAGTATAGGAAGGATTGATGAAAGTACAAAAGATGAACAGTATTCAAGAAGATAGAAGTTGCCGATTGATGTTGCATTTAAATTTTAGAAGATTGTATTTATCAGGGAAGCAAATAAGCAGAAAGGAGTTACACAGGTAGGAAGTGCTAGAAAAGAAACTGTTGGAGTAGAAGTGGCAGTTGCATTTAGCTATTTCTAGTAGGACCCAGATGACAATCTAGTAACATGCTTAAATTCACTTAATCCGTGCACCAGGGAAAAAAGCTTATCAGAGCAGTTGCCTTGAAAATATTTGTAGAAAAGACAGAGGGAAGCCATGTCACATGGGTGAGAAAGTGACTGAAGCCTAGATGCCTGGTGAGGATTGATTATATTGCAGGTACTTATTGTGATTTTCTCAAGAACCTTGGGATGAATAGCAGGAGCACCAGACCAGATATGGCAGCAGTATTCAATGCACAGACGAATGGTAGATGTGCAAGATGGACAGAAGACAGTGACTCAACTTTCCTAGTGAGATATTTGAGAAGGAAAGGTTATTTTTTCATTTTAAGTATTTTTTTCCATTTATTTTGTCACATGCTTTAATTAAAGTTTAATATTTTTTTTAACTATTTTTTTTAAAGAATTTGATTTAAAGTAATATTTATATTTTTAAACAAAAATAATTTTGACAAAGCTAAATTAATTAACAGAGAATTAAAGTGAAAATTAGACAATAAATGAATTAGATATTAAATATTCTCTGATCATTGTTTCTTTTGTAACTGTTTATTCTTTCCCTTTTGTATTTGTCTTTTATTTTTTCATTTTTATTTTTTAATTTCTCTTTCTTTTCAACATGACTCTCTTTTTGCATCTGTATTTTTGCCATATTCCTCCATTTTTTTTTCTTTCTCTTTAATTCTTTTTTATTTCTCTAACTTCTTTCCTTCTTTGTTTTATTTCATTTTCATTTAATCTTTTTAGTATTTCTTTATTTTCTTTATTTGGCACTTTTCATTTTTTTAAATTTAATCTTTCCATTTCCATTGATAATTCTTTCTTTGCTTTTTCCTTTATTCAGTCTAAATTCTTCTTCACTATTTTATTGTTTTCTTTCTTATCCCCCCCCCATCCCACCATACTTGTAGAATTTTCCTTCCGTATATTATTATTTTTGCAAAATGACCAATTCAAAAACCTTATCCATTTCCCTCTATAATTTCGCAATGACCTTAAGAAATGACAACAACCACATCCACTTCCATCATCTATTGCTCACTCGTTCTTGACATGGAAAGTGGGCATCTAGTCATAAAAATATTACCATGCTATTAGTTTCTCCTGACCATTTCTGACAAAGCCAGGAAAAAGTCTTTGACATTACAAAAAAGATGCCAAAAGCAACATTTACACTCGGTGTTGATTCCATCACCAGAACACCTATCCACCAAATTAAAAAAGATGATGATAAAGAATAAAAGAAATATGCTTTTATGAAAGAAGATTAGATACCTGCTTTTTCTTTTCTCAGTAACGTGTGTGTATAATTCTTCCAGCTGCTTGATACTAACCACTATGAGCAATAACCAACCATCCTAAACCAAGAAAAAGATGCAAAAAAAGAAAGAAAAAAAATGATACTGAAATCATTTTTATTTCGAAGAAGAATTATTTTTCTCATCTTTTATTTGATGTCATGCCAAATAGCATATAGGTTGGCATTGAGATGCGTGGGGATGGTTGGGAAATGGATTGAATCAGCTAAACGACCATTGAGGGTCTTCATATGTTTTGGCAACAGAACCACAGAGAACAGAGCCATTGCTTTAGGGTGTCCATACATCTGCCATTATCTTGTCTTGTGATCTTTCTTAACAATTTTTTCCCCTTTTATCCGTAAGCCCTTTTTCATTGTTTCTTACATTTTATGTCCTTGGATTAAATCCATAATTGTGTCATCGTATATAAAAACCTACCACAGAGTTTCCCTTTTGCATACTGAAAAATAGCCTTTAAGCACAGAGTCCATTAGAAAAACAGCTTGGCCCGTCTGGGCCGGTCAGAAGAAAGAATTTATTATTATCTCATTGAGGTCAACTCACTTTTGAAATTCATCCCAAATGTGAGATTTAGTGTCAGCAAATATCTTCAGATTCCATTTCTCTGATATATTTGGCTTTCTCTTTGAAGTAAATAGAGAAGGAAGAAAAAATGTCATTCATTAATACCTTCTACTTAAGGACTTCTCTTTGTAACAGTTTTATCACAAAGGTTATATTATAAAAGGCTCAAAATTATCTTATTCACATTTCATATAAAGTTTTATATTTATAATGCTGTTATAGTTCTTATTTTTATTTTTTTTATGCACCCAGTAGCATTTATGATCAGTGTTCCATGTTTTGAGCAGAGAGGAATGTCTGTGGTTCAATCCCACAAGATGAGTGAACATGAAAAAATTTATTTTTCCAAAAGTGAAATTAAATTTCCAGATAGCAAATTTAGATTGATCTGTTGAATGTTCAATCAGCGTATTCCTATACATCTATAATGTATCTAACCCTATGCATTGATTATAACTGCATTGTGACTTTGTGAATAAAGATCTAGGAAGATTTTTTGCAATTATAAAAGACCCTCCCACATCTGTTGCAGAAGACAAATGGAATAGTTCTCAGGTCTGCACAAGTGAAACTTTAAGATATTCATTATTGACTCCACTCTTTAAACCCAATGTTCAAATGCCATGACCATGGGATGATGTCAGCAGTAAGGGCTATGGTCAGTGCCTTTTCTGCTGGAGTTTCACTCTTCTCGACAGATGGCTGAGCTGACTGTAACAGTTTGCTACCTCTCCAAAATAGTAATCTGGCACTAATGGCAATAATAGTACATATATTGTTCTTGATATAAATATCACAAAAGTTAACTATACTTTCTATCTTGTAACTGATTACATTTACCATCACATTTAAAATTGTTATAAAACTTAAATTAACTATACCACCAATCAGTGAAGAATTTAGTTTAGTTAGTGATAGAAAAACATGAATTGCCGGCATGGTGGATGTAAGTTCATACATTAGTATTGAACATCAAATGTAACACAGAAATGCAAATGTGTACTGGATTAGTGAAAGATGCCTTCCAAAAACTAAACAAAGTACTAAGAAACGGGAAAATTGCATTAGAAAGAAAGGAAAGAGTGCTGATCTATGATTAAAAGTACAGAAGTTTAAATATCTTGGAAGTGTAAATGAGGATATAAAATGTGGCATGGAAATCCAAATGCATGGTGGAACAGAAAAGATGCCTTCCAAAAACTAAACAAAGTACTAAGAAACCTGAAAATTTCCTTACAAACAAAGAAAAATGCTGATCTGTGGTAGAGACAATCTCTCCCCACAAATGAAGAGAAAACTGGAAGCAGCAAAAATGTAGCTTTATAGAAAGTTGCTGAAAATTCCATAGATGAAGCAAGTAAGCAATAAGGAAGGCACAAAGAAAATTCTAACAAAAAGGAACACTTGTCCTCAGAATAAGAAAGAGATACCTGAAGTTTCTTGGACACATAATGATGAAGGAGTGCAGCTGGGGTCAAATAATGTAACAAACACTTATATATATAAACTAGTGGGGATACCTGATGTTGCTCAGAAAATCTCTGAATAATAGTTTATTATTGATAATTTATTGATATTTTTCAGCCATCTTATGGAAAATAATTTTTATTCAATCTTGAAAAAATAAGCTTCATTGTTTTTTTTTTTGGTTTGGTTTGTTACAAAATAACTACATTTATGAAAATACCACACTACCAATACCATGCTAGGTGGAGAGGTGCTTAGGGGGCTGAGCATCCCCATATTTTTATTTGGTAAGTCATCTTATATTTTGATTTAAATAGTAACATAAATACTCTGTGAATGTTGTTTTCAAATAAATCAAACTTAGATAAAATTTCATTAATCTTTTTTCAAATTATAATAAATAAAAAAGTAAATAAACTTAAATTAAGCTGTATTTTTGGTGAACCACTAACCAGCCTCTCTCCAGACCAAGAACTGGAGCAGTTAAATAACATTTGGACACTTATACAATTTCACATGGTTACGCTTTCTTCTGGTATGTTGCCTGTGCAACTTCATGTGGCCATGTCTCTTCTGGCCATGTGCCGAAGCAACTTCATGTGGCCGTGCTTCTTCTGGCCATGTACCCATGCAACTTCATGTGGCCATGCCCTCTTCTGGCCATGTGCCCATGCAACTTCATGTGGCCATGCTCTCTTCCAGCATGAACGCATGCAAGCACCCATTTCCTTCTGCTCAGGACACATCTGTGCACCATGTTTATTTTAGTCACTGGATACATTTCCTGCTTATACTCTCACTAGTTCCAATTCCCACTCACACACTGATGCAGATGAAGTGAGGCCAAAGGTCTTTCCTCAACTGATATCCAACAGGAGGGCTTGAAGAACTTGATCCTCACAGAGTATACTGTAGGCAAGAGAGATCATGGAAACCAGAAGGCCATTTACCTCATAAACTTGTGTGAATGGATGGTAAAACAGGGAGCAGTAGGCTTGGCAAAGGAAGAAACACTGCTGAAGGCCACAAGAGATAGGAAGCTTTGGAGGGCTATGATCGCCTATGTCCTCAAGGGCACATAGAAAAAGAAGAAGCAAAAAGTAATAATTTGTTTCCCATTATAAAGCTGTGAGAAAAATTTACAAATCCATAAGTTTCATAAAATTGGTTTATCTAAGGCAGCAAAGCATTTCCCAGATATACATCTGGTTCACACTCCTCCTTGGTCTTTTGAACAGGAGTAGAGGTTTATCCCTTGTTTCCTGTTTAGGATTGGGTTTCCAGTTTCTTTTAAAGTCTTTTCATTCTCTTTCATTTTCAGGTAGTCCCTTGTGTCTTAGTGGCATTATTGCCTTGCTTGGGGTGAATTAAAAATAATAGGAGTAGATAGGTTCACCTATTGCATGTTTGACACTCCTCACCAGTCTTTTGGACAGGAGTAGAGGTTTATCCCTTGTTTCCTGTTTAGGTTTGAGCTTCTGGTTCCTTCTAAAGTCTTCTCATTCTTTTTAATTCCCAGTAACCCTTTGTATCTTACCTTGTCTTGCTTGGGGTGAAGAGATTAAAAAATAAACAAATAAAAACACATTAAGAATAGCACCTTACCAGGCAATAGTTTTTTTTAATCCTTTCACCCCAAGCAAGGCAATAAAGCCATTAGGACACAAGAGCTTACTGAGTGTTAGAAAATATATGGTAAAGAAAACATTATTAAAAAGAGAGAACAATAAAAGAACCTGAATTCAGAAGACAGAAGATAACTGAAGTTTTTGAAGATCAAAGTTGACTGGAAAGTAAGATGTTAGAAGAGAGTTCCACATATGAGAAGTGCAAAAGAAGAAACTGTTAGCATAGAACTTATGGTTGCATGTAGCAATTTCAACTGTAAAATAACGAGACCTTGTTGCCAATTTAGTAATATGCCTAAATTCATAAAATCTTTGTACTGAAGAGGAAAGCTCATCCAAACAATTACTATGAAAATATTTATAGAAAGGCACAGAGAAACTAAATTATAGTGGTGGGAAAGTGACTAAAGCTGAGATGCCAGGTCAGGACCAATAATATTACAGATTCTCCTTTGTATTTTATCAATAATCTCTAAATACAAAGCAGACTATGTCTATGTATATCTATGTGGTTATGATTTTTGCAGAATTGCTTATTTATCTTTGCAAACAACCAATGCTGACATTGTGGAGGCATGGTGGTGTAATGGATAGCAGCTCGGATTGAGGAATTCGAGAGCCGAGTTCAAATACCAGTCAGATCCATTACATTCACTTACATGCTAATACCCATCGGAAAGGCATGAACCTTCTTCTACTCCCAGTTATAGGTAAATAGCAGGACAGACTGTTCTATAGCATTGGATGGCAACTGGTCTACCGTAGAAAGAAATGGCAACCTACTGCAGGAAAAAAATCTGCCTGGTCAGTCATGCATTGAAAGACAGATGATCGCCTAAGCATGTATCACGCATAGCACATAACTGACTGAATGCTGATATTTGACAAATTGATCTTAGGAGGAATTCTAATTCAATTTGAGACCACAAGCTGAGATAAAGGAAAATTCAAGATTAAATTTTATTGAAGAAATCAATGAACAATAATAAGGAATGAATTCATTTGCTTCTCACAGTCCCAAAAGTTCCATCTCATTGTTCCATTTGTTAGTTGTGAGGGTGCACATGTAAACTACGAGGTGACAAAGTCCATTTCTTCTTCAGAGTCAATATCAACCAATAGACACAGTCCTTAGAAGTGGTTAGTGGCTTAAATTTTACTTCCTGCTTGCACATGTTGTTCAATGGGATTTAGTTCTGTCCACTCAGTGGTCACTGCTTTCTTTGGTCAGCCTCAAATTCCCAGATACTTCTGATTCAGAATAACTTTAAGGCAGCAGGTGCAGTCGGATCCCAAAACAGGAAATTAGGGCTGATGGAGCATTTAAAAAGTTGGTCTTTGGGTTCAAGGGTCTTTTTGTATAAATCCCAGGCAGCTATTTCAACCTCAATTGCAGACATACAAAAGATTATGAACAACAACAACAACAATAAGAAGAAGAATAGAAACTCTTGACCATTCTTGGCTTGTAAAAGTCATTCAAAGTCTCGATTTAAAAGGAATGCAATAGAAGCTTTACTAATTTTCAAATTACTGTTTGAAATAAAGTCCTGTTTGTAGTTTGTCATTGTTGTTGTTGTTGTATACCATTGCTGATCAGAAATAAGTTGAATAAATATTGTAAATGGTGCATTTCATTGATTTTATATACATATTTTCTTTATATGTTGCTAATATGCATATATTTACACAGTAAATCTTATATTTTATCAAATCTCATAATTTGGAAAATATGGTGGCCCAACTTGGATATAACTAACCACTTTCAATATCTGATATATATTTTTTATCTTTCTTTTAAATATTTTGAGTTACTTCTGAATTTTTTCTTCATGGATGTGAATACTATGCTTAAAGAGTTGCAATATATATGTAGCACACACACACACACACACACACACATATATATGCACACACATTTTTTTCAAGTATATTTAGGCAAGATTTCATCCAAATAAATTTTATTAAATTCAACCAACAAGATCTCTTTCTTTAATTTTTTATTCTATTCCTCCTATTTTCAAATAAGATGTTGTACCTCTGAATCAAAATTGTAGATAAACTGTCCAAAGTTCATGTCTTATTCTGTTTTTGTTCAAGTACTTTCAGCCTTCTCAGTTGTTATCAAGTTCTAGGTGCTATCAGTGTGGTAGACAAGATTTTGTTGGCTACATCTTGGAATTTTTTCTTCTATTATTTTTTCTTATGACATTATTATTATTACCTCATGTCATTATTATTATATTATTTTTATATTATTATGTTGTTATTATTATTATTATTATATTATTTTCTTCTATTTTTTTCTAAATATTTCTTCCTTTTTTTTCTGTTATTTTGAAGCATATGATTCATGTTAGTATGAAATGATGTAATTTGTAGAACAGCTAAATAGAACTAAACCACTCTGGAAAATCATATATGAAATATTTATTATTTTGTACACATATATATTTTATACACATTTTAAGATGCTGTCTCCTGTAGTGACCTGCCATGCCATTTACATATTAGCAAACAACCCACATTCCCTCCACAATCCATCATTGAGAAGTAAGTTCTGCTCAAACAGCTTCTTCCCATGAACCACTGTCCTATGGAACAGATTACCTAGAGGATATTTTCCTGATCACTACAATCTTAACTTGTCTAGAGCCAAGCATTATCTTTCCATTATATCCATATAAACTACCTCTTATCATAAATCTTTACCTTGAGTGGCCCCCAGGCCTTGTACAGGGCAAACCTTCTTTTTCTTTTATGTGCTGTGTCCTTTCAGGACATAGGCGATCATGGCTCTCCACCTCCTCCTGTCCCTTGTAGCTCTCAATATGTTTTGTCCTTTTGTTATTTCTCCCAGATCCTGTTCTGCTATCCACTTGTTTAAGCCTATTAAGTATGTCACACATTGCTTTCCCTTGTCCCTCTTTCTCTCTATCCACCCTGTGAGTATCAGATTTTCCAAGCCCTCCTTTCTCATTACATGTACCAGAAATTTCAGCTGCCTCTTCCTGATGTTAAGTATAAGTTTCTTTTCTGCAAAACCTCATTGTTGCTCACATGTTCAACCATGGTATCCTTAGAATCCTTCAATAGAACCACTCCTCTGTTGCCTTGAGTCTCTTCTTCATCCTTGAGGAGATTGTCTAACATTCGCTACAGTTTCATTTTTGATTACTGAACAGGAAAGATTAATGCATTTTGTAAGAGTTGTTGGTCATTTTGTTCCTATTTAAAAGTAAAAGTTGTATTTGTGCCCACCCACTCCTCCATAAAAGGGATAGCTACACTGTGTCACCCACCAGAACTCTATGGCGTGGATACAATTTTTCCCAGAATTTCAGCTATTGCTCAACAGTTACTGACTCTTATAAAAAAAAGGGAAAAAATTCCATGCCAACCGTCATGGCTGAATCCTGTCTTTTCTCAGTGCAATGTAAGTGTTTGTTTTTAATTTTAATATTTATTTTTCTACATCTTTATTTATTCATCTGTTTCTTTTTTTTTCCTTGGACCTTTTAGCTTAATGTTCGTTTCAATCATGTATTGTTTTAATAGCGGGTAATTGGACTTATACTAAGTTCAAACTTAATCATTTTATTCTCCTCCCCCACCTTAACAATGTACTGCCTCCTTACTAACTCTGTGTGGGGTATGGATGGGTCTTCTTCTCCCCACAGCATTGTGCATGTATGTATTCATATCTGCTTGTGGGATGGACACACACACAAGTATATATATCGATTGATAAATAGATAGATAGATAGATAGATAGAAATAATTAGGAGGATTTGAAATAATCATAATTAAGTAATTCATCAAGTCTAGAAGAAACCTCAACAGAATGCAGAAAGCACTGGATGGCCGTTTCACCCTATATTTTGGACTCATCAGCAGTGCACATTCACTACTGAGAATTGAAACCCAAACAGTTACGATAGGACGCAAACGCCATACCAACTGTACCAATGGGCCTCGGTGACAAAGAGGTAAAAAATTAGACACGATATAGCACCGCTCGATCAAGTATTCCGTGGTGGAACTCATCTGAGTTTCTCTGTACCCATAGGACTGTGCCTCCACGAGCTACGACTACTATCCCCAAGCCGCTCAGTCCAGAGTATTAGAAGCCGGTTCGAGCAAGGATATACAGATAGAAATAATTAGGAGGATTTGAAATAATCATAATTAAGTATTTCATCAAGTCTAGAAGAAACCTCAACAAAATGCAGAAAGCACTGGACAGCTGTTTCGTCCTATATTTGGGACTCATCAGCAGTGTGCATCCACTACCGAGAATTGAAATATTTGATATATATAATTTTGTGTAAGTATTCTACTGTCGGAATGTCAGTGACTAAACCAACTACCCAACTCTATGTTCTTGTGAGTGAGGCGGCTTAGCAAGCCAGTAGGACAAAAAAATAAGACCTAACAAAGGGCGGAAGACCTCTCATTGAGTCAACAGCCAGCTTACTAGAGGCGGTGTCTCCATAAACCACAAGGCAATGGGAAAACACTTCACTATAAATCCCATGGCACATCATGGGTGAAACTTACTGTAAATAAAAAAAATCATCTTTAAATGTAGATATTAAAAAAATTTAGGAATAAAAAAAACAAAAATATTTTGGATATATCTACATTTTGTTTTTTATTATTTTTTTCCTGATTTGTTTGATACAATTCTTTACCAAGTCATTTACCTGAGATCTGAAGTAAAGGAATGTTTTTAATATGAAACTACTAAGCATATTTGATTGGGAAAAGTTTTGTGAGGATATTAACATGGCTCAGGGACAAACTCATTTGTATTTCAGATAGTGAGGGGGTAAGAGTTATTATTGTAGTAGCAGTAATTTCATCATAGATCTGTATCTAAAATACAATTTGAAGTAAATATCTGTAAAAAAAAAAAAAAATATTTTTGAAATATATTAATAATTGTATACTGACCCTGATTAAGTTTAAGGCATGAAAATAAGTAAATCAACCTGAAAAGTTTTCAAAGTCCTTTTTCGCATGGTTCTCATGTATTTTCTAAGCTTCAGCCACACTTAGCCAAAACACTGACTGAATAGCTGTTGTCACTTGACTATTCTCTTCGTACAATCCAAAGTTGCATTATAGGATGTTAAATAAGGAAAACAAAACAGCTTCTTACAAAGGAAACTAAAACTCCTGCTGATTCTCTGATCAATCATTGCATACTAAGTGTTGGAACCAAAATGACAATTCCTCAAACGTTTCCTTATCAAACAATTGAATTGGCATTAGTAAATATCATTATTCCACTCTCATCCATTATTGCAGTCTAGTAAATGTCCTTTTACTATTCTTATTAACAACAAACTTTACGGAGCTTTTAGAAAATCTTTATATATCAACATTTCCAAGTTAAACACATCAAACGGAATTTCACCACACCTTAAAATGACATGACTAGTTTTCTTTTTGTGAATGATCAAGAAACTAATTTCCAAACCAACATTTATCAGTATATTTAAGGTTCAAGAATTCAGGAATAATTTTTCTAGAAAATTACAATTTCATGGAACTGTATTATCTCTATTTGTTTTCCAAACAGCTTTCCTCTTCTTTCTATTTGTTAATGATTATTACAAAAAAAACTTCTTTTTCATTGTATGTTAATTACAGTTAAAATTTCTAGAGCACATACTGAGGAAGAAGGGTTTAGAGAATTTAACACTCACAGAACATATTGAAGAAGTAAAGGGAAAAAGGGGGTAATGAGTTTGTATAAATGAATGATAGTGTGAGGATTGAAAGGGATAGTAAGGAAACAAATGTTTATTGCTACAAAGGACAGGAAGCTGTGAAGAGCCATGATCACCCACGCCTTGAAGCGGTATTGCACATAAAGTATGGTGAGGAAGAAAAGCTTGGAGAATTTAGAACTCACAAAACATACTGAAGGCAAGAGGAGTCGGGGGAAACTGGAATTAACTGCCCTAATGATAGGAAGTTGTGGCAAGCTGTGATCACCCTGAAGTGACATTGAACATAAAAATGATGAAGATGGGGATCTTAGGGAATTTAATATTCACAGAATATACTTAAAGCAACAGTGGCAGAGGGAAATAAAATAAAATAATTAGATTTAAAAAAAAAAAAATAATAAAATACTTTTTGGTTTCAGTGGGCTGATTTAAATGACACCAACAGCTCTTATATATATATATATATATATATATAAAACAAACAAACAAATACTTTCTGGTTGTCAGATCTGATAAGGTAATTGAAATTATAGCCTCTCTTATTCTCACACTGTTTTCTTATTCTGACTGGAAGAAACTGAAACCAACGGATGTTAGTGGAATGCATCATTTATAGCTTTTCCACTTTGTCTCCAATACTATTATACTATACTTCCTACAAGCACACACACACACACACACATATATATACAGATAGATATATATATGTATATATAGATATAGATATATAGATAAAAGGATGAGAGAAACAAAAGAAAGATTGAATGCAAAGAAAGGCGAGTCAGAGAAGTAGAAACTTAGAGAGTAAAAGAGTGAAATAAAGAATATTAATTGCATTTCTTACTCTTTCCAAAATGAACAAAGAAGCTTTTTGGTAATATTTTTATAGCTACTTCGATTAACGGACAGTAATGAAAAGCTTGAGGTTTAAACCATTTGAAATAGTCTTTTGTGCAGATGCCTGGCTGCTTGTAAGGAAATGTGACAGATATGAATCATTTATTGCAGAATAAAACCAGATCAAGTTGTGCCTACAATGAAATCAGTGAGGCTGATTCCTGGCACAAAAGAAACTGATCAAAAGAGCTTGATCCCACACATGGAGAGGTGCTGGATCTCATTGTATATCCATCACGGATCAGCAAACAGTTTTCTGATCAGGTCTTCCTGTTCTCAAGGAGGTAAGGATTATCATTAAACTCGTTGGTCTTTGCTAATCGGAGAGGCTAGCTTCTGAATGGTGAGAACAATATTCACTTATAATTTGTGGTCATTGTTCAGTTATTAATTTGCTTCACCTGATACATTTTTCTGCCAGACTCATCTTCTGTTTCTTTACTATTCCAGAATCATAATCTTTCTCTCTCTCTCTCTCTCAATGCAAATGACCCCATAGTTATATTTAAATGGCTTAACAAACTCCCAAATAATCAATTCCTCTATCAATTACCACCTCCACATCCAACACCTGCTGCCTGCAAACTGAATTACTTTGTTCCAGAAATTCTGATAAAAGTTTCATCACTCTTTTCTGCAGCATTTACTGCCATTGTTATCCCCATCAAAACATTTAATTGGTTGGAGGTTTTAATAACTTAACATTTCCTCTTCCTAAAGATCAACCATGCCTTAAATTACACAAAAACATGAGTTCAAATATGGACATGGTGGTGGCAACCGTATTTGCAAAACCAGATTCTTTAGAATTTCTCAAGAAATTTGCAGAGTCCACACATGTCCACATTCACACCACACTAGTCTCAAGTGTGTCACACTGTTTTCAATTGAAAAGGTTATCAAATATCAACAGAGTGAACATATGTTTATTTTTCCTACTGGGAGACTCAACTTGCCTCCTCTTTTTGATCTATAGTCTTCTTGTTGCCTATGTGGGAGAAAGGAGGCAGATTGGTTATACAGGGATGGTGGTCAGCATGTGATTGTTTTGTGGGGAAGGGTTGTTGTTGGACGGGGCGGGGAGGGGAGAAGCCTCCTCTTGTTCTTCACTGACTGAATAAATGTTTTGAAAATGAAACGTTAAATGCTAATAGATGATTTTATCAAAGAACAATTTGTATGCAGTCTCACACACACATGCACACATGTATATTCATATACATGTTTATTATGAATATGTATATCAGTAATATCCCTCCCCCTTTCTCCATTTCAGACTCACCAGGGGCCTTGTGGATAGAATAAGTCCCTCATTTGCTTTCAAAATAGTTTATAGTTCAGTAAATAGTTGTTGTTATTATTTATATTCAGAAATGTTGAATTCTTTACTGTTGTTCTTGTCAGATTATTAGATGATGAAGATAAGTGAAATGATGACCACCACCCCGAAGGAATACACAGAAATAATCTTGTAACTGTTTAATGGATGTATACTATTGTTTGTTTACTTAGCTTGACTATTGAAAATGAGGGATGGTGGCTTGGAATAAGAATGAAAATGAAAGACAAGTTCAAATTGCAGTCGAGTTTGCTATATTCATAAATTTACAAATACCCTTCGGAAGGAATAAATCCATCTTTTCTACCACCAGCTATGGGTTAAATAGTAGGATTGTATTTGGAAAAATCAGTGTTATTTTAAAATAATATTAATGAAATATTCACTTGCAAAAAAAAAGAAATTCTTACAATCCAAAAATGTTTCTGTTTTAAATTACCTACAAATTGTTGAGAAATTGTATAAAAACAGATGTTTCTATCGAAATTGAGCTTATGAATAAAATAAACTTTGTACAGAATTAATCTTCTTCTTGGAACTGTATGATGTTCCAGGTAGGACTTATTAAAATAAACCTTTCCAAAATGAAAACTATGAGCTTTTTTTTTTTAATCAATTCACCCCAATTAATTGGCTACTGGGAGTGAAAATGAATGAAATGACTTTAGAAAGCGCCGGAAACCAAATCCTAAACAAGAAACAAGGGATAAATTTCTACTCCTCTTCAAAAGACTGGGGAGGAGTGCTATCTAGACAATAGACAAACATATCTCCTCCTATTGAGAAGAGAAAAAAATAAAAGTAATTTGTAAATAAAATTTCAGAATTCAGACAGAGGCATTAGAAATACAGAGTTAAAGTAGAATTTAGAAGGAACTGGAAACCAAGTCCTGAACAGATAACAAGGGATAAACCTCTACTTCTGTTCAAAAAACCAGGGAGGAGTGTGAACTGGACAATAGGTGAACCTATCAACTCCTGTTAATTTGGAATTGGAAGGGAACGTACCCTGAATTCATCATAAGAATTCAGAATTTGGAATTGATAAATACTAAACGCCTCAAATACCTCAGTGTATGGATCAGTTACATCCAGAAATGTTGATTTTTTTCCTGTTGTTCTTGTCAGATTATTAGATGAAGACGGTAAGTAAAATGATGACCACCACTCTGAAGGAATGCACAAAAATAATCTTGTAACTGTTTAATGGATGTATACTATTGTTTGTAATATAAGTGAATGTAATGAACCCAACTGGAATTTGAACTCGGCTCTCTGATTTCTCATTCTGAGCTGATATCCATTACACCACAATGCACATCCCAACCCAACTAATGAATTTATATAAAATTGATAGGAGAGTAGGATAGATGATAATAAGACAAACCTTCTTTAGAGCTACAAAAGACAGGAAGTTGTGGCGAGGCATGATCTTCCGTGTTCTGAAGAAACACAGTGTATAAAAGAAGATAGTAAACATGTCAGCAAAAGCTGACATCGGAAAAACTCATATTTTTTTAATTCAATAGAATCATATATTAAAAAATGTATTTTTTTAATGAGGCATGTTGAAGTGAACATTAATAATAATTTTTTCTAATTATAAATGTTATATTACATGTTTAAGTAGGTATCTTTGCATTTATATATGAAACAGTGAAATTAGCCTCTACTTGCTTAGATCATTGAATGTCTCATTGAAGAAAATATATCTCTTTAATAGGGCATTCCATAATCCAGGCTGGTAGCCATTAATTTTACTGTACCCACTAATATAATGATCAAACCATATAATAATTATCAGTGTGTATTTATTTATATATTTCCTGTCACATTTATAGTGGAAAAGGAGGTAAATCAACTTAACCCATTACCTGCCATGAGCCCCATTTGGGGATCTGTTAAAATTAAACTCACTACATGTTATTCCTTGTATTTACATTGAATTGCTTATATACATTGCATTTGCAGAGGTATATTTTACAACACTTAGCCTTTAAAGTTTTTATTATTAGCTAGAAGAAGACACTTTCTGTTGTAAATTTACATTTCACGAGTAGAAAAATAACTATTTTGAAAAGTATTTTTTTATTATTTCTAATCAATATTATTTTTAGATGTTTTATACACATATATATTTGATGTTCTAGTTTCTATAAAAATGACAATGGTAACTATGGAAATTAAACATAAGTAATAAATAAAGTCCTAAGACACCTGTGTCCTGGGTATGATGATAAACTACATCCATGTCCTGGGTATGACGATAAACTACGTCCAACAGCAAGACCTCTGATAATATGTTTTTGGAAAAATAATGTTGCCAGCTATACATTTTTGAAAAAAATAATATCACTAGAGATACGTTTTTGAAAAAATAATATTATCAGCTATACATTTTTGAGGAAAAAATATTAACAGAAATAGATTTTTGACAAAGCAAAAATATTCCCAGGAAAAAAAAAGTTGTCAGCATTAAATGACCCATTGAGGTTAATATGCCATAAAACAAAATAAAACAAACCAAACCTAAGACACCTGTCTGAATCAAAAATGCGCATTAAAAAATTTTGGCAGTTAATGGGTTAAGTTTGTAAGCTTATGTGTGATAACTTCCTTTAGTCAGTTTAATAATATATATGAATAAAATATTTATCTGCATTTAAACAATATTAGTTCCTGAGCAAAATGAAATGTTTAATTAATTAGATTGCAGTCTTATTTGTTCAAGCCTTTCATGTGAGGCAGTCAGATACATTTGTCTATTAAGTGATCATCTTGCTTCAACTTCATCTTGAAATAGGCTTTGTTGTCATTCTGTGACTCATCTTTTTCTTCTCAGAGATATTTCCATTTCAGTGTTATATTAAGCATATAAAATTTTAATATGAAAAGATATTAAGCAAACATGGATTTATATAATACCAGTAGTAATCAATGAATCATAGATGCTACTTAATATCTAAAAAAATATAAATGGAATGGATTAAATGGTTTATTGGCCTCTATTTTAGTTGTAAATTCTTTATCTCTATATGTTTGACCCTCAATACATTGTTTCAGAGACTTTTGTTTCATTGTCTCTTACTATTAGAACTTTCTAACAATTGCCATTATTTTTGACAGGAAGGGTACACTAGTGTTTAAAACAAAAAAAATATTCTCAGATTAAAAAATTCATTAATTGCTTAAATAAATGATTGTCTGTACTCTCCATCCAGACAGAAGAACACTGTAGAATTCAGTGTTTTTTTTAAATTTTTGCTCAAAAGATTATATAGTGTAAGTGAACTGGAGATATACTTCTAAAATACTTTATCCTGTAATTAATAGTCAAATGAATCCTATTTTCTAATTAAATCCTTTTCAGTGTTCAGCTACAATGAATACACTTTCAAATTTTATGCTTTTCTGTAATTCTTATGCTGAAGTGTTCTCTAAAGTTTTTTTCTGAAAATGATGAAAGGTTTTATTCCTTGCATAAGATGTAAATACTTTCTTGGAGAAAATTGGATGATGATTAAACACAAAGATCTCTCTCGGTGCTGCAAGGCCTTCTACAAAAATTTAGAAAAATCTTGGTCTATATTTAATTCACAACTTTTAAAACATCGCAATGCTCATGATGAAGTAGAGTAAGAAATTTCTGAGAATTTGAAACAGTGATTGTAAGAGATGCTATAGAAAATCCTTCAAAACGTTTTTGGAAAATTACGCAAACATGTCCATTACAACAAATACTGGAATCTTGTGTTCACAACTTTTTGGATCATAACTCATGTAGTATCATACTGGTGCAATCTAAGATAAAACCGTGTTTGCATAAACGCCGCTAAAAAGCCAGTGGGAAGAGATAATTCTCAAAGAGAACCTTTATCTGCCCATTGCAATCTGGTTCTGATGATAAGCATTCAGTCTTAACAAGCCTGAATACTACAGCTTTATTTGGTATGATTTACAATGATAAACACCGAAAAAGTTTGCTTGTAGGTTTAGTGGAGGAATTATGGTCAAAGGTGGCTTTACTTGCTGTGAGCTATGTTGTCTCATTATTGTTTTCAGAATTCTGACAGCATTCAAGTACCAAGAGTTATTAGGACAGAGCTTGATCTCAAAGCTACCAATAAATTAAGAAGAAAAATAGTTGATCTTTCAGCAAGTCCGTCCACGTTGCCATTCTGCAAAGACAATTTTTCCATACCTCACTGATCACTTTCATTTATAATGAAGTGACTTGTCTTGTCTCCAGGACTCAGTCCTATAGAAAATGTTTGCAGAATGATGGCAAGAGACATGTCCACTGGCAGCACCCAATATTCTATTCTTGAGGAGCTGAAACAGATTGTCATAGACTCATGGGTGAAAAGCCCTCAAGCTACATTTTATAAATTGGTAAACTCTGTGACAGATCAATCATGCCATTCAGGGTTTGATGGCAAAAGATACAACTATGAAGTATTAATCTTTCATTAAATAATGTTTTCTCTTCTATTTTCCTGACTCCTGTTCTTTTATTGTCCTTTCTCTTCACTAATGTCATCTCATTCTCTTTCACTTCCAGTAACCCCTTTCAACTTTTTGGCATTATTGCCTTGCTTGGAGTGAAATGATTAAAAAATAAAACTATTAATCTTTTGTTAAATAATGTTTTTGCAATAAAATCTATTGACTTTTGTACGTATTTATAATTACTGGCTGCTGTATGTAGGATAAAAATTAAAACTTACAACCATGCAGACTATACTTAAAAATAATTTAGAAACATTTTATAAAAATCTGAATTTGCTTTTAAGTAAATTCAACCAAACATTTTTAAAATGTTGTGTTTTCTATAGTTTCTGGATGGAGTGTATTATAATAATCCGATTTCTGTTTGCGGATGTGCTTCTGACCATGACAGTAAAACAGCACATCATAGTAATACCGTTATAAGGAATAATGCAATTTCTAATTTGCCACATGGTAATACTATAGTGGGATGTGTGGTTAGGCTCACCCCAGTAATTATGAGCTAGTTTTTTATATTTGTGAGAAAAAATTAAAAAGAAAATCCACTCATAATTCATAAAAGTAAGAAAAATCAAAATATTATTCACAGCAGCATGAAATAATGATATCTTTAAAAAAAATATTACATATTTTTTGAAAGAAATAATTTTTAAAAGAATAAAAATAATTTTTCTAGATAAATGCATCTTTTTTCATGAATATTATAATGCCAACAAATATTAATTTTAAAAAAATCTTGTCATTATTTTTCTTTTTCTTCATGAACATTTCTACACTTTTTTATAAAATTTTCTTTTTTTTAAATTGTGTGCTTATATGTTAGAAATCATATCTGATTAGATTTCTTCTGATTTGATATTAGTCAAAGTAGAAGTAAAGATGGCTTTAAATTTAAAATGTACTTGGAGTTTTGTTAATTACTGTGTAGTCTCCTTTTATTTGGAAATTATTATACCCTATATCAGTCAGTTAAGTGCCATACATGATACATGATTGGGTGATCATGTATCTTTCAATACATGACTGACAAGGCAGATTTTTTCCTGCAGTAGGCTACCATTTCTTTCTGTGGTAGACTGGTTGCCAATCAAGGCTAAAGAATCCAGTCTGTCTTGCTATTCAATACCTTTCCCAAGAGTATTTGCATGTAAGTGAATATAACAAACTCAACTGGAATTCGAACTCAGCTTTCCGAGTTCTCACACTGAGTTGATATCCATTACACCACAAAAATTGATTTCATGTATAGTGCAACCATTAAATTTTTTGGCATAAATTTTAACCACTCCAGAAAAAAAATTAACTGTGTATAGTGCAACTTGTCATCAAAAATGCATGATTTTTAACCTCTTCCAAAAAGATTACCTGCTATTTTTTGCATAAAATTCTGATCATAAAACCTTGCACTATATTCAAGTATATACGATGATATAAATTCTATAAATAGGAAATGACTGGACATGGAACTTCATTTTTTTTTTTTCACTGACTGTTCAAATATTTAGTTCTATCATACAAAAGTAAACATGTTCTTTACTAATGGTCATATCAACATGAATATTTAAAAGATCAATAAATCAATATTAAATATTGAACTCCGAATAGATCTATTTCAATGAGCTGATTAATTTTTTCTTTTCTTTTTTTTTTTTTTTGCATATTTCACATTTAAAACAAAACTATGCAGAATTAAATGTTCCAACCAGGGTTGCTAAATTTGGCAATTAATTTTAAATCACAATTCTACTTGAATTTCATTATTTGTGACCTCTTGGATAACTTTTACATAGAGTAGGTAACATGTACTAAGAAGAAAGCATAATCAAAATTTAGTAGCCTTAAAATGTTGTCCAATTTATAACTTGTATCCCAATTTGGGACATCCTAGGTTAGACAATAAACTATGTCCAACAGCAAGGCCTCTGATCAGGAGGTTTTGAGAAGCATGGAACCACCTCTTAATTGCTGGTGTTCCCAGGTCCACCCTGAACAGGGTGGTAGCACCTGTTACAGTCCCAACTATGGGCAAATAGCTACCAAACTGCGGTCAAAACACTATGAAAATGTAAAAATAGTTTTAATACCAGAAATACTTTGTAAAAAAATTATCAGCAATACATTTTTGAAGAAAAAATATTACCAGCAATAAATATTGTCAGCATTAAATAACCCATTGGGGTTGATATGCTGTAAAACAAACCAAACCAAACCAAACCAAACCAAACCCAATTTGGCAACAATGTCCCAAACCAGAATAAATTTCATTCTTTCTTCAATATGTTAAAATTTTCATTATTCCTTCCGTCTTTATTTTGTTACATCCTGAAATTTATAAAATCATAGATTGCTTCACAGTATAAAATTACAACCCATCATTTGATCAATCCATGCTGTCATGGATCTCATAATGATCATGTTGATAGTATAGGTTTCTAATTCATATTAATAGGAAATTATAAAAAAGCACTGTATCTCATTTGTGTTAAAATTTCCATAGGCTGCAATGTAGATATATATATCTTGACAGTATAATTACATTCAGAAATACTTACCAAAGTATACCATTTCTATTAAGTTTATTTACACATAGACTATCATCTTTGTTGTTGCTATCACGTCTCATCACCCCCAGCCTTCATCAGGTGCTTGTTAACTCAGGTAACCTACAGGAAATTTCTTACTGAACCCTTTATTTAATCTACTGGAGTAGATTGTTCTTGGTTCACTGCCCATGTCTTACTTATTTAGTACTGCTCAGTTATCGCTTGTACTCTTCTCACTGAATTTAAATACATACTTCCTAGCCTAGCTGTGATAACAACGACAAAGATGATGACAGTAGTCTGTATATACATAATGTAAATAATGGTAACTCTTCATCCCAGAAATTCAGTCAGAAGGCAATCAGGGTGTTATGGTCCAGGTTAGGGCCAAGGAAGAACAACACGAACACAAGAGTAGAAATAACGAAGATATATTACACGGAATAATAATAATACAAGATGTGGACGGTGTTAGTATGACTGTCAGTCTGGTTTGGAGTGAACTACTATTGGCTCGACTCGATTCGTCTCTCTCTCTCTCTCTTGAGAGGCGTAGTATACATAGTGTTAGGAAGAGTTAATTCTGTAGCTATAGGTAAGGACCCATAACACCCCCCTCCCAAGCTTTTTCTTCGCAGGGGTCTTTAATATTTTTTCCTCTTCGGATTAATCATCAAAGGCTCTGTAAATTTTCTTTTTCTACTTGATTTCCGTGGTTCTGAAATTGCTTGAGTCCTTTGCATATTGAATGTGTCAAATATTGTGTCCATTACTTCTTCTTCTTCCTTAGGTAAACCATTAGAATCCTCTAACAGCCTCTTTTTGATCTGATTTAAGTGCCTTTTATGCAAGAACTTCGGACCCTGAATTATGTAAATCATGTTCCCGATTCATTTCTCTATTGTACCTGGCTCCCAATAGGATGTGTTGTTTTTGAACATTTTAAAAAAAACTTTCTCCCCTGTGTTAAATTTTGTTTTTGGTACAAACGACGTTGGTGATTGCTTTGTCTGTTTTGGCAGTAAATTGTCAAATACCGATCTAATTTTTCGGGTGAACATTAATTTCACCGGCAATAATGCCGATGACATAGTACTGTTCAGTGTAATTCTATACACTTGCAAGAATTGTTGTAAAGCCTTTTCCATTGGTATGTCATAAGCTTTCCTTAGTGCTCTTTTTAATGTATCTACAAACCTCTCCGCTTGCCCGTTTGATCTGGGGTGATATGGCAGGGATTTGATGTGTTTCACCTGAAAAGTTTCACAAAATTCTTGAAAATCAGCAGATGTAAATTGTGTTCCATTATCAGTGACTAAACAATCAACCACTTCGAAACGAGCAAACAGCTCGTGAAGGCAATTTATTGTAGTCTCAGAAGTAGGTTTTCTACAACTTCTGGCCATTTGCTGTAACTGTCTACTACAATCAAGTAGTAGAAACCCTCTAATGGACCTGTGAAATCTACATGGATTCTCGACCACGGTCGATCTTTCTTAGGCTATGGCTTATGAGTGATCGGAGGTGCCTTGGCTGCTAAGGAACAGCCCTTGCATTTGTCCACCATATGTATAATATCGTGATCCATGTTTGGCCAGTACACGTAACTTCGCATTAAGGATTTCATCCTGTTCTTTCCTGGGTGGCCCATGTGAAAATCTTTGAGGATTCGCCTTTGTAGCGTTTTCGGGGTTACTACTCTTTCATTATATAACAGAACATTATCACATAATGAAAAACTGTCTGATACATGCTTATCTTTTCCTACAATTTTTGTTTTTGTTTCCTTTATAAATTCGTCATTAACTTCTTCGTTTCTTATTTCCTGTAATGTGACGGGGAGGTCTCGAATTGTACTACATAATGATGTTCTAATATCTTCCTCATATCGTAGAGCTGCAATTACAGAATCTTCTAATGGCTCCGTTTTCTTTGGTATTAGTCTCGAAAGACCATCTGCATGCCCGATTTTGTTTGATGGAAGATACTCCAACTTAAAGTTATAGTTTAATAAAATAGTTCCCCATCTTAGCAATCTATTAGCAGTGTAGACAGGTAGACCTTTCTTTGATCCAAATATTGTCAATAACGGCTTGTGGTCCATCTGTAAGGTGAAAAATCTAAAGAATTTCTAATTGTTTTTCTTCGAGCCTAGTCTGTCTTTCCTCATTTTTTTGTTGCCTCTTGTTCTGGAATCTTAGTATGAAAAAATTTTCCTGCATAGAATTCGATTCTGTTCTGGCTGACAGGTAAAATTTGTGTCTTCGTTACCACTGTTAATGTTGGTGTCCAAAAAAATTTTTCTTTTTTTTTTTATCTTCACGTAGAACTTGTTTTTTTTTCTCAATACCTCTGTTGGCTCTGTTATGGACGACCGATAGCAAAAAGGTTTTTTTTTTAGTTTCTCCGCGTAGAATTCGTTTCTTCAATATCCTCGTCGCCACTGTTATGGTCCAGGTTAAGACCAAGGAAGAACAACACGAACACAAGAGTAGAAATAACGAAGATATATTACACGGAATAATAATACAAGATATGGACGGTGTTAGTATGACTGTCAGTCTGGTTTGGAGTGAACTACTATCATCTTGACTCGATTCGTCTCTCTCTCTTGAGAGGCGTAGTATACATAGTGTTAGGAAGAGTTCATTCTGTAGTTATAGGTAAGGACCCATAACACAGGGGATAATAACAACAAAGATGAGGATAGTTGTCTGTCTATAATTAATCTAAATAATGATAACTCTTCATCCCAGAAATTCAGTCAGAAGGCAATCAGGGGATAATAACAACAAAGATGAGGACAGTAGTATGTTTATAAATAATGTAAATAATGATAATTCTTTATCCCAGACATTAAGATAGAAAAAGCTTCAAAATCTAAATTTCATTTTTGAAATCCTTTCTTTGTTGGGCTGAGAACATTTCAGCATCCACTTGTATATATAAAATATAAAACAAAAATATTATCTGTCCTTATTTCTGAGATGAGGTATTGTAACTATTTATGCTACTTATATTGTTCAGACTGTTGTCCTCATCTTTGTTGTCATATTCACAACAATTTGGCTGTTGTCTGCTCTGGCCTTCTTCAGGTGACTGGAACTTTGAACCAAACTCTTTATTTCATCCACTGGGGAGTACTGTTCTAATTCCACATGCTATGCCTCTTCTGGATATCTCAGTTTCAATTATTTCCCTTTAGTCACTCAACTCTCCAAGTTTGTGTTCACCTCTTCTCTGGCCAGGTATTGAACTCACAACTCTTTGGGTCAAGTCACTGAATTACTTTGACCAACGTATTTATCTACTGGGCCATGTGTAATGCTTTTATCCACTTACAATGTAAATACAAAAATATTAAGATATTATTTTATCATTAATATTAATGCATGAGTGAATTCAAATTTTTTTTTTCTTTTAGTGCCATGCATGATACATGCTTAGGCAATCATGTATCTTTCTATACATGACTGACGAGGCAGATGTTTTCCCCCAGTAGGTTGCCATTTCTTTCTGTGGTAGACCAGTTGTCATCCAAAGCTACAGAACCCAGTCTGTCCTGCTATTTACCCATAGCTGGGGGGAGAAGAAGAGGATTCATATCTTTCCCAAGGGTATTAGCACATAAGAGAATGTAATGGATCCAACTGGAATTCAAACTCAGCTCTCCGATTCGTCAATCCGAGCCGCTATCCATTATTCCACTATGCCTCCAATTCAAAATTACAAGCACTTAACTGGATTAATAGATCCAGTCATTACTCTTTGCTTTTAGTCATGACATTGTTTTAAATTATTTTTTATTTGTTTTCTTCTTCAGTCAGCAAGAAACAAAATGGTGTATGCGTATTCATGATTTGTCCGCTAGTTAAAATCACCCTAAACAGTGACCTCAGTTCTCCCATTTTAATTTAACTGTAGCACCTTCACATTGCTTATAGCTAGCCTCAGTTTCATCCTGATCACATCTGCCTTCATGCATCCAACAATCCTATGTTAAGTAACATAAAAATTGGTAAGACTACAAGTAGAGAAATATATTTTTAAAGTTAGGAAACTTGGTTGTTTTTTCTAGAATAGCTCAAGCAAAATGATTATCATACCAATAGCAGCAAAAAAATAACATCATCATATATAAATAAAAATGCATTTAATCTTATGACGTATGATAATATTCGTGGTTGAAGTACACTCGATATTTGGATTACAGGCTTAAGCAGGTGATCAATGATTTAATCAGAAATTATAACAACTTACATTTATTATTAACTTTTGAAACTCTGTTCTGCCTCATTTTCTCTACATTTCTCTAGTAAAATCATTTACAAGGAATTCCTATAATACATGTAATAATTCATTTCTCTCAGGAGCACTTGCATTCATTTCTGATCACTGACAACAACTTTTACCTTATCTTCAATGGACAACATAGAGACTCACTGACAAAACCTGATCAGAGTTTAGGTAAAATATTATTAGATTTAATGTTTAATCAGTTTTTTTCCTGACTGACTGAAATATTTTCACATTTTGATGCAGAAAATATCAGAAGAGAAACTACAATGTCTGAGGAGAAAAGAAGTTTGGTTTTGGTTTGTTGTGTTTTATGGCATATCAACCTGAATGGGTTATTTAATTCCAACAAAGTTTTTATTGCTGGTAATATTTTGTTTTGTCAAAAATCTATTTCTGGTAATATTTCTTTTCCTCAAAAATGTCCAGGATGCAGAAAAGAAGTTCGTTAGTAGCAAATAAAAATGAACCCGAACCTTGCGTAGATATTTAAAGCTCAACTAAAGTTATTATGCCGGTAATATTTTTTCAAAAATGTATTGTTGGTAATATTTTTTTTTCAAAAATGTATTGCTGGTAATAGTTTTTTTTCTTCAAAAATTTTTTGATGATAATAATTTTTTTTTTTTTTACAAAGTATTCCTGGTATTAAAACACATTTTTACCCCAGTTTTGGGGTTAACTATTTGCCTTTAGCTGGGACCCTAACAGGAGCTACCACCCCGGGTCAGGGTGGACCTGGGAACACTAGCAATTAAAAGGTGGTTCCATGCTCCTCAAAACCTCCTGGTCAGAGGCCTTGCTGCTTGATGTAGTTTATCATCTTACCCAGGACACGGATGTAGTTTATCATCATACCCAGGATGCAGAAAAGAAGTTCGTTAGTAGCAAATAAAAATGAACTCGAACCTTGCGTAGATATTTAAAGCTCAACTAAAGTTATTATTTAAATACGGTTGTGATTATTTTGTCATTATTTTTACTTTAGACCAACATTTGTTTTGTCATTGTATGTATCTTCATTAGAGCAGTATTTACATTATTCGGACTATTGTCCTCATCTTTGTCGCCATATTTGTCACAACGTTTCGGCCGTTGTACGCTCCGGCCTTCTTCAGGTGGTTGGAATTTCGAACCGAACCCTTTATTTCGATCACTGGGGTAGACTGTTCTACACATGGTACGGTGGATAAAGGCGTTGGTTAGATCCAGTAACAGACCCAAAGAGTGTGAGTTCAATACCCGGTTCAGGCAGTGGAGAACTTTCAGAGGGAAAATTACCAGGAGATAACTGATAACTGACATCCATCAAACATGGCTCGTGGAACTAGAACAGTCTACCCCAGTGATCGAAATAAAGGGTTCGGTTCGAAATTCCAACCACCTGAAGAAGGCCGGAGCGTACAACGGCCGAAACGTTGTGACAAATATGGCGACAAAGATGAGGACAATAGTCTGAATAATGTAAATACTGTACATAATACCTCATCTCAGAAATATAGACAGATTCATTAGAGCAAATGAAAGTTTTAAGGATTAAGTTTGGAAATGCATTTCCTGACAGATCAACCCTTGTTGGATTATTGAGTGTCAGAATATTTTTTCTTATACTTGAATCTATAAATCAACAGTGTTATGTTTATACTTGATTCCATAGCATTGGTGGAGTTTATACATAAGTTTTTAGGTAAACATTAGCCATGTTTATATTTGAATCAGGAGGTAAATATTGGCCATGTTTATATTTGAATCAGGAGGTAAATATTGGCCATGTTTATATTTGAATCAGGAGGTAAATATTGGCCGTGTTTATATTTGAATCAGGAGGTAAATATTGGCCATGTTTATATTTGAATCAGGAGGTAAATATTGGCCGTGTTTATATTTGAATCAGGAGGTAAATATTGGCCATGTTTATATTTGAATCAGGAGGTAAATATTGGCCTTGTTTATATTTGAATCAGGAGGTAAATATTGGCCATGTTTATATTTGAATCAGGAGGTAAATATTGGCCATGTTTATATTTGAATCAGGAGGTAAATATTGGCCATGTTTATATTTGAATTGGGTGGTAAACATTAGCCATGTTTATATTTGAATCAGGAAGTAAATATTGGCCATGTTTATATTTGAATTGGGTGGTAAACATTAGCCATGTTTATATTTGAATCAGGAGGTAAATATTGGCCATGTTTATATTTGAATTGGGTGGTAAACATTAGCCATGTTTATATTTGAATTGGGTGGTAAACATTAGCCATGTTTATATTTGAATTGGGTGGTAAACATTAGCCATGTTTATATTTGAATCAGGAGGTAAATATTGGCCATGTTTATATTTGAATTGGGTGGTAAACATTAGCCATGTTTATATTTGAATTGGGTGGTAAACATTAGCCATGTTTATATTTGAATTGGGTGGTAAATATTGGCCGTGTTTATATTTGAATCAGGAGGTAAATATTAGCCATGTTTATACTTTAATCTAGAAGTAAACATTGGCTATGTTATTACTTAAATCTGGAGGTAAACATTGACTGTGTTTATACTTGAATGCAAAGGTAAATATTGGGTATATTTATACTTGAATCTAGAGTTAAACATTGACTATGTTTATACTTGAGTCTGGAATTAAACATTGACAATGTTCATACTTGAATGTAGAGGTAAACATTGGCCATATTTATACTTGAATCTAGAGGTAAACATTGGTTGTGGTTATACACGCATCTTTTGGTAAACATTGACTATGTTTATACTTGAAACTCTAGATAAATATTGGTTTTATTTATAATTGATCTGCCAGCATCAACATGGTAGGTGGAACTCCTTTTGGGTAGCATCTTAACCCTCTGCATGGGATGCACTCAACATATTGTAGGTCCTGCTGACAGCACATATAATTTTTTAGGTATTCATTTCATAAATCCTGCCTATGATAGCATGCATTACATAAACAGCGAGTGAGCAAATATTACAATATTCATAGCCGTAGGGCACAACTCTCCATGACAAATTCCATGCTTTATATAAATCAGCATAAAGAAAGGTATCCCAGAGTTTAGTTTTAATTATTTTAGACACTACCTTAACGATCTCAAGAATATAGCCAGGAATAAAACAATAAAATCTTGGATATTCTAGATCAGAGATATTATCTTTGGAATCAGGTATGATAAGCAAACAATCCTACAAACAGTTTGCGTGGAAGCATTCTAGATGTGATTAAAAGAATATTATATCTTTGTTATTTTATAGCTATAAAGCTAATGAAATGTATTTATTTCATGGCACCCTGTAGGTAAGAAAATGAAGTTTGAACTCTTACACTTATTGACTAGTGATACTAGGAAATCGTGTTGCATATTTATTTCTACCCAAACTCTCTTTATTACTTTGGCTAGAATGCATGCTGATTTGAATATGCATATTTATATATGTAGTTGGCATATCAGTATTTTTATGGGTGTCCCATGATATATGGCTGAAGTATTTAAAATAGATAGATATGAACATGCAGACAGAGATAGATATTAAAACACTGAGATAGATAGATAGATAGATAGATAGATAGACATGAACAGACTGAGATAGATAGATAGATAGATAGATAGACATGAACAGACTGAGATGGATAGATAGATATGAACAGACTGAGATAGATAGATGGGATAGATAGATAGACATGAACAGACTGAGATAGATAGATAGATAGATAGACATGAACAGACTGAGATAGATAGATAGATAGACATGAACAGACTGAGATAGATATATAGATAGATGGATAGATAGATAGACATGAACAGACTGAGATAGATAGATAGATATGAACAGACTGAGATAGATAGATAGACATGAACAGACTGAGATAGATAGATAGATAGATAGACATGAACAGACTGAGATAGATAGATAGATAGATAGACATGAACAGACTGAGATAGATAGATAGATAGATAGACATGAACAGACTGAGATAGATATATAGATAGATGGATAGATAGATAGACATGAACAGACTGAGATAGATAGATAGATAGATAGACATGAACAGACTGATAGATAGATAGATAGACATGAACAGACTGAGATAGATAGATAGATATGAACAGACTGAGATAGATAGATAGACATGAACAGACTGAGATAGATAGATAGATAGATAGACATGAACAGACTGAGATAGATAGATAGATAGACATGAACAGACTGAGATAGATAGACATGAACAGACTGAGATAGATAGATAGATATGAACAGATTAAGATAGATAGATATGAACAGACTAAGACAGATAGACAGATATGAATAGACTAAAATAGATATGAACAGCTTAAGATTAGATAGATAGATAGATAGATGTGAACAGACTAAGATATAGATAGATATGAATGGACTAAGACAGACCAATAGATATGAATAAACTCCGATAGATAGAAACAGACTAAAATAGATATATAGATGTGAACAGACTAAGACAGACAGACAGATATGAACAGACTCAGATAGGTAGATAGAGAGAGATAGATATGAAGAAATATAGATATGAAGACTAAGATAGATAGACAGATATTAACAGACTAAGATAGATAGACAGATATTAACAGACTAAGATAGATAGATAGATATTAACAGACTAAGATAGGTATAGATTGTTTATTAGATATGAACAGGCAGTGATGGATAGGAACATACAGGTAGATAAATAGATAGATATATAGGCATGAAAAGACTTAGATCAGCAGACTGAGATAGATAAATACGAACGGACTTAGATGGGCAGAGATATGAATCAATTGCGATGGACATGAATAGTTAGAAATGAACAAGTTTAGATAGAAAATAGTATGTGTATCTTCTCTATGAGTTAAATAGCAGGGTAGACTGGGCTCTTTAGTCTTGGCTGGCAACCAGTCTAGGAGAAGAATAACACTGAATTCAAAAGCTGAGGAGGGCTTTTCAGGAACCTTTTGGCATACTATGCTAACCAGTTTTTTGTATTCAGGTCTTCTGAATATGTGTGTTCATCTTAGTCTTTCCATATCTATCTATTTTAGTCTGTTACTACTTTTCCCAATGGTATTTGTACAAAAGTGAATGTAACAAATTTAACTGGAATTCTAACTGGGCTCACCAATTTCTCATTTTGTACCACTAATCATTACACCACCTGCACATCTCTTTCTCTCTCTCTTTTTATATATATATATATATATTTTTATGCAGAAATATAGTCTTAAAGTGTGCTATATTTATGGGATAAAGTGCTCAATATCAGAGATAGAGCGTGTGTAAATATAAAAGTGGACATGGAAGTCAGCACTTAGAGGCGACAGTCTGTTTCATGCTAGTGCAATCGTCAGGCGCCTGACGATTGCACTAGCATGAAACAGACTGTCGCCTCTAAGTGCTGACTTCCATGTCCACTTTTATATATATTTTTATATATATTATGTTTAACGTTCTTTTTATATAAAAAGAACGTTAAACATAATATATATAAAAATGTCTTTAAATAAATTGTCGGACTATGTCCAATTCTAAAAATATATATATATATATATATATATATATATAGTTGAATATTTTCAGTTGTCAAATCTACATTGATGAAATATGTCTAAGTTAACAAAATGCAGCAAATTCAGTCAGCCTCTTGCAGATTTATGTGCTTCCTGCTGGTAAAATGAGCCTGATAACACATTGCAGAAAAGGCCAAGCCCCAAGCCAAAAAAAAAAGAAAGAAAAAGTCTTTCAATATTATTTGTTAAGACACCAGCTTGCTGGTACCTTATAAAAATGTTAATATATTTGTTAAATATGAATAGATAAGCAGTTTGGTTAGAAGCTTTGTAGGTGGATCACAGAATATTTGATCATGACATATGGAAGTAGAATAATAGGCAGGTATGGCTAAATTCTGGAAGGTTATTAAGGGTAGAAAAATCTTGTTATTAATAATTGGCTTTACTTGTCAGTCTTTCTACTGTTTTACGTCTTGTCTATAGAAGGTTGCTATCATACCATAGACCAAAGATATGAGCAATGATGAGGTTTTGGAGAGGATACAAACAAGGAGAAAGCTTATAATTAACATCAGGAAGAGTCAGCTGAAACTTCTTGGACACATGGTGAGAAAGAAGGGCTTAGAGAATCTGATACTCACAGGGTGGATAGAGGGAAAGAGAGACAAGGGAAAGCAATGTGTGACATACCTTTTTTCTTTTTATGTGCCATGTTCTTTCAGAACGTAGGCGATCATGGCTCTCCACCTCCCTCTATCCCCTGCAGCTCTCAACAAGTTCCCTCCCTCTGCTTCATCCCCCAGGCCACATTCTGTCATCCACTTGCTTAAGCCCGCCAGGTATGTCACATGTTGCTTTCCCTTGTCTCTCTTTCCCTCTATCTGACCTGTGAGTATCAGATTCTCCAGGCCCTCCTTTCTCATTATGTGTCCCAGAAACTTCAGCTGCCTCTTCCTGATGTTAAATATAAGCTTCCTCCTTGTTTGCACACTCTCTAAGATCTCATTGTTTCATTATAGTGGGCTTAAACAAGTGGATGACAGAACAGGATATGGGAGAAGTAGTAAAAGGACAGAACATATAGAGAACTACAAGGGATAGGAAGAAGTGGAGAGTCATGATCGCCTATGTCTTAAAGGGATGTGGCACATAAAAGAAGATATGAATAAATAACCTTAAAATCTTGTGTGGTCCTATTACACACAAACATACATACATACATACAAATCGCATTTACAATGCCAAGCATTCATTGGTTAATACATCACGACTGCATTTCAGCAGGCAATTTACAAATCGCAGTAAGGCGACAATTTTGTAATCGCTCTATTTTTAAGTAATCAATTTTGTGCACTTTTGGGAGAAGTGGATCACTGAAGCTTTCTAAAGTCTCCTCAAAGCTCGCTCACTGATTGGTCCATGCCAACCAATCAGATCGTTTGTACGTGAAGAATAATTTTTCCCATGCAACAATTTGGAGCCTATAGTCACTTATTTAAGCCAGGAATTTTCTCATCTCAATTAGTGAGAACTCAACTGCCAAACGAATCCACGACAACCTTCTCACTCACACACACACTCACATGCTGAACATAACTTGTACACACTCACAAAAAACTCTTCTTACATAACAATGTCTTTCAAGAACAATCATTACAAGAAACTCTCATGAACATTTTTCCAGTGAACTTTAAACCAAATAACTATCTCTCACTGAACTCTAAATAACAGTTAAAGAGAGGCAACTCTTGGTTAATTCAACCTTTCTTACTTAAATGCATGTTTTCTTTCACATCATTGTTTGATATTGTACATCTTGTTAATATACATATTTTATGTGCAATAATGTCTTTTTGTTATCCTTTTTGCGTGAGTCTTGTTTCCTAATCAAAATTTAAATTAATGTGGTGAAGTCCGCCACAACCTCTTTGTAATAAATATAGACAACTTAGTCCTTTCATCCTCATAATACATCGCCATTCCAAGAAAATATGTTAGTAATCTCTTTAAATAATCTGTTTCTTAAATAATAGTATAACTTTTCTTCTTTTTTCACCTTTTTCTTCTGCTTTTAAGAAACATTGCATTTGAAAACCTATTAGCTCTTGTCGGTACCAATCTACTTGAATGACTGATAAAAACATCCCCCTCCACAGATTTATAGACAAATCTTACAGATACATGTTAGAATTTCTTCCTAACAAATAAAAATGGACCACGTCTCGATCTCATTTGACATATGTTTCTTCTTTGTTTTGAAATCAGACTGTATCCCTTTTGCATATGAACACCATTCTTACTTCGTGAATTTTTCCAAGCTTTATTCAACCATTTTTTTAGTACAATTTCAATTAAACAAGAAATAATAGCGAAATATTAATACTTACAATTGAATAAGAACTTTCGATTGTTAATGTAAATAACTCTGTTCTTCTGGGGTAGAATCCAAACAGTACCAAATGTGTTTTATGCCAATATGGTGACAGAGAAAATAGGCACATTTTTTTTATCAATTCCCTGTCAAGCAAGGTAATAATGCCACTAAGATGCAAGGAGTTACTGGGAGTGAAAGAAAATGAGAAGACTTTAGGAGAAGGAAACAGAAACCCAATTCTCAAAAGGAAACAAGGGATAAACCTCTAGTCCTGTTCAAATGAACAGGGAAGAGTGTGAGCCACACAGTAAGTGGACTTATCTGCTACTATTGAGGAAAAAAAATAATTTAGATAGAGAATTTAGAAGTATAGAGTTGAAGTGGACTTTAGAAGGAACTGGAAACCCAATCCTAAACAGAAAACAATGGATAAACCTCTACTTCTTTTGAAAAATTTATGATGTTATATAACAGCATAGTCTTAGCACACACATAACTAAATAGTAATGTATAAGATCAGATTAAAATTATAATAACACATTACACTTGATTAAGATCAGAGTGTAGTATCTGGTCCCTTCTGAAATGGAATTAACTGGCAAAGTTGGGAAAAGTTAGAGCGATCAGAAGAAAGGGAAAAATTATGAAGGAGGTAAAAGATCTAAAGAACATGAAAAGCAAATCAGATGAAAGGTGATATATATATATATATATATATATATATATATATATATATATATATATATATATATGTATATATATATATATGTGTGAGGATGAAAGAGAAGAGAAAGAAGCAAAGGAGTAGATAGGAAAGAAAGTGACAAGTATTCTTACTGAGTAGACATCTGGAGACAATGGAGGGAAGATGAGAAATTGCAATACTTCAAAATTCTTTATGGAGAAACAGAGCAAAACTTATTAGTTTTATCTGTTTTTAGTTGCTTTCACATTTATATTATGAGTTTGATTCAGTCCTTGTTGAAACACCAATGATTAACCACAGTATTCTACTAACTAGAACTGGTTGATACACGCCAGTGTAGTTGACTGTTTTGTTTATCATCTGCTATTGAACACTGCATATCAAGACAACGTATCTCTTTGTTGATACTTGCTTATCTTTTCAACTAGAGAGCTGCTGCCCTCTCCATGTTTTTTTGTCATTGAGATTTGCTCCTCTAAGGATTGTCTGACTCCTGCCTATCGATCTGTCTAGTTGAGTTGGACATTTTCAGAGATAAACTCCTACCAACTGAGCTCTCTGGGTCAGAGGATCAGGCAAACCCCTTCACCACATCTAAGTAATTAATCATGAGCAAAAGAAGGTTAACAAGAGGATACAGAAGAAAATATATTTTCTTTTTTTTTTCTTTTTTTGAATTTGGAATATGGAACTAATCCATATTTGTATAAGGTTTAGATAAACATACAGACTGACATTGAAGATTTGAAGAAATAAGGGAGGAAGTGAAAAGATAAAGGCAAAAGGTGAGAGAAGAACAGAGATATGAGATACCGGATAGTTTAAGTTGTCAATACCTGTGAAATGTCGATAGAACCAACACATCTTCTTCATCTATGTGCTGTGTCTCTTCAGGACGTTGGTGACCATGGCTTTCCATGATTTCTTGTGCTTTGTAAGCTCTTAATAATTTTTTTTATTTTTGTTATCTCTCCTAAACCTTGCTGTACCATCCATTTACTCAAGCTGGCTAGGTAGGTTATGTGATGTTTTCCCCTGTCCTTTTTGGTTTCAACCTGTCTTGTGAGTATCAAATTTTCTATGCCCTCTTTCTTCATTATGTGTCCTACGAATTTCAACTCTCTTTTCCTGATATTAAGTATAAGTGTCTTTTTTGTTTCCATTTTTTCTAAAACATTATCAATGGTTAAAAAATTCTTATTGGTCAATTTGGATTCTTCTGATTGAATGTAAAGTTTAATCACATTTATGTCTTGATTTTAACTTCAGTTTATTCCATTGAAGATAGATGATGACTGGAGTCACAAAATATTCAAGTGTGTCAATGTATTTTCATTTTTTAATCATAAGAAATTTCTCGAGACCTGCGGTATTTTTTTAAGCATTATTTCTGGTGGGTGTCATAACAATAGAAAGACTTCGATCTTGTGTCCAGTGAGGAGTTCCACTGGAGGACTGGACAGCTGAAAGACTCTCTTCACTCTTGCTTAGTGTCATGTTCACTGCAACTACCTGATAACCACCCTACCAGAATCATCTACCAGTTTGAACAGCCATCTGCAAACTAGTGATTACCTCACAGTAGACCAATGTGGCGCTGGAGGCTGTTCTGACATTATACCAAGACCGTGAGAGCTAGAGGGACAAGGTGGCTTCTGTGGACTCAATGCCTTTATGGCATAAGATTTAACAGCAGCAACATTATACTATGTTCTATATATGATATCATTCTGTGATCCAACTGATTTTAAAAGTTTTTAAGTCCTAGTGTTTGGATTTTCTTCTATCTTTTTAAAGCATCATAATAGACAAGCATTACTTCTGGGCATTGTTTCAAGGAACAAGTGAACATGCTTAAAATTTAGTTTTGGGTAATACAGTTACAATCATCTGGGAATGACTACTAAAAATCTCTCCTCATCAAATTTATAGACAAATCATACAAATGAATGCTAGGATTTCTTACTAATCAGTAAATAATGGACAATTCTCAGTCACATCCCCACATTTTTATTCTTTCATGCCTTGAAGTCAAAAGGATATGACCACTTGACTGTATACCTTTTTGTGTGTGTGCACTATTCCTATCTTGTGAACTTTTTGATTTGTTAAAGATGTTTTGCTTTTTACTTATATATGTTTTTGTTATGATGTTGGTTTGGGGTTTGTAGAGACAAACGACAAATAACACGTAACAATAAAAGGTGTTTTAATAGGTTGATAAAAGGTACAGAAATCGCCTGAGTAGTCTATAACTAGCTCAGCCAAGAACGTCTCTGTCTTCCTGTTCTCTCGACATGCCTCTATTTAAAGTCTTTGTTCACAGATGCAGACAAGTTCATCTTCAAGAGGGGTGGTAGGTTTCCAACACAACAGTTTTGTTTCATATTGTTCCACCTTGTTCTTTTTTCTTCCTCTTCTTATTATTGTTAATTGAGAATTCTGCCAATTTTGCTTATTGAGAATTTTTGCCAATTTGTTTATTGAGAACTTTGTTAATTACGCTTAATCATGTCTGCTTATTCTACATATGGTGAGGATTATTTTGTCAACAGTTTGGAAGCCCATTTTTAAATAATGCCGCAAAACTGCCAAAATATCAATAAATGTATCTGCCAGCATCTGAAAGAAATACAAACAATTCTACTGATAAACGATGGTATATTATAATAGTATTAATAATATAGTGAATTCAAAATTTCTTTTTGAATTTATTGGATGTGGAGTTATCGTTATTTACATTCAAACTGTTGCATTTATTGTCATAACATTTCAGCTGTTCTCCAGCTGCCCTCCTTCAAGTGTCTGTCAATCTGAGTTATCTTCAGGGAATTTTGAACTGAACTCTTTGTTTAATCAACAGAGGCAGATTTTTCTCATTCTGCTATCCATATCTAGGGATATCTTGTCCTGTTCTTACCTAAGAATGCTCAGTTATTGCTCACAGTGCTCCCACTGAATCTAAGTCTGTACTGCCCCGCCCTATGAAACAACAGCCTAGTGGATTAAAGTATTCGTTCATGAATGTGGTGACATAGTAACGGTGAGTTTAATATACTGAAAGAATTAAGTGACAAAACAGAAATTATTTTCATCAATATTTCTTACTCTCATTATAAGGTAAGATATATTTAATAGTAATAAGTTATATTAATAATAATAAGTCATTTAATAATAATAAATTATATTTACTAATAATATAAGTTATTTAATAATAATAATACACTTCTACTTAATAATAATATAAGCTGTATTTAATAAGTTATAGTTAATAATATTAATAATAACAATAATAATAAAAGTTATATTTAAGAATATATTACGTTTAAGAATAATAATATAAGTTATATTTAAGAACAATGATAAGTTATATTTAACAGTAATAATAATAATAAGTTATATTTAATAATAATAATAATAATAATAATAATAAGTTATATTTAATAATAATAATAAGTTATATTTAATAATAATAATAAGAAGTTATATTTAATAATAATAATAATAATAATAATAAGTTATATTTAATAATAATAATAGTAATAATAGTATTAATAATAAGTTATATTTAATAATAATAATAATGTCATTTAATAATAATAAAATATATTTACTAATAATATAAGTTATTTAATAATAATAATACACTTCTACTTAATAATAATATAAGCTGTATTTAATAAGTTATAGTTAATAATATTAATAATAACAATAATAATAAAACTTATATTTAAGAATATGTTACGTTTAAGAATAATAATGTAAGTTATATTTAAGAACAATGATAAGTTATATTTAACAATAATAATAATAATATAAGCTATATTTAATAATAATAATATAAGTTATATTTAAGGATATGCTATATTTAATAATAATAATAATAATAATAATAATAAGTATATTTAATAATAAAAATATGTTATATTTAATATTAATAATAATAAGCAACTGAAATGACATAAAAGAGCAAAGAGAAAAATCAATAAGAAGAGAAATGATTATTTTGCACTTGAAATCATCTTTTTGATGCACCACATTTATAAACTAAGCTCGGTTGAACAACAGATCTCACTATCCCTGGTTGAGTCCTCCAGCCACTAACAATTCCCACAAATAAATGAAGGTTTCATTCCTAGTTCATAGCTCAACTCTCTGTTATAATGTACACAGCAAGCAATTTTGCCACATCTGATGCATTTTCCGAGAGAAGAAAATCTCACCTCAGATAAATAGTTTTCCCCTAAAAACCAGGAATTCTGTCTTTTAAGAGGACATTCTTCTTTTGATACGGCTAATCGGTTTGCATCAATGTTTTGCATTGCTTAGAAAATCACAGGTTAGCTATTAGACACTGGCATCAAAGGAAAGGCACCTGCAGGTCTTCACCAACTGTGCTTTTTCTGAAGCATATAGACACCAATTAAATAATAATAGGAACAAAATAATGACCTCTGTGTACTAGAATACATTAAAGAATCAATGAAACAGTGCATCCTCTTGTTGTCGAAAAGAGGATATTGCTTCATAATAGAAGTGTTTGCTTGCTGCATAATAAAACCCAGCAAGAAATACTTCTGGGGTAGAAAAAACAGGAACTAGAGATAGAATAAATATATCAATAAATAAATAAGGCTTATTATTCCTATGATCAAGGATGTCACAGATATCGGTATTGAAAGTGGAATTGGCATGCTAAGTTCAAATTCTGGGCAAGTCTGTTTCATTCCTATTTGCAATGATACCTTTGAGAAAGGCATGAAAGTGGTTTTCTCTCCCTAGCTGTGGATTAAATAGAAGGGCGGATTGGGATATTTAGCCTTGGTTGGTGACCAGTCTAAGTAATAAAAGGAATACATTAAATTCCGAATTGTAGATAATTATAATATAATTACCTTCCCATTTAAGGTGTAGCAATTTACAGATAATAACGAAAAGCAATCTGTGGAGAGTTGTGATCACCTATGTCCCAAATGAACATGGCAGTAAAAATGTACAAAATTACAATTAAGCACTGTAATCAACATAAGTGATGCTAAAAGATATTACATTCAGTATTTTTTCTCATTATAGTGGAAATCAGATTTTTAACCAAAAATGAGTATTACATCTTTATTTTTTTTACAAAACAACTGAATATCCGATTTTAAGTCATAAGAGCAACATTGGCATTCTCAAAATCCGCAGACATATATATATATATATACATGCATTCAGAGAATGCAACTCCTGTTCTTATATACACACATGCACACACACACACACACACACACACACATATATATATATATATATATATATATAGTTTTAAAGTGTGCTATCTTTATGGAATAAAGTGCTCAATATCAGAGATAGAGTGTATGTAAATATAAATATAAAAGTGAACATTGAAGTCAACACACAGAGGCGACAGGCTGTTTCATGTTAGACGTAATCGTCAGGTCACTTGAGGATTGCATAGATAGATAGAATCAAAAATACTTTTACAAACTTTGGGGGCAGATTCCTTACACCAAAGCAAGGACATAAGCCCATATGTCTGCAAACACATCCTTTTTGAGTTATTAAGTTTAAAGGAAGTTTACAGTAGGTGGTACTGTGCTGCCTTGTAGACTAGGTTACATTTGTCATTAGTCTTTTTTCAACATTTAGCATGTGTAGTAGTGAGTTAAATGAGAAGTGTTCTGTTTAGCAATGGCAGGATATTCATATCATAAGCAGGAAAATAGGATTTTCACATACAGCCATGCAAATACTAATGAATGTGAGGTTGCACAGCTGTATCATATTGTGTTTTCAAACCAAAGGCAGCTGAGACTTCCAACCTGTTTATCATCTCATTGCTGAGACAAGATCCGTGACGCCACTAATTATGGGTCCACTTGTACACCTGACCATGAAGAACACATTCTACAGGCTGTCGGAGATGATCCAAGTTTCAACACATGTCAAGTGACCCTAGCATGTCATACATCTCTGTACCACATGGTGGCTACTTCAATTTGCAATGTGTGCAGGATCTTTCATCCTCTGATCACTCACTATGGGAGAACCTTTTCCAATGGTTTATTACACAAACTGCAAATCAGTTGTTTGCCACTTCATTCTTGTTTATAGATGAAGCAACATTTGGAAGAGATGGAATAACATATACACAACCAACATTTATGGGCAGGTCGGAATCTCCATGGTACAATACCAGCTAGACACCAGCATCAGTTTACAATTAATGTGTGGGCGGAATTATAGGCAGCCTACTGGTAGGTCTATATGTTCTCCCAACATGTCTTACAGGAGTTATCTACAGGAACTTTATTTCAAACACACTTCCAGACCTGCTAGAGGATGTACCCCTGCTAATACAAAGATGCATGTGATTCACGCATGATAGGTCTCTAGCACATTTTAGTCATATTGTTCACAGTCTACTGGTTGACATCTACCATGAAAGATGGATAGTTAGGGAAGGACCAGTTCCTTGGCCTGCATGTTCCCCCAACCTCAATCCTTTGGATTTTTAAATTATGGGGTCACCTAAAACTATTGGTTTATGCAGAAGACATTAATAATGCAGAGACACTCCATCAACATGACATAGGGGCCTGCAAAACCATTTAACACCATGTGGGAGTATTTGAAAGAGTCCGCCTGTCAGTGATCCGACCAGTGCATGTGTGTGTAGAAGTAAGCAGAGGACATTTTGAACATTTCTCATGAGTTACAATGATGGCCTTTTGAACATATGTTTATATGGACAGAGCTTCTACTTGAATATGAGCATCCATAGAAAATAACATTTAAACAAAGTAAAACAACAATATATTGGATTTAATCCATTTCCTAAAAATAAAAAAAAATTGTCTTTGTTTACGTTAGGATACGATACAGAGCAGATTTGGATGAATTGGCAAAGAGAGTGTGTTCAAAAGGTACTATTCAGGCTTTGTTTGACCAGAACTCATATGTGGCTGAGCAGTTAGGTGACAGTTCCCCATAGGGAATGCAGGTTTGAATCCTGCTAGAGGACGCATATCTTTCTGACAAGATTTCTCAAATAGTCAGTCTGGTGGATGTAATGGATAAAAAATACTGTTCAATTAAAAAAACAGAGCTTCTACTCTGGCCTCTTTCATCAACAAGGGATTTCTGTTCACAGAATTGCTAATCAGTGGAATTTTTTCTTTTTATGACCATTCTCTGTAAACATTAAAGATGGTTGTGCATAAAAATACTAGTAGATCAGTAGTTTTGAAATACACATACCCCCTTGTCTAGCCCCAATACTAATTCATGAGATGAAATTCAGCAAGTCACCATAAGCGTGTCCAAGTGCCTTTAAATATTAAATTGCTGCCATCATTAGCTGATTAGAAGTTTGCATAAAAGAACATTTGTTCATATGTTCTTAAGTTGCTAGTGAATTATACACCCTTGTGCAAATTAATTGAAACAAAACGAATAATTTCATTATTATTTACTTTTTTTCATATTTTGCCAATGAAACATGACCAAGTGCACATTTTAGTACTTTGTATGCCCATTCCATGAAGTCCTTCCTTGCAGATTGACAACAGATTCTCGATTGGATTTAAATCGGGAGAGTTTCCAAGCCAGTCTATAGCCCTTTGATTTGCTCACTGATAAGGCTTGCCAGTGTGTTCATGCAGTATTACAATTTTTGTACACTTCCTTGAAGTAATGTCCATTGCAGACAATTGCTGTAGGACAACTAATCAACAGTCAAGACAATAGTGTCTGCGTGTGATAAAAATCTGATGCAATCGCGGATGACAGTATTTTTCAAGGCCAAACAAATTTCATCATACACCCCAAATATAGATTCATATAACTGCACACCACGGTAAATGATCTAATCTGAGGAAAAATAGAAATTAATTACACCCTGTCACTCCAGTGGGTCTAAAACTGACCATATAGTAAAAGAAAGGAAACTAAAGCAATTGTTTCAATTAATTTGCACAAAGGTATGTGATGTATGAGTAGTATAATGGTTATTAGTAGAGAAAATTCTAATTGCTGTTGTGTTCAATTTGACACTAATGCATTTGGGAAAAGCATAAATCCATCTCTTCTCGGCACAGTTACAGCTTAAATAGCAGCATAAACTGAACTCTCTAGCCTTGAGTAGAAACCAGTCTAAGAGAAAGAAAACAGAAAATTGTGGAGAAGGCAACTGGAAATACTCTATCATCTTTCCCAAAAAGGCATAGTAAGTCATAGATACTAAAGAAAAGGATTCTGTGTAGAGTCATGATTGTCTATGTCGCAGAGGAATATGTCATTTAAAATCTGTCTCAGATTCCTATTATATATTTATATATATATAAATAATCTTAGAGACTTGAGTGCTTTTCAAAAATTGAGAATAAACACCCCATCTACATTGTCTGACAGTTAACTAACCAGATTGTAGACGTCAGTCCATATCCCCTGCTGAATTAATGTCTCACAAGAGGAACAAACATTAGAATTAAATCATAATATTAAATTGAGGGACCTTTCCACATAGAAATCTATTGGAGAGTCCATCACATACATACACACACATCAGAAAATAGTAGAAATAGATACATTTTTGATATTTTATCAGTACAAATTCAATTACAAACTAAAACAATGTGCATGTTTTATCCATCAAGTTTAAAATAGCAAAAAATTCTGTTTCCACTACATCATCAGAAGAATTCAATAGTTCAAAAATGAGCAAACTGTCTTTCACCCTATCTTTATACCTTGGACTCTTTTGGTGACATAGATTGAGTATTATGCATAGAAATGGATTTTCTTTTTATTAATCCAACATATTTTATTACTTAAATGTTATTCTCAATGGATACCCATATTAGAGTAGATGCTCTGTTTATTTATTAAACTGTATTTATTTATTATCATTTACCAATCTGGATATTCAAGAAATCTTGTTAGAAAAATATGCACTCTACAGCAGGATTCAAACCTGCATTCCCCTAGTTCTGACATACTTTGACCTCTCATCTACAGAGAACCTGATTGTCAAGTTAATCAATGAGATAAGTCTATTGAATATTTATTGATTTTTTCACTATTATAGCACCAGTTATCTATTGAGTGTTTTTGACAGAAATTCCCGCTGGTCTAAAAAGTATGTTAAATTCTCATAATTTCACATATTATTTGTCTTATATATATATATATATATATATATACACACACACACACACACTTGTAACTTCAAATGCTGTTTTTAGTGGACAGCCATGTTTGAAATAGACACCAACTATTTTTTATTTTCAAATGTGTGTATTATATCTATCACTCTGCATCTGCAAGAAATCTTAATAAAGAAAATGTGCTTTTTAGTAGGGTTTGAACCTTCCTCCTTTGTATGAGAAACCACCATTTGATCTTGCATGCTTTAAACCACTTAATCACAGAAAGCATCACACTCAACTCAAATTGTATTTTCCTTTAAAGGAATGCACACTTTCATGTTCAAATTTATCTTGAAAACCTGTTTTCAGTTTTGTATCCAAAAATGTAAACAAAACAATTTTGAAAGAATTTGTTTTTTAATTGGAATCACCCCAAGCAAGGCAGTAATGCCACTAAGACACAAGGGGTTACAGGGTGTGGAAGAATCAGGAAGGTCATTACTGAAAATTAAAAACATAATAGGACCAAAGGTGGAGCCCAGAAGGATGTAGATGAGTGGCCATTCAGGATAACTCCCATTTCATGATTTGATAGGAAGGACTGAATCAGTTCAAAAAAGTGTCCCGAGCTAGAAGACTAATAGGCCGATAGTTGGAAGAGTCTTACAGCTCACCAGAATTATTAAAAACTGGAACAACTGATGATGACTTCCAGCAGCAAAGAAATCAAGAGACAGTGAGGCATTTATAATACAGTTTACAGAGAACAGGAGCCAGTTTGGGAGCATACTTCTTAATGACTATTACAGGGACATTATCAGGTCCACATGCTTTGATAGTAGAAAACCAGCAGACACCATGGAAGGGGTTACATGCATATCACTCAATAGAGATTCATTTCCAGGAGAGAAGCTAGGCATGGATATTGCTGATGAGTCAAGAGTAGAGTTTGAGGAGAATTTAGGTGCAAAGCATTCAGCCTTATAAGCAGAGGAAGGTAACACCCTATTGATTGAAGAGGGGAGAGAGCGAGACCTTACACTTATTTAATGCCCAATTACAGAGCCACCAGTAATTGCGAGAGCCAAAGTTGTTAGAGGCTATGTAGTCTTCATTCTCTTGGCAAACAAGAACTTTGCTCCTTCAAGGACTTGCTTACAATTATTGCAATCAGAAATGAATAGGCACTTGTTTTGATGAGAGCTATCACACTGGCATAGCTGAAAATAGTGTTTCCTGTATGCTGTACCAGCCGAGCATGCAGGTATGAACCATGGAGAGAACTGAGGTTTCACCTGGTATTCCAAGAAGGAATGAAAGTGTTCATGCCAGCTTTGACCCAAGAAGAAATCTCAGTGGCACAATTTTCAATTGGGAGTTTAAAGATGTCTGTCCAAGGGGCGTCATGGAGAAAATCACGGAGTCCCAATCAGCATGCTGATAATGTAAAGAGGTCTTGTGAAAGCACTGGACCAGATATGGCAGCAATATTCAAATCAAAGGCAAATGGTAAACTTATAAATATGTAATATTTCTGGTGAGAAAAATTGTCTAGCATGACACAGGGAACTAACTTTCCTTGCAGCAGACCTAGTCATTGATTCAATATAATCTTTCCACTTCATGTCAGCAGAAGACGTAATGATTGACTCTTCTGGAGGTTAGCATCAGCCATGCTGTTGGAAGGTAAAAAGGGTCAGATGATTAAAAGAGAACAGTTTCATTTTGGAGATGTTAAAATTAACAAGACATTCTTTACTAAGTTGACCTTATTAAACTGCTGAGAGTTACTATTAAGACAAAAATAAATAGTTGTGTCATTAGCATAGCTACCAATTTGCCATCAGGAAGGTCACTGATGAATATTAGGAACAACATGGGTCCAAGAGGACACCAGCATTAATACAAAAATATCTGGAAGAGAAACAGTTGAGGATTTTGTAATTCAATAAAAAATACCATTACCTTTCAACTTGTGTAGACCAATATACCAAACCCTGTCAGATACCTTCAAGATATCCAAAGCAACCACCTGCACTTCACCATTTTTATCTAAAGCTTGATAGACTCTTCCAACAATAACCATTAATACATCAGTAGTTGACTTGGAGAAGCAAAAGCCATATTACTTATCTGAAATAAGACCCTGCAAAGTAAAATGCTTAACCAATTCAGAGTTGATTAGAGCCCCTAGTACTTTGTCAAAAAGAGGTTGAAGGCTAACAGGCTGATAGTTAGTAGGATCAGATGGTTCACCCGAATTCTTAAAAACAAGAATGATAGAAGAGGATTTCCAACAAGCAGGAAAGCAAGAAGCAGCAAGAAACTTATTGTATAGTTTAGAGAGAACAGGAGCCAGTTTGGAAGCAAATTTCTTCAGGACTATTGCAGGAATACCAGCAAGTCTACATGCTTTGAATGGAGCTAGATTTAGAGATGACAGCAAAAACATGGACAGAGTTATATGCATATCACTCAGTATGTACTCAGTTCTGTAGAAAGATAATCCAGATGAGTCAAAAGTAGAATTTGAGGAGAATTTATGAGCAAAGTATTCTGCTTTATCAATATAAGAAGTTAATATCTCAGATAGAGTGAAAGAGAGGAGAGATAGAGGACTAACTCTTATTTAAGACATTATTACAGTGATGCCAGTAGTTATGAGAGCCAAACCTATTAGAAGCAATGAGGTGTATCATTCTATCTGTAAACACAAAGACTTAGCCTCTTTGAGGACACATTTGCAATTCTTACAAGCATACACAAATAGGCTTCTGCTGTGATTGGAGCTATTATGCTGGAACACCCAGAAGAAGTGATTCCTGTGGGCTATAGTAGCAGAGCAGGCCAGTGTGAAGCAAGAAGAAGATTGTATTGTATGTTGAGATTGAAGGATTCCTACTGTGATAAATATATATATATATATATATATATATATATATATATATATATATATATATATATATATATATTTTAGATGAAAATTTTAATAACGTATTTAGTTTGGTGAGTATGATTAAAAAATATTGTTTATAATTTCAATTTCTTTATACAGCAACATATATTGAAAGACTTTCTCAGTGCTATAACTCCATGTTTGCTTCAAGTAAAAGAATATTTTTTGTATCTTGTTTAAGATTTCAAATATATTATATATACTTTTGTCAATTTAACCATTTTTCCTTCAGTTTTTATATATATTTCTTTCATTTTTTTTAAAAGTCTTGCTTGTAATATTCCACAACTATAAACATTTATTTACAAATATTTCTTGAAACTCTGTTATTGTTGTTTAATCTATGAAAATAATTTGGCCCCAAATAATTTATTTTGTCTTGTTGAAACATTTGAATTTTAAAGAATATCATTATTGAAGCAAATGCAAATTTCTCTTCCATCGTTTCAGTAAATTGCATTTTGATAGCTTGAGTTTTAATTAATTCAAACATACAAAAGAATAAATTAGATAATTCTATTCTACAATACAAATTCTGTAAAAACAATTGACCCTGGGCAATTGTAATTTTGACCATTTTAAAGATTTATAATCTTCTGCCAAGCAAGTATTTTCAAGTCTAAATTTAGCTGAATTTATTTGCATTTTTCAATATACTTTTAACATAAAAGGAGTCAGTTGATGAATTAAACAAGCTTTGTCCTTGTAATTAGTATTAAGTGATGAACATTATGATTTTTAGTTCAATATGAGGATAAAAGAGAAAATTATTGACATCGAGTATAAGTTAAATGTCCTTCAGTTACAGAAAATATCAGATCTTGTAAATTCTTTTTTGTACTGCTGTTCACCCAGTACAGGGCCCAAGAGTCACTCAAGATAGAGAGTTACTGAATGAGGTTGTTATAAGGGTGCATAGAGAGGAGGTAAGAAGTAAATATTATGAGGATATGTAGGATAGATAACAGTTGACACTTGACTTGAAAAAGTTAAGATTGTAATGGTTAGGGAAGCATGTTCTCGGGAGTTTGTTTCAGGAGGGCCTACTAATAACAATATCAACAACTATAAACATGTCATAGACATTATATTGCATCACCAACCTTTATTGAATCCTTTCTTAAAGAATCTCACACATGTTTATCTAAAACAAATGGTAAATACATAAAAACATTCCCAAATCAACATGCAACAAACCAACAGACATAATTTCTACTAGACATACATACACACACACACGTCAATTATCCTCCAAATCCCACATAAACAAACTAGAATTATTATAGACATACATACATGCATAAAGGAGTATTTACGGTTCTTCAGGTAAGCTTAGAATCTGTTAATTTCTTGAAACTTTAGATGGACATATTGTTTCTCCTTTAATTCGGAACACCTCAAATTATACTAACTTTGATTTAATAAGTTGAATGTAAGTGAAACATGGTTAACCAATGAAAATTAAACAACACAAATGTAAAAATACCAGAATTTCTTTTTCTCCATATCACATTCTCTGATGAAGCTTTAATAAAAGTGAAACATGTTTGATTGATAAACATTTCCTATTTGTTCTTTATTTTATCACTCTGTTGGATTCCAATCCATATCTGATTTATATTTGATCCCAACTCATCAATGTGTAAATTATACAGGTTTATTGTTGTAAATGATTTAAATAAGTGTTATGGGAACTTACCCATAATAATAATGGACTATTCCAGACATCATAAATACTGTGCCTCAAGAAGGAGCAGTAGTTCAGTTCAGAGTTCAGAGTCATTGTCACATCAGACGATTACTGTAAGTCATTGGAATAGTGATACTTGTCAAGACAACATAGTTCACTCTAACCAAAATCTGATATTCATTACTAACACTTCTACTTCTTTGTACATATTTCTGTTTGTAATATATCTGTGTTATCCCATACCTGTGTTCGAGTTATTCTTCATTGGTTCTACCTTGGACAATCACCGTGGTACAAGGAACTTGGACCATAACAATAAGGCAACATCCTGGCTTCAATGGTAATGGTGGAATTAGTCATTTCCATACAAGGAACATGCAGAATTTATTGATCAAATAGTTACCAATCAAAATTTATAAAATCTTTTTCTTAAAACAGTTTATCAGGAAATTAGACATCACAACTGTTATTGCACTTTCTGGTGTTGCTGGGCGTTTCCTTCCAAACCTTTTGTTGATAGTAGTGTGGAAAGTCAACATTGTGATTATATCATTATTTTCCCTTCTACTTACATGTGCTACCTATTTTTTTTTTATTGCTGTTGTGTTCAAGTGATATGGTTTTAGTTATTTAGTTAAGCTCTTTGTTTGTGATTTGTATCATTATGAAGGATTTCCTTATAGAACCTAAATGATTCATTCATTTGAAGTCATTTTTAACTCTTGATCGGAGAAAACAGTCATATATAGATGGTAGTTTAGACATTTACGAATGAGTGAAAAACCATCCATATTAGAGTCTATATCTAACAAGACTATTTAAGAACTTAAATTCAAGTTTTCAGGTCAATAATTTGGTTTGTAACACCTTATGGTATTGAACAAAGGTGCAGCATATCCTTAGTTCAGTTTCCAGATTTCCTATACTAGAATTGTTGTAACTGAACCATACAGCCTCATCTATGACAAGATATGACACTTTCTAAACCCTTACAAAGTACACTGACTTTAAGTTACCTTTCTACCTAAAAATCTATTAATATTCTTATTTAGATATCAAAACATGTACATTCTTCTGTAGAAGTAAATAAAGCCTAAAACCAAACTTTTACAAGAAAATATTTTCTGTTTTGAAGGTTTAAGAACCACATTTTTTATTTTCATGAAACCTGTATAAATCTGTAATCAGATAAGCCATTTTTTTACAACTGTAAATACAATGATTGTTTTTATGCATAAGTAGGATATGTTAATATTACACAATTAATGACTTAAAAAATATTATTCCACCCCAAACAAGGCATTAAAGCCACTAAGATGCAAGAGGGTTTGTGAGTGTGAACAAATATGAAAAAGAGAAAAACATTATTAGGGAGAAGTGAGATAGAAGAAACTGTTAACATAGAACTTACGGTTGCATCTGGCAATTTCAACTGTAAACAATGATGAGATCTTTTGCTGCTAATCTTGTTGTGCACTTAAATTCATAAAATCTAGATACCAAAGATGAAAGCGATATTTATTCTGTGAAAATACTAGAAATGTGGCACAAGGCCGAAGTGGGGATTGGGGAAAGGACGGTCTTCTTCTGTCTTAAATATAACTTAACTAACCGCAAACACTGACCCAATCATACGAACAATATTCCTTACACCAAAACAACACATTCATACGTACCTTTCTTACTACAACCACCATAATACCTCACTGTCTCTATGAAAATACTAACTAGTTCCCATATTTACAATTCAGTGTCTGTGTACCAATTAACATGAAAATATTTATAGAAATAGCACAAGGAAGTGACATTTTGTCAGTGGGAAAGTGACTGAAGCCAAGATGCCAGACCAATAACATTACAGAAGCACCAGACCAGATATGGCAGCAATATTCAATGCATGGATGTAAGATAGACTTACAAATGTGCAAGATAGATTCTGATGAAAAAAATTGTTTAGCCAGATACATTGAAACAACTTTCCTAGCAGGAGTTCTAGCAATTGATTCAGTATAATCATTCCACTTCATGTCAGTGGAAAATATTAGCCTGAGAAGATGCAATGAGTCACTCATCTAGAGGTTAGCATCAGCCATGTTGAAGGAAGGAAAAAAAGTTCTTTGAGATTATTAAAAGAAAAAAGTTTTGTTTTGGAAGTGTTAAAATTAACAAGCTGTTTCTTGTCCCAGTTAAGAATAGAGATTGTTTTTTTTAGATCAGCAGCCAATTTAAACTTATTGAACTTCCTGTCCATTTATAAAAATTCTAAGATAGTGAATGATCTGTCTATATTTCTGAGATGAGATATTATGTACACTATTTACATTATTCGGACTATTGTCCTCAACTTTGTTGCCATATTTATCATAACATTTCAGCCATTGTACTTCTTCAGGTGATTGGAATATTGAACTGAACCCTTTATTTCGCTCGTTGGGGTAGACTGTTCTAGTTCCACCTGCCATGTCTAATGGATGTCAGTTATCAGTTTATCTCCTGTTAATCCATCTCTCCTAATTCTTCACTGCCTTAACCAGGTAATGAACTCGTACTGTCACTGGATTTAACCAACGCCTTTATCCAATGTGCCATGTGTCCATAAGGAAAATGTTGTGATAAATATGGCAACAAAGATGAGGACAATAGTCCAAATAATGCATATAGTATAGTGAATGATATTTTCACAGGTGCTTCTAAAATACTATCAGTAAATAAAAATTTCAGCGTACTTATTTAAGATTGACTTAGATTTGAACAATGTTAATGCTCCTCAGGGTCAGATAAGAATAATTGTATTATTACTTCTAAAATATGTTTTGATGATAAAACTTTAACCTTTCAGTTCAACATTTTCACCATTAAGCTAATCTTTAGTACAGACTGTAATGCCAGTGCCAATACAGTAGATTATTATGAACACGATGGGAAAACTATATGATTACATTTAATACAAATGAATATAATAAAACCACTGACCTCAAAGAGTATATTTACACTGTAATTAATAATATATGGAAAAAAGGCTTGAATAGTCATATCCAAATTGTTCAGCTTTGGAAGGTATTACTTTGCTCAGATGAAAAATAATTAAATGTCTTATCTCAGGTGTGTATAACAATATAATGAATAGTCACATTAGTCCTTTGTACTTGGTGTCAGAACTGTAGTCATTCTGACCAGGAAAACTAGATTACAACAGAGTTTGTTTATAGACAATTGAGACTTTATGAGGCTATTTGCCCATGAAGTTCTGAGTCCCTTGCTTCTGCTGAAGAAGGATTTATCTTCTATTAGAAAATACATTTACTGTGTCAGTAATTTTAAATATATATAACGATAGACAGGAAAAGATTATGTTAATACACACATATATATGTATGTGCACATAAAACTTAATCTGTTTATTCATCTTGAAACAGCAACATAGATGCACTTATGCACACACACACAAATATATATATATATATATATATATATATATATATATATATATAGTTCTTGCTTTCCCTCCATCTGCATAAATCTATTTAGTTTTAGTTATCTTGCTACATATGTGTGCACTTCTAAGTCATGTTTATATATTTATGTGCTTAGTAATAAATAAATTTAAATGTTCTTTTATCTTGTCCCTACTTTGAGTTTCATGAAGATTACATTCACTTATCAGTAGACATGATTATAAAATTCTTTGATAAAAAAACAATCTTTGATATTTTATATATATGGAGGTATTGTGGAGTATTGAATAGTAGTTTGGATTGAGAAATCAGACAGCCGAGTTCAGATTTGTGTTGAGTTCATTACATTCACTTATGTGTTATTTAATACCTTTGGGAAAGGTATGAATCAATCTCTTCCCCCCCAGCTATGGATAAATAGCAAGACGGACTTAGTCCTATAGACTTGAGTGGTAAACTGTCAAGGAGGAGAACAACTCTGAATTCAAAACCTGCCATGGTTTGTTTGTGGACATTTGTAGCATTCTGTGAATCAGGTTTCTGTATTCAGATCTTTCAAAAAGTGTGGTTGGTTCTGCACTAGCCATTATAATCAAATGATATGTTCAGGTAGTCTGGCTGTTGGTTCTAAGAAGTGAAGAAGTGAGCTGTTTGACCCTTGTACATCAAAAACAATGGGAGAGTGCAGTATATATATATATATATATATATTTCAACCCCACTCTGCCTCCTCTATCCCAAATAATCAAAAGTCACTGGGAAATACTACATCTCAAACCAGACCTAAAAAAATTGTTTAAGGAACCCAGCCTTCTAGCATATCGTAGACCTAAGAACCTAAAAGAAATCATAGGTAGTAACCACATTTCAGGGGACAAGGTAATCCGTAATAAACTAACAACAAAAACAACAGGATTTTCCCAACCATGTAACAACACAAGAAGCTTATGCTGCAACCACATTAGACACACGAATTCGTTCACTAGCTCAGTCACTAAATCTACTTTCAAAATCTACCACGACTCTAACTGTAGAAGTCATAACATAATTTACCTCCTAGAATGCACACTATGCCAGAAACAATATGTAGGAAAATCTGAATGGCCCTTTCACTACAGAATTAATAATTATCGCAATCGAATTAAGTCAACTCCCTATGAAAAATGATTACCTGTAGAACAACATTTCTGCCTAGAAAAACACGATTTCAAAACCAATGCCAAATTCACTATAATTGAGAGAATAGAAAAGCCCAGAGCAGATAACGTTAGAAAGATTTTAGAGTTCCATGAAAATAAGTGGATACAACGTTTAAAAACGCACTATCCAGCCGGGCTAAACCATAAATTTAACAATATAAATAGTAGTAATACATAACCTTACAAATCAAAACCTACCCACATTTCTCACCCACACAAAACAGACATGTTTACGGAGGTGTTGAGGCCTCACACTTATACACACGAATATACACACTTACACACACCATACTCACTCACTCCCTAATGAGCCAAGTGATAACACACCCACAGCAATATACACGCTTACACATATCATACTCACTCACTCCCTAAGAACCAAATAACACACACACACACTTAACAGAGACACATCCCCCTCTCCAGGTACCAATAAAACTGCCAAACTGACCAAGGGAATTCAAAGCAGCATGAATCCATCCAGCTCTTATCTCAAATAACAACTTAAAAGAGACTGTTTGACCAAAACAAGGAATGTTAAAAAATTCATGTTAAAAAGATAAAAAACAAATAAAAAAACAAATGAAAACTACAGACAAAAGTTCATTTTCTCCATCAAGACATTCATTTCTGTAGTTTACTGCTACCAGCAAGCAGAAATATTTTTTTTCTCCTGATGATGGCCATGTTGGCCGAAACTAGTCGAGGAATCTAAATGAAATAATAATAATAAAGATGAAAGAATATTAATCTACAACCCAGTGTGTCTGAAGATTTCAATTTTTTTATCAATTTTTTTAATAATTTTTATCGTTCAAAATATATATATATATATATAAAATTATGAAAACGTTATTGGTCAGAGTTGACTTAGTCAAGGAAACAGTACTATTGAAAAGTGCTCAATGCATGTATAAAGAAAATAAAATAGAATAAAAACTTAACATGCAGAGCTTTTAAATTTTAAAAAATTAGATCAGCCAATCACACTACCTTGGTTTCAATCTTTCAGTATCTTCAGGTGTGCGAAATCACCTGAAGATCTTGAAAGGTTGAAACCAAAGGTAGGAGATCAGCTAATCATGCTGATCAGCTGATCTCCTAACTTTTTAAAATTATATATGTATAGCGAAAATAGATATCAATTTCTTTGCAAACTAAAATGTTATAGTAAAATGCAAAATTTTAAATACATACACATGGATGTACTGAAAAGTTCCCATCCTAAAACTGAAACCTTTACACACAAATTCTATTTTTAGTCATTTAGTCTGATTTTTGGAAATGGTTTGGACTGAGAACTTTTTAACACCCTCATATATATGCACACACATACACACACACATATATATATATATAATTTAACTGACACTGACAAGCAGTTTATATGCAGAACTTAATTGGCTGCAAAGATAAATCCTTTGAACTTTTCTTCATCTGCCAGCTTTATATATATATATATATATATATATATATATATATATAAAGTGTTGACTGATTATATGTCCAGAACAACTAGAAAACTAAGTTTCCTAATACCAATGTCAGCACATGATATAAGGCTTCAATTTGGAACCATTTCATTGGCTAATTGAAAAGACAAGATAACATATTATCACTGGAGATCAGCTGTAAAACAAACCAATAAGACAGTATGGACGTGTACTAATCAAAGAAGTCAGTTTGTCTGAAATGAAGGAATACTGAGAGAAAAATACTGCTTGGCACATTCAGGTGACAAAATATATGACCAAATGGTGCTGGCATTTAGGGGTAAAAGAGCAGGCTGAAACCCAAGTGAAAATCATACAAATAGAACTTATATCTGTTTTATAGTGTTCCTCATAATTCATTAGGAAAAAGCAATGGCTTTTACATGACTGCATAGTCCTTAACAATGCTTACTTTACAATGAAATAATGGACAGCTGTTTTTCTGTGGTTTAAGACAGCACTGTCTATGGACTAATCTCTTAGTGGTTTTACAGAAATATATCACAATGGAGTAGGCAGCAAACACAAAATTTGAGGCAGACAGCTTCCAGTGATATCAATCTTTGTTAGAAACTGTTTGATTAAAACTCAGAAACTTGCTTTAATATTTGACAGAAAGTTTAGGTAGGTTTTGATAGAAGAAGGCACCAACGCAATCACGGCAGAGGATTTCTAAATATTTGCCTTTTACAAAACTGAATTGTCCTTAAGATAAATTTGTTATTCTTTATACTTAGTCATCTGAAATTATTTTAAGAAATGGAGGGCCTTTTAAAAATTGAAATATTTTTTCTTTACATGCCAAAATTTGTTTTAGCAGAATTTATTTTGATTAGTATAATAGTATTTATGTAAATATAAATATGTATATGCATGAGAGTGAACTGATAAGTTCTCAGCCTGACCCACTTTTCAAAATCTGAAGAAACTGACCAAAATTAATAATTTTTGGTGGAGTTCTACAATAGGCACTACAACAAAAAATAATCAAGCTTTTTCTGAATTTTTTCGTACTTTATATAGATCATGAATATCAAAAATGTACATATTTTTTCATTTTCTAAAGGTAATTCCAGTTTTCTATGTAAATTCATTCTAAATTGATGCCATTATACAAGTAAAAGAAATGTCATGTGAGCATATTTGGTTAGGTTTATGTGAGGCATAGATTTACAATTAATTTGCATCGTGAAAAAATTTATTAAATTTTAGTAATGTTAGTTGGGGATACCCCCCACCACTACTAATATTACTAAAATCCAATAATCTTTTTTTCTTCTGATAGTTGTGACCTTGGATGCTTTAATGTATAAGAATATGAAAAAAAATGGAAAATTGATTATTTCTGTTTGTAGTGGTTATTGGGCAACTTTTGGTTGAGGTGAGGACTTTTCAGCACTACACACATATATATATATATATATATATAATCATTTATTTAGATATTATAACATAAATATGTTATAAAATCACTACAAAAATAGCCATTTCGTTTCGACACATCCAGTGTCTTATCAAGTTATGATGTTGAATGTAGAATTTTTTGTAGGTTTTTAAAAAAATTCCAAATTCCTAAGACACTGGATGTGTCAAAACGAAATGGCTATTTTTGTAGTGATTTTATAACATATTTATGTTATAATATTTAAATAAATGATTATATCTGCTCTACTCTGTATTGAGCACTCTTTAAAGAATAATAATTGTTGCTTATTGGAATTTACTCCGTATATACCAATCCCACACTTGGGTATATATATATATATATATATATATATATATATATATATATATATATATATATATGTATACCTCAGTTATGGGTAAATAGCAGGACAGACTGGGTTCTAGAGCCTTGGATGGCAAATGGTCTCGGAGAAGGACAACTCTGAATTCAAAACCTGCAGAGGGGTGTTTGGGATCTTTGTGGCACATGGTGTACCAGGTTTGTATTAGGCTCTTCAAAAAGTGTGGATGGATCTGCACAAAACCTTCACCACTATGATCAGATCATATGTGCAGGTTGTCTGGCTGTTAGTTCCTAGGAAGTGAGTGGCCTGACCCTCATATTATTCCACGGTTTCTGTCTATGTGTTCCACCCTAGTTAAATCTTTCTGTCTACTTCTCTTTACTATTTAGTATAGGAGATAAGGAAATTGAACACAGAATAGGCAATGCTAGGAATAGTATCACCTAACAGCACAAGTTGTTACAAAACTAAAGTTTAAACCAAAAACTTGAGTCTTTGTTCTTAAATAGTCACATTAGTCCTGAGCATGACAATAAACTACAACGAGGCTTCTGGTTAGGAGATTGGGGGTTTTAAGGAGCATGGAACCCTCTCTTAATTCCTATTGTTCTCAGGTACACCCTGACCCGATGTGGTAACACTTGTTAAGGTCCCAGCTATGGACAAATAAGGAACCACCAAACAAAATCAAAACAGTATGGAAGTATAAAAATAGTTTTATAGTAAAACTACCAGCAATACATTTTTGCATAAAAAAATTGCCTACAATACCTATCAAATTACAAATGACCTCACCCAAAGCCATTTAAAATACTACCAAACTAACAACATGAAAGTACTTTTATGACATTAATCCTTATAATATCCTATAATTTCTTAAAGAAATCAAACTGTATCTCCAAAATATAACTTCAACAAAACTACAACATAAAATATATATCACCACATATGTCCACATAAACATTTATATGCAGAAAAGCTGTCATCTACCATATATTCAGTTATGAAAGAAAAATAACATTTTTATTACTTCCTAGCTCTAAAGAAAATTAAATTTTGGCATTAAATGACCCATAAGGGGATGATATACTGTTAAAAAGATAAATCAATCAATCAATAGTCTCATTATGTGAAAACCTACATATGGAGCCATGCATTTAATAAAACTCATTTAGAAATGTCTAAACTGTCTGCTGTATACAATAACTTCCTCGGATTGATGGCTAAAAATGACTTTAAGCTAACGAAGCATGTAGGTCTTAGTGAGGACTGTTTTATTCAAACCTTGTAGCACTACAGTATCACAAACAACGGTATGAAATTACAGTAACCACATCATTTGATGACTTTCAATAACAGCAACAACTAAAATGAATGGCACATGTAACATGAAAAGAGAATAATGACATAATCAAGATGCTGACATTCCACATGGCTTTAGACAAAAGGTTAGGAAGGAAACCCCAATCTAGACTAGAAAGAGCAAGAACAGCTACAGGACTTGAGAAGCCTATTTTTCCTGAAAAATTGTTTTAGTAGAAAGATTTTATGAATTTCAACCATGAGAAGCATTGGCTGTTCCCTTATAAGTAAACAGCTAATATTACCATTACCGTCCATCTGCTCCAGCCTGGCACTATCTTTCTATTTATGTGTTCCACTCTCATTCTAGCTTTCTCTCCCAATCTGTTAAATCTGTATCTATGTGCTTAGTCACTCTCCTTTTCATTTGACCATCCATCCCATATTTATCTCTCACTCCCAGGTTGTTTGAAGTTTTCTTGCAGCCAAAATGCCTCACTCAGTTCTATCCTATTAGACAGTAAATATTTAACATCAGTTTTTTTAAACAACCAAAAAGACTTTGGGAAAATATACTAAAAGGGGGGGGTATTTATTTTTATTTTATATTTTGATTGTAAGGAAAGTCTTCAAGTTTACTAAATAAATTTGATGTTTTACAAACTTTCTTTCCTACTACATAGTTATGTCGCCTTTTTAACAATTGTAAAAATAAGTGGTTTTTTTATCATTAACTCTTTAATGCCCCTGTAAAATCAAATATTAAAATTTTAAAATCTGGTATTAATTATAGGATTAAAAAATATCCAGTATTAATTATAAGTTTATAAAAAAAAACATCTGGTATTAATTATATATTCCTAAAAATATCCATTATTAATTATGTTTATAAAAGAAACATCTGGTATTAAGTATAGGTAGCTAAAAATATCCAGTATCAATTATGAGCTTATAAAAAAAACATCTGATGTTAATTATTTGTTTCTATCTATAACCAAATAATGCCCACTATTCTAAAAATAGGACAGTGATTCTAATGCTTAAATTTTAGCCAGAAACCTTTTAGAGTTTTTAATCTAAAGGGTCTTCATCTCTTACTCAAAATCTTTCAGACAAAAACTAAATAAAAAAAACTTTAAAATAAGTCACACTTTTCTTCTATCCCTTGCAGTTCTAAATAATTGATTGTTTCTCTAATTATCTTGGATATTAAAAGGTATTTTCTATGTTGACCATTATGATATCCAAAATAATTAACCAGCTTGAAATATTTTTATAAAATCTAAGATTTGTATCATTGAGTTTGAAACACTAGTCTTACATGGGTGATAAAATATGTATTGTCTTTTGAAAATGTCTTGTGATGTCTTTACAAGAACACTGTAGGTTTCTGAAATGTTGGGTCATAACTTGACTCACAGATGCCAAAGTGTCAAAGATTAAAATGAAAAGTGATTTGGCAGTACATGCTGCATTACCACAAGGCATTCATTTTTTCTTTTGAAGATTTCAAAGATTTTGAGTCTAATGATTTTCATTTTCTTTTCGTTATCAAAAGCAGCAAAAGTGTTCTTCACTAATGCAGCCATTTATGTCTCAAGGGTTTTGAATGATTTCTAGGGTTCATGGGTAAATTAACAAGAGCAAAAATAAGAATATGATAAAATTGCCTGAGGTTATGACGACTGATCTCTAAATCATCCTACCTGCATGACTTGTGAAAGAACCAGCAGCCTTATTGAAGACACAACCGAAATTGACATTTGTATTGCTCAGGTATTGAAGGTTTTGCTAATGCATGAACTTTTTCTGGCATGAAAGACTTGACAAAAGTGAAGTCAAAGAGCTGTGGCTTTTGAAAGAAATATCATTATGAAATGAACTAAAATAGATTTTCTCATCACTTGAGCATTACATAGAACTGCCTCTAAAATTTCTACAAATGTAACAAAAATATGCACAAAGCCTAGCACATTATATTGTGAATCTATTAGTTTGATAGAAGTAATATTAATTGTTTACTCATCATCAAAATTAAAATGATTGTATTTGATGGAAAATAATGGTAATAATACTCCTCAGCGGGAGATGTGGATAGTGTATTCTAATATGGAAACAGTAACTAATTCAATAAAATTAAGCAAAAGCAAGAATTATAATTTTGGTTTCTATATAGAATACGTTCAGCTTGATATCAACTCTATATAGTAATATTAATGGTAAATTTTGAAACTACCTGCCCCTCCTGTTTTATGTGCATGTGTAGATGTGACAACATCATCAAAGCCCAGTCTGATGAAATCCTAACGGATCAAATTGCATCACAAAAAAACCTTTCCAGTTTGTCTAAATACTGTTGATATATAAAATTATTCAAAATTATATATCGTTATATCATATATATATATATAGAGAGATATATATGAAGAAATATACTCTTAAGGTGTGCTATATTTATGGGATAAAGTGCTCAATATCAGAGATAGAGCATGAGTCACTTAGAGGCAACAGGCTGTTTCATGCTAGACACAATCATCAGGCCTGACGATTGTGTCTAGCATGAAACAGCCTGTCACCTCTGTGTTGACTTCAATGTTCACTTTTATATTTATATATATATATATATATATATATATATATACACACACACACATACCCCCACTTTATGTAAACATGTATAATTTATGCACAATGTGTATATATTCTGATGAATTAATAGATTTTATTTATAATCCAGCTTTAATTCTTATTGCTATAAACTTTATATTTCATGGACACACATATTTGATTGGCACTGATTAACTCACTAGCAGTTGAAGGACCGTTAAATACACAACCAGCCAACCAAACTGTCATATAGGAAGAAAATAAGTAACTACCGACACCTAGGTTCAAGTGTGACACTCTGGACTTATGAATACATGTTTTCCACCAGGTGTATAAATAGTGGTGTCAGGCTACTGACTGAAGTGATTATGGAGAGACAATAGAGTGGAACCATTCAGTCAAGTTAGTGTGAATTATTGTGCATTGACGATTTGGGTTTTGATTTAGGAGTTACCAGACGCTAAGCCAAGCTGAGCTACTAACAAGATATTCACTGAAATGGTTAATTATCTTTGGTTGACTTTTACTATTTTGTTCTTTTAAAGTATTTGTTTGTGGTTTTAATTAAATACTGTTTTATTTTAACATTCAAGTCTTGAGTTATACTTAATCATAAACAGTCACTGTACATCACAAAACAAACACAAGTTTCAGTAAACATCTAAACAGTGTAATTCAACATCTACTGACCTAGATTTTGGAAAAATCTTGAAGCTCTCAGTCTAGTAGGCCATGAATTCTTCTTCTTTATGTCCAATGTCCCCTCAGGTATGACTCTCCACAACTTCCTGGTCCTTGTAGCTCTTAATAAACTTTGTTTTTTTCTGTTATTTCTCCTAAACCCTGTTACACTATCTCAAGCAGTCACCTGAGGTGTCATCAAAGCCACTATGTCATGTGTTTGGGATCTTCCAAAACTAAAGCTTATAAAAACATACTTGGATTAGTGCTTGACTCAAGACAGATTAAAGTTTTTGGTTACTTTGTTAATAGATAGGGGGTGGAAAGTGCCATGAAAATATTTGCAGATTTAAAGGCCATAAAAATATTTTAGGTAAAGTAATGAATGTTTACTTTAGCTTGTATCAAGTTATATATTCTAATAAACTCATTATTCTACATTTTCAGTTTTCTCCTTGTGAATTTAAAAAAGAAATAATACTTGTAAAGCACCAAAGTTCAGCTTGACCAGGGTGCCAACAACCCTAAGGCCATCACTGTCATGGGAAGATATATTGCCAAAAGGAAATGGTGCACTAGATTTCTAAGCTGGAGTGTTTGACAACTGGCTGCCCTGACAAAAGCCTAGGCAAGACAAACAACACATCTGTCTTAACACCAATAAACTTACTGAGTAAAAAAAATGACTAACTGCTTTCATCACTGTATGAAGCGATGTAGCTAAGCGGCCATCACAAGACTATCTTGGCCAAAGGCGCATAATCACCTTTTGTATCTTTACAATAATGATGAATTTTACCAACATGTTTACAAAGCAGAGAAATTTTTAAAAAAATTAAAAGTATATGTAGTTAAAGCTTCATGTTTGTAAACCTTTTTATAACAGAACTTAACAAAGATAATGTCTTTTTAATACCAATGAGTAAATTGGTATTAATATAAGATTCTCCCAGGCATAAAAAGGATGGCACAAAGTATAATAGTTGTCAGTGGTGAAAAATGGAATTAGTAAACTATGATTTAGAATTCAGTTTCCCTTCTCTTAGATTGATTAGATTGATACATCCAAGTCAAGAGACTCCAGTCTTACATGTTATTTAACCCCTATCTGGAGGGAGAAATGGATTCTTTCCCAAGAACAGTGTGTGAAAATAAGTACAACAGACTAGCCTGGAATTTGAAATCTGCTTGCCAATTCTACTTTCCATGCCAATGTCTGTTATGCTACCTACACTTTGCCTCGATCAAAAATTGAAAATACTTTTAATACATTCTAATAAGTTGATACCCAATGATTGTATTATGTTATACTGGAATCTAAAGATTAAGTAATACAATATTGTTGGGCATTTTTAGGAAAGGAGGCTTAGAAAATTTTATACTCACAGGACAAATTGAAGGCAAGAGGGACAGAGGAAAACAATCCATAACCTACTTAGAGTGCTTGAGAAAATGGATGGCAGAGCAAGTTTGAGGAGAGATAACAAAAAGACAAAATTTATTAAGAGATACAAAAGACAGGAAATTGTGGAGATCCATGATCACTGATGTTCTGAAATGACACACCACAGAAGAAGAAGAAGAAAAAGAAATAATATGGAATTAATTTTCAGCTTCTCAAACCAATTATTACTGCTTTCAGTTTTATGTCCATGCTTTTTTTCTTTTTTTCCTTTTAATTAAAGAAAACCTACTGCCTGTAAAAATATGTTTACTTAATGGAGAATAATGTGTTCCGGTGTCTGGACCATTCATTGGTTTTTTTTTAAACATACAAATGCAAATACACACAAATATCTTTAATATTGCCTCTTTTTTCACTTAACAATAACCTGGCTTATATAACTGTAATCTATCTTTTTTTTCCTCTCCTTATGAGATAAAGATTGCCTAGCTAACTCTAATGTACGGCCATTTTTTTCACCTCAATATGAAGTAACATTAAAGGAATGACCCCAGGTAGTTGATTCTATTTTTCTTTTGATTTATTCATTCTTTGTGTATACAGACTTTGTTTTGACTCTCATTGTGTATTATAAGACTTTTTTTTGTTTTTTGACAGTCCAGTCTTGTCAACTAAACTGCGTGTGCTAATGTCACAGCAAACATGAAAAGCATGTACGGTGTTGTAATAAAATCAATCTATAATATGCTATTTACAAATGATAGGATAGCAGGTTTTTTTTTATGGTTTTGGTTTGATTCATTTTTATTTTTTATTTCTTCACTAGAGCCTGTTATATTGTATTTGTCTGTATCATTATCCTTCAAGGTGGTCATTTCTCTCATTGCGGGTTGTCTCCCTTGATTATATGTCTCAAATCAAAACACAGGCGGTTTCAGATCAAGGTTTGGCTGTAAAAACACATGCATAACAAATGTTTCTTTTTTCTTTTCTTTTTTTTCTTTTTTTTTTTTTGCGGTCAGTGCCTCTTCAGGAGAAAGTCCAAAGACATTCTGTGAGTCATTAAATCAGGAACCTATGGAATTACCGAATACTCATTACTCAAAAGGAGGACGGGTGTTATTATGGGCCCAGGCAGTCCAGATCCAATGCCAAAAGAGCATAACCAGCCTTTCAAGAGCGAATAAAAATGAGTCTCTGTGAGTGGGTTGAAAGAGACTATGGGATTTGGAATAAGAGGCAAATAAAAATGAGAAGGGAAGAGAAAGGGAGAGGGGAGGTAAGGAAAGGTTCGGGTGGGACGGGCTTCTTGAATGTCTAGTTCTGGACATGTGTGAGGTTGACCATAAGAAAAAGGAGAAATCAAAAACCCTTTTATTGTGGCTGGACTATATTGAGTGGGTGGAGGGCTGGTGTCATTAATTAGTAGCACTCTGGTGTTGTACCACCATATTCTGTAACGAAAAAAGAGAATAAAAAAGAATAAGAGCTCTGGCCAGAGAACTATAAAGAAAGAAATGGTTCTTGCCTGGAATTGATAAGTGAATAGAGATAGGAAGAAATACTGTAACAGTCATAATCATAAAATATCAAGAACAGAGAGACTAACAGAGAGAAAGAAAAAGAAAAACTGAAGAAATTGTCTGTGGGAACAGATATTCAAAAATAAGATGATTTTTAAGGGTGATGAAAAAGAAAATAGAGAGTAAGAGAGATTATAGTAAAATATTTGAAAAGAAAACGAGAGAGACAACAGAAGAGAACCAAATCAAAAGAGAATAAAAAGAAGCAAAAAAAGTGAAAGATACAGAAAAGAAAAATTGGTAACCCTTTGTGTAATTGATATCAGAAGAAAAAGAGAAGTTCTGGTAAAATTATGTTTTTGTTGTGAAAATGATATAAGAATTATGCTAGCAGTTGTTTGATGTGTCATGTGTTTTCTTTATACTTTTCCTGGAACTTTATAATGAACAGATTTATACCAGGTGGCTCTTCACGAACTTTACAAGAACTCAACTTTACACTCAGGAGCTAGTTGTAATAATTCAAAAGAAATCTATCCTTTCTCTTTGGTGATACTTTTACGAGGGTTGTGGTTCTGTGTAGAGTAGAATCAAGGCTTTGAAATAAAAATCTAAATATTCATTGATATATTTTTTTAATCCTTTTCTTTGATTTGTTTTCCACATAATGAACCAATCAAAATCATAGGGGTGGAGGAAAGATAGTTATCTTCAAAACAAAGCTTTTCCTAAGTTTAAAATGCATTTTCAAAAATAAAAAAATATCTTGAAGATTCAATTTTAGTTTTAATTCCAACCTAATAGATTAAAGTTAATGTTTTCAATAAGCAAAATATTTTGGCGTATTTCAGACCAAATTTAAATTGAATGGAATTTTCTTTTTTTTTTTTTCCTGATCAGTAAAGTCTGTAAATTTGTCCATATTGACGGATTTATCACCACAATATAATTATCTTTATTAAAAAATCTTTCAAAAAAGTTCTTGGAGTAAAATTTAAAGTTTAATTAATCTGAATTGTTACTTACTTTTACTTTTTAAATTACGAAAAAGCACTTTTTTAACACTGAGAGGGTGTTTTTCTGGTGTGTTGATTTAATATAAATATTGAGAACCTGTTATTTGGCTAATTTAATTAAAGGTAACAGAACTGAAAGAAATTACTTGACAAATACAATGTGAATGCCGTTTTTTACATAATTTTTTTAACTACCCAGTAATTTTAAAAATTTAAGAAAACATTTTAAGCAATCTAATATTTTATTGAATTTTTGGTACCTTTCCTTTGTAGCTTTGCTTACAAAGACGTTTGTTGATAAAATATTAGAAAATTACCAATAAATTTTAAAATTATTATAGGTACCACATTTATTTTCTGATAATGTTGTTACATCCATATTTACACAAAACAATGCAAATATACATGCACAAAAAAATTAAAAATTCTTTTTAAAATACTAGGTGTCATTGAATTGTAGTGAGATTTTACATTTTTTTTATTGCAATAACAATATCACTTAATCACTATAGATTAATACATAATTTTAAAAGATTTAAAACTTTATAAATTAATCTAATTAAATTATTTAAAAATGAAAACAATTCTTGTAAAAATTCATTATTCATCGAAAAAAATTTTCTTAAGACAATAGTATCCATAATATATTTAAAAGCAATCAAAAAATATTTTAGTTTTATTGAATTTTTTATTTTATGATTTAGGGCAGATTTCCTGTAACTGGGGGGTCCTGTTTAACTAAAGTGTTTTGATGATTTAAATTCTCCAATGAGTTGTTCTTGTACAAAACATGAAACAATACAAAAAAGAATTTTTTTAAATTTCATAATTAAATTAGTGTGGGGTAAACAGATGTAAAATAAATATTCCTATAAAGATTTTCTAAAACAGAAACATTTAAAAAATGACTGCATTCATTTCTGAATAAGTCCTAAAAATATCTTTAAAATCCAACAATTATCTGAATTTTGCTTGAATTTTCAAATCAATGTTTTTCCACTGAAAAAAGAATAATAATTGCTCATATTTCCCATACAAATGGTCCCATATTGAGGCCAAAATAACAAGATTTTAACCATTTCCAAGATTCTAACATGGATAAGAAAAATTTACATCAAAAAATTATTTGATCTTTTCTCTTAATATTAATGCAAAGATTTTGATGATAATTTTTTTTAATTTTGTTTGGAGCATTTTTTCATCATGTATCCTCTTTTTTTGTGTATCTTTGGAGGTATAAAAAGAGTATGAGAATAGGTCAAATATTTCACTGAATTTTCTGTTCCAGGCATTACCCATCATACTGTTCTAAAGCTGCAAATGTTACATTTTAAAAACTGTCAATTTAGATATTGGAATTGGTGTGTCACATGTATAATGGTGAGGCTGTAACATGACACAGTTATTTATTAAATTTTGATCTGAAATTTTCACTGTACAGTGTTCAATTGTATAAGGGTTGGATCAAAACGTTCACCCCTTCTCACCCACACTTTAAGTTAATTAGTAAATCTTGTATCACTAAACCATTATTATATCCAAAAAGATATTCTTACAATCTGAAAATATTTTCTGGCTTTAAATAACCTGCAAAGGGTTGGTAAGCCATAGAAAATGAATCAATCCATGAACCCTCTCCTCAAAAGATCCTGGTAACTGGTTTAACTTTACTGGATTTAAAAAAAATAATTACTTACCTTTTACATTTTGCAATTGTAAAATGCATCCATTTAGACTGGGTGTATGGTTTTCTTGTCAATGCAGTCTAAAAAACTCCTTAATTATAACTGCTATTTTCTTTTTCTTTTTTTTCGTGTCATCTGCAATTTTCCATAGTTGGCTGGAAAACTTTGAAGAAATTTTAACTTATTTATCCGTGGAAAATTTATAAATAAGCAAATCAGCAAAACTTTAAACCACAAAAGTCAAGGTTCAAGTGTATAAAGTTCAATTTACATGATAAATTAAGAAAAATTGGATTAAGAGCTTTGAAAAAGAAACAGATTATATGGAAAATTATTTTTTCATAATTTGTCTATGGATTTAAACAGTGATACACAACTAAAACTCACTAATTTGCTTTATGATAAGACAGCTGATGGTAATAAGAATATAAGCTGTAAGAAACATTTGAAATTCATTGGTCGAGCAGCCAGCACCACTGTCAGGTAAAATTTATATAATCTTTCTCTTAAAACAGTTTTTAAGTCTCAAGTCCACTAGCTGTTATTGGTCTTTCTAGTATTGATGGGGGCTTCTTTCCTAACCTTTTGTTTGAAGTAGTGTGGAATGTGAATCTCTTGATTATGCAATTATTTTCTCCTTGAGTTACAGGCTTATGGCCATATCCCATTGAAATACCAATTCTAATACAATCACAGAAGTTAAGCAACATTGAGTCTGAGGAGTACTTAGAAGGGTGATCACTTGGAAAGTGCTGTAAGCTTAAATGTGTGGGTTGTGTAATGGATAACAACTTGGAATTAGAAATTGGAGATCTGAGTTCCAATTCTAGTCAGATTCATTATATGCACTTGTGCAGAAAAACCATTGGGGAAGGTATGTATCCTCTTCTTCTCTCCCAGCTATGAGTTAATCAATAACACATGTATCAATAAATCATTACAAAATTCATACAATCTATAAAATATTTTCTGACTTTAAATAACCTGCAAAAATCTGGTAAGCCATAAAAAACAAATCATTCATTCAATCAGTCTTATATGGCGATCCCAAAAGATGACTTTTCTCAATCCAATATGGATTACCTCCAACTCTGAGTTTTTCAATAATTTCTTGCATCCTTATTGTCCAATGGTAATGGTAATATTAGTCATTTCCCTATAAGAGAAACATCTGCCATTCATTGACTGGGTAACTAATACTGCTTTTGGTTGAAATTTATAAAATCAATCTCTAAAAACAGTTTGTTCAGGAAAATAGATTTCTCAAATCCAGTAGCTGTTATTGCTCTTTCCAGTATTGATGAGGTATCCTAATCTTTTATTTGAAGTAGTGTCGAATGTCAATATCTTTATTATGCCATTATGTCCTTCATGTTGCATGAGAGTTTGAGAAAGTTATCTCATATTGATAATTCTCTCTCATATACACAATTCTGAAATCAAATTTTATAGTCAGATCCAAGATTCATAGATTAATAGAAGATGGCAGATATTATTCATTGAAAAAGTGTCATATATGAATGTAGCTTAATTTGAATAATACTGTGAATTGTATGAACTAGTATTCTCATCCTGGAATAAGATTATTAGTTTAAATAAGTCATAAAATCATATAAATGTATTTTTATCTGAATCACATTATTTCAGGATTCGAATTCAATTCAATACTGCATTTGAAATGGTAATGTTTAAAATAGAGAAAGGCGAATAAAAGATATATGAGGCTAATCCAGAATGCAACCAGACATTTTGAATATTTTGAGAACCAGTTGTGCTCCACTTTACAATTAATCAGAAATGGTCTCACAAGCATGCTCCTGCACCATCATGAACTAAAGGTCATAATTTCATATGTATGCATATGTGGGCGAATCAATAAGTCTGTAGCTTAACATATAGTCATTAGCTGAATTTTGATTTGAAATTCTCATGATATAATAATCAGTCTATATGATTACTGTTTGATGGCAGGTAAAATGTCTACATTTCCAATTTCAGTATTATAGGGTTAGTGGAGGTATAATTACTGATAATGTATAGCGCTGGATAAATATATGTCTATCAGATATTATAATTTTAACCCTAGAATACTAACCATCAATTAAAGTTACACCACTACTAACCATGGGTATATCATACCTGATTTTGAAAATATAAAAAAAAATATTAAATATAAATCTTTATTTGAAATATTTTACTTGCAGGCACTTCAAACTTTGTACTTTGAGTTAACATTAATAGGAACTAAAAAACATTATTTAGGTAAGAAAATCAGGTACTGTAAATTGTAATTAAAAATAGGAAAATTTGCGCTGGGTACTATATACCCATGGTTAGTGTTCTAGGGTTAAGACCTTGCTAAATGAGACCTTTCTGCAAACCTATTACTGCACTTGAAAATCTCTTAAGATTGTCAAATATTCTCAAGAATAGAAGTCACTAGCAAAGGCATTGTTTTAAAAACATAATGCCAGTATGAATAATTTGTGATATTATATCTCAGCACCTTATTTTCTTCTTTGGGTCATGATCCTTCAAGACTTGGGAAATCATGGCTCCTCACAACTTTCTATCCTTTGTAGCTTTTAGTAATATTTGTCTTTTCATTTTACCTCCAAGTCTTTGCCCTGTCATCCATTTAAAGCTCATTAAGGTAGGTTTCCCTCAGTTCCTCTTGCCTTCAATGATCACCAAAGTCAGCACTGGTCAGTACCTAGATGGGTAACTGCTTGAGAACACCAGGTACTATAAGCTTGAATGTGTGGGAGGTGTAATGGATAATGGCTTGGCAATGGAAATTGGAGTGCCAAGTACCAATTCCAGTCAGGTATGTTATATTCACTTATGTGAAAATACTCTGGGGAAAGGTATGAAGCCATTTCTTCTTCCAACAGCTATGAGTTAATTAGTAGGACTTGCTTCAGTAAATGATTATTACCTCTAAAAAGTTCTTACAATCTAAAAATAATTTTTGGCTTTAAATAATCTGCAAAAGGTTGATAAAATGTAAAAAGCAAATCAATCAATCAATCTTGCCATTAATATGTGCTGATAGTACCAAACTTTCATCATTATTTTTCCTAATTTCAACTGGCTCTTTCTGATTCAAAGTAGAATCATTCTTTTTTTTTTTCCCATTTTTCACAAAACTTAGTCATTGTTCACATGTTCTGTCCTTCTGTAGAAGCAAGTCTCTTTTTCATCTGAGAGGAGATTATCCAGTATTTACATGCATTCTGGAGGATTGCTATCACATCACAGTTTAACAGTCTTTTCTTTGTTCCTCGTGAAAATTTCCTGTTTCTTAATACTTTATTTAGTTTTTTGAAGATTATTTCATGATTCCAATATTCCTATAAATAATTAAAGTTTTTTGGCAATCTTAGACCTTTGTGCCTGCAAAAAAATGGAGTGTCAAAAGGACTGATTTTCCCTTGACACTGCTATTATTTTAATTACCTTCACTCCTCAGCAATGTTTATTGCTTTTAAAAGTGATAATTAGAATTGTAATAAAACCTAAATATATGATGAAAGTAAAAATATACATTTTTTTGTTCTTGAGAATTTACAACAAAATAATAAACACTATTTATTTAATAGATTGTTTATTTATTAATTATATTGTTTATTGGAATGGTTAGCAAAACATTGGCTAATTGCCAATTGATTTGAACTTTATAAAATGGCAAATAATAACGATTTCTTTATAGTTAAGTTAAAAATATTAATAATTCAGTAAAAGTTTCAATGTGCTGGAAAAGACCTGGAATTTCACTATTTTCCCATAGCTGAGACCCCAACAGGTGCTACCACCCCGGGTCAGGGTGGACCTGGGAACACCAGCAATTAAGAGGTGGTTCCATGCTTCCTCAAAACCTCCTGATCAGAGGCCTTGCTGTTGGATGCAGTTTAACGTTGTACCCAGGACGACTATAAAAGGCAGGATGTGTGTGTGTTTGTATGTGTGTAACGAATGCACACAATTTTCGACGGATTTGCACCAAATTTAACGTTTAGTGTAGAGCTTCGAAAAAATTTGCAGCAATAAAAATTAGAAGACTGAAATAATCAAAAGTGAAATATTGGAAAACAAACTCCTCTCCTTCATGAAATCAAAATTCTTCCTCTAAATCCCCTGAACTTCGGTGCACCGAATTTCAGCTGGTCAGTGCTTAATGCCAGATGATGAGAATTCCAGATACCCATCATTCTAACAGCCTTGGCCACAGTTCACCTCTTCTGCATTTTCTTTCACTTCCAGGATGCTATTCCAATTATAAACCCTGAAGGAAGAGATTCAGAAAGGCAAAGACCACATGTAATCCAGAAGTATTTCAGGTTGATGGTGGGTTTTTAAAGGATGAAGAGATGGGGGTATATCAGTAAAGGGTATATCCTTTCGGTCCAATTCAAAGAAAAGTAGTGCATGACTAAAGGTGGGGAGGGGTTGAGTGAAGAGCTTGAAACATTAAATAAATATTCATGAAGGAATTGTCAGTCATGAACAGGCAATAGACTTTTGTTAATAGTGTTCACTGGTCTGCCACCAAGAGCGACAGTATAGTCATACTAATTCAATTCTCAGAGAAAAGCATAACTAGTATATACTTGATGCAATCTAGTGGACCGAGCAATATGAAAATGGCAAAAGAGCGGGAAGAAGAAGAAGATAATAACCATGATAACGAAAATAAATCGGTCATTCCTTTTGTTTTTCTCTTTTCATTTTTCAGGGGATGAAAAGATGAAATGATTTGTCCATATTGGACAATGGTGTGCGGGTGGATTTTGTTGGCTGGTGGGTGAGTAGACATTTGCCCAGCCCAGCGTGACAGCATTTTATGAGCAGGAGAGCAACAAATAGAGGCTGTAACAAACAAGTTACCTATTCATCATGGGTAGCTCTCTCTTTTGTCTTATTACCCATGGACAGAACAAGGACCACATCAATGCCACAGCATATGAAGAAATAATGCATTCTACCATTTCACCAACCCTCGAACCCTTTAACCTTCATTCTTGAAAAGTCCATACTTGGTCCACTTCATCCAGTCCTAACGTTTAATGTTCTTCCAAATCTTCTTTACTAAATTGTGGTCAGTGGTCATCATGTGTAACTAGCGCAATATTGATCTTGTGATCAATAGTTCATTATTAAGCCTGGCTCAAACCTGAAAACATCTTGGCTATTAATGTGCTGTGGCAATAGGAGCTGCTTACAATTGGGATGGAACTAGCATTTTGCCAAGGTGTCACTATTGTCTGTCCAATTAGTCCCACACCAATTATCCACCTGAGCGGCAGCATATAAGGGACCTCTTATAATCAGGATTGACTTAAGGAACAGGTAGCAAATAGCTGCACAAAGACTAGTTAGGATTGATTGCTTGAGGATGGTTGGAAGAAAAAAGAATCAAACCAACTCCTTTGTCAGAAGTTTTGGTATTACATGTCAGCTGACTCAAAACATTACTTTTTTTTTCTTTTTTAATTAATGCTAAAATTTTGCCTTTTGACATGTTCTGCTGATGAGTTGCTGTCACCAGAATAAAATATTTTTTGGTAACTCTAAGTTATGACCGAAGCCTTTTGAGTGAAATTTGGTAGACAGAACTATTCAGAAGCCATCGATGATAGTGCTAATAAGAACTCACAAGACATTGTGAACAAGAATTTGATCATACCGATATTATTCAGACTGCTTATCAGAATTGATTATGCACGCTCTCCCGAAAAACTAAGGTCTGCTCAGCATAGTTGCAGTATAAAATGGGCTCTTTGAGTGTTGAAGAAACACAAATGTTCTTGAGCAGGTGCTTGCCACAGGAATTGGCTAAACCAACTTAGCAGGCATGTGGGCTCAGAAAACAAGTGGAGCTGGTCATGAAATTAATGTAACAGCTGTGGAGTTTCACATAAATTCTAAAATCATAAATATATAACCAAGTAGCATATTCTTATATGTTCTACAGTTTATAATACACCAATATTTGGGTTTTCTTCCTCTTCTTTGATGTGTTTTTTTTCTCACCAGGATATAGGTGATCATGGCTCTCCACAACTTCTTGTCCTTTGTAGCTCTAAGCAATATCTCTTTACTCTCCTTCTCAATGTCTGTTCTGCTATTCATTTACACATGCTCATTAGGTTACTTACTCTTTCTTTCTACTCCACTTGCTCTCAGTATTTTTTTTTAATGGCACATCAACTCCTTATGGGTCATTTAATGCCAAAATGTAATTTTCTTGGGAACTTGGGCAATTTATTTCTTTTTACATAAATCTATTGCTGGTAATTTTCTTTTTCTTTTACAAGAATCTGTGGCCGGTAATTTATTCTTTTCTTTTTTTTTTTGTTGTTGTAAATCTATACTTTTTGGTTCTTGACCCCAATTTGGAGGTTCACTATTTGCCCATAGCTGGAACCCTAACAGGTGATACCATCCAAGGGCAGGGTAAACCTGGGAACAACAGCAATTAAGAGGTGGTTCTACACACCTCAAAACCTCCCAATTAGAGGTCTTGCTGCTGGATGTAGTCTATCATCATACCCAGGATGACCTTCAGTATGTCCTGTGAGTGTTAAATTCTTCAAGCCTTCTTTCTTCATTACACATCCTAAAGATTTCAACTGTCTCTTCCTCATTTTAAGTATGTACATCATTTTATTTAAAACTTTTTCATTGCTCAGTCCATAATATTAGCATTTATCTGTAGAACTATATCTCTGTTTCTATGAGTATTTTTTATGTAAGAGAATTGTCCAGCATTCACTGGCATCCAGAAGGAGAGATGTTCCATAGCAATTCAACACTCTTTTCTTCGTTCTTATCAAAATGTCCTTACCTTTTTATACTTAACTTCCTGGAAAGCATCTTTTGTTATTGCACTACATCTAATTTTTGTGCCCCATTTCCTGTTAGGATACATAGTTAAATTTCTGTACCTGCTTGATTCTAACACCTCTGATTCAGAGCCCACACCTTGTGCTGACTCTCTTGCCAATGGCATATTGGGATCCTTGAGAATAGCATGGATGATAAGGCAGCCAAGCAATCCCTTTCAATGAACATATCAAATTAAAAAAAATCCCCTTTACAGACTTGAATGCCACAATTAACTCTTAAATTCTCAACCAATGGTAAAAATCATTGGATACACACACAAACAGCAAACTATATCAAATTCAACCTATTCTGACCATACAACATCACAGTACCAGACAATTAAGAAAAGATGATGTCACACTTACAAGAATCAAAATCAGTCACACCCATATAAACCACTCTTTCCTCCTAAAAATGAAGACCCTCCAAAATGCCCAAACTCCCAAGATGTACTCACTGTCAAACAGTTTTAATTAACTGCAAAAAGCTAGTACATATACCAAAATACTTCTGTAATGTATACAACCTTAGGGCCCTCTTTGAGAGTGTTGAATCCAAAGTAATTCTAGAATTCTTGAAAGTAAAAAAACTTTACCCCAAAATATAAAAAGAAAATACCTGGCAGCAAAATGCAACTAAAACTGAATTACATCCCCACCATTATATAATAATGACTTATAAAAGAATTTGTCTGAAAAATAAACACAAAATAAAAACAAATCTTAAAACTATGCGATTTGGCATGAAATGAACCGTGGGGTTGATATGTATGTAAAATAACCTAAATAATTTTAATCTAATTTTGGTAATGGTAGTATCCTTAGAAGGAAACATTCAGCATTCATTGACTGAGCACCCAGTACTACTTTCGGTTGAAATGTATAAAACCTGTCCAATTTTTCAGGAAAAATAAGGTTCTCAAGTTTAGTAGCCTCATTGTTCTTTCTAGGATTGATGGAAGTTTCCTACTTAACTTTTTGTTTGAAGTAGTGTGGAATGTTGACATCGAGTCATATGTGATATCCATTTTAGCTTCTGTTGAAAGCTCTTAAGTGGCATGGTTCCTGTTATTTGCTACAGCTCTTTGTAATTCTGTGGTGCCAGTCTACAAGATTTGAAGAAGTATGGTCCTCGCTGAGACCTACAGCTTTCATTCACCAAAGCCATTTTTAACCATTGATTTGAGAAAGTGTTCATATACAGCATATAGTTTAGATATTTTTAAGCAGGTTTAGTGCCATGCATGACTTCCATATGAAAGTTTTCAATCTTATAAGGCTATTTAAGAACTGTAGTGCCAGTCCACAAAGTTCAAAAAAGGATGGTTCCTGCTAAAGCCTTCACTCATTTTTTTTCTTTTTCAGACACAAAAGTTAAACATTGATGAATTTTTTCTGTCCCATTCTTTCTGGGAAATATATCTCCAAAGAGAAAAATGGATGAAACCTAGCTGTAAATCATCTTGGAGATCTTGTAATAAACATTTCAGACTTTTGCCAGACAGATAAAGTTCTGTGAATAATAAGAGGTCTGTTCTGTAATATTATTTAAGATGATATAATACTGGTTAATGCATTATAATAACGCCATTTAATATGGCTTAATATTTTCATGCAATGCAACACAATATAATTTAGTACTAATTATTATCATATTTCTTTAATCTCATTCTAAAGATTGCATGATTGTAGAGATTAATTTCATTAATTATAAAAGTATCAAACAAACCTTTCTCATAATAATACATAATTAGTGGCAGTAACAAGGCTAAATTTTTAGCAACACACGAAAATCAATAGAAATCTTGGGTATGGGGTATTATATTCAGGATTGGTGAATATTCTTATATTTGCGGGTGTGAAAGCTTTCAAAATGTTTCTTTTGAATGTAATCTAGCCTAAAATCAAGAATGGAGACATTTATTAAACATCTGTTAAAATCAAAAACAAGGTTGTGAAAATTAAATTTTAATTTCTGTATGGAGAGAAAAATTTTTTTTTTTTTTTTTTAAAGACCAGAATATTAAAAAAATTCTACTTGTATTCTATTTATATCAGATGACAATCAAAAATGAAGTTTTCTTTTATTCAGGCACTTAAAATAAAAAAAAAATCTTTGAAAAAACATTTCATCAGCTTTTTCATCAACATGATGCCAATACTTATCATTTACTACTTGATAACCTCCAGAAGAGTATATCTACAATAGTAATAAGTAAAATCAACATAGTGATCCAAAGGTTGATTCTGACAGCTTTTAAATGAAACTTGTAACAAAAGCAACAGAAGTTGAACATTGGATATACACAGTACTTAGTGAAGATGAAGTTCACATCTGCACTGCTCAAAAGTGACTAAGGAGGCTTTCAACTGGAAATGAAGCATTCAAAAAGCCACTTAGAAATGAACAGCCAGTAAATATTGATGTCTGTTTATTCTGTTCAGCTTCAAATGTCTTTGATACTTGCATTAAAATTAAAACTCAAAGGATGAAATATTAAGGAAATGTGTATTCTTTGAACACAGGGAATAAAACAAACAGTAACAAATTAAAATTTTTTTTAGCCACCTAATATATATATATATATATATATATATATATATATATACACATACATATAATATATCATAAAGAAACAATTTATACAAAGAATTAAATAGCAGTGTTAATGTATGGGAAAATTGTGCCCTTAAGATGACAATTTAAAATTGTTGAAAGTAATTGGCATGTGTTTTCCATCTGACAACAACTCAAATATAGGGGTCTTATTATTCAAGGAATTGATAGTAAGTTAATGCCTCACTAAGTCATTTTAGCAAAGTGATTTCTCCATTAATTGCATTAACATTGCTATTTAATTATTTGAATAAATTGTTTTTTTATGATATATAATATAACCTGCACACTCTAATATTATATATATATATATATATATATATATATATATATATATATATATATATATATATATATATATATATATACATAGCTGGCCACTTGTATTCGAGGATACCTGTCTACTAGGGCAGCTAGCCAATCCATAATTCAGATGCTCACTCAGGCACATTTGTGTCTGTTCAACACCCACAGAGCCCACCCATAGTTTATACTGCAACTATACTGAGCAGACCTTAGTTACAGTTTCTGGGAGAGAGCATGTTATCTAGAGTGATCAACAATTTGAACAAGGCCAGCACACACAAACCCTCAATCACAATGACTTGTGACTTTGTGCTAACACAACTATTGTCTGTCCTGTTTACCCAATTTTACTCAAAAGGCTTGGGTCAATCCATGGTATGGTTTTCAGACACTTTTCCAAGTATTTATTTGTTATCTTTTTTTAATAAAGCGGCAGTTTTAATATATATATATATATATATATATATATATATATATAATCCAAAGAAGCATCTGTAATGTAATCAATCCTGATCAGCCACTTTCTCACCAATGTGATGTGGCTTCCCTGTGTCATTTCTACACATGTTTTCATGGCAACTGCTCTGACAAGCATTTTTCTCTGATGTCCCAAATACATGAATTTAAGTGTGCTACTAGATTGGTATCTTGGATCAAGCCTTTTAGTGTTGAAATAGTTAAATGTAACCACCACTTCTACTCCAACAGTTTTTTTCTCACACTTACCACCTGTGGAACTTCCTTCCATTCTCTTACTTCCCTGCTAACTACAATCTTCAAAAATTTATATACAATATCAGTAGCCATCTTTTGTCCTCTTAAACATCGTTCAGCTTTTCTCCTTTCCCCAATCTTCCCTATTCTCAGTCTTCTCTTTCACTCCCTGTAACCCCACTGTGCACTAGTGGGATTACAGCCTTGCTTGGGATGAAATAATTAATATATATATATATATATATATATATATATATATATATATATATATAAATATATGTTGTCACATACCTACAGATGATAATGGGTATGTCCCCATTCACATAAATGCAGTAGTAAATACTGTATGTTGGTCTGCTGTTGGTGATTCATTGTGGAATTCACTTGACTCACTTCTAGCAGTTGACTACTTTTTCTACATGCTGCTGGC
>OZ038483.1:38603188-38675688 GCA_964036315.1 Acanthosepion esculentum | reverse complement strand
GCATTATAGTGAAGAAAAAAACTATTTCCTGTTTTACAGAAAGAGAAAAACAGAGAAAAAAATATTTCTTTCTCTCTCTCTCTCCTTTCACTTACTCCAATTTGTTCTGACCTGACCAAACCTAATGGTCATTCGGATAACTGCCAGTTTCAGTGACCAAACAAACCCAGACAGAGCCATGATTATAGACCTCGATACTGTTGTGGGATCAAGTATGAGCCGCTAACTGAATTTATGGAGAAAAATGTCCCACTTATAGCCTTTTTATAGGTACATAATTTCCTTTTAGTCATGGAACCTTTCAGCAAATTAGTAGACATTAGATATAATACAAGTAGAAAAACCCAGGTTGCATTACAGACAATGAATAGTTATGATGGACAGTGAAGAAATGGAAGCAAATATATGAACATAATGCCACTCCCTTAATAGGATAATATCTACATACATACACATTTGCAAGATATCACTTTGCAAATCTGAAACTTGTCACTTCATTTGGTTGAACAGATGTGATGCTGGTTGAAATCTGAGGGGGAAAATATCGAAAGATATCAAGAATCAAATGATAATTCTTATAAAACAGCTAAATTCATATAAATTGAACTGTTTTTTTTATTATTGCATATAAAAATTGTGAGAGATATGTATTCTTTCTTTCCATTTGTTTAATTGAAAGAAATCTGTAAAACATAAAATCATAAAAAGCAACATATATATATATATATATATATATATATATATATATATATATATATATATGTGTGTGTGTATATATTCAATAATTCCCTATGTATAATACGCATTTTTTTCTAAAAAAATAATAAGCAAAATCAGGGATGTGTATTATGCACAGCTACAAAAAAATCTTTAAAAAGTTGCCATAAAATAAAAATAAAATAAGAATTATCATGAAACTAAATTAAAATAATATTATTCTATGTTTAAAATCATTTTTTTTGTTTTAAATAAGAGTAGGAAATGCTGGCCATAATGAAATTGGAGAGATACAGTGTATAGGGTTTGATTACCAAACTAGGAGTGTGTATTATGCATGAGTAGAAGCATTTTCCCACACTTTCAGCACAATTTTTGTTATGTGTATTATGGATGAAGGCGTATTATACATGGGGAATTATGGTGTGTATATATATATATATATATATATATATATATATATATATATATATGAATGGATTTTTCTTTTATTAATGTTATTTTTAATGGATATCCATATTTGAGTAAAGGCTCTGTTTATACTTATTTATTTATTAAACAGTATATTTATTTATTTATTTATTTCCATCTACCACCCTGAATATTTGATAATCTTATTAGAAAAATATGCACTCTCCAGCAGGATTCGAACCTACATTCCCTTATGGGAAACACTCATTAGATCTGATGTTTTTCGGCCTCTTTCCGGAGCGTACATACTTTTCTAATGATATTTCTTGAATATTCAGGCTAGTAGAGGGAAATGAATATACTGTTTAATAAATAAATAAAAACATATCATCTACTCAAATATGGGTATACATTAAAGATATTGTTTAAGCAATAAATTATATATATATATATATATATAGTCATCCACAGACAGACTGTTTTGCTGTATCACAGCTCATCAGTGTGGTTAGACATCTGGTTGCCTCTAGCTAGGATTGGAACCCGACTGAATTGGCGTCAGTCAGGGATTCTACCACTGAGCTGTTGGTGCATGGATGTATATGAAGAAATAATGCGGTTTAATTCATTTTTTACTTAAAATTACCTGAAATTGTGGAAAAAATAAATAGTATCTATGCCTGAAGATTGTGCTTGTATGCATCAAAAGCACTTGCAAACTATATGGACCGAACAGCTAATCTATAGTTCAATTAATAAAAAAAAGGATCATGTTGTTCAGCGAGGGGTCAGTAAGTTAATGTGAAGTGAATTTGCCATTAATTACATTAACTTTATTGATTTATTCTTTGAATGACTATTTTATTATATATATATATATATATATATATATATATAGTCATCCATATACAAGACTGTTCCACTGTATCACACATCAGTATGGCTAGACATCTGATTGCATCAAGCCAGTATCGAAACTCAACCGATTTGGCATCAGTCAGAGATTCTTCCCCTAAGCTAGCAATGCATGGCCAAGAAAGGGAAATTTTTAACGTATTATATACAAGATGCATACAAATGTCAGTAGCACCTAATTCATAACTGAAAAGCGATATCACCAGAAGTGTCCACTAGATTGGTAAATTATTCATCTCTTTATAGTGGACTTTTCTAGTAATGTAGAAATTATCTTCTTGATGTCATAGAAATTGTAATTATTTGTAGCTCCTAATAAATTTTGTCTTTTTGTTATCTCTTCTAAACCCAATTCTGCCATCCATTTCCTCAGGCTGACTTGATATGTTATGCACTTTCTTTTGTCCTTTATCTCTTCAATCTGTCCTGTCAGTATCAAACTTTTAAAGCCCCCTTTCCTCGTTATGTCCCTTTTGAAATTTTCAATTGTCTCTTCCTGATGTTAAATATAAGTGTCCTTTTTGAGATTATTTCAAAATTTTCTTCAATAAAAAAAATTCTTATTCAAATATATCAATTTTGATGACAATGATTTTATCTTCATAATCATTAAGAGTTACAATTTTTATTGATAATGTCATAACTTGATCCATTCTTTTTCAAGAAAAATAAACTATAATTTAAAATATCACGTTATATAATTTTCAGATTACAAAGTACATATTTTTCTAAGTTCATTGAAATAATAATTTTCACTGCAAAAATTTCTTTACAATGGACAAGCAGGCTCCATCGTCAACAAAGAAGAAGAATGAAACTTCCACTGGTGAAGGAAGTACTTGTTATTACCTGGCAGGTGAGCAAATAATGCTTGGACTGGCAACATTCAAAATGGAATAGAATTGCAGGAGAAAATATGCCTCCAAAGAATATTAATAATATGCACAATTGGACAGTGGCCAGTTATTGTCATATTGTAGCTCCATAATGAAACTTGACCAGTGGCAAGTTGCAGAGGTCTACAAAGAATATTCCGGAAATATCTTGGATTCCATTTTTAGATTCACTAGAGCTGAAAAACAAATTCTTATGTTGAATATTTTTATGAGGAGGTTCTGAAAAGTTCCCAGACCAACCGAGAAGAGATTCTCAAACAATTTTGATGTTTCAAGATTTGCTCAGATTTTACTAAATGGATCAGGCCAATAACTTTTCAGCACATACTTGTGAGTATAATTTGACTGCTGGAGATAACTTAAAAAAACATTATGATACTTGTAAGCATATAACCCCCGCTGCTTATCCATTTCTTCTTCTATGTTGTTTTCTCAAGGCACTGCTTTCTACAACTTCCTATTCTTTGTAGATCTTATCGGTGTTTCTCTTTTTTTACTATCCCTCCCAGTCTCTGTTTTTCCATCCATTCACACAAGTTATTTAGGAATGTTACTTCTACAGAAGAGAAATGAACCGTAATATGTCAGCAGACAACAAAGTTTTTAAAAAAATGGTAACAAAAAAGACACTTATACATAACATCAGGAAGAGAGTGAGTTAAAATTTCTTGGGTACATAATGAAGAAAGAGGGCTTAGGAAATTTGATACTCACAGGACAGATTAAAGGTACTAGAGGAAAACAATGCATAATCTCGCTAACAAACTTGATTAAATAGATCATGGAACAAGGTTTAGGCAAGCAAAAAGACAAAATTTATTAAGAATTAAAAAGGACAGGAAATTGTGGAGAACCATAATCACCAATGTCCTGAAGGAACACAGCACCTAGAAGTAGAAGAAAATTCTCTGTTTCCTTCGGCCTTTCAATATATCCTGTGAGTGTCAGATTTTCCAAGATTTCTTTCCTCATTGTGCCATAGAAATGTCAACTTTCTCTTCATGACTTGAAATAGGTGTCTTTTTTGTTTCTATTTCTCTTCCTTATTGGTCAAATACTCTGTTTATAGTATTCTCAGCATCCTTGTGTATAACTACACCTCTGTTGCTTCAAGTCTCATCTTCATCTGTGAGGAAATTGTCCAGCATTCACTGCCAGCATCTTATTCATTTAATATTCAAGTATTATGTACAAACACTGGCAATCTATGGTATCTGGGTAAACAATACCATCACAGCTGCATAAGCTTTTCAGATAAGACTAGACAGATATTTTCAAGTGAATGAAACATGTAGGTCTTAGCGAGGACCATCCTTCTTTTAACCTCATGGACTCATGTTACAGAATCACAAACAAAAAACTATACTAAATAACAGAAACCATATCACTTGAGAACTTTTGACAGCAACAACACCTAAAATGGATATCACCTGTAACTCAAAGAGAAAATAATGACATAATCAGAATGTTGATGTTCCATGCTTTTTCAAACAAAAAGTCAGGTGTTGCATATTGATAACAGTGAATGATCTCAGCTCGGCTTTTTTCTCTCATCAGGCGATCGCTAATCATTTTGCTTCAGCAAAGAAAGATTCCAAACACGGAGAATGTTAACTTAAATATTTTTATTACTCATGTCGACATGTACATTATCTAACTACCCGAAAAAGAACACATGTACATCACTTGACAGATAAGAAACAACTCTTCGAAAACTTTCTTCTTTTTTTTTCCCACCCTAGTCAATCAAAATCGACTTCTCTATTATGGCTCACATCTGACCCCAAATGTCAACCTCCGGAAGTCGGAACCGAGATACACTTCTGCTAAAAATAATAATCTGCTAAAGTATTATTTAACGCAGGAAGGAAATCCCCATTAATACTGGAAAGCGCAGTAACTGAACTTTAGAAACCTGTTTTCCTAAAAAACTGTTTTAAGAGAAAGATTTCTTAAATTTCAACTTACAGTGTCACTGGCAGCTTGGTCAATGAATGCTGAATGTTTCCTTAAAAGGAAACAGCTGATATTATCATTACATCCCATCATATACAGTAATTTTAATTTTTGTGGTATATCCCAATATTATGAACTTCTGCTTGACTAGTCAACTATTTTGAACTTAGCTTAACTTCATCTGCTGTAAGCTTATATCAAAAGGCCCCCAATGAGAAGCAAAGATACTATAGGAATGAATTAGTCAGAAAGACAAGCTTGTTAATCTTTTTACTACAGTAGAAACTGCTCAACTTAGAACAATTCACCTCTGGGATGCTGAAAAGTGCTCAGCACAGCCAAGAAGAAGACATTAAAAAATAAAAATTTGGGACTTTGATCATTTTCTTAGATTTTAGGAATCATGTCAAATCAAAAACTTTTTAGCAACCCCATCATTTGACGCTAATTGCTTCAATCACAATCCCACCACCATAATGTAACTTCCTGTTTCATTTTCTATAAATATCTTCATGGTAATTGTTTTAATGAGCTTTCCTCTTTGGTACCACGACTTTATGAATTTAAGCAGTTTTGTCTTTTATTTTATTTGAATGGCAAAGTCACCATTTTGAAGGGATTAAAAGTGGGTCGGTCATTCAAGCATCTCATTGAAGATCCCCCCCACCACCACCTTTGTCTTTGTTTGGCCCCCAATCCCATCTCCCTAACTCATCCAACTTTGGTCCTTGTAACCAAGACATAGAGTCTGCCACATTTTTAACTATATGAACATTGATTCGTGGTTAGCAAGATTTAACATGAATTTCCAATTGTAAGTAATAAGAATTGCTATTTCCATGACGTTGCTTGAATGTATTTATTTTTTACAATCATTTGAACTAAACAGTTAAATAAACACTATTAAATCTTGATTCGCGGTTAGCAAGATTTAACATGAATTTCCAATTGTAAGTAATAAGAATTGCAATTTCCATGATGTTGCTTGAATGTATTTATTTTTTATTTTGTTTTGGACCTATTTGGTTAACGTGTAAATTTAAATTTTTCTACATGTGCACATATATATACCAGATGATATGCATTGAATGGATGTCATCATTCGTTTGAAAAATGACACCCCGACTTAATCTCTTTTTGAAAGTAACTAATATATTTATACAGTAGTTGTCAGTGAAAATGAATACCCTACTGCCCCTTATTAAAATGATTGGTTTTCTCAGTATCCCTAGAAATTAATATTATGAATGTTATGCTTCTCCCGTCGAACTCGACGTATGAGGGTCAGACAGATCAGCTCCCAGAAACCGAAAGCCCGACAGCCACACAGGACTTGATTATAGTGGTGAAGGCCTTGTGCAGGGCCATCCACACTTTTTGGAGGGACGAATACAGGGACCTGGTGCAACGGATGCCACAAGGTCCCCAAACGACCCTCCGCAGGTTTTGAATTCAGAGTTGTCCTTCTCCTAGACCAGTTGCCATCCAAGGCTATAGAACCCAGTCTGTCCTGCTATTTACCCATAGTTGGAGGGAGAAGAAGAGGATTCACACCTTTCCCAAGGGTATTAGCACGTAAGTGAATGTAATGGAATCGACTGGAATTCGAACTCGGCTCTCCGATTCCTCAATCCAAGCCGTTATCCATTTACTCCACCGTGCCTCCTCAATATTATGAATGTATATGGTTATAAATCTCCATAAATTTCAAAATTAGTTATTCCAAAATTTGCTTGAGGATGAAAGAGAACTAGGAACTTTAATTTAATTTAATTTCTATAATTGAATTGAAGAATTTAGCTTCTGTTTTTGAAACATGAGAACTCTTATGTAGCGATGGAATCATATTTTTTTTAAATAATTATAATATAGGCTCTACTTGTGTATTGAGCACTGTTTATTAAAAATATAAACAAAAATACTAAAGAATTTTGGATTATTAACCTAACAGTTCTTTTCCTATTTTTCTATATATTTGCACACACACACACACACACACACATATATATCTTTTTTTCCCTTGCATTTTATTTTTATTAACTTCTTGCCTCCTCAATCTCTACCCATCTCATCAGATACATCAATACGGACCACAGAAGGGACATCTTCCCCCATCCCAAATCCTAAAAGCCTTTCCCTCTAGTTCAAAATCATACTCCCCCACCTTTCACACCGATAAAGATAAAACAGACTAATGCATTCAACGCGATCATTTTCAAAAAGAGTTTCACAGACAAGGAATAAACCAGGGATCAGATTTATACTAATAATACCATCCACAATGAGTTTACACCAGCCAAAAAAAAAAAACACCGTTGGTGAGTCTTCCCTGTTTCTCTGTTTATTTCTCACACTGCTGATGAAGGACACAGGTGTGCCTGAAAATACCAGACTAATAACATTAATCTCTGTGCTTCATTTCTGCCTTGTGATTAACAATTAATATATAATAATTTCTTTTCACACTGATCACATTGGTACCTTTTCATTTTCCCTTGTTTTATTAACCAACCTATCTATTTTAAATACACACACACACACACACACACACACACACACACACATATATATATATATATATATGTATGTATGTATGTATGTGTGTATATATATATATATATATATATATATATATATATATATATATATCATGTGTAGTCTGGCTTATTTTGGGTTTTGATAATTGCCTATTGTTTTAATAGTGGGTAATGGAACTTATACTAAGTTAAAACTTACTTATTTTATTCTCTTCTCCCACCTTACTAACTCTGACCCACAAACCTTTTACTTGCAAATATATATATATATTTATATTCGGTAAGTATTCCACAGTCGGAATGTCATGACTAAACTGGCTACCCTGATCCAAGTTATTGTGAATGAGGCACCTTGTTAGCGAGCCAGTAGAATGAAAAATAAGACCTAACAAAGAGTGGAAGAACTCTTGATGAATCAATAGCCAGCTAACTAGAGGGGGTGTCTCCATAAACCACCATGGAGAAGGCAATAGGAAGCTACTCCACTATTAATCCCAAGTAATATCATGGCAAATAACACACACAATATGAAACCTAACGATGTGAAGGGGGTTAAGTCTATGGGAATTAACTCCTTGCCCACTAAAGACCAACATGTGTAACAGGTGTCAGCTGACCAACATCCAGTGACTGCTAACACAAACGGCATAAAGGGGATAAAATTCTTCAGAACCTATCCCTCACCCAGAAAGGAGCGACAGGTGTCACTGGACCATTATCTTGCAACTGCTTGCATCAAACAAAAAATAACTCTCGGGACATGGAACATTCGGACATTGAACAACTGTGGCCAGTTAAATAATGTAAATCAAGAGATGAGTAAGCTAAAAATCAACATCTTAGGTGTATGTGAAATGAGATGGCCAAACAACAAAGATTTTGTCAGTCACAATTACATGATTATTTATGGCGGTGGAGAGAAAAACAAAAGTCTTTCAACATAGCTATCATAATAGTGTATACACCGACAGCACAAAGTAAGGAAGAAGAAATTGAATTTTTCTACTCGATGCAAGACAATGCCAAGGCTCATTGCAAATTGCAAGAAGTCATATTTATCATGGGAGACCTGAACACAGGGGATATAGCTGGAAAATTCAGACTATGAACCTGCAGCAAACATTGAGAAAAATGGAACCAATGGTGCATGACCAATGACCAGGTAATAATCAACACATGGTTCCAAGAACATTCAAGATGATTATGGACATGGAGGAGCCCAGGAGGAGAAACTAAAAACCAATTTAACTACATAACTATCAAAATAAGATTCAGGAATGTAATGGTTCACTGCAAAACCTACCCAAGTGCCAACTGCGGAAGTGATCATCACCCTGCTATATGTAAACTTGCGGAAACTGCAAATTGCAATACAACAAACTCCTGAGCAACCCCAACCTGAAAGAAAAATATATAAACAGTGTTAAAAGAAGATATGAGGGACACAGTGGAAATGGAAGCTCAAAATGGGACGCACTAAGTGAAGCTTTACTGATATCAGTAAATGTCATCCCAAATGAGAGAAGAAGAAAAACGAATGGATGACTGATAAGATTCGCAACATGATGCAAAGGAGACAGAAAACTTTGCCAAGATATGAAATGGAATACAGAAAAATACACAAAGAAATAAGGACCAAATGCAGGCAGGCTAAAGAAGAGTGGCTAAACAAAAAATGTGCAGAAATAGAGAGATTGAGTACTACAAACAAAGGATATATGCATAAACAAATAAGGCAACTAACAGGACAGAAGACTTGCTCGTCAACAGGCTGCTTCAAATCAAAGGATGGAATGCTCATATTAGGGAAGGAAAAAATTCTTCAGCACTGGAACTAATATATTAGAGAACTTTTCTATGATGAAAGAGAACAACCAGCAATACACAGAACTACCGATGGGCCTGAAATTCTAAAAACCAAAGTAGAATCTGCACTGGTAAAAATGAATTGAAACAAGGCGGCAGGAACAGATGGAATTGTAACAGAAATGCTGACAGCCTTAGATCATATTGGCATAGACAAGATTACAGAAATAATAAATGAAATCTACAACTGTGGGGATACACTGGAAGATCTCAGCAGATTTGTTTTCATAGCACTGCCTAAGAAACCAGGCACAAATGAATGTGAACTCCACTGAACAATCTGCCTAATGAGCCACATAACAAAACTCATCATCCGAATTCTGATGAACAGAGCATGCAGCAGAATCAGACCAGAGATAGGACAAGAACAATGTGGGTTTATTAAAGGCACCGGAACAAGGAACACAATTTTCATTCTCAGAATGTTATCAGAAAGAGCAATACAAATGCAGAAGGATGTGCACCTATGTTTTACAGACTACGCAAAGGTTTTCGACAAAGTATGCCATAAAGATCTGTTGGAACTGCTCAGCAACCTTGATATAGTTGGGAAAAATATTAGAATAATCGAGAACCTATACTGGCAGCAAACGGCATGCATGCACACAGAGAATGAGTTCAGCAGATATACAAAAATAGAAAGGGCCATAAGAAAGCAGCAATACGCAGGCTGCCACTCGTTGTCCCTTGTGGACCTCCAACAGCGTTTGCGGAACCCACTTGCTCAGTTTGTGCGTCTTACCTAGGAGGTGCAGGTGAAGTCTAACTATTTCATCAGAAACGTTGAACTGTCTTGCAAGCTCACCACACATTAGACTACTGTCCTCTTCAATGGCCGCTTTCAGGACTCCATCATTCAAGACCTGTGGTCATCCACTGCGAGGCTCATCATGGAGAGATAAATCTCCCAACTTGAATTTTCGAAACCAACACCTTGCAGTACGTTCATCCACAGCACTATCCCCAAATGCTTGACATATGCGGCGACTTGATGCAGCTGCTGATAAGCCCACTTTGAAGTCATAAAGCAAACAGCCCCGAACGAGATCTCTAGACACTTCCATCCTTCTCACAGCTGTCCGGCTTATAACTGATGGCCGGGCACGGTGCGCGTGTTTTTTATAACGTCTGATGTTCCTACTTCCGGCTGTCCGAATTTTAAAACAATTGCTACACACGTTTCGTATATATTTCAACTTCATTCAATGACTAATCAAAAAAACGGACAGAACTTTTTTGGTTACCTTGTACTAAAAGTAAAATATCTTTGATAATTTTGTTTTATCTGATCCTGTTTTATAAATGAAACTGCAGTAAAAATCTTCTCCCTGTATTTATGTTGTTATAAATAAAGGGTAGTTCTGTATTTATGGATTTTTCTCTTTGTTTTCAGAATTAGTAGGACACAATTGTACAGTTTGACAAATAAATGGATCTGTTATTTATATTATTTACATTGTTTGAACTGTTGTCCTTATCTTTATTGTCATTTTCACAATGATTTGGCCATTGTACACTCCGGCCTTCTTCAGATGATTTGAATAAGGCTGGAGTATACAATGGCTGAAACACCATGAACATGACAATCAAGATGAGGACAACAGTCCAAACTATGTAAGTAATTATACCACTTCTCAGAAATATAGACAGAAAATGGATCAATCTTCTAATGATCCAATTTCTGTTTGTGGGTATGTTGTTACTGTAATACAGTAAAAACAACACATCACAGAATGATTTCTTTTGGGGCAATACTTTTAAAATGAAGAATAAACTAATTTTCAGTTCATTTTACAAGGAAATTGCTCACATGAATCAAATACTCTAGGTAAATTTTGATATCCATGCAATGAAATGAATTGAAGTGCATTTCTGCACATGAAAAATATGGATCCTCTGTGCTGCACAGGTTACTGTGAATGAAATTGCAGGTGTTTTATGCATCATTTATTACAAAGGGGATGAGGTGATCATGTCATTTACCATAATTTCTTTTCTGATTGGTACTGTTTTCTCATAAACAAAATAATCTTTCCTTCCAGATATTCTCTGAATATATATTTTGTCTTGTTTATTCTTTTTCAATGACATATTTCTAATGAAACTTTTAATATCTTTAAATACTTAAAGTAAAAATACAATATCTCCTTGAGTTTTCATGGGAAAATAAGACAAAGAAATTACTTCTCAAAGAATATTTTCAAATCAGAAGCTATTAACATTTCTTCTTCACTAAGTATAATTTCATTTTTTTAGTTTCTTATAACTGAATATGACTTGAAAGATAAATTTATGAAGAAGATAAGTTTCAGAAGTATCAAGAAAAAACTGTTATTATTATGCACAGTATATGATGTTGGTTTTCACCATCACTCATGACTTAAGAAAATAAACCAATCATTTCATCTTTTCACTGACAGGTTGTATCCAATATTTTCCAAATATCTTAACCATTCGAAGCAGCCAAGTTTTTTTAATTGGGTCTATTTTTACATCACAGTCTAATATCAGCGAGATTTCTTCCATGTTTTTTGTAGAACACCATAATACTTCACTTACCATTGGTACTCTAATTACTTTCTTTTCTAGTCCTTTCCAAATTTCGTACTTTGAATCCTTGTACTTGTCACTCTTCCCTTCTTTAAGGTCAGGAGATTATTATTATTATTATTTGTTAATTATGATTTTAATGATGCAAGCAGCACATAGATGTAAAGTCTTATCCGAAGACCATTACAGTATTCCTCAGCCCCTTTTGCCTTTGATATATTCAATAAATTTCAAATTCTCCAACCCCCACCTTCCTCATTATGAGTCCCAGAAATTTCAGTTATCTTTTCTGATTCTGAGTATGAGCATTTTTTCATTTCCATTTTCCTTATGGCTTCTTCATTGTTTACATGCTTTGTCGATGGTATTCTCAGCATTTTACCACTTTAAAGTTCTTTGTGGCAGAGTCAGTTAAAGCACATCAGGTCTAACAATACTCATATTAGAGTAAACACTCCATTCATTTATTAAACAGTATATTTATTTGTTTTCTTCTATTTGAGAAATCTTATTACAGAAAAAAATGTGCTCCCTAGCAGAATTCAAACCCATGTACCCCTGGGAAGAGGGAAATCATTGTTGGATCCAATGTGCTTTAGGTTTGGTTTTGTTTTGTTTGGTTTGTTTTACGGCACATCAACCTCAATGGGTTATTTAATGCTGACAAAATTTTTACTGCTGGTAATGTTTTTCTTCAAAAATCTATTTCTGGGAGTATTTTTCCTTGAAGAAATCTATAGCTGGTCATATTTTTTTTCAAAAAATGTATAGCTGTTTGTATTGCTGGTATTTTTTTAAAGTATTGCTGATAATTTTTCCTTCAAAAATTATTGCTGGTAATAATTTTATTTATTACAAAGTATTTCTGGTATTAAAAACTATTTTTAAACAAGTTTGGGTGTTAGCTATTTGTCCATAGCTGGGACCTTAACCACCACGGGTCAGGGTGGACCTGGGAACACCAGCAATTAAGAGGTGATTCCACGCCCATCAAAACCTTCTGATTATTAAAGGCCTTGCTGTCAGATGTAGTTTATCGTCTTACCCTGGACACGGATGTAGTTTATCGTCATACCCAGGACGCCCAACATGCTTTAACCGACTTGGCCATGATGAAACATTTCTGATCAAGCAAGGGTGAATAGTGCCTTTTCGCAATATCTTTGTTACAGATTCTCAAAATTTCATAGTTGCTCATTTTCATATCATATCATAAACAAATCAATTTCTAAAGAAATAGTGCATTTTATATTTATTAATCTGACCAATTTTATCGTTTTCATGGCTGAATCAGTTAATTTTCACACCAATTAATGAAAAATAGATAAATATACAGTTTTTTTTTGTTTTAAGGTTTTCCCCCCAAGCAAGGCTGGAAGCCACTAGCACGCAAGGGGTTACGGAAGGTTTGGAGGAAGAGCAGATAGGAGTGGTAAAGGAGAGGATGTGGAGAAAGATAGTGGATCGATCAAGGCAAGGGGGTTACAGAAGATTTGGAGTGAGAGCAGATAGGAATGAAAGGTGAACGGATGTGGAGAAGGGAAGTGGATAGATCAAGGCAACTGGAGATGTCGATTGACGTTACACTTAAATAGTTGGAGATTATATTTGTCAGGGAAACAGGAATAAGGAAGGGAGTTCTACAGGCGAGATGTGTGAGACATGAAGCTACTGGAGTAGAAGAGACGTCTACATCTAACAGTTTCAATGGTGAATGGGGTGGGAACGGGATGCCAGCCTCGTAGAACACTTAAATTCATGAGTCCTGGGAACCAGCTAAAGCAGCTCATCAGAGCAGTTACCATGAAAGTATTTGTAAAAAAGACAGAGCGATCTTATCAAGAACCCTGAGGTAAACAGCAGGGGCTCCAGACCATATATGGCAGCAATACTCCATGCAAGGGCGAATGGTTGATTTATAGATTTGGAGGATCGATTCCGGGGAGAAAAAGTTTTAAAATAAATGAAGCATCTTCTCAGATGTGGGTACCCACTGAAAATAATGTATAAAGTGATAAAATCTGTCAGATTAATAAATAAAAACCCATTATTTCTTTAAAAATATATATTTCTATAGAGTTAATGAATTTAATTTTAACCTGACAATTTCTTTACTTCAACCACTAATTTTAGTGAATATCCATATTTGAGTCAATAATCTGTTTATTTCAAATAGTATTTTATATCATCTACCAGTCTGCGCACTCAGTTTAAAATAAAAACTGATCATCTATTTCAAATACAGGTATGCACTCCTTTGGTGCCTGACTGATTCCTCTTCAGTTTGATTAAGTATAGTAGATTTTTACCTAAATATATTGAATATGTTAGTGCAGATGTGTATGTATATGTCTTTACACATTTTGAAAATCTCTGTGAATGTTTGTCAATATCTTTTCATATAAGTATGTATATGCTTTGCATATATAAGCACTTAGTTGTATGAATGTAATCTGTATACTTTGTGAAAAACATCTGTAAGCACCTACATGTGTCTGTGTTATTGCAAGAATACATTCCTGTACCCTCTGGCAGATTAATCTTTCACAGGTATGCAGGCCAGTAGATAAAATAAATACTATTTAAAATAAACAGAGCAACCACTCAATTAAAGGTATCAACTAAAAGTAACATTTGAAGTAATAAAAATATGTTGGAATAAAGAAAACAAAAAAAAAATTCTTCAGAAATTATAGGACATGTTGCATGGAAAAATAAAAATGTAACCACTGGGTGGGTTTGAACTGGCATCCCCCTTTGTAGGAAAAACAACCACTTGATCTGGCATGCCTTAGACCACTCAGGAAGCAAACAACCAACCCAGATTATATTTTCCCTTTTAAGGAAGGCACATTTTCTTATTCAGATTATTTTTCTTGAAAGCTCTTTCATATCCAAAATGTAAACAAAGCAATTTCTATATAATTAATGGATTTATTTTTGATCCAACATTTTTATTCTTTAATATGTTATTTTTAATGGATACCTGTATTTTAAATGGATGCCGTGTTTTTTATTTTACACAGTGTATATTATAACTATTGGCTTGTACACGCTAGAAATCTTAAGCACATTTTCTTTATTAAGATTTCTCAAGTAATTTCACTGTAATACACAGTTTAAAATAAAAACTGATCATCTATTTCAAATACAGGTATGCACTAAAAATAACATTTGAAGTAATGTGTGTGTGTGTGTGTGTGTGTGTGTGTGTGTGTGTGTGTGTGTGTGTGTGTGTGTGTGTGTGTAAATTATTTTCAGATATTGTATATGTAAAGGAAAAAATGAATAAAAAGACAAGAAGAAAAACTATTCTTAGTCAACGCATTTCATCCTGTGAGGGACTTTATCAAGCCAAATTTAGGATTTATTTTATTTCATGTGTTTATATACAAGAGCAAGGATATCATAGGTTTATCAAGGCTTTTAAAAGCTGATAATAGGATTCTTGCCAAAGAGCAATGCTTAGAAGTTAGTCACACAAGTTATTGGCAGTGAGTGGCAGTCTCCTTTGGTGCCTGACTGATTCCTCTTCAGTTTAAGTATAGTAGATTTTTACCTAAATATATTGAATATGTTAGTGCAGATGTGTGTGTATATGTCTTTACACATTTTGAAAATCTCTGTGAATGTAGATGTCTTTTCATATAAGTATGTATATGCTTTGCATATATAAGCACTTAGTTGTATGAATGTAATCTGTATACTTTGTGAAAAACATCTGTAAGCACCTACATGTGTCTGTGTTATTGCAAGAATACATTCCTGAAAGAATGCTATAAAAATTTGTTTTATTTTCAAAGCAGGCGTAAAAATTAATTCCTCATGGTCCAATACCAAAACTAAGGACCAAAACAAAAATTATTCAATATCTTAAGAAACCAGCTTACCTCTAAAATATCATGAGAACAAATTGAAACTATTTTGGTCAGTAAAATATTTAAAAGAATCCCCCATTCCTTGAATAAAAATAAAGACTAAAATATCTCTGGAGAATTTCATATTGTAACCCATTGAAACCAAAGCTTATCCATAAGTGAAACAGAAAGTAATACATATACAGGGATTTTGAATCATAGGCACTTAAAATAACGGACAGTCTCTTTCTCTCTGAAGGAATTGGTTATGACAGTAAAGCCATCAAGAGGATATAATTTTATTTACCATTTTCTTGTATTGATCAATATTTCTTGGACATGAAATGTGGTGAAAGGTTAAGAGGTATTTTCTAATTTAAACCTGCTGTGTCTCAATCTTCATCATGGCTACTAGAAATGGTGAAAAGTAGTTTTTCTTCTAAGGTTGCCGGCAAAATAATGCAATTCTGGAGTAATAACTAAATGGAAAATTTGTAATTCCAGATGTCATCTGTCTTCAGATTCAGCTCTTGTTAAAGGCAGATTGAATGTATTCATCTATAAGCAAACTAAAAGAAAATACTGTTCTTAAAATATTTTTAATTGAATTTCTAATAGATGCCATACACAGGTATTACAAACAGAAAATCAAAGAAAATGTTTAAGTTAAATCAGCAATGAAACTTTTATGAATTATGCTGACTTTAAAGTAGTAAGGAAACTTTTTTTGTTATTATCTGTTTATTAAATGTAATCTTGTCATTAAAAGTATAGAATTAACCTCTTAATAAGTTACGATTTATATTGACTTCAAATTTTATATTAATGTTTGACAAAGAATTTACTTGCACAAAATAAATTATTAGATAAAGTTGTTATTGTAATCATTCTTTGAATTATTCGACTTGGTTTGTTTAACACTTTTTAAATTTGTATTAATTTCAGTTGCTTTTTATCATGACTACTTGCACTACCGTTCTACAGCCACTAGTAAACAACAAAGATAAGAAAGAATTAAGCTCTTGACAAGATTTGAAATCACATTTCTTTCAAGTTTATCTTACTGTGTAACTGCATAACCAAGTGAGCTATAAGAGCCCTATGATTCAATCATCTTGAACCATATGAACTCATTCTTTATTTTTCTCCAATTTTTCTGTACCATATTTGCTGTTATTGACTTATCATACATTAGTACTATTAATATTATCTTAAATTATTATTGACAATCATTAAAAATTTTAGGTTTCTTTCATCTTAATTTCAGTTGCTTTTTATCACAATACTCATTTTACAACCATCAGTAAAGAGTAAGGATTACTGATAACATATTTGTTGGAAAATGAAATGAAATCAAAAAATAAAATAAGAATAAAGAATAAGATAAATTATTAGATAAAGTTCTGAAATGACATATTGTGATCATTTTTTAATTATTTGACTTGGTTTGTTCAACATTTTTTAAATTTCTGTTTCTTTTATCTTAATTTCAGTTGCTTTTTGTCACAATACTCATTCTACAGCCATAACTAAATAGTATGGCTTACTGATAACATATCCTTCATTTCCAGTCTGATCTTTATTGATGACCATAAAATAATGATCTGAATAGTTACAATGAAAATCAACAAAAATTAAATTAGAAGAAATACTTGTCAAAATGTAATGATGATAGTAATATTGTCTAGAATTTTATTTTTGTTATATGAAGCATTGTTGCAATTATTAATTTTTGTCATGTTTGTTTTATATTTCTTTCTGTTACTTTTCATTACATTAGTAGTATTTACAGGGAAATTACCTTAATTTAATTTTTTTTTATCATTAGATGAAGCATTGTAAGTCATTGTTTAAGAGATTCATGGCAATCATAGTTCAACAGAAAATCTATAAATTAAAACTAATAATTGTTGACCAAAAGTTCTCTCTTCATAAATCAGTGCTAGTTTTGTGAAAACAGTAAAATACCATTCTTTAAGACATTTATTTCAAAATTGATTATCCCGAAGAAGAATTTCATAAATGTAAAACACTTATGCAAATTTATATTCATGTATTAGTCAATTATGCACAAGGGGTGCTGAAAAGTTCTTAAACCACACAAGAAGACCTTCCCAAAAATAATCTGATATTATTTGGTCAGATTTTGGGAAGTGTTGTGGGTCAAGAACTTTTCAACACCCCTTTTGTGCATGTATTGTGTCACTATGGGCTATTTTAAACTTTCAGCTGTTCTGTTTGGACAGCTTTTTCCTTTCATGGAACAGACTCCTGAGAAGATAATTTCCCAGTCGCTACAATCATAATCTCTTAATGTCTAGGATCAACTGTTATACAACACTCCCATTCAGTAATCATCTATCTTGAGTGACACTTCAGTTTTGTATTGGGTGAGCAATAGTAAAAAATATTATTTTACCTGAATTGATTATATAATATTTTTTTTATTCATTTCACCTCAAACAAAGAAATAAAACAACTAAGATGCAAGGTGTTTACAGAGTTTTAAAGAGTTTGGGAAATAAAGAAAACTACTATTAAGGCCAGAGAATAATAAAATAATGAGAATTAAGAAGACAGAAGATAATGATTGACATTACATTTACATTTTTGAAGATAAAGTTGAGTTGGAAGCAAGAAGCTGGAAGAGAGTTCCACAAAAAAGAAGTGTGGAAAAAGAAACTGTTAACATAGAACTTACAGTTACATCTAGCCATTTCAACTTTAAAATGATGAAACCTTGCCGCCAATCTAGTACTGTACTTAAATTTATAAAGGCTAAACACCATAGAGGGAAGTTCATCAGAATAATTACCATGAAAGTATTTATAGAAATGACACAGGGAAGCTACATTACAGTGTTGGGACAAATGACATTGCAGATTGTTCTTTGGGTTTTATCAAGAATTTTTAAAAGTATAATAAGGACACTAGACCAAAAATTGCAGCAATATTCAATACATGAATGAATAATCACCCAAAATGTGTTAACCCTGCAGATTCCCATACAGTGTACAGTGCTACAGCCTCACCACACAGGGGAAGCTACATAAACCATAGAATATATGACAGTTTGTACATCAGGTTAAAACATTAAAAATTTATTGGAAACGGTTCTCTTGGATGATGCTTTTATTATGAGAACCAGCACTCATTTCCCTGGCCTTCAGACTGGGATCAGAGTGTAATATATGTTCCTCACCTGTCTACCATGTTTCTTTCTTCAGACAGTTTACAAAAAGCTTTGAGAGATGCTTGACCCTTGGGATTCCAATTTTGGGGAACTACCTTCCTCAATGCATTAAAGAGGGAGTGTTGTTGGATACCAATGCCAGTGTAACAGTGGTCATGGAATCTGGGCAGTTCTTATTCTTGGCCCATATGAACGCATATGAGCTCCTTACATTAAAAATCATGTTGTGTTACCATGGTGAGGGAAATAACTACAAGATCCTGCTTCCAAAATTGGTATTAATTTTAACATTATTATGAAGATCAAATATCAGTTACATATGTAAACATTGCTCATTCAGTTTTAGAACTTGATACCTCAAGCCAGGATTTGAATACAGTGCTAATAGCTTTCAAAAACAGAACTAAGTTAATTGTTGTGTATGTCAAACCTATAGACTCCTCTGTTGGAGTTTCGAGCCACAGCCTTACCATGCTATCCCCAAATCCAACCTGTTTCAAATTCAGAATCATCCTTATTAACTATGTTAAATACATTGTGGTCCTACCTTGGATTGAACTCACCATTGTTGGCTAACAAATTTCTGAAGATATTAGACAACTAATTCTCAGTTTAATGGATGAGTTCTAAGCAGTGATAGTAGCAGGCTTGTCTCCCTTCCTGCCAAAGTGGATTTAACCTTTAGACATTATTTATTGAAATTTTTATGGTGAAGTACTGTCACTCATTTTATTGAGCAACATCCTGTGTTAACATCTAGCATAGTATAAGTCGTAAAAAAGTAAAAATGGCTATAAATACGAAGTTTTAACCCGACCAGCACTAATCCCAGAAAAGTATCACACGTGGAAAAAAGAAATTTGTTAGCCAAGGATAGTGAGTTCAATTCTAGGTAGGACCACAAGAGTCAGCAAGTTAACAACTCTCTCGCTTTTCACTTTTACATGTAGACCATAGTAGCAGCTTATTTATCACACAGTCTTTTTCCTAAACTGGTTGCCAAAGGCTAGATAATCCAGTCTGACTTGCTATTAACTGAGAGGAGAAGAGATGGATTTATACCTTTCCCAAGGGTTTTCAAGTGAACTCAAATACAAGGTCCACATCTACAATAATTAACACCTGATATAATTTTTGGCAATGTTTAAGCTTTGTTTATCAAAAGTACAGTTATTCATTTGACACCGCTATTACTTTGGATGCAAATTTCAATAGAGTTCATTCAGGTACTTGTAAATTCTCCCAGTAGCCCAGGCTGCATATTCAGATAAAATATCTCTAGCCAATCTAATCTATGAATTTGGTATATAACTCTTTTTGTGCATTAAGTCTGTTACATTTTCAAGTTAGAGAAAACCAAAGAAGTATTACCAAACTGAAAACTTAAATAACATTTCTGCACACAGTATCACTGAGTGCTTTAGCTGAAGAAAGCGTAATGCCCTTCTGGGTCCTCTAATGGTTAATGGTTTCCATATAAAAATCTCTCTCTCTGTATATATATATATATATATATATATATATTTTTTTTTTTTTTTCATTACCTGCTTTCAATTCTTATAACACATAACTTTTACATTCACTTTTGTCAGATTCTTCTTTTCTGCCATCAAATCTTTATATCTTTTCAGTTTTTATATCTTTGTTATTTGTGGCTGATATTGTCCTTAGAATCATGTCCACATTACTGCAGTGGTAATGGTCAGATACACAGGATGGCATGCTGTGCATTCTTGCTTAACAATTTTTATTATGCCCGAGATCTTTGCATTGTATGGAAATGGCTCATCTTGTACAGATGTTTGTTGCTTCATTGTGCTTGGCCATGACAAAAATATTTTATCCCATTCCTCTATATATATTTAGCCCCACAGTTGTCAATAAAGACAAGCTCTACAGATATCAGTAGAATCATATCCTACAATAGTTCTACAGATATCAGTAGAACCATATCCTACAGATGTTCTACAGATATCCATAAAAACATATCCTACATATGTTCTACAGATATTAGTAGATATATGTTCTAGAGATATTATATAGATACTCCACAGATATCATTACAGACATATTCTAGAGATGTTTGTATAAATATTTCTACAGACCTACATATATCAGTACATACATATCCAAGAGATGTTTGTATAGATATTTTCTACAGATGTCAGTAGAGACATATTCTAGAGATGTTCTACAGATGTTAATACAGAAATATTCTAGAAATGTTGATATAAATATGTTCTAGAGATCTCAGTATAAACATATTTGAAAAATGTTCATACAGATTTTCTGCAGCTGTCAGTATTGACATATCCAAATGTTGTGCAGATATCTTCTGCAGATGTCAGTAGGAACATGTTGTGCAGATGATCGACAGATGCCAGTATTGACATGTTAATGGTCTACAGATGTCAGCCTTGGCATGCTCTACAGATTTCAATACAGACATATTCAAGTGACATTTCAGTATAATTTTATTTGAATTTATTTGTGCATTTAATATCTACAAATCAAAAACGTTGAAAAAAATATTAATATCATCATATCTACCTATCAACTTTCTTAAGGCATGTTTTATAGTCCAGAAGAAAAAATATTAATGAAGCTTCAACTACTTCAAACTATCAAAGGGGTAAAAGAGTTTGGCTATATCTTTCTGTCATCTCCATCTTTTCCTCTTACTGACTTGTCTCTTCATTTTTGTCTAGCTTTGCTGACTTACCTTATCTTTTCTTCTCCATGCCTTCTTTCTTCCTTTCCTGGCTTTTTCCCCACTTACATTGCCATGTGAAAATTAACAGATAGGCAGTTGATGACTATAATGTAGAAGTTATGTGAAGCACAGATACTACTCTGATCCTAGGTAGAAGTATCAGTTGCTGTGTACAAAATCCCATCATTTTTTATTCATTATTAGTATTTTTATTATTATTTTTGTAAACTATATAAAGTGCTATGTATTCTCTTCTGCATAAAATGTGAAATTTCAAACAAAAATTAAAGGCTAAAAAGGGGATCATATTATACACAGGTACAGATTTTCAAAGATTTTTACTCAGCTTTAAAAATCTCTTATTTGAAACAGCAAGATTGCAAATCCACTCAGGACAATAGATAATAAAACACAAAATAAGTAGGTGTTGATAACAATTGTTTTGAAAAAGATATTTGATATGTTGGTAAAATTTGATCTTTGGGAATCAGTATAATTAAATGTCTTTTGTCTCAATGACATGAAATTCATCAAAAGTGATTAAAAAAAATTAATAAATGATGTATATAAGATCTGCCTTCTTTTGATAAAAACAATGTTACAACAAAGGTCTATTTTATAAATTATGTATGTTTTTTGTTTTTTTTTTAGTGTTTTCTGCTTGAAAAATATGGTGATAATTCCCATGCTGGAAGGTTTTAGTTTCATATTCCTCTATTTGTTGACACAAAGTATCCAATTTTAAAGCTCCAAACAATTTGAGGAAAATAAAACAATATAAAACGGATACATAAACAACCCTGGCATAATTATACTGCTGTATAAATAGTGTCCACTGGTATTTATAATTTTAAATTGCAAAATATTACGGTTATTTACGTCAATATAAAATTTAGATTTTGATGGATAATATAGTACAACTTTTGAAAAATGATTAACATTGGAATGGCTCTACTAAAAGGTCAATATACAAAAGGATATAATTTATTCCCTGTTTATAACTTTGGAAATACAGTTGCATTATACTCAAGAAAATGTGGTATGTAGATGCTCTGCAGAGTACACAAATACTATACTTTGATCCTAAGAATAAATCTTTAATTGATAAGTAAATAATCCCATCATTTTTAATGGATATTTCATGGATACTTTTATTTGTTGTAAAGTGCTTGTATGATTGTATTTTTTATTGGTAATAATGAATGTTAATTGCATACTTGATTTTTTTTTATATTCTCCAAATATGAAGGAAATGTGGATTCTTTTTTTCTAACACCATAACTTTCAGTCTTCCTTATCTGATTGTCGCGACAGTAACACTGTGAAAAGAAATCTTCATATTTTGAGCCCATAATCTTTTTAGCAGTAAGTAAAAAGTCAGAATAAAATTTATAACATGATTTGTTAGGGCACAAGAAATGTCATAACATTCATGCTAAGCAAAGGGCACATATCTCTATGGAAAAGTTGACGGGGTGGGGCGGAGGAATCTGGCCCTGCAAAAAATATTCAACTCGTTCACAAAGAAAAAAGGAAAGTATATGAGATATAAATCAAATGATTTTATATGGCAGAAATTGTTGAGGTTTTTTACAAAAAAATATTTTAGTTTGTATTTCTTATTTTAGTTCAGTTTAATATCGGTTTTGTGCGGCAGAAAACTGACTCCTCTTATTACTTTGACTTGGATAGTAGGCACAATGCTTGTGAGTAGTTAACAGAAGAATGCTTTGTATCTATTTGGATAATGTGTGTTACTTGAAAATTATAAAAGTTCCAATAACTTATTAATTATATACAGTGTAACACGGATATAAGAGAAACCCGGATATAAGAGAGATTTTCTCTGGTCCCAAATTAGAGCCTGTGTTAATGTATATAAAATAGACCAAACCCGGTTATAAGAGACTTCTTCTCCGGTCTTGACAACTCTCTTATATCCGGGTTACACTGTATATGTAAAAGCTGAAAGCTTGATACATTGATATATCTTTTAAATGCTGCATAATTAATACTTTTATAGAAATTATAAGTTCATGAAATTTTATTTTAATTTGGTATCCTCTCAGTTGAGATAATCATGTTATTAATAATTTTCAATAAAAAGAGGTTTTTATTTTGTTTAAAATTGACTAATACAATGTTCTATTAATATCTCTGTGATAATTTGAATATAATATGTTCATTTTACCAAGTTTTACTTTATACATATTTTTAAAGTTTTTCTTCACAAACACTACAACTTTTATCTGAGGTAGAGGTGTTAATAGATATCAACTAATCTCATTGCTTTTACACTAGTATGTTTAATGTTAATTATTGGCGCACACACACACACATCCACATGTGCACTATTTCATGTTACCCATTTGAACCTTTTTTCTTTTTACTAAATTTTATCCAGTACAAAGCTCAAAAGCCACTCTCATTAGCGTGTTATGTATAATATGGATGTAAGATGAGGAAGTAAGAAGTAATTGTTTACTTATTTTGTAATAATTATTCATATATTATGTAAGTGCTTTGGGGATTTGGTTAGACTAATATCCCTATCTCTTCTTATTAAATATCATATTCTTTCAGGATGTAGTCAGTTATGGCTTTTCACAGATTCTTTTCCTTTATTATCTTTGAATTGTCATGTATTCTTGGGAAAAATAAGGAAGTAGATTTCTGTTATTTTCTCTATGGTTTTGAATTCAGACTTTTCCTTCTCCAAGATTGACTGCCAAAAAATATGAAATGGTTAAAAACTTTTTATTCTTTTGTCAGATATTAACACAGGATTTTCTGAAAATGTTATGCGTTGAATATGGAAATATTCAAATTGTACCTTGATCAGTTTGACTGAATAAATTGTGATGCTCCACTGGTCACAGCATTTTTCCAGTTTTTGCCATTAAATATCACAACCCTACTAGTTCCAACACTGTTGCGGGTTTCAAATTCGGATTTGTCCTTCTCTTAGACTAGAGAGTCTTTTCTACCCTGTTACTTAATCCATAGTGACTAGAAGATTTTAAACAGGCTTCAGTGAATTATGATTTCATTTTTGCTGCCAACAGTTTTTTTTAAATTAGAAAGTTCAAATGATAAAATTTATGTCAAGTTTGCTTCAGATCCTAGAAAAGCTAACAATTGCTTTTTGATTAGTCACAAAGTGTATTTAGAAAAAAAGTTTTACAAGTTCCTCAGACATTTTTTTCCAAATTAAGACATCACATGAAATGATGTGGAAATCTCAAATACCTCCTCGCAAAAAAACACTCTGAAAATTTCCTGAGTGTTTTTTTGCGAGGAGGTATTTGAGATTTCCACATCATTTTATGTCTCATTTTATCCAATGGTATGTTATTCTTTTAAGCATTTCACCTCAAGCAAGGTAGGAGTGCCACTAGCATGCAAGGGGTTACAGAGAGCAAGAGTAAAGATGTATGATAGAGGAAAGGATGAAGAGAAGAACGGGGAACAGATCAAAGCATCTGGAGATGTCAGTTGACATCGCATTTGAATAATTGGAGATTATAGCTATCAGAGAAGCAAGTAAGAGGAAGGGAGTTCCACAGATGGGAAGTGCGAAACATGAAGCTATTGGAGTAGAAGAGACGACTAGATTTAACCATTTTGACAGTGAAAGGGTGGGACTGAGATGCCAACCTAGTAGCATGTTTAAGTTCATAAAACCATAGGAATCAAAAGAACACACACAAATTTGTTACTATGTCATTGCTGTTAAGTGAAGAATATCCAAACAGAAGCAACTTTCAAGGTAACTGTGTGTTGTCATTAACTTCTGAATCTTATGTTCTTATAAAAAACAACTCAGAAGTTTCTTTTAATTCATTTTATGGAAAGGTCAATTTGGTTATGCACTGAGCTTATGCAGAGATAAATATTTCAAGAAGCATTTTCTTATCTTCTTCTGGGGAAAATCTATGATCCAAGCAGATGTTGAAAAAAAGTCTCACATGAAATGAATCAAATCAATTTGTTAGGATTATATCTACATTAGGTGTGTGCAAAAATTTTTATTTATAAAAAAATCTATATTGTCCTACTAAATATTCAGACAATTTCTATTTTAAAAAGAGTGGCAAAATGCTGGAAAATTTTGCACAAATCTAATAATGTAGTTGGTGCAAAAGTAATTTAATAATTACTAAGCTTCATGCCATATTTGGTTTAATTAACTCCTACTAAGCTAGGATACTGAAACTTTTTAAACCATTAGTAGATGACATCTATTTAAACCATTAGTACATGGCATCTATTTAAACCATTAGTAGATGACATCTAATCTTTTAGAGAGGAATTATATAAAATTTAAAATCTACCTCTTTTACTCCTGCACAAAAAATTCATCAGAAGTACCTTGTTAATAATTCTTAATGAAATATATCAGAGTGGGGTTACTGCCCAAACTTCCAACTATCTCTCTCTCTCTCTTTCTCTCTCTCTCTCTCTCTCTCTCTCTCTATATATATATATATATATATATATATATATATATGATAAAAATATAGTTTTAAGGTATGCCATATTTATGGGTTAGAATGATGAATATCAGGTTATTAAATGATGTAAAAATAATAATATGAACATGAACATGGAAATCAACACCCAGAGATTACAGACTATTTCAGGCTTAAACACAATCATCAGGCCATTGATTGCATTTAAGCATGAAACATCTTGTCACCTCTGGGTGTTGACTTCAATGTCCACTTTTTTCACACACACACACACACACACACACACACACACACACACACACACACACACATATATAAAGTTTGTAGATACTGCAAATACAGCTCTCAATGTTAGGTATATGAAAAATACTGACAGACTGAGCAAATATAATAAATATATAAATAATCAGTATATATATATATATATATATATATATATATATATATATATATATATATATATATAAGTCTATATTCCTCCTTATATATTTTATATTTTTATATTTGCTCTGTTCTTGTGTATATTTCACATACTTAACATATCTGTATTTACAGTTTCTATAAACTTTGCCTTCACATAATTTCTGCTCTTATATGTATATATATATAAATGCTCAACACAGTTTGTGTTCAAGTGAATTTTGCCAGGAAGACTTCACTGTACTTTATTTAGAAATGAAAATAAATTATAACAAAAAAACATTAAAAATTTTTTGCATAAGTATTGAAAAAATAGTGACTTGCTATGACATTTTATAATAGTAACAACATGTCTACTGAGGAATTCAGTCATTAAAATGATTTATACTGATTAGCAATACTTTTGACATAAAAAAAATTAGTAAGCTGTGGTACAACTAATAAAATAACTTCACATTTTATTTTTTTAAGATGATTAATTCGTTTTCTCGTTCAGGTTCAAAATTTTCACTACTAAATATATAAGAGGACATTATTGTTTAAAAAATTGCAACTACTTTCAAATATTTGAATACATAAGTTGCATTGTTGAAATTACTCACAGGGCAAGACTAAGCATTAGAAACAATGCTGCAAGCAATGCTGATATCTTTCATTCTAATGATTTTTCACAGAGAGATGATCCCATCTTTCTAAAGGTTCTTTGGAGTCCATATAATGATACTTTATGTACAAATGAACCATATCTACTTACAACATATCCACTTGATACTGACATATTTGTTAACATGTAAGCTTAAATGTCATGAGTCTGTCTAGTAAAAGCAGTTTGCGTCTAGGAGAAATATCAATCTACTATTATGCTCTTTGAAAGGAACTTGAGCATGACAAGAGGTCCAGATGAATATATATATATATATATATATATATATATATATAATTAAATATTAAGATATACAAGAAAGTTATTCCTCATTGTGTTATGTCTACAGAGAGAAGACATCTCATTTTGTAACCTAACTTACAGATCTGATCAAGGATCAGGCTCATTAGACTCTACCAGATCCATCAACATTCCCCTGCCCCAAGGGAGAAAATTTGACTTGATAACAAACAATGATACTGTATTTCATCATTTTATTTGCTTCATTGTTTTTCATCTTGTTCTTCACGTGCATACAATTTACATTCGATTGATGCAAGTCGAAAGACATTTGATATTTCCTTGACTCCTCATCCTGAATATATCCAAAGCACATTTCTAAAATATATTAATACTTATCTACATAAGTAATATGACAAAGATGAGTGGCCTAATTCATTCTTCTTTCTTTCATAGATTTCTAATGAGTGAACATAGGCTCCTGAGTATCACTTTGCATATTCCCACCCCCACCTTCACATGAAAAAGTTTGTCCTAATGCCTAAGCATAACTATCTACTATTTTCAAATCTCTCTCTCTCTCTCTTTAGATATACAGAGATATATACAGATGTACTTTGTGTATATATATATATATATTCATACATGTTTCATTAAATAACATAGATAAGTGTTGTCTATATATTTTATGTAAGTTCTTTTCATATTGTCTGATAAGCCTAATAACATTATCATTAAACGAAGAAAGAAAATCACAATATTGATACATATTTTTTAATCCAATCTAAGCTTCCGGCTTACATAAGCCATTATCAAAGATGACAATTACACAATATATTTAAGCAATACACGAACAAGAAATTGATGATAGTCTGTTTTTGTTTACATGGATGATTTCCAAGCAACGATAAACACGTGCATATAAGACGCTGAAAGCGAAAATCGCACAACAGCTCATGACGTCACACATGACCACGCGAGAGTGAATCCGATGAGTATTGAGTATGGAAAGCTGTTGGCATAAACCAATGGCTTCTGTTACCAATTATAGGCATTTCAGTATATTTGTGGAGATTTCATAGTTTATTTTGTTCAGGTTAGGTTTCAACTGTTTTATGTATGTAGCTTCAAGAATTTTTAGTTTTTGTTTATTGTTTTCATTTTTAATTATAGTTGTGTTTTCGACGAGGATTTTCTGGAATTGTGTATGCGGCCAGGCATGTTGTTTTAAATGCCTAAAAATGTTAGAGTTACCATTCAAATGTAGTGTCAAGTGTCGTGAAGGCAAGTTTGTGGTGTATATATATATATATATATTTTAGATAAAGCGTTAAAAAATCAGTTGACCAAAATCGCTTGAAGATGCCGAAAGGTTGAAACAAATGTCGCAGAAACGGCTGATTTGCTAATTTTCTATACTATCTTATATATTTCAAACCGGTAAATGTAATTAATACTGTTTATTATAAACAGACAATTTACTTAAATAATTGTATCTATAAAAATAACGTATTAACAGAAAATTTATTTAGAGTTAATTTTTATTTATTTTGTTTAAATCTTATTTTTAGGATACTCATATTCGAGTAGAAGCACTTTCTTTTTTTTTTAATTAAACAGTATTTTTTATTCAACTACTTCTACCGGCCTGAATATACAAGAAATTTTGTCAGAAAAATATGCGTCCTCCGGCGATAGAGAAAGATAAAGATATATATATATATATATATATACAGTATTTACAATACCTCATCTCAGAAATATAGACATATATATATATATATATATATATATATATATATCTTTATCTTTCTCTATCTATCTATATATATATATGTACTTTGTATGTGTATGTTTATATATATGGCCTGCAGATTGCAGTGATGCATGAAACAATCACCAATTGGTGTTGATTTATTGTGCACTTGTATATTTCTAAACCGGGAAAAAATTTCTATTTCTTAAAGGACAATCTGCTTCAAATAAAAAAATTTTCCATATTTTTTTTCACTAGAATTCTTGATATTTAAAAGAATTTGTATCCTTTTCCCATATATATATACCGCCCACCCAATAACCATTAAAATAATACAATAGATTTACCCACAATGCATAAATGGTCACAAACATACAAACAAAATGCATATGGTCTGATCATTGCATTTAAACATGAAACAAACTGTGACCACTGTGTATTGACCTAAATGTCCACTTTTATATTATATAATTTACTATATTTGTGAGGGAAGAGGACTTGTGCATAAATATATATATATATATATATATATATATATAAAAGGCAGGATGTGTGTGTGTGTGTAACGAATGCACGGCCGCAATTTTCGACGGATTTGCACCAAAATTTACATGCACATGCTCCAAGTTAGTGGAAAGGCCAAGACCGACTTTGCATTTCCCAACTACCATCGATAGTAGAAATAATCGATTTTTTCATGCTTCTACGGCAGTTTTCATGTAGTTTGCAGCCATTTTCTACTGGCCAGAGTGAGACCCTATAGTTGGCTGCCATGAATAGGCAGGAAGATTCTACTGGCCAGCATGAGAGCCAACAGCTGACTGACACGAATGTTAAATAGCACGCTAACATGCCAAAAAAATCAATAGCTGCATTTGTCACAAGTGGGAAAAATTTAAATCTGCATGGCACTTTACTCCAATTGGCTCATTTACTTGCTTAAACTCAACGTTGATTCTGATTCCGCAGAACTGGGTTGAGTCCTTTTTTAAAGCTGATCGTTTTGTGTTCATTTTGTTTAGTTCTTTTTTCGTAACAGATTTAATGTTTAGTATAGAGCTTAGAAAAAATTTGCAGTGTGAGATAGGCAAGAAGTAAGGTAAGGCATGTAGCAACATCAGCACAGCAAAGGGCACTCCTTTAAAGGCTAGGAAGGGCAAATATATTTTAAGTCAAGTGATAGCGATTGCTGTATGAGTCGTATGATTTTTTAATCAAGCACAGGCAACGCCAGGCCATGCTGCTAGTATATATATATATATATATATGTCTGTTGTCTGAGTTTCATGGAATCACATCCATTATGTTTCTGCAGAACTCAGAATAGTTTCATTTGCAGCTAATTGAACAAATTCATTTATTATTATTAATGATCTCTTCAAATTGAACCCACTATTTATAACAACTGCTTCCTTTAAATACATTTGCTGTGGTTGACAAATTATTGGTGAAATACACTCTTTGTTACTGTTGTCTCATATATATATATATATATATATATATATATATATATATATATATATATATATATATGTCATTCACAGACAGTACTGTTTCACTGTATCACAGCTCCTCAGTGCGACTAGACTTCCGAATGCCTCAAGCCAGGATTGAAACACAACTAATTTGGTGTCAGCCAGAGCTATCTTCACTCGGTAGACTAAATCTAGCATATTGTTTTTACAAATGTAAACAAATGCCCCTCAGCCAAAGTGCTCCATTCAGAGAGAGAGAGAGAGAGAGAGAGAGAGAGGTGTATCAAAAATACTTTTACAAACTAAACTTTGGGAGAAGGTTCCTGGCACCAAAACAAGGTAAAATGTCCATGCAAACATATGTCCAAAATGTGTTCTTCATGATAAGGGCATACAAGCACATCGTGGTCTTTCTCAATCTATAGTTTGTGGTACAATGGATCCTGTCTCAGCAACACAGCAATAAAATGCAGTGAAGGTTGGATGATTTGGCTGTCTTTAGTCTGAAAATGCAATCTGATAGAGCTGTGCAGCCTCATGTCCATTACCATTTGCGCAGACATATGTAAAAATCATATCTGCTTGCTCATGATATGGATATCCTGCCATTGTTAAACAGAACACTTATAAGTTAATTCACTTCTACATACATTAAATGTTGAAGACAGACTAGCCACAAATATACATGAATGACAAATGTAACCTAGTCTACATGGCAACACATCGCCATCTACCATAAACTTTCTTTAAACTTAATTGGACATTTGTTTATATGGACTTTTATCCTTGTTTTGGTGTGAGGAATCCATCCCAAAAGTTTTAAAAATACTTATTGATACACACACTAATATATATATATATATATATATATATATATATCAATTATGTAGTGCGTATTCAATTTATATAACGTAAATCATTCACACGAAAAACAAATAATGAAGCTAATTATATGGCAAGAATCACTCTCGCAAACAATATTTAATAATAAAATACAATCAACTTCGAATCCGTTAATGAATGGTATGATCCTTGTTTATAAATTCCGGTTTTATCAGGTCTTATTTTTTCTACTAGCCCGGCTTTCAATCATTTCGAACGACCATCATCAGGTAGATATTTGAGTGTGTTTTTGTTAAATTCCAGGTAATAATTCTTTCGTTCTGCACTATCTTTCGATGTCTCATTATTACCTGGAATTTAACAAAAACACACTCAAATATCTACCTGATGATGGTCGTTCGAAACGATTGAAAGCCGGGCTAGTAGAAAAAATAAGACCTGATAAAACCGGAATTTATAAACAAGGATCATACCATTCATTAACGGATTCAAAGTTGATTGTATTTTATTATTAAATATTGTTTGCGAGAGTGATTCTTGCCATATAATTAGCTTCATTATTTGTTTTTCGTATGAATGATTTACGTTATATATATATATATATATATATATATATATATATATGAGAGAGAGAGAATCTGAGAATAGCCTTAGCATGAAACATAGTCAAAATTTCAGATTGGAGTCCCCAAACGGTTTGGTATTTGTTGTCATTATAGCTCTAATTTTTATTTCTAGAGGTACTGAGCACTATGTTAATGGTAATGGTAATATTAGTTGTTTTCTCATAAGGAAACATTCAGCATTCATTGACCAAGCAGCCAGTGGTATTGTTGGTTGAAATTTATAAAACCTTTCCATTAAAATAGTTTTTCAGGAAAATGTATTTCTCAAGTTCAGTAGCTGTTATTGCTCTTTCCAGTATTGATGGAGTTTCCTTCCTAACCTTTTGTTTGAATTAGTGTAGAATATCTTGATTATTTCATTATTCTCTTTTTGAGTTATATATGCTTTCCATTTTAGACGTTGATGCTGTTGAAAGTCCTGGAGTGATGTAGTTTCTGCTACCTGGTAAAGTTCTTTGTGATTCTGTAATGCCAGTCCAATAGGTTTGAAGAAGGATGACCCTGACTAAGATTTTTAGGACAATTGTTTTTGTTTTGTAGTAATTTGCAGGGTTGGGTAAAATTACTCCTTCCACAGTCCTATATTAAATTTCCTTATCTCCTATACTAAATTTATTATAACTGATCTGTACACTGAGTTATTTAAAGTGTTTGGTATTTACTATTTCCACATACTGAATTTTTATGGTGGATTCATAGTAGATGCCATCACTGATTTCATTCCAATTCCAGATTATAGTTTCTGTTTTGGAAAGGTTTATCTTGTGTCGTATTTCTTGGAACACTTGGTAGAAGATGGTGATTTTTTTATTCACAATTATTCTTATCCTAACTTTGAATATTTCTATATCACTAGCAAAGCCCTCTCCGTCCTCTGTAAAAGGTGTGGGGAAGCAGGGATGCTATCTTCTGTTCATAAATTCATGTGTACGAAGTGCTTCAATGTTTAGTGTCCATCTCTTCACATCTGTGCTTTTCGCCTTGGACTATAAGAATACCAGAAATAAATATAAAACTCTGCAATCATAAAACAAATACACATCCACTTATGTTCGAAACAGAATTAGAAAAATCAATTACCGAGGCACTCATGCGTCTTCACAGATAGATCAGAATACGAAAATGAAACAGGATGTGCAGCAGTGCATAACGAGAAAATAAAAAAAGAAACATCTGCCAAAAGAAACTTCAATTTTCAATGCAGAGATTTGTACAGTAGATCTAGCGCTTGACCATCACTAGAAACAAAAATAAAAAATATGTAATATTCTTTGACTCCCTATTAGTTAGAACAGCAATAACTAAAAAACTAATTTAAAATCTGCTTTTTCTGTTACTGACTGAAATTCCAGTTAAATGTACATTTATATTTTATTTGAAACTAGTTTTTCTATATAGAAATCTCTAACATATTTAACTAACAATATAAAACTCCTATCTGCTAATCTGCTTCTAATGTTTCTACTCATGAGAAATTTTATTTTTATCTGCCACTCATTTATAAAAATTATCAAAATATCTAAATAATAAACTTTCTACAGTAAATAATTAATAATAATGGGTATAAAGTAATTAATAATAACAAAACAAAAGTCATTCTGATGAAATTGCTATGCAGGCTGGATTCATTATCCAACAGTAAAGAAGATGTTTCTGATCTTTATCAAAGATCTTCCAGATGTCATCAGTTGCTAAGTAGTTATTTATGTTGATGACACTACCATTTACTCATGTCTCAATAGCAAATCCTTCAGAGTTGACAACACTAAAACACTGGCCACTGCTCTTGAAAAGAACCTCCAGTAAATGGTTTTCTGGCGCAGGAGATGGCTCATATATTTTAAATGAAAACTGCTCTCATTTAATCATCAAAGAGAAACTTCCCTGTCCACCATCAGCATGGCTGATGTTAGACTCATAGAGATCAACACACTCTGCACCTTCTTGGCCTCATGTTTTCAACTGACTTGAAGTGGAACAACTATGTTGAATCAATAGCAACATCTACTGCAAGGAATTTGGGTCATTTTGTTGTGCCAGAGGTTTTTTATTGTCTTGCACATTTACCATTTATCCATTCATTGATTACCATTGTCATATCTGGTCAGGTGCTCCTGTTACTCATCTCCAGGTTCTTGACAAAGATCTGCAATGTAATCAATCCTGACCTGGCATCTCAACTTCAGTCACTTTCTCACCAACGTGACATGTCTTCTCTCTGTCTTTTCTACAAATATTTTCATGGCTACTGCACCGATGAGCTTTTTTCCCTGGTGCCCAGATTAAGTGAGTTTAAGCAGGCTACTAGATTGTCATCTAGGTTCCACCCTTTTACTGTTGAATTAGTTAAATGTAACCACCACTTCTACTTCAAAAGTTTCTTTTCTCACACTACCCACCTGTGGAACTTCCTTCCATTTACTTGCTTCCCTGATAACTACAATCTTTAAAAATGTAAATGTAATGTCAATCACCATCTATCTTCTTGAACCCTGTTCAGCTTTTATCCTTTCCTTGGTCCCCCATGATAACGAGTTTTTTCTCTTACCTTCTCTCTCTCTGTAAGCCCCTGCATACAAGTGACATTCCCACCTTGCTTGGGGTGAAATGATTTTTAAAAAATAGTGGAGGAAATGATGAAGCAGATTCAGCTGCAATGTCTGCTCAGAATGAAACCCTTGATATAATAGGATCTCCTTATATGAACCTGAAAAGTAAAAAAAAAACAGTTTCCTTCAACAGAAATGGCAGGAGTGCTGAACTGACAACACAAATAATAAGTTTTGCGCAATCAAACCATTCTTGGGTGAATGGCAGCAGGTATCTAGAAACTAAGACAAGATAATATTGTCTCGCCTCAACATAGGCCACATATATCTCACCCAGTCACACTTGCTGAAGAATGAAGATCAACCAATATGTACAACATGACAAGCCACACTCACAGTGAAACACATTTTAACTGAATGTACCTACTTAACCCCTGTAAGATATTAGATACTACAACTAAACCAACAAGAGAAACTATTTGAAAATACTGAAACCATCAAGATAATGTCCTACCTTAAAGAAATATGTTTATACTAAAACATATAACACCTACAATAGATCAATTACAAGCTATATATATATATATATATATATTCATACATGTTTCATTAAATAATATAGATAAGTGTTGTCTATATATTTTATGTAAGTTCTTTTCATATCGTCTGATAAGCTTAATAACATTATCATTAAACAATGAAAGAAAATCACAATATTGATACATATTTTTAATCCAATCCAATCTTTCGGCTTACATAAGCCATTATCAAAGATGACAATTACACAATATATTAAGCAATACATGAATATATGAATGAAAAGATGCTGCCTAAATACACACAATATATATATATATATATATATATATAAAACTTGTGTCTACTCTGAGAGTATAAAATTAAATACAAAATATATGAAATTGAAGCCATAAAATTGCATTTTTTCATGAAAAACAGCTGACAAGGCACTGCAGTTAAGTTTTTTGTTTAATTTTTCTTATGTTCTTATAATTTACTACTTTTCTGGACATAAATTATGTAGAAATTGTCTGGATGTCCAAGCACTTTCTATAACTCTAGATACATACATAAAACAATACATACATTCAGTTAAAAGTAAAAATAAAATAATCCTTGATAATGGCTAAAAGTATAGCCGGAAGTGCTCAAACATGCAGAATATTTAGCTTCTAGACCATCATCACATGATGGCAGGGAAGGAAAGGAATTTTAACATATCTTTCTCTATATGAAACATGCCATCAACTCATAGAACTCAATTCAATTTTACTTGAAGAGTAATGCTTGATAGCAGTAGGAGCTGCTGGTTTTTAAAACCACCTTTTTCCCTAGAGAGCTCAACCGGATTTCTGGGCGCATATACATATATATATATATATATATATATATATATATTTTTTTTTAAGTTTTAAAGTGAAAAGTTTTACATGTTATGTTTTATTTTTATTTTATTTTTTTCAGACATGTATTGGGCACTTTTAAATACTACCGTTTCCTGGTCTGATTCAACTCTGACCATTAAACTTTTATATATATATATATGTATATATAAACCAATGTAAAGATACCAGTTTAGTGAGTGATGTTGATATATTTTTTTTTTTTTTAAACGTATCACCCCAAGCAAGGCCGGTGGCCACTATCACGCATGGGGTTACAGAAGGGTTGGAGGAAGAGCAGATAGGAGTGGTAAAGGAAGGGATGTGGAGAAAGAGAAGGACGGAGGGTCAATCAAGGCAGGGGGGTTACGGAAGATATAAAGCGAGAGCAGATAGGAATGAAAGATGTCAGGAAGTGGAGAAGGGAAGTGGATAGATCAAGGCAATTGGAGATGACGATTGACGCTACACTTAAACCGTTGGAGATTGTATTTGTCAGGGAAACAGTAATAGGGAAGGGAGTTCCATAGGCGAGATGTGCGAGACATGAAGCTATTGGAGTAGAAAAGACGTCTACATCTAACAGTTTCAACGGTAAAGGGGTGGGAACGGGATGCCAGCCTCATAGGACGCTTAAATTCACGAGGCTTAGGGACAAGCGAAAGCAACTCCTCAGAGCAATTACCGTGGAAGTACTTGTAGAAAAGGCAGAGCGATGCAACATCGCGTTTGTGAGAGAGCGACTGCAGACGAGAAGTGCAGTTTATCAGGTTATGTAGGAAATATAATGCTTAACTTCAGAATTGGAGAGGTTAAGATTTTATCGATCAGGGAAACATAGCACATCTTTTCTCAAGATTTTGAAATATTTATATGTACACACATCCACACACATGTATAAAGTGAACACTGAGGTCAACACCAAGTGGCAACAGTTTGTTTCATGCTTGAACACAATCATCAGGCCATCTTCTGACTTGATTGCATTCAAGCATGAAACAGGCTGTTGCTGTTTGGTGTTGACCTCAGTGTCCACTTTTATATTTACATATGCATTATCTCTGATATTGAGCACTTTTGCATATAAATATAGTAGTCTCTTAAAAAATAACATTTGAAGTAATATATATATATATATATATATATATATATATGTATGTATGTATGTATGTATGTATTCTCTTGAATGAATGAAAACCAGTGACCATAATAGACTTAGAATCAGAATTCATTTCTTTAAGAATTAATCTTGCCTTTTGCTTTAAAAGCTCTATCTTAACAATTCAAAATGCTTGCATATCCCAAATATGCATTAATATCTTCTAAAAACCTTTGCTTCTCTCTCTCGACCTCATCTGCGTTCTGTCTCTTAAATCTTCTTTACCATCCAGCAGTCACCCTACTCTGCTTCACCACAACCCATCACAACTACCTTTACTATCTTCACCGTGATTGCTGCTGCTCCTGCTGCTGTTGCCTATCCTTTTTAGTCCATTGCCGTGACTAATTCTCAACCTGGACCAACACCATCAACATCACTCGTATGCTTCAAGTTCCCCTGGACAGACCAGACGCTGCCCTCCTTCTTTTCTTTCCTTTTCTTATATTTCTCCGCTGTCCCCCCCCATTTCCCACCTCCACCAAGTTAGACTAATGTAATGTTGAGGCAAAAATAAATGGAAGTCATGCAATAATTAACAATTTAACTATAAAACCTTTTCCCTCTCAGCTCTTCAGGACATTTTGTCACGTGTGTCAATTTGAATTGGTCACAGACTCATCAGTTCCCCTCCGATGCACGATGTCACAAATTTCCCAACTTTTCCCAGGCACCTTTCCAGGTCACTGCTTTCCCACCCCAACCCATGCCACTAACTCTTCTTATTCAAAGAACATCATGCCTGGAGTTTTAGTAGAACTCACTCAGTATCCCTTCCCCTCTGCCCCATTCTCTTGGCTATACTCTGGCTCAAAACTAATCCTCCCATCCAACCTACCTTACCCTAACAACCTAGTCTTGTGCACTTTATTACAAAATCATAGCACATGCATTTTGGTTGGTATTTCTGATTATTCTGCATGTCGTAGCTTCCTTACCGTTAGACTTTACTGTTGTGTTCAGAACAATTACATAAAGTGTCATTGTTTTTGCCTAATAACTCTAAAGGAACCAGATGCTTAATAACCAACAATGACTGACTGACTTTGCTCTTGTCATATGATGTCTGAACCAAATACAATCAAGGTAATCATCAAATATAAATTTAAGCTGAAGAAACAGTTTATTTTTTAAACATAAAAGTTAAAATGAATTGGCAATTTTATCTCAATTTGCTACCACATCTGTTCTGGTGCTCCTGTTATATATCTCAAGATTCTTGACAAAATCTATAGAAGAATCTGCAATGTTATCAGTCCTGATCTAGCATCTCAGCTTCAGTAACTTTCCGACAGCCATAACATAACTTTCGTTCATTCAATTACAGCTTCAGTAACTTTCCCACAACCATAATATAACATTCGTTCATGAATTGAATATTGCTGCCATATCTGGTCTGGTGCTCCTGTTATATATCTCAAGATTCTTGACAAAATCCATAGAGAATCTGCAATGTTATCAGTCCTGATCTAACATCTCAGCTTCAGTAACTTTCCCAAACCATAACATAACTTTCCTCTGCCTTCTCTCTAAACGTTTTCATGGTAATTGTTCTGTTGTACTTTCCTCTTTGGTAGTTCAACTTCATGAATTTAAGCATGTTACTAGATTGGCAGATAGGTTTCATCATTTTGTCATTGAATTAGCTGGATGTAATTGTAAATTCTATTCTAATAATTTCTCACTAATCACACTTTTTGCCTATAGGACTCTCTTCCAACTTCCAGCTTTCATGTCAGCTACAATGAAAGAGGAGATGATAGGAAAGGAAGATCATGATGATAAGTAGGGGAGATAATCGTTGACCTTTAAAGAAGAAAGCATACATGTGGGAGTTTGTTTCACTTATATTAGGTAATTCTTCCTTGTTAATATATCTTTGTAATGCAACTTTTGCTAATTTAATTGCCTGACCAAGAGATAGAACTCAAAAGCACCTGGTAAAATGCAACATGTTTATATCTACTCAGATTACTATAACAACAAAGATAAGGATAACAGTTTGAATAAATAAGTTTATAATAATAATAATAATCACTAATCTCAGAAATCCAAACAGACCAAAGAAAACTGTACTTTTAAAATTTTTTATTATTGTTCACCTAATCCTGTTGCCTAAGAGTTACTCACTGTTGTCAGCACCCATTTGCATTAAGATCATCATCCACTCCCCTTATTCCCATTCTCCTCTTTGGTGGTGGCGACAGAGATGGCTGTGAAGCCTCTGCCTACTCCTGAAGAATCATAAGCAGGAGAGAGTGTGGGTGGTGGATGCAGCTGGGCAAGTTGGGCCCTCCTGACAGCATGTTACAGATCCTCTTCATGTTGACTGTTGGACTTGAAAGTTTTGGTCTCCCCTCAGATGGTCCTCTACCAGGAGGGTAGATTTCAGTAATGGTTTACCAAGTCTTGAGTTCGATGTTGACCTGCTTCTCACTGTTGAGGGTTACTGAATGAGATTGTTGTAATTGCATAAGGGAGGAGGAAGGAAGAAGTGCATATTCTGGAGATATGTAGGATAGATATTGGTTGACTCTTGACTTGAAGAGGTTAAGATTGTAGTGTTTGAGAAAGCATCCTCTCAGGAGTCTGTTTTACAAAATGACAGTTCTGGGGAAAGCTGAGTGGAACTTTATCCTTTCCAAAATAATACAGAGGGAACAAGGATGATTTCAGGCTACATACATGGCATGATGAGTCCTAGCTGTGAAGGTCTGAACTTGTGGAACTAAGTAACGTAGCTCGTTTGAATATTTGGCATAGTAATAACAATAGAGTATTGAGAGTTTAGCAGTGTTTGGTCTGTTGGAAAGGGGTTGCAGGATAAAAATCATTCATCACACACAAGGCCAGGTAATCACTTTCAAACTTTGTTAAGGCCGGACACTGAGGACTGACCAATACCAGTCATATTTATCCATATGATTGAGTTTAAATCTCTATTTTGCATATATGTACATATGCAAATCTCTCTTTATAAGCAACGTTCTTTCTCAACTCTACTGAATGTAGCTAGCAAAAATTTTCAGATAATGTTCAGACTTTATCAGTACTCTTAAGTTGACTGTGGGTAGAATATTCTATCTGTTTATCTCTCTCTCTCTCTATATATATATATATATATATATATATATAAATATAAAAGTGGACATAGAAGTCAGCACTTAGAGGAGACAGTCTGTTTCATACTAGTGCAATCGTCAGGCGACTGCACTAGCAAACGATTGCACTAGCATGAAACAGACTGTCGCCTCTAAGTGCTGACTTCCATGTCCACTTTTATATTTACACACGCTCTATCTCTGATATTGAACACTTTATCCCATAAATATAGCACACTTTAAGACTATATTTCTTCATATATATATATATATATATATATATATATATATTATTACTTAATACACATGTTTGAGCAGCCTCCCTTTTTAAACAGGGTAAATTATATGTACTAGCCTGTGTTTTCAAGAAGCTAAGAAAAAAATATGTGTCCTACAGCAGGGTTTGAACCGGATTCACTCTTTGTGCAACACCTACAAACTCTGATTCAAACTCTGCCAGAAGGCACATTCTTGATTCTTGAATGCACAGGCTGGTAGATTTTATTTTTTATTATTATTATTACAATAATAATAATAATAATAATTCTGTGCACTATGACCCTTTAAGACGTGGGCAATCTCGACCCTCCACTACTTCCTATCTGCCATGGCCCATAGCAGCATTTTCAGCCTTTGCCAAGTCAACAATTGACTTTGCCTTTAAATTTTTGTCGATTGTAGTTCACAGGAAAATAATAAGCTGAAAGAGGGTTCAATAGGTGAGAAGTGTGAGAGAAGAAACTGTTAAAATAGAACTTATGGTTAAACTTATCAATTTCTTAATGACTCTCCACAACTTCCTATTCTTTATAGCTGTTAGTAAGGTTTGACTTTCCATCATGCCTCTCATTTCTGTTCTGCCAACCATTTGCACAAGGTTGTCAGACAGGTTATTGGCTTTTCTATCTGTCCCTCTGGCCTTCCATATGTCCTATGAGTATCAAATTTTTCAAGATCCCTTTTCCCATTATGTGTACTAGAAATTTCAACAGACACTTTCTTATAGTAAATATAAGTGTCAATTTTGTTTCCATTTTCCTGAAAACTTTGTTTTCACTGACATGTTCCGTTCATGGTATTCTCGAGCAAAGTCAATCCTTATACCCTTCTCTTTTTATTATCCTTTCTCCAGAGTAACATTTTCTCAGTTCACCTCACTCTCAGAAATCTTAGTGATTTTGTCACCTTCAGGTGAAATGAAACAAAATATGTCTTGAAGCACACAGAAAAAAAAGAAACTCCCCCTCATTCAATGAACAGTTTCATTAAAAGTAACAGGAGGTGGCTCATTGAACAATCTATAAAGAAGCCTACAGAGACAATGCAGGAATGCTTAGATAATTCATAGACAGTTGCCAAGAAAATCACTGATTTAAAGTTATCTACAACATTTACTGAGAATCTACAAGATTTAGCACAAAATGATATACAATATTGGTGATAAGGAATCTCTCCTATTCAGTTGGGATACATGTCTTTTTACACTTCCAAATAAACAACAATGGAACACAGCAGTTATAAACATTTCATTTTTACTTTTGTGTACCTTTTATATGTTATTTAATCTAAGGCTGATCCTCCTGAACATAAGAAAGATTTTAAAGTCATAAATGTTATTTAAATTCCTTATTCTAATAAATAATAATTACATAATTTTTAATTCAATTGTTATGTCATTTTTGAAATTTTAAGAAAGTAGTTATTTTTAATGAATGCCTTCAAAATAAGATTTTATGATTTTATAAGAAATTAAATAGTTTTTTAAGCACTAGAGAAACTGTTTTGTTTAATTACTTGAGAAAGAAATGAATTTGTATTTTCTCTCCACTGTGGATAAAATACCTAAACAGACTGAGTTCTCTAGCCTTGGATAGTAGCAAGTCTAAGGCAGAGATTATCAACCTTTTTACATTGGTTAAACACTTTTAAAAAAAATAAAGTTTCTGTGACACATGTTAGCGAAACCAAGTATATAATCTAAAGTGTATATGAAAAGAAATTTAATAAAAAATTCATTTAATAATTAATAAATAATTAATAACACTAAACTGTCACAATGCACAAATTTGGGAACCCCAGGTCTAAATTCAGGCCAGATTCCAAGATTAAATGGCGAAAGACAGATAGATGTAGTGCTACATGGAAAAAACCTGCTTGTTACTGAAACCTCAGAAACATCACCTATGATGTGGTATAGTTCTGACCCAATGCTCCTTGAGCTGATTGAATTGTTTTGAGCTTCTCATCTGGCACCAACAAAAACTAATTAAATCCAATCCTAGGGGGCCCAGATTTCCAGGCCTTTCCCTTGGGAGGGGCTAAAGATAATAATCTCTGGTGCCTGAGGCATCCCCTAAAGGGGAAGTGTCAACAAGGCTAGACTATTTTTAGTTCTTTAGCTCCATGTATGCTGAGACTCCCATTTTAAATTTGGCCTTATGCCACATTCCATTTGATCTGAACTTTGGATAAATACCCAATACTCTATAAGCAATCTATCAGGAATGAAGAAAATAAGTTATAGAAGCAAGTGTTTCTCCACTTTCAAGTACTATCTTATGTATATTCTTTTTCTCTGTGCTGTGTCCCTTCAGGACATAGGCAGTCCTGACTCTCCGTAACTTTGTAGACCTTAGCAACATTTGTTCCTTTTCCAAGCCTCCCACAACAAGTTCCACCTAAATTTGTCAGGTAGGTGGCCTGCTACTATCTTCCCGTGTCCCTCTTACACTTGATATGCCCTGTGAAAGTTTGTGAAGCCCTTCTTCCACATTATGTGTCTAAGAAATTTCAGTTGTCTCTTTCTGATTCTGAATATAAGTGTCCTTTTTGTTTCCATTTCCCTTAAGACTCCTGCATTGCTGGTAGAACTACATTTCTGTTGCTTCCAGTTTTCTCTCCATCTGTGAGGAGTTTGTCAAGTATTCACTGCCATACAAAATAATTGATACCTGTGAGAGAGATAAATATATACATTTGGGAATATTTTGTCAACTCACTTGAGAGAATGTTTTATTTTAAATATAGTTAGATCAGATTACCTTTTTTCCTAATTGATGATTAGACATGAACCTACTTTAACTGATATACCATTAGCTTACTAGTTCCTTTCTTCAGTGGTTGCCAAAAACCTCTGATACATCAAGTTTGTTTAGGCATACCATTCATCTGTCACAATTGAGAAGCATTAACTTTTTATCTAAGTTTAACCGTTTAAGACTTTGCATGAAATCAACATACTCTTCAAATTCATGAATAAATATGATGACCTTTGTCCTTCAAGCTACCCTAAATTTGGCCCATCATGGTTAATAGGGTGTGGTCACAGTTATATGGTAGATACTGCTTTGAACATAATGTGGAAAGTTGAATATTATTATTATTATGAATGAGTTGAGACACAGTCTCTGACTGTGCGCGACTCTTGTCGAACTCTCTGCTTTGGCAGAGAGGAACCCGGACGAGGCTTTGCCGCAGGGTAAAGTTTCGTCCGGGGTGGTAGACAAGCCCTGAACCCGTTTATACGGGTTCTAATGGGCATATTTTTGGCCGAGCCTACGGGCTCGGAGAACCCACATTAAACCGGCCTTGTGCCACATACGACCCATGTGGGGGGGGGGTTGTTAAATATCGGAAAGTTGAATATTATTGGTGACCAGGAATTAAAAAAAGGGGATACAATTTACTTTATTACATAAAGAACATTCAGTTTTATTATCTTATTCTTTAATGTGCCAAGTCCTTTCAGGATTAGGGCGATCATGGCACTCCACAGCTTTCCGTTATTTGCTGTATTAACTTTTGATACTTTACCATCCCTCTTTGTCCCTATTCTGACATTCAACTACTCAAACTTGGTAAGTAGATTACTTGTTGTTTACCAAGGTTTCTCTTGCCTTCAGTATATCCTGTGAGTGTTAAATTCTCCCAGCACTCTTTCTTCATTATGTGTCCCAGAAATTTTCACTGTCTTTTCCTGATGCTACATATGTTTCTTTATAGTTTCTATTTTATTTAGAAAATTTCTCATTGCTTTTATGTTCTTCATAGTATTCTTAGTATAACATCTTCATAGTATACTTAGTATAACATCTTCATAGTATTCTTAGTATAAAATCTCTGTCACTGCAATCCCTTCCTATACATAAGAAAATTGTCAAACATTCACTACTATATAGAAGATTAGATATTATTAAGCAGTGCAGCACTCTTCTTTTCTTTTTTCTTTGCTTCTGAGGAAATTTTTCTATCTTTTCATACTTTGCTTAGCTTTTGGAAAGCATCTTCATCTGTGAGGAAATTCTCCAACAGTCACTACTTTATAAGATTCAAAGATTTCATAAGATTTCTGTACACTTTTCTTTGTTTCTAGCAATATTTTTCAATGTCTTAATACATTGCTTAAATATTGGAAAGCCACTTCATCTGTCAGGAAATTCTCCAGCATTCACATCTGTATAGAAAATTAGATATTAAATAACAGTTCAGTACACTTTTCTTTTAGTTGTTCATGATATTTTTCAATGTCTTAATACCTCACCTAGTTTTTGCACTGTTCTCAGAATGAGTTAAACCTGATATATCCAGGGTCAATAAATTTCTTAAAATTATCATTTGGTCATATTTGTAACCAGTGCCCTTTGTTTTGAAATGGTGCAGATAAACGGGGTAGCAATAATGAGGCATGTAAAAAATTGCTAATAAAGACAGAATAGTCCTAGAAAAGGTATTAATAATTGTATATGACTATTTCTGTCATTAATTGAATTATATAACATCCTCTCTTGTTACAAATTGCAGATTGGATTACTATGAAAGGTACAAATTTACAACTGCAAATTAAAGTTTATGAAAAATTTGTCCAAGCTATACTTTGCTTGAGCATGGATTTGTTTACACTTTTATCTGTAAAGTACAGTTTGCCTCGACTGGATATATTGGAGAAGTTTGCCCTGCACTTTAAGGAAGGGATGAAAGTAAGTTGGAATTTCCTGAATACTTACAATTTATGATGAGGATAAAATATAGATTTGAATAAATTATTTATATACATGTATATGTGTGTCCAAATACTTTGAATGCACAAAACTTGATAAAACCCAACACATGAAACATGATATCTAAAAACAAAATAAACTTAGATAACCAATAATAAACATCTTTGAAAAATGGCTATTGTTAAGCAAAATTACTAAGACATGGAAGTTCTATTTACCAAAACAATCGAAAATAAAAAAAATTATTAGAAATAATAGTTCTCTATGATGATTTCATTAAAAATATACATTAAATTATTTGTACAAATACATATTGGCATACATATATATATATATATATATATATATATATATATTTCCATCTGTAGAAGTCTCTTCCTCTTACTTGTTTCCCTGTAAGTGCAATATCAATCAAAATTTTCTGTTACCTTCATATATATATATATATATATATATATATATATATATATATATATAAGCAAATATGTGGATGTAGATCCGATGGTATGATGAAAATGTGAAAAAGACAAAGCAAAATCCGAATATGTGAGTTTACTGTTTTTTATTTTGTTTTTGTTTTTGTTATTCTGTCGACGTCAGACGTTTCGGTCAAATAGACCTTCCTCAGGACATGGTTAATGGAGACATATTTATATTAGATTTAAGTTAAATGAAGAGACGATATATACAGGACTAGTCAGAAACAGAAAAACTGAAATTCTAAAGTTTTTAAATAGGTTCCCCCCACTTTCCACTTAGGCTAAAATCTCTTCTCTGGCAGCAGGTTTTCGCATCGCCGCCCACGTGGCGCCAGCGTATCCGACTCCAAGAAAGAATATACTGACTTTAGAATTTCAGTGGCTTTTTCACATTTTCATCATATATATGTGTGTGTGTGTGTGTGTGTGTGTGTGTGTGTGTGTGTGTGTGTGTGTATAAATTTATTTTTTAAAATCAAGAAGTGACAGTTCAAATTTCTAGGGCACATAATGAGGAAATAGGGCTTGGATAATTTGATACTCATAGGACAGATTGAAGGCAAGAGGGACAAAGGAAAAACAATGCATAACCTACCTAGAGAGCTTGAGTAAATGGATGGTAGAGCAAGAGTTAGGAATGATAACAAAAAGACAAACTCTGTTAAGAGCTACAAAGGCCAGGAAATTGTGGAGAATCATAATCATCAACATGCTGAAGGGACACAGCACATAGCAGAAGAAGAAATAATTTTGCAGTTTTATAGTACTTATAAAATATAAAAATCTTTATGTTGATCTGTATTTTTTTTCCTGATGGTCAATGTTTTAATGAATATTAAACTGAACAAATAACGTTCTATTCACCACTGAATAATTATGAAGTTTAATATTAGAAATTCTATTCCTACTAAATCATCTAAGAAAAACCCTTTACAACAAGACATGACTACAAGCTTAAAGATCAAGATATATAGAGATAAGCAGTTTGCCTATCTTTATGTAGTGAACTCTTTTGATAACACAGAGAAGTATTACTTACACACACACACGTGTGTGCATAGATATATATTATGTTTAATATGTTAACATTCTGGAGTTAAGATTGCTTTCTAAGAAAAATGTAGAGTGAACCATTGAATGTAAAATGAAAAATATGAATATCTCCAAGTGGAATTCACAATCTCTGGTCGAACAACAGGATATTGTCTATCAAGTTCACTTATCGAAGGTTTATTACCAACTCATTTTTTATATACTTGACTAAACTTGGTATGACTATATCTATCTATCTATCTATCTATCTATCTATCTATCTATCTATCTATCTATCTATCTTGGTCTCTTCATGTCTATCTGTCTCTCTTAGTCTCTTCATATCTATCTATCTATCTATCTATCTTGGTCTCTTCATGTCTATCTGTCTCTCTTAGTTTCTTCATATCTATCTATCTATCTTGGTCTCTTCATGTCTGTCTGTCTCTCTTGGTCCCTTCATATCTATCTATCTATCTATCTATCTATCTATCTATCTATCTTGGTCTCTTCATGTCTATCTGTCTCTCTTAGTCTCTTCATATCTATCTATCTATCTATCTATCTTGGTCTCTTCATGTCTATCTGTCTCTCTTAGTCTCTTCATATCTATCTATCTATCTATCTATCTATCTATCTATTACATAGGAAAGGAAGAAAAATATTAAAAGGCTCTAAAATTGGAGAGTGATTGTACTGGTGTGGATTGCCATGATCACCATGTGAGAGAAACAAAGTCTGGTTGTTGATGTTGTTAGATATTGCAGGGGTGCAGAGTAAGGATATTTAAATCCTAGAGTCATTATCTGTTAAATGTTTTGTCTGAGGCATGATTATTTCAGCAGTTATATACTGTCCTGTTCATAAATGTAGGATCCCTGTTTGTATATCTAAATGAGAAATCTTCAAAATTATTTCCAAAAGATAAAGAAAGGGGTACTGAAAATTTCTCAGCAAAACCAAGAAAGGATTCCCCAATAAAATCCTGATGTCCATATTTATCAAAACATTTCAACCATTGTACACTCCTGCCTTCTTCAGGTGGTTGGAATTTCGAATTGAACCCTTTATTTCACTCACTGGGGTAGACTATTCTAGTTCCACGTGCCATGTCTAATAGATGTCAGTTATCAGTTATCTCCTGTTAATTCACCTCTCCAAGTTCTCCACTGCCTGAACCAGGTATTGAACTCACAACTCTTTTGGGTCCTGTCACTCGATCTAACCAACACCTTTATCCACTGTGCCATGTGTCCCTAAGGACACATGGCACAGTAGATGATACAGATCAACATAAACATTTTGATATTTTATAAGAACGATAAAACTGCAAAATTATTTCTTTTTCTGCTATGTGCTGTGTCCCGTCAGGATGTTGATGATTATGGCTCTCCACAATTTCCTGGCCTTTGTAGCTATATATATAGGTAGATAGATAATATTAGTGGTAAAATATATAAATATATATGCATACATACATACACATACATATATATATGTATAAAAAATAATTCCAAGAGGATAGAATCCAGGTAAAACTCGATGTCCAGGACGGAGTAAGGATATAATAAAATGGCTAAAATACTAATATTCCATGGTCATAATTTATTCCATTGGAATCGTAAATATGATCCAATTCATCAGACCTACAAATTCGAAAAGCTTTTCAAATTTGTAGGTCTGATGAATTGGATCATATTTACGATTCCAATGGAATAAATTATGACCATGGAATATTAGTGTTTTAGCCTTTTTATTATATATATATATATATATATATATATATATATATATATATATATATATATGTGTATATATGTATATATATATATGTGTATATATGTATATATATATATGTGTATATATGTATATATATATATGTGTATATATGTATATATATATATATATATATATATATATATATTTGTGTGTGTGTATTGATTGACTGAATGAACAATTGTAGAGGTGGGGGTCATAGTCATTGTAAACTCCACAGTTCTTTCATAAACTTTATAATATGTGTTTTGCCAAAGCTACATACAGTTTTTTATTCAGAGTTGACTGGTTACCAGGCAAAACTGAAGATCACAGTCTGCATTATTATTTACTCTCTAGCTGGAGAGAGAAGAGATGGATTTTAAACTTCCCCAAGGTTTTTTGCACAAAAAATGAATGTAACGTAATTTGATTTGAATCCGAAGTCAGCTCTCCAATTCCTCATTCTGAGCTACTATTCCTCATGCCATCCACACACACACACACACTCATACATACATACATATATATATATATATATTGTGTGTATTTAGGCAGCATTTTTTCATTCATACATGTTTCATTAAATAATATAGATAAGTGTTGTCTATATATTTTATGTAAGTTCTTTTCATATCGTCTGATAAGCTTAATAACATTATCATTAAACAATGAAAGAAAATCAGCTGGCCACTTGTAGATGAGGATAACCGTCTACTAGGGCACCTAGCCAATCCCTAATTCAGATGTTTGCTCAGGCACATTTGTGTTTATTCAACACACACATAGCCCACCTGTGGATTATACTGCAACTATGCTGAGCAGACCTTAGTTTCTGGGAGAGAGCATGTTATCTAGTGTGATCTGAACAAGGCCAGCTCGCTCAAGCCCTTGGCCATGATGACTTTGTGACTTTGCAGCTATCCCCCAAGTGTTTCGTCCACCCAATTTCACTCACAAGGCTTGGGTCAACCTGTGGAGTGGTTTTCAGGCACTTTCCAAAGATGCTGCATGCTGGGATTGTCCCCCTCCTTCCTGATGAATCAACCGTGGTGAGATTCGAACCTAGGTCTCATGGTCAGAAAACGAACATTCTAACCACTCGCCACGTGCGCATATATATGTATGTACATACATATACACATACATAGAAGAGGGACAGAGAGAGAGAGAGAGAGAGATATAATATAAAGATATACTTTCTTTCATTGCCTGTTCAGGAGATAGGAGATAGGGCTTTCATATATTTCTTGTTTATTGTGAATATTTTCAAGAAATCAAGTACATATGAATCAGATAACAAATACACTTTATTTATGAGGATCTCTTTGTATCAGGAAACTTATCTCTCAGTATTTGTCCAAGGAAGCAAGGAAGACAGAAGGGACACAGATCACTGTACCAGTAAAAGGCAGGAAGAAACATCGGCATCTCATCTTTGTACACCACTTCTCTTTTTCCAGCCGAGGCAATAGCTTCTCACCATTGGAGTTTCAAGTAAGCAAAATAATGCAAGATGATTGGCTAAGAGGATTTTATCTAATTCCTTCATTCCTTGCTGGCTGGTAAGCAGGAATTTCTGGTCCATAAATTTTTGAAATTTGAATATCAGTTCTAATGCAGAAGGAAGGAAAAGTTGATATTGAGTCTAACTTACGCAATCTTGCCATGTACGGAACGACTCGTTGATCTGGGCAGGATATTAAAGTCATTTAGATCATCTCTGCCAATGCAATTAGAAGGTCCTGCCTTATGGGCGAAGCAAAACCTATAGCTTCATTACAGAAGCTCTAAATCTGACCAATCATATGGGCTTGTGGTATGGGCAGTGGCTCCTTGTGAGTCACTCCTTGTACTGTTGTGCTCACAGTATACTCTTTCCCTTGCTTCTCCAACATCTGCAAATGCTCTTTCTTTTATTTATAAAGCAAAGAAAATCAGTGAAATTTGTGAATGCTCTGGAAGTCAAATATCTATATTATATAGCTTGTTATTTCTATCAGAAGTGTTTTTTGCTTGAACAAGAACGGTAACAGTGAATAAAGCCAGCAAAAGTCTTACCCAATATATTTCTTCATGTTTAACAATGAAACTAGTTACATATGAAAATGATAAATAATTACAGAAACTTTTTAGGTTGAAAACAAGTTGACTATATTAAATATATCATTAGCTGTGGATTTTACAAGACTGGACCTAATTGGAGTTGGCACAGGCAATGATTGGTGTTGTCATAGTTGTAAAAATATTTTTATTATTCATTTAACTATGCTTTATAAACTAGTATTTACCAACTTTCTTTTCTTTCTATAAGCTGTTTCCTTTCAGGACATAAGCGATCATGGCTCTCCACCTCCCTCTATCCCTTGCAGCTCTCAACAAGTTCCTTCCCTATGCCACCTTCCCCAGACCATGTTCTGTCATCCACTTGCTTAAGGCTGCTCGATATGTCATGCACTGCTTTCCCTTGTCTCTCTTTCCCTCTATTCAACCCGTGAGTATCAGACTCTCCAGGCCCACCTTCCTCATTATGTGTCCCAGGAACTTCAGCTGCCTCTTCCTCATATTAAGTATAAGCCTCCTCCTTGTTTGCATCCTCTCTAAGACCTCATCGTTGCTCACATGCTCGGTCCATGATATCCTTAGCATCCTTCTGTAAAACCACATCCCTGTCGCCTCAAGTCTCTTCTTCATCTTTGAGGAAATCGTCCAACATTTGCTGCCATAATGAAGGATAGATGTCATGTAACAGCTCAGTAAAAACTAATTAAACTAGAATGTACTCACCAGAAATTAAATAACCTGTTCAAATTAATTCTTCTTAGGTAAATATGTTATTGGTTAATTTTCTTTTCGCATAAACTAAGTCTTGTAAATAAGAAAATGGAGAGTGATCACTTGCTAAATTATGAAATAAGAAATATGCACACACAATCACACAAAGACACTCATATCTATCTATCTATCTATCATATATATATATATATATATATATATATATATATATATATATATAAGAGTAGGAATACTAACCACTCATACTAATATGATTTCCATTGGTAAGTTTTCTTCAGGTAGTGGAGGTTAATAGTGACTCCCAGATCTTTTTCTATTTTTTAAACATTCTCAAGGGGGATTACTGTTGAAAGGGATGAGTAAAGCAAGAGTAGTTGGAATGTAAGAGAGCTGGAGGTAAAATTTATATTAATAAAATTTATATTAAAAAAATTTATATTAAAAAAGAATATTAAATTTTAGAAGGAGGGAAAATTAATATTAATAATAATTAATATTTTTTTAAACTAAGGAGAGAGACAATGTTAGAGAGAATTTAAGGGAGGGAGAAAAATATATTAATAATAATATTATAATAAAAATTGAGGGGAGGGGCAAATCAATATACGTGTGTGAGAATATACATACATACATACATATATATATATATATAAATATATATATATATATATATGTGTGTATGTGTGTGTGTTTGAGAATATATATATATATATATATTCTCATATATAAAAAAACTTCACAAACATTCTTAAATGCCTATAATTTATAACAGAAGGCATTGGTTTATACCAACGGCTTCCCATACTTAATACTTCTCATTTTCACTCTCGTGTGATCATGTGTGATGTCATGAGCCACGGTGCGATTTTTGCTTCCAGCATCTCGTATGCATGAGTTTGTCATTGCTTGGAAATTATTGCCATATCCATGTATTGTTTAATATATTGTAATGTTATTGTCATCTTTGATGATGGCTTATGTAAGCCGAAAGCTTAGATAGGATTAAAAAACATGTATCAATATGGTGCTTTTCTTTCATCTTTCAATGATAATGTTATTAAGCTTATCCAACGATATGAAAGGAATTTGCATAAAATAGACAAAACTTGTCTATATTATTTAATGAGACATGCATCAATGAAAAAATGCTGCCGAAATACACACAATATATATATATATATATATATATATATATATATATATATATATTTTAAATAAAAATAAAAACAGACCACTTTAAGGTTCCATGTTATAAATTATTTCACCACAGCCCTTTTAAAGGACCGCGGATCATCAGACTTTACTTCCAAAGTTTGAAACGAAAAATGAAAAGAAATTTACACATTTTTGACGGACAGTAATAAGTAAATTAACGAAGTGAGGGAGTGAAGGGGGTAGAGAGACATGATTGAGTTAGATGTAACATTTCTATTCTCTCAAATTTAAAATGTTTGAGTAAGTCCAGACATTGACACATTAAATCGGTTAACTTAACAGAAGTTATATATTGATATAGAGGGGAGAGAGGAGAAAAAACATAAAGAGAAAAAGAAGTCATGAGAGAAAGTGTCACTAACTTTCTTTGGAATGAAGGCAGAATGTATGGTTGTCTACAAATGCCAAAGACAAAAACCACAAATTGCAATTATAAAAATTTAGATATCAAGAAAGTATCTAGAAGACAGAGGGCAGAAAATGCAGAACCAAAATCCAAAGGCACATTAGGATAGCGAAAGAGTCTTCCAAAAGCTAAGCAAAGCATTAAGAAACAAGAAAATTTCATTAGAATCAAAGAAAAAAGTACTGAACTGTTATGTAATATCAGTCCTTGTATATGGCAGTGAATGTTAGACAATTTCTTCACAGACGAAGAAGAGACAGGAGGCAAAAGAAATGTGGTTCTACAGAAGGATGCTAAGAATACCATGGACTAAACATGTGAGCACTGGCAAAGTTTTTAGAAAAATGGACACAAAAATGACACGTACACTCCAAATCAGACAGTGACAATTTAAATTTCTTGGGCACATCACATCACACAAGCTGTTAGTGGCCTGCTAGCAGGAATGCCAGCAGCACATGTCAAATATTTTTTTTATCTCCAAATATGCTTTAGATAAGGCTGGTGAAGCTCAGGTTATTGCTTTAGACATCTTGAAAGTGTCTGACAGTGTTTGACATACTGGTGTCCATCATAAGTTGAAAGGCTATGCTATTTCCAGATAAAATTTTGAATTGATTCAGTCTTTCTTAACAAATTGTGAAATGAAGGCTGTCCTGAATGGCCACTCTTCTAGCTCTTCTTACATTAATGCAGGTGTCCCCCAAGGCTGTAGCCTTGGACCTATGTTGTTCCTTTTTCATCAACAACCTTCTTGATGATATCAATTCCCAGCAGTATCTGTGCTGATGACATGAACATTTACTCCTGTCACAATAGTAAATCTGATCAGTTCAATAAGGTCAAATTGGCAGCTAATATCAGTAATGACCTACAGTCTGTTGTTAACTGGGGCAAGGAATGGCTTGTTAGTTTTTAAGACTTCAAAACAAAGCTTATCTCTATCAGTCACCTGACCCCTTCTTGCCTCTCATCAGCATGGATGGTAGTAACCTCTATGAGAGTGACTCATTCCACCATCTTGAGCTTACATTCTCAGCTGACATGAAGTTGAAAGATTATATTGAATCCATTGCTAGGTCTGCTACTAAGAAAGTTGGTTCACTGTGTTGCACTAGACATAATAATTCTTTCCACTGACCCTTTCTGCTTCACATCAGCATGGCTCATTCTAACATCAAAGAAAGTGACTCTTTGTGATTTTTCAGGCTTACATTCTCGACTGACATGAAGTAGAAAGATTATATTGAATCCATTGCTAAGTCTACTGCTAAGAAAGTTGGTTCACTGTTGCACTAGATAATTTTTATCCTCTGAATCTATCTTACATATTTATAAGTCTACCATTCGTCCACACTTAGAATATTGCTGACACATATGGCGCAGTGCTTCTGCTATATATTTAGAGAGTCTTGATAAAATCTAAAGAAGAATCTGCAATATTATTGGTCCTGACCTGATATCTCGGCTTCAATCACTTTCCCATTGCCATAATGTAGCTTCCCTATGCTTTGCTCTATAAATACTTTCATGGTAATTGTTTGGATGAACTCTTCACTATGGTACCTAGACTTTATGAATTTAAGTGCAGTACTAGACTGGCAACAAGGTTTCATCAATTGGCAGTTGAATTGGCTAGATGTAACCATAAGTTCTATGCTAACAGTTTCATTTCTCGCACATCTCACTTGTGGAACTCTGTTTTGTCTCCATGCCCTCCTCCCAACTTTGATCTTCAAAAAATTTAAATGCAGTGTCAATTGTTATCTACTATCTTCTTGATTACTCTTCTATTGTTCTTACTTCCAATAATATTTCTCTCTTTTTGTATTATTTCACACTCAGTAACTCCTTGTGTCTTAGTGGCTTTATTGCCTTGTTTGGGGTGATATGATTGAAAAAATCTATTTGAGGTAATTTATAATTTTATACTGCAAGCATGTTGCATATTTAAGTATTTCCACCTGGTACAAATGTTTCAGGATAATATTTTAATAATAAAAGTGTCCATTAACTATGAATTATCATGCTTATCTTCTTTCTAAATAATATCAAAAATACAATATTTATTGAGTAGGATTTCAATTCTAACAAGTATTTTCCATGATTATGAGAGTTTAAGACCACGCTAACCACTCCTCCTATATGGTAGTGAATACTGGACAATCTCCTCACAGATGAAGAAGAAACTTAAAGCAACAGAAATATGGTTCTACAGAAGGATGCTGAGGATACCATGAACTGAACATGTGAGCATTGACAGTTTTAGAGAAAATGGAAACAAAAAGGATACTTATGCTTAACATCTGAAAGAGGAAGTTGAAAACTTTAGGGTACACAATGAGGAAAGAAGTCTTGGAAAATATGACACTCACAAGACATTTTGAAAGCAAGAAAGACAGAGGAAACAGCACCATAACCTACCAAATGATCTTGTGTAATGACAGAACAGGGTTTAAGAGAGATAGCACAGAGAAGAAGGGATATGGCTCATAGAAGAAGAAGAAGAAGAAGAAGAAGAAGAAGAAGAAGAGACCAGATTCACATCTTACTTATGAGTGTCTTCCTTAGAAACAGGACTCTGATTTTTCTGTCCTATCAATGACTAATTTCTTTTTATATGAAGCCATCTTATCTTTCACTGAGAGATTAATTTCCTGCCATACTAAGAAATTGCAAAATTAGTAAGAGCACAATTCACAAATCATATATATGACAAGCAAAGTCCCTGAATCAGGAATTAGTCACCACAATTTATTCTACTATAATCAAGTACCAATTTAGTGTATATACATATATATAACTAGGTTATTAAGCATTTTACAGGTAGAGATGATCAGAAGTTAATTTTGTTGTCTTTTGTCATTTTTGGTACACAGTACTTCAACAACAGAAATATGGTTCTATAGGCGGATGCCGAGAATACCATGATCTGAACATGTGAGCAATGATGAAATTTTAAAGGAAATATAAATGCAAAGGACACTTAAACTTAACATCAGACAATTGAAATTTCCAGAGCATATAATGAGGAAAGAATGTTGGGAAAATTTGACACTTACAGGACATATTGAAGGCATGATGAACAGAGAAAAACAGTGCATAACTTACCTAACAAGCTTGTGTCTATGGATGGCAAAACAGAGTTTAGGAAAGATGACAAAATTTACTAAGCATCAAAGGAGAGGAAATTGTAGAGAGCCATGATCGCCAATATCCTGAAGGGAAATGGTGCACAAAAGAAGACTTCATTGAAAATATAAACAGAAGAAATACAGGTTTCTTACTTTTTAAATCTATTTTCTAACTATCTCTATTCCACTGTGACTGTTACATTTATATATGAATTCCATATTTTTGTTGGAGTGTATAGGTTAAAGAAAACACTCAAATGCAAGTTGTAATGATAACAATATTATTATTAGAAAAATGAGTACAAACATCATAATCCCTTACATAAAATGTGTAGCATGACTTACCAGAGGGGTCCATTGTTAACACAGATAACAGGTATCTGTTTCATCAGAACAGGTCTGTGGTTCCCTTTGTCTGGAGATGGTCCTTATTGGAACACCCTTTATATGATATAACTAAATATATATGCGAAAGGACAATATTAATCAAATTTAGCCAGAAATTCAACAATATCATTTACTTAATTTTTGTTTAATATACATTATATTATTCCATTTAGCCTCCTCCATAATTTACCTAGACTTTTCAGTTAGCCTAATGGATTATTACAAGCGTCTCTTAAACAATTTTGAAAAACTAACATTTTTACTTTTCTTTATAAATACTTGTTGCAAAATAAAATTCTTACATTTGCCTTAATAAAGTTCATCAGAGCAGGAAACACATTGGCTAAGATGTTTTCCTTTTGTCTTTATTCATACATTCATATATATATATATATATATATATATATATATATATATATATATATATATATATATATATATATATATGTTTCTGTAGTTTACTGCCACCAGCAAGCAGAAACATTTTTTTCTCTCCCAATGATGGTCATGTTGGCCGAAACTAGTCGAGGAATCTAAATGAAATAATAATAATAAAAACATAAGAATATTAATCTACAACCCAGTATGTCTGAAGATTTTAATTGATTTTTTTAATAATTTTTATCATTCAAAAAAAAAAAAAATATATATATATATATATATATATATATATATATATATATATATATATATATATGTGTGTGTGTGTGTGTGTGTGTGTGTGCATGCATAATAGAACTGATGAGCTATATACCTGCAAAACTTTACCTCTTATAGATAAAGACTTTGAATATATATATATATGTGTGTATGTTGGAAATACCTGGACTAGGATTTCCTGAAAATTCTATAACTGATTCCATTCATGTGAGAGAGCTGATGGATTGTTTGTGAGAGTTCTCATGGATGATTTCACAAATTTCTCCTTAATTTTATGGTATTTTGCTGAACACTTATCAACTTTAGCTGACACTTGACTGCTCTCGTAACATATGCCAGTCAAAAACCTGTGTTACACCTAAGAAAAAAAAAACCTAATGAAGGATATCGAAGGTTTTGGTTGCAGATTTTCTGAGCTTCATGCAAAATCTAATTCAAGCATGTTGCTTAAATATTTCAGCAACTTTAAAGATAGCAGAGTCATTCCAATACAGTATTACAGAACCTTGTTTAATAATTGATTATGATCAGATAGTACATTGACTATTAGGAAACTAACTTAGTAGGTTAGATACCAATGAGTGAAACTAAAAAGTATTCATGAAATGGATGCCTCCTGGTGGTGAAATTTCAAGAGATATGTGAACAGTGAGACACGGGAAACTGTCAGTAACTTGTCAGATGAACAAACTGATCAGTTAGCTGATTTTTATCTGAATTCTTGTCTTGCATGGAATATGTTTAATTCCATTATTGTCTAGATTGTTATATATTTATTTTTTCTAGCTTTCTGTTATAAAACATTCACAAATAATAAAATATATATATGCATTAACAATCAGAATTAGAAATTATCAATAATTCAATAAACAATATTTCATTAACTTGTAAAATGTCATATCCCTTCAGGACATTAGCAATCATGGTTTCCCAGAGATTCCGTATTTTAAAAATTTATACTATCTTCAAATTGTCATACTTTCATGAGAAAAATAGTGCAGTAGTTTCATGTTGCTTTTTCCATTGTTTACAGAGTTTTCCTTCTCTCAGATTATCCACCACCAAGCTAGAAATCTCAGACTCCTCATCTATTTAACCCATAGTTTTGAAAAGGAGAAGAAATGGATTCATGCCTTTTCCAAGAGCATTTGTGAGAGAGCGAATGCAGAAGGTTAGGCTGGCATTTGAACTTAGCTAGCCGATTCCACTTTCCATGCCAGTACTACACTACCTGCACATTGCTTTTATAAATTTATTAAAATCCAAATTTAAAATATATTTTCATTAATTTCATCTTCAATAAATTTTAAATTATATTCTTTGTTTTAGATATAATTCATATTTTTCTCATGCTTAAGTAAAAATTCTGATGCTACATGGATCTTGAATGTATTATAGACGTGTTGTGTTATGTATAGAAATAAATTTATTTATTAATGTCTATTACACAGTCCTCCTTGTTCACCAAAATTTAAGCACTTTCTAGTAACACAAAAAATATAACGGCAAGATGACAGTAATCTATACAGAAAATGGAACCAACAAGCCAAGTTCAAGTTTCATCCTCTTCAGTTGGGTTCATTTTTGCATAAATTCCCTTGAGAAATACATTTCTTTTTCCCAGCTATGGATTAAATATCAGAATAGAATGGACACTATAGTTGCCACTGCATCCAGTCCAGAAGGACAACTCTGAATTCTAAACCATGAAGAAGGAAGTGGGAACATAGGAGTAGATAGATTTACCAATCATCCAGTTTACACACTTCCCCAGGAGTAGAACCTTATTCTTTATTTCCTGTTTAGGATTGGGTTTCCAGTTCTTTCTTGTCTTTTCATGATTTCCTATATCTTAAAGGGACATGGCAAAGAAATACTCAGGCAAAAGACTGTCCTGTGTTTCTAGTTTATCAGTATAAAAATGAAAATTTACAAAGGAAATTCTCTAGACTGGTGTAATATACAACCATTCATTAGATCCTATATACTGACTGTACAAAATAACAAACAGAGTGCTTTACCAAATAACAAAGAACCACATCATTTGAATGCTTTTTACAACAATGGAAATGAATAGCAGATGTAACTAAAAGAAGAAATGATGATATAATCAAGCTGTTAACCTTCTACACTATTAAAAAAAAGTTTGCAAGGAAACTCCAATCAATATTAGAAAGAACTATAACAGTGAATTTCAGAACTTTAATTTCCTGAAAACTATTTGAACAAAAAGATTTTATAAACTTAAACCAACAATAACACTAACTTTTTGGTCAATGAGTACCAGATGTTTCCTAAATGAATTGATTGATTTGCTTTTTATGACTTATCAACCATTTTGAGGTTATTTAAAGCCAGAAAACATTTTTAGATTGTCAGGATTTTTTAAGATAATAATGAATTACTAATAGAAGTTTTTCTAATCTTGATTAACCCATAAATGGATTCATACCTTTCCCAAGATGTATTTGCACATCTGAATATAATGAATACAACTAGAATTGGAACTTACCTCTCCAATTTCCAATTCCAAGCTGTTATCCATTACACCAACCGTACAGCACTTGATATTTCCAAGCACTCACCCATCTAGGTACTGACCAAGCTCGATGTTGCTTAACTTTTAAACTTGCTAATTTTACTATTACCATTTCTATGGCTTAGCCAAAGAAAATTGTATGATTTGATTGTATATTGTTGGAATGCTAAGTCTTTTGTGTTATGTGATTGAAGTTAATTATGTGATTTGATGATGCCTGTCCAAATAAAACTGGTCCATGGGGATTAAACTAAATGATGTAACCATGTGGAAGAGAGTAGCAATGACAGACTGGGACAATTTAACAGAGGAGAACATACCACTGAAGAAGACAAGCATCTCTAGGTGTTCAGCCCAAGAAGGTGCTTTATTGTTCGGGTAGTCAAAATAATCAGGTACTGTGTAAAGTAGAACATTGCCCATCACTGTTTAAAGTCTCTTCCCTACTCTTTAATCCATTTTCCGTCTTGGGTATTCCAAATAATGAATTCTTTCTCTTATAGAGCAAAACAAATTGTCTGACATATTTCTCAAGAAGTATCACTAAGACAAAAAGATCACCAGCCATGGAAGAAGATCGGAATGAAAGAAGAAGCCAAGAAAATCTGATATTACTTTTGTTAATGCAGAAAAATATTCACATTTTTTAATCACTTGTGGAAGAGTCCAATAATGTATTGACAAGATTGGTGAATAGAAGGAGATTGAAATCATATCAGTTTTGCTTTTCTAACAAAAGTACTCCCAGATAAGTATTAACATTCCTTTCTATGGAAGATGGCAGTAATGTATTAACAGCGATGGTGAACAGATAGAAACTTATCAAAATCATATCAATTCTGCTTTTCTAATAATTCACCCTGTATTATACTAGATGAAGTCTGTACCTTAGAAATGTTAAAGAAATAAATCAGCCAAAATCCTGTATTCACAGACATTAAACGAGTGGCTAAAATAACATATGAGATCAAGAAAATAGAAAACCGATTCTTTAAATGGGATACAGAATCCATCAGTGGAAGGTCAACAAAATTGCCAGCTGAAACCTTATGTTTAAAACAACAAAGATACAAATAACAGTGTAGAAAATCTATGGAATAACGGGCAAAGTTTAACATTTGTACCTGCAAAAAAGATGACTTTTCTCTTGACACCACTATTACTGAATAGTCACTCAAATTTTTTTATTGTTTCAAAAACTATACTTAAAATTTTACTAATACCCAAACATATGAAACTGGATTTCTCTTTATTCTTGAGAATTGACAACAAAAGTATTAAACACTTATCTTGTAATTAAACAATCTAATAAATAAATAGTGTTTTCCATTTTCATTGCCAGTTATTAAGGAATAAAATTAAAAAATCCAGATGCTCACAATATATGTTAGTGAATTTATATGTTGAAAGCAATGCCAAGAAAATGTATTTTTTTAAAAATTCATTGTTGATTCCAAGCTGTGTTGGAATAACTGCAAAACACTTGCCCCTCCTTATTTTATAGGTAGAAGCACATAAATGCATGCTGGGATTTCTTCCTAGCCAATAAAATAGGCCAGTTCTCGGTTTCATCCAACTCAGTCCCGGTCTGTCTTGTCTTGAAGTCAGAATGCTACGTTTGCTTGTCTGTCAACCCCAATTCTTAGTTTGTGAACTTTTACCATATTACCGTTGCTTTACCTTATTACTGTTGATTTGCATATGTTGTTTGATTGCTTTATATTACTTTTTGCCTTGTTCTTTTCTTTTTCTTGTTATTGCTTATTGTAAACTGTCAATTCTGTTTGTTGAACACTTCTGTTACTTATTTTGCATTTGACCATAGTTACTCACTCCGCAATCATAATTACTCTTAGTTAGTTGTCTATTTAAATTTTCTTGTTTATAGATATTTTTATATATTTATGAATAAGAAAATTGGTTTGCACAGTTATTTCTTGCATTGTAGTTGGTTCACATAAATAAAAAAAATTATTCTTTTAAATAAATAATAAACATTCTTTTGTTGCAAATTCTCAAGAATGAAGAGAATGCATGAACCCAGTTTCGTATATTTTGGTTTTATTAAAGTTCTAAAATTAGCCTTTTAAAAGAATAAAAATTACCAAGGGTGTATAGTCATTGCAGCATCAAAGCAAAAACTATCCTTTTGATACACTATTTTTTCTGGTATAGATACTAAACTTTGCTGAATTATGGTTATTTACTGATTTTAGATTTGTCTGGCACAGACTAAATTGTAGAAGGGCAATTGGTTTGGAAAGATTCTATTTAGGGGTTGCCTGTTTTAAAAATCTATCTTTTAAATCCTGACTCTTTGCTGAACTTGAATCCCAATCACTGGAATCAATGGGAAATACACAACTATGTAAATTCCCAAGATATATATATACATATTTTGTTCTAAATTTAAATTCATGAAAATTTATATTATGTAAGCAAATACAATGATATGTATTTGTTATGTAAACAAATATCTCATGCAATTCCAAGCAGTGTAAAAACACACCTTGGACAATATGTCTAAAAATGTAAATTAATTCTTGCGGTCTGGGGCAAATTTATTTAGGAGACTGCAGCAGTTACTCACATTTTACTAACTTGTAATTAACTTTGGAATCAAACAATATTTTCATTTTTTATATTTTTTTCCTTTTTGGAGTTGCTTATTTACCCTATCGTTTTATGGATTGAAAAGAGGTCTAAAAGTCTCTAGACACAGATAATAAAATTTGTAAATAGCAAAACAAATTAAGGATATTTCAAACATTAGTGGCTCAGTTATCTCAAGATGCTTCTCAAAACTATGGGAATTTAAACAGCACACACAAAAAAATACAATACAAACTTTTGCCTGTAATCTAGAAAAAACTGCCAGCATCATTGTATATATATTACAGTGGACAAAGGATTGTTTGACTGGTCATGTCTTATGTATAAAGGCAAAAGCTAAATAGTAGCCTCTCAGCTGTTAATGTGCCTCATACTAACTTTGAGTGAGTTGCCCTGGATAGAAATAACTGGAGATATTTGTTCCAGAGTGTTATCAGAAACTTTGAAATCAGTTGTATCGACCAGCTAAAAGATAAAACACAATGGTGAAAAGAATCAGCAAATATTTATGTAGTTATGTCCCAAGATCCTTGCTGTTGCCCAATATATGGACTTGTATACAGGTCACTAGCAAGACTGAAGTGTTGCATACAACACAGACATAAAAACTGAATGAGGTTGTCAGATCCTCATGCATCGAAATCAATGAGCGAGTCCATCACATATCTATATATATATATATTTATATATATATACACACACTACAGTTCAAAAGTTTGAAGTCAACCCCAGAATTAGACTGGGATGAACTTGACAGAAGAATGGAAAAAAGAAAAGAAAAAGAGCTCTTAGACTCATTTAAAAAAGAATGGAATCAATTATCAAACTTATACTTTGAGAAACTTTTGCAGCGAATGCCAAACATTTGTGCTACAGAAATCAAGGATATTTTGATGAGAGCAAAATTTAATCATAAAATGCTTTTTTTTTTCTTTTTGTCATAATAAAATATGTAATAAAAAATCATGACTTACTATATAATAATTTTCACTTATTTAAAGCAGACAACTACTACTTTTTGGGCCAATTTGAAAATTTACCAAGAGTGACCTCAAACTTTTGATCTGTAGTGTGTATATATATATATATATATATATATATATATATATATATATATATATATATATATATATATGTATGTGTGTGTGTGTTTATGTATGTATGTGAATGTGTGTGAACTACTTCAAAGGAGACAATGGAAAATAGGCATCATTTTAAAAGCTTTTTTTAAACAACAAATTTCTCATCATTTTAGGTTGTATCTTGTATTTAAAGCTTGAAATGGTAGCATCTGACTGGTTTTGGCAACAATACTTCAAAAAGCTATAAAGATAAGAAGAGAAAATGTGATCAGAGACATTGCAATTGCTGGGTTTGATTTGCCCATGCAAAAACATGTCTATCAGAAGAAGAAAGAGAAAAATTCCAATTGGCAGGTTTCTCTTTCTTGAAATCTCATTATTAAGGGAGTCAAGCCATTAATGTTTATGCATGAATTTTCAAACTGGCTTTTCTTTTATTTGTTCTCCTCAATTTTACAATCTATTTTGAGACGTGTTCTAGTTACAACTTTTAAGTCCTGCAAATTAGCTGAGTTTGTATATTTCTGTTCCTCGTCTCATGTGATGCAGTGGAGGAAGAAACAATGTTGCTGTGTTTTATATTTTATGTAAAGGAACTATTTTAGATCAACACCTATAAAAGTGGATTGGTCTTTCTTTCCCTGTGTGTTTTGGGTGGGAATGGAGAGAGGCATAACAAAAGTAATTAGATAAAATCCATTTTTAAACAAGACTTATTAATCAATGATCAAGAATATTTTGCAATGCAAATTAAAATTTGGTGGATTTGCCATGAGTAGACTTTATTCTTCCAGTCATAAATTTATCTGATTTGCTATCTTTTCTTTTGGTATATCTAAAAGAATTGCAGTAAAACATTAAGTGTTGTATATACTTGTGTATAAGCTGACTTCATGTATAGTGCAACCTCTGAACTTTCTGCATGAACTTTAACCCCTTCAGAAAAAATTCGCCTGTGTATAGTGAAACCACTTGCTGAAAACATGATTTTTAATCTCTTCAAAAAAAAAATTACTTGTGTATAGCTTGACCCCCCTTTTTCTGGGGGCAAAAAAATTGAACATAAAAACTCACACTGTACTTAAGTATATATGGTAAATAAAGGTTTTTACTAAATATTTCTATTATTTGTAGTTTTAAAGTGGCCAAGACATGTTCAGTAAGTGTAGTTAAAAAGAAAAGAGAGAGAGAGGACCTTTTTTTACCGTTATACTGTACCTATGGACTATAACGGGTATGTTCCAATTCCTATAAATACATTGGTATATACTGTATGTTGTGTTCCACTTGGGATTCACTCTGATTCACTTCTGGCTCACCACTAGCAGTTGATTACTTACTACACGCTGCTGGTGAATCTTGTATGTTGTTCCTGTTATAAATATTATCATTCATGTCCAACTTTTGTTTTGGTTATTCTTATTCAGTAACCTTTTCCTCGGTTACAACATTTTTACTTAACCAGAGAAAAGAACAGAAAAGTGTTAATTGAACAATGTCAGATTAAAAACTTTCGACTGACAAAAGGAGTCATTACAGAAATCCAAAAGCAAAGCGGGAGGGCCGTTCTTTTGGATTTTCTGTTGCTTTGGAGTCGGGGGAGGTGGCAGCTTATGAAACAGACCAGAGGCAAGTGGGAGATGAGGAGAAAGTTACGACGACAACTAATTGGACAAATTGACAAATTTAGTAAAAAGGTTTGGGTAAAAGTACATTACTTCTGTGTTTGCAACAAAGATAAAGGTTTCAAGGGTGAGTTTGATTTTTTTCATAATATATATATATGTGTGTATATACATACATACATACATACATATATATATATATATATATATATATATATATATATATATATATATATATGTGTATATACATACATATATATATATATATATATATATATATGAAAGAGAGTGGTCTTTTTCATACATAGTGAGCAATGTATATATTAGGAGAAAGAAGTATGACAAAATGTGAAAAGTTTTCATGTGATGCATTTTGTTCTTCAGTGTACAAAGTTTCCAGATGAAACAGAAACACGAAGATTCTTACATTTAAACTATTTTTTTTTTTATATATGTGCTCTCATTTCATTTAGATAGTTCTTGATATACAGTGTAACCTGGATATAAGAGAGTTGTCGGGACCGGAGAAGAAATCTCTTATATCCGGTTTTCTCTTATATCCGGGTTTGGTCTATTATATATACATTAACACAGACTATAATTTGGTACTTGAGAAACTCTCTCTTATATCCGGGTTTCTCTTATATCCGGGTTACACTGGACATCATTTTCCCATATATATGTATATATATTTATATATACATGCGCACACACACACATATATATATATATATATATATATATATATATATATATATGAAAATAAAAGGAGTCACAGTGGAGTAGTGGATAGCAGCTCAGATTGAGGAAATGAAGAGCTGAGTTCAAATTCCAGTTGAGTCTATTACATTCACTTACATGTTAATATCCTTGGGAAAGTTCAACTGGTCTAGGAGGACAACTCTGAATTTAAAACCTGCGTGGGGTCGTTTGGGGACCTTGTGGCACGTAGTGCACCAGGTCCCTATATTCGGCCCTTTAAAGTGTGGATGGTTCTGCACAAAGCCTTGGCCACTATAGTCAAAAAATATTTTCTGGTTTCTGGGCTGTCGGTTCCTAGGAACTGAGCTGCTTGAACCTCATACGTTGAATACGACGGGAGAGTCCACCATACATATATATATATATATATATATTAAAAACGACTGACAAGGTGCTTTTATTTAGTTTTTTATATAATTTCTCGTGCGATCTAATAAAGTTTTTCTTTTCAGAGGATAAATTATATAAAAATTGTCCGGACACTATTCGGAATATACTTGTCGACAACACTAATATAATAGCATCATCCACTTGCAAAAAAAGGCTAAAAATAATGGAAGCCTTACTTATAAAAATAAACAAACCAACACTTAATAATATTAACTTTGAACATGGACATAATATCTTGACCGTGTTTTGAAACAAAAAAATGAATCACTTTATAAAACATACACATAACAAACTATTTCTAATTCTAACAGTTGAAATATAATCCTTGATAATGGCTAAATGTATAGCCGAAAGCGCTCGGATAAAAAGAACATTCGGACAATTTTTATATAATTTATCCTCTGAAAAGAAAAACTTTATTAGATCGCACGAGAAATTATATAAAAAACTAAATAAAAGCACCTTGTCAGTCGTTTTTAATGAAATGTGCTTGAAAGAAGGATTGCTGCCTAAATACACAAATATATATATATATATATATATATATATATATATATATATATAAAAGAGAGGACTTTATATATAGTATATATTAGCATCATATATATATATATATATATATATATATATATATATATATATATAGAAAGAGAGAGAGAGAGAGAGAGAGAGAAAGCTATTCATGAAAACATATATAGGGTTCTTCAGTTAGTTTAGCATAATCTAGTATAAGATCTATTGGTCTGTAATTGAAAATTAACTCACTCTTCTGAAAAGAATATGAGACTATTTTCTGATCATCATCTGTATGGAAGACACACTATATATATATATATATATATATATATATATATATATATATATATATATATATATATATATATGCACACATATGAAACATTCACCTGGAAACATGCCTTTGTAGATACATCCCTCTATTCCCCATTTACTTCTAGATCAGTTACTCATAATTATTTATTCTTTCACTATTCATTATAACATAATATCGATTTGAATGTTGTCATATATATATATATACATGGTCATAAATCTCATCTCTCAATGCTTGCATGCACAGCTGAATCTATATATCATTGCCTTTCTTTCCCCTGTAACCTTCTTGTATAGACATAAATATAAATACATAAGTGGGCACTACATTCAAAAACTGACTACCGCAACGTTATGTAATAATACCTCATTTTCCATCTGTGCATCTCATTAGCCTTTGTTGGCTAATGATGTTTTCTCAAAGACACGTGTAGAAGGTTATTCAAATAATAAGTATTTTCATTCAAAACTTAAGTAATTTTCAGAGTTGCAGTTAGCATCACAATTCACAGCATGGAGAATGAAATTGGGGATTTGAGTTCAAATTCAGGCTTGAATAGTTTGCATTTACTTCACTGTAATGTCTTTGAAATGGACATGAAATCTCTTATATCCATCCAGCTATGTATTAAATAGAAGAACAAATATAGATTCCTCTTCTTGGTTGGCAACCAGTATTACAGTATAACTGAATTACAAACCATGTTGAAGGCAATAGTAAACCATTCTAATATCATCCCTATGAAAAATAAAAGAAATTTACAGTTCACAGATATTAAAGAAAAGGAAGCTGTAGAGGGCTATGATCACTTAAATTTTGCAGACATATGGCATTTTAAAAAGTACTTTTATTTAATAGGTATCTTTATTCAAGACATAGTCATGTTGTTCAAGATTTGTATATTTTTAACAGAATTTAATTTATAAAATGACAAGAAAAATAAATGTATGGATTAAAATAGTACAGAACAAACATATTAATTGTATAATTCATACAAATTAAACAATTTATGACATAAAAATATTTACAGTATTTACATTAGTCGGACTATTGTCCTCATCTTTGTCTCCATATTTGTCACAACATTTTGACCGTTGTACGCTCTGGCCTTCTTCAGGTGGTTGGAATTTCGAACTGAACCCTTTATTTCGATCACTGGGGTAGACTGTTCTAGTTCCACGAGCCATGTTTGATGGATGTCAGTTATCTCCTGCTAATTTTCCCTCTGAAAGTTCTCCACTGCCTTAACTGGGTATTGAACTCACACTCTTTGGGTCCTGTCACTGGATCTAACCAACGCCTTTATCCACTGTGCCATGTGGCCTTTATCCACTGTGTCATGTGTCCTCAAGGACACATGGCACAGTGGATAAAGGCGTTGGTTAGATCCAGTGACAGACCCAAAGAGTGTGAGTTCAATACCCAGTTAAGGCAGTGGAGAACTTTCAGAGGGAAAATTAGCAGGAGATAACTGATAACTGACATCCATCAAACGTGGCTCGTGGACCTAGAACAGTCTACCCCAGTGATCGAAATTAAGGGTTCAGTTCGAAATTCCAACCACCTGAAGAAGGACGGAGCGTACAACGGCCGAAACATTGTGACAAATATGGCGACAAAGATGAGGACAATAGTCCGACTAATGTAAATACTGTACATAATACCTCATCTCAGAAATATAGACAGACTATAAAAATATTTTTTTACCAGCATCTACCCAGAGCGTTTTTTTATCATATATATATATATATGTATATATATATATATATATATACACACACACACACACACACACACTACAGTTCAAAAGTTTGAAGTCAACCCCAGAATTAGACTGGGATGAACTTGACAGAAGAATGGAAAAAAGAAAAGAAAAAGAGCTCTTATACTCATTGAGAAAAGAATGGAATCAATTATCAAACTTATACTTTGAGAAACTTGCAGAGAATGCCAAAATTTTGTGCTACAGAAATCAAGGATATTTTGATGAGAGCAAAATTTAATCATAAATTGCTTTTTTTTCTTTTTGTCATAATAAAATTTCTAATAAAAAATCATGACTTATTTCCAAACAGTTCAAACTTTGTAAAATGGTTTATAATAAGGATTTCATGATTGTTTTAATCATTTCACCCCAAGCAAGGCAGGAACGCCACTAGTATGCAGGGTTTTACAGTGAATGAAAGTGAGAGAAAAACTGAGTATCAGGAGATTGGGGAAAGGATAAAAGCTGAACATGATTCAAGAAGATAGAAAATGGCGATTGACATTGCATTTAAATTTTTGAAAAATTTAGTTATCAGAGAAGCAAAAAAACAGAAGGGAGTTCCACAGGTGAGCATTGCGAGAAAAGAAACTGTTAGAGTAGAAGTGGCAGTTACATTTAACTATTTCAACAGTAAAAGCATGGGACCTAGATGTCAGTCTAGTGGCATGCTTAAATTCATGTAGTCAGGGCACCAGGAATAAAAGCTTGTCAGAGCAATTGCCCAGAACATTTTTATAATTTAATAAATGTTTATAAATTCATGAATAAAAAAATTATCTTTATATCTATTTTTTCTAAATTGGTAAATGATAAATATTGCATTGCATTAGTTTCAATTGTATTAGTTTTTAGAATTTTATAAATATAAAATTATTCTTGCAAACAAACAATCTAATGAATAAATAGTGTTTATTATTTTTGTTGTCAATTCTCAAGAACAAAGAAAATGTATAAATTCACTTTCATCATGTGTTCAGATTTTAGTAAAATTCTAATTATTGCTTTTTAAAACAATAAACATTGTCAAGGAGTGAAGGTAGTTAAAATAATAGCAGTGTCAAGGGAAAAACTGTCCTTTTGACACATCATTTTTTGTTGGCACAGAGCTTAATCATTGCTCTGTCATTTATGTAATATAGCATGACATGATATTGAGATTATAAACACCTGCGCACAATGGAGTGTGATTTTCAAATGAAAAAGAATGTAAAAACTCTAGCTTTTATTTGTTGTTATGATGATGATAATAAAGTTGACCAGGAGACCAAATTATGAGGCTTCAAAAATAAAAGTAACTGAAGAAATCTGGCAGTTTTACCAAAACCTAGTTTATTCAGACATAAAAAAATTCTATGTTCATGATATTTTACCAAAATAATTCAAATTTACATTACAGAAACATTTGTACTATTGTCCTCATCTTGGTTATTACTATCAGAATATTTCAGCCACTGTTTGCACCAGTCTTCTTCCATTGCTTCTTGATCCAGGTAATCTTCAGAGAATTTCACAATGAACCATTTATTTAATTTATGAGGGTAGAGTGTTCTCATTCCACTAACTATATCTAGGGATATCTCATTTTGTTATTATTTGGTACAGCTCAGTTTATTCTTGCCTTGTTCTTTGTTAATGATGTTCCCCCCTGTACATGGCTTGAGAGCCACTTGGCGGATATGTGGGGAAAATAACAGTTAACCCCAGACTTGAACAGGTTAAGATTGTAGTGACTGGAGATGCAGCCTCTTGGTAGTCGAACAGCATTTCGTGAGAAGAAGATGCTCAAGTGGAACTTACATTTCAATAATGAAATACAAAGGAAATAAAGGTGGTTTGCTACAATGTGCATGGCAGGTTTTAGCTATGAAGGCAATAAGTACTGGAACTGAGTCTAAGTCTGCACTAACTGGCTCAGGGATTGAACTCACAATTACTGTACCACCAAATACATGAACCAACACTTTAATACCCCCCCTTTAATCTATCATAATTTAGAAATTAAGGAATTAAAAGTTACCATTTTAAAATTAGTAAATATCTAAAGGGTGGATATTGGCCATCCTGGGTATGACAATAATCTATATCAAGTAGCAAGGAGGTTTTGAGGAGTGTGGAGCCACCTCTTAATTGCTGTTGTTACCCTATCCACCCTTGTCCGGTGCTGTGGTGTCTGTTAGGGTCCCAGCTGTGAATTAAATAAGTGACTCCAACAAGACTTGTGTGTAGAGAGAGAATTTATTTTGCGACCTTCCAACACCACGTGGTGGTAACCAACTGTCCCCACCCCTGTGTTTCCGCCTCGATCGTACCTCACTCATGGAGAAGGTACAAGGGGAACAACTTCACGTTGATTAACACCAGCTATAGGTGAATAGTGAACTCTCAAACTGGGCTAAAAAACTGAAAGTATAAAAACACATTTTCATATTAAAAAAAAAAAAAACTACCAGCAATAGATTTAAAAAAAAAAAATTAACTACAACAGTTTTTTGTAAAAGAAAAAAAATTACCATCAATAATTCTTATAAAAAGAAAAAAAATACTCAAGCTCCCAAGAAAATTAAATTTCAGCATTAAATGACCCATAAGTAGTTGATATGCTGTTAAACAAACAAAAAGTGGCTATTGGTACAGAAAATGGAATTGGTGAGCAAATTTCAAATTTCAGGATAGTCTGTTGTGTTCACTTTCACACTAATACCCTTGGAAAAGGCATGAATACATTTTTTCTACTCTCAACTCAAGATTAAAAAACATGGTAGACTGAAATCTCTAGCCTTCTCTGATAACTAGTCTAAGAGAAGAAAACTCTGAAATCAACTTGGAGAGAAGACAACAGGAAAACACTTCAGTGTCTTTCCAAAGATTTACAGCAACTCACAGATAAGAAATAAATGTAATCTGCAGTGTCTTGAATGCCAATATCCTGGAAGGCATGGAATTGAAAAAATAAAAAATATCTAAGACTTTTGTTTTGAATCCAATAATTTTACCAAGGTCAACTTTATTCAGTCACAGGTATTGTGTGATTGCTGTTTATTAACATTTATAATCAGTAAATATCTTCAGTTAACTCCATTGACACCTCATATTGACTTGGTTATGTTAGTGGAACCAAGAGAGAAATAGAGAGCAAGGGAGAATGTCACTGAATGAAGCCCAGGGCTGTATCTTTTATGGTCAACTCGTCAATTTTGGAAAGTGGTCAATTTCAAAGTGTGCCAATGACTGAGTGCTAATCACGATGTGGTGAGAGAACAGTTTTAGTGAGATAACAGTCACCAACAGACTAACTGGTTAGTTCCTTTTCCTCTTGAAAGTGAGATATCTGTCCCTACAAGTCCATCCTATCTGAAGGCAAAATACTGGCTAAATTGCATCCTGTTTGACCAGTAAGAGTCCTGCTGTCAAAATGTCTGCCTCAAAGACATGTCAACCCAACCTATCCACACATCTATCACATGCCAGACATCCTTCGGCCACTACAGATACTGCCCCTCACCCCACCGATATCACTCCCACAACTTAACAGCTTACTAAATTTGGACAAGGGACTATTTAAATGGTGATCACAGAGTGAAAATGAACAATGCCAAACATGGCTTCAAATAAATTTTCCACTTTTGATACTATTTTTGAGAATGCTCATTTAGTCACTGATTAGATATCAGTCACTTGTTACAGTAAGTATATATAAGTGTATATGTATGAGCAGACAGCTATAGTTCAATGT
>OZ038483.1:38540688-38600688 GCA_964036315.1 Acanthosepion esculentum | reverse complement strand
CACACACACACACATATATAGATATATATATACATAATGGCTAACCCCTCGTATTCAAAGATGCACATCTACTAGGGCGGCTAGCTAATTCCTATTGCAGATGCTCACTCAGGTGCATTTGTGTTTGTTCAACACCCAGAGAAACCACCTGTGGTTTATACTGGAACTATGTTGAGCAGACCTTAGATTCAGTTTCTTGGAGAGAGCAGGTTATCTAGCATGATCAACAGTCTGAACAAGGCCAGCGCGCTCAAATCCTCGGTCGCAATGATTTTGACTTTGTGCTAGCACAGCTAACGATGACCTCCAAAAGTTCTGTTTACCCAATTTCATTCACAAGACTTGGGTCAACCTGTGGCATAGTTTTTAAGCACTGCATGTTGGGATTGACCTCAGTCCAGACCAATAACATCAGGGAATCACCTTCCTGGCAAATCAACCCTGGTGAGATTCAAACCCAGGTCTCATGGTCAGGAAGCAAAAGTTCTAAACACTCAGCCAGGATTATGACAGCATTCACCAACTTAAACCAGGAGACTGACCAGAAGATTCCAAAGTCATCTGGGGGCCGTGGTTGAAGCCAGTGGCGATTTTATTGAATAAATTTACTCTTTAGTATTTCAAGATATTTTTGTGTACTTTTGGTAAATACATCTGTTAAAATGAGATGTCAGTATTATTTTTTATTTTTGCTTAATTTGGATGACAATTTATCCATCACGCTCTCTCTCTCTCTCTCTCTCTCTCTATATATATATATATATATATGTATTATTTAATACTGTGCATTCTTTGTGTATGATGATTTTTCATCATTTATACCATTGCACTAGGGCTTGGAGAATTTGACACTCACAAGAGGACATAGTATAGGCAAGATTGTCAGAGAGAAACACCAAGTAACCTACTTAACTAGCTTCTTTAAATGGATGAAAGAACAGAGAGTGGGAAGGATAGTTAAAAAAACACAAATTTTTAAGAGCTAGAAAGGATAGGAAGCTGTGGAGAGACATGATAGACCATTTCCTTAAGGGACATGGCATATAAAAGATGTGTGTATGTGTGAAAAGTTATAGGTCCTCTAATAGATAGTTTTGTTTCTCATGAGATTGTACTTCTATGTTTTATGTCCATTAAGGATGTAGGCAATCATGGCTCTCCACAATTTCCTATCATTTATAGCTCTTAGTAACATTTGTCTTTTTCCTCATCTCCACCCCCCCCACGTTTCCCAATAAATTCACACAAGCTTCTCAGGTAGGTGATCCACTACTTCCTCCTGTCTTTTTTGCTTTTGATACACCCTGTGAGAGTTAAGTTTTCTATGCCCTCCTTCTTCTCTATGTGTCCAAGAAATTTCACCTGACTCTTTCTGACTCTGAGTATAATTTTCCTTTTTGTTTCAGTTCTCCTTCAGACTTCCTCATTGCTTACATGCTTCATCCATGGTATTTTTTGCATCTTCTTATAGAACCATATTTCGGTTGCCTCCAGTTTTTTCTTCATCTGTGAGAAATTCATCCATCTTTCACAACTATATAGGAGGATTGATATTACATAGCAATTATTCACTTCTTTATTTCTAATGAAATTTTCCTGCTTCCTAGTACTTTGTTTAACTTTTGGAAGGCATCTTTTGCTATGTCATTGCATGTTTGATTATTGGTGTCACATTTTCCATCTTCTGTTAAAATACTTCCCAGTTATTTAAACTTCTGTACTTGCTTGATATTAACATTTCCAATTTGAAGTTCACATCTTGGACTTTTATTTACGCAAGTTGATATTTTCAAATGCTGGGAAAATCTTCAGGATATATGAGCAAATATTTTAGTTTCAATTTGTAATATTCTGCCCTTATTAAAAATATTGCTATTAACTTTTATCATGCATACAATCTCAGTCTTAACAACTTTTTATTTATGACTAAATCAAAAACTATGTCATAGAAACAGATATTTTGATTAAAACAATATCTAATATTTCTGAAGATATTATTATTTTGCAGCTTAATACAAGTTCCTCATTGTATAACTATCTTTGGTTTTTCAGTCATTCATTATATTTTTGTTAGACAAGGTGCAACACAAAGCTTTATTTAAAAATAAATCAAAAAAATATATCCATACAAACAACTTAAACACAATATTCCATGTATTAGAATAAAGAATTATTTTATTATTTGGCATGTTAATATGGACTTCCTGCCAATCTATGACGTTCACAGTGATTTTTTAAAACTTTTCTAATTTTTTGACTTTAAGATTACTTGCAGTAGGTTTTATTGCTTCCCAGAGACCTTCATTATTCGAATTTTGTTTTCCTTACTTGTATAGATGTCTCTTTTTGTTGTAACCTAAGGAAGGTTACTGAATAGAATAATCACACAAAGATTGGTAATGAACGATAATACTTAGGACTTGAACAACATATATAAGATTCACCAGCAGTGCGTAGAAGAAGTAGTCAACTGCTAGACGTGAGTCAAGTGAATTCCACAATGAATCTCCAACTGCAGACCAACATACAGTATTTACTACTGTATTTATGTGAATGAGGACATACCCATTATCATCCATAGGTATGCTACAATACATTCAATGATGGACCACAAGTTTACTCTTGGAATTAATATCTGATGAGTACTACATTAATATGAAACCTCTTTTGGCAAGGTGGGCAATAGTCAGTTTTGCAGATGGTGAAAGAACATTTTCTTGTTTGAATATATTCTTTAGCTTAAAGCTTTTTGGTTGTGATTTGTTATCACTCAAAAAATGTCTTCTCCAAGAACTTATATTAATTCCCTACATTTATCTTGATACTGTCATCAACTTTAAAATGTCCTATTATTTTTCCTGCCTATAATATTAGCCCAAAATGTTACTCCACATCTTTCTCTGATAGCTTCAGAATTATCAGTGAAATGTACATCCTCTAGCCCAGCATTTTCAATTTGTTTTCCTGTGACTCACAGCAAGAACCATATTTTGCAGTGTGACCCATTATATGTACATGTAATAAATCAAAGACAAACTCTGTTCACTAAATTCATTTATTTAGCATCGACAATTTATATGTATATCTCTTATGATCTGCACATATTGGAATTGTATGTATCTATATGTATTATCTATTTGTATGAATATAAAATAATTACTTTTAGAAAAAACAAATTTAAAGGCAATTCTGACACAAAGGTAAAGTAAATAATATTTGAAAAAAATATTTAATGTAATAGATGTAATTGTTTGTTCATAATCAGATGATTCCAATTGGGAACACAAGAAGACAATGCTACATGCATATCAGGTGCAGTGTTGAGCCTGTTTCTGTCCTTCATCTTAAACTGAGTTAATATGGAAAATCTCAGTTCACACAAGTAAGTAGTTGTAAAAGCAATAGTAATAAAATAGCCTTTTTACTCAGTAGTGGAAATTCCTCTTTGTTCTTAATTCAAAACAAGATACATAAACTCAATTAGAACAGACTTTATATATATATATAAAAAGGTAAAAGACAATAGGAAAACTGTATTATTAGCCAATACATTTCATCCAATGTGGACTTTTTCAAGGCAAAAACGAAATAAATTTATTGTAAACAATGTAACTATTAACAACAAACAAAATGTCCTTTAATTTAAGAATTTAAAAAGCGCTATTGTATTCATATTGTCAACTGAAAATTATGTCAAGTTGACAATATGAATACAATAGCATTTTCTAAATTCCTCTAGTTGTTAAGGACATTTTGTTTGTTGTTAATAGTTACTTTGTTTTCAATAAATTCATTTTGTCTTTGCTTTGGAAAAAGTTCACACTGGACGAAATGTGTCGGCTAATAATACAGTTTTCTTTCCTATTGTCTTTTACCATAATACATATTGTCTTTATTTGCAGGTTAAGTCTGAGAAAATTTTCATATATATATATATATATATATATATATATATATATATATATATATATATATATATATATAATACAAGCTTAACTCAGTGAAAAACTAGTGATGATTTATGAGTGCTGTGCAACATCTAGAGTTGTTTATATTCTGCACATTGCTCTCACGTATGTATTTTTCTTTTTTCTTTCTTTTTTTTTTTGTCACAACCCATTTTATTTATCTTGTGACCCACTGAAGTATCGGGACCCACAGTTTGAAAAATCCCTGCTCTAGCCCAGCCATCAAACCCATCCAATGTAACTCTGTAGCCATTTTTAAATATAGCTTGTTCTGGTAGAAGGTCACAGTCTTAGAGTACCAGTTAGAATTAAACTTTGATTTTTTTGCAAGTTTGTTAACCAATTATGATATGCTTTTAAATATTTACTCAGCTTAGCTTAGACTGGTTCAAGGCCATAACTCTGTGTCACCCCATGCGTATTAATCTCACTGATATACATGTAATGATCTTCAAGAGTAGCTTGCTTACTATAATTCTGCAATAGGTGTCCTATTCTTTCACATATACATACATAGACAGATGTATGTTTGAGCTAACTTATATATAAACACAAATGCATTAATGGATGTAAATTTAACAAGTGTGCAAGTCAGAGTACCTAATTAAATGAAAGATTAGGATAAAAGAGCATCCAGGGGGTACATTTTCAATAATTCTAGCAATTTTCTTATCTCCTCTAATATATTCATCACAAATATCTCCTGAAGCTATATTCTTCACACAGCTACAAATGAATCAGTAAGACATAAAGTTTACCAACATAATAATTCCTTGCAGGAACTTCACAGAAGCCAAAAAGGACGTTATTTGTACAGGGACAAGTGTTATTCTATTCTCATTGCAAGGATTTCACAAATATCTTGATAAAGGCTCATTAGACAGTAGTTCTTTTCTGCTCAATGAATTTATTGAAACATAAATCTTTTTGTAAAGTCAGTACAGTTTCTTCTCTGTGGCAAAGTTTCTGTTAATTTCAACTTAAGATGAGTTTTTACATCTAGATTCAAAACCTAAAATTACTTTCATAAAAAATAAAAAGTGTATACATTTTAAAATGGCAGTATCTTCACGCAAGATTTTTTTAAAGAATAATACTGAACAGTACTTATGACTTTTCATTTTGAAGGGACCACTCTGGCAATTTTCCGATTGTTGCATCCTGACTGGTAGCAAGGAGTCTGAACTCTTTGATAGCACTTAGAGAGTCTTCTCTTGTCAACAGTCACATAATAGAGAAGAATTTGCAGTGACATGGGTAGGTGTCCTTGCTTGTAATTCTGCTAGACAACCCCACCTTCTAGCCAGTTTGAATTGCCATAGACATTGGACAGTAATAATTATTTGGGCCATTTTCTCTTGATAATATAGTCTTCATCTTTTATTGTTCTCTCTTTTTAATAATATTTTTTTTCCTCATATTCTCTCACACTCAGTAACCTCTTGCATTTTAGTAGCTTTTTTGCCTTGCTTGAGGTGAAATAATTAAAAAAACATTAAAAATTTACCATTGTCAACATAAACTGTTTCATATATAAAGTTCTATTAGACCACAAACTTAGAAATGGATTCCCTGATTAGGTGCTATCCAAAAATTACAGAGAGTGTGTAACTAAAAAAGAATGATGATTATTGCCTAGTCTGTGTTGTTCCATTTGAAGTAAATCTTTTGAGTGTGTATAAAATTATCTAACAAATGTTTCTGTGATATTCAAATCTCAGGTGCATACTGTTCAAATTTCCTCTCATTCTGGATAGCACCAAGTACACACACATACAAGTATAAAATTTAGTTTTAATTTTTACTTAAAACATTTTTAAAGAAAAGACATTTTTTATATGCAATATTTTTATATAATTACATAAAAGATTTTTAAATAATGTAGATATGTAGATTAGAGTTCTGAAAACAGTTTCATCAAGTCCTTTTTTTTTGTTACTAATTTTTCACCCAATATAAGACTCAAGCACCACTCAGTGAGGTTGCGATATGAAAGTAAAAAGAGGTAAGAAGTGCACTTTATGAGTATATGCAGGAAAGATAACCATTAACCCTAGACTTGAAGATTTTTAGATTGTAATAATCAAAAAAAGTATCCCCCAGGGGTCTGTTCCACAAAGTAGCAGTTCTTAGGAAGAAACTGTCCAAATGGAAATTCCTTCTTACTAATGAAATAGAATGGGAACGAGGACAATTCATCCCAGAGTACATGGTATAGTGAGTCTTAAATACTAAGTTCTAAACTGGTGGAGCAAAGGAATACAGCTCGTCAGAATATTTCTGCAATGTTTGACCTAAATTTTGCTTTTACTTTTGAATGGAATCATTACTCAGAACAAATGCCATATTTTTCAAGACATACTATTCATACACTAACATATAATTTTTGGATTGGAATACAATCTTTGGAATAACACTTTTCTGAGAATAAATAAAACTATCTGTGAGATTATTTATGTAAATTTTTTCTTTGATCTCAGGTTTCAAGTTTCCAGAATTTATCTATTTTATAGCAGCTATTATTTATTGTGCTTTGGAATTGTGTGTCATCTGGTGCATTATCATGTATAATAATCACATCGTGCCCCGACTTCATTTTATGAATGTGAGAGTCAGCACACAGATGCAAAGTGCTTGCAAAACACACTTTGAAGCTGGTTATGTTGTGTTAGCATAATTTCAAAATTTGTCACCAATAGCAAAATAAGCATCAACATGTTCATTTATTCATATTTTATACTCATATTTTTTTATATCAGACCAAGTACACTATCATTGAAAAACTTACAAAATCACTTAATATTTGTGAACAGGAGGAAAAGAGAAGAATAATTTCTCTCTCAGATCTGGGGTGAACTTTCCTACCTATGAACCTTGATTCATAATATCTTTAATGTTGAAGAATTATACTAGCAGCATGTGATAAATTAGTTTAATATTTTCTGTTTTTATTTATTATTCTTATACATGGGATTAATTTCATTGATAATTAAAGATAGTATTGTAGCAAAAAACAGCCTCCACTATATATCATTACTATGTACATACAGAGATAACACTATGTATTACTTTTTTGAATTAAAGGTTTTTTATTCAGCCTTGAATAATTATGAAGGATAAATAATAAATTTTATGCTGTAATTATTTATAAGTGGTTAGACTTAAACAAACAAAAACAAAATGAATCCATATTAACTGTCATATTATGTATATGCAGTAACTAGTAATTAATTCAGTTATGGCGGTGACACAATAGAGTAATGGAGAACTGAGTTCAAATTCCAGTCGAATCCATTACATTCACTTACATGTTAATGCCCTTGGGAAAGGTATGAATCCTCTTCTTCTTCCTCCAGCTATGGGTAAATAGCAGGACAGACCGGGTTCTATAGCCTTGGATAGCAACTGGTCTACCAGAAATAAATGGCAACCTACTGCAGGAAAAAAATCTGCCTCGTCAGTCATGTATCAAAAGATACATGATTGCCCAAGCGTGTATCATGTATGGCACATGACTGACTAATGATTCGCTTATCTTTTGAGTTAAATTCAGTCCTGTATAAATTGGCTAATAATTTCACATCTAACCCAGTTTGTGTTTTTCTATATGTTATGTTTTGCATATCTCTCTGCATAGTAGTAGCTGTAGTACAGTTCTCCGTGTCCTGAATACCAACCGGGTTTGCTAGGTATAACTGTCCCATGTTCGCCAGTTGTTCTCTATTTATACTATCTAATTTGCATACAATACTACACTATCTTTTAAACAGAGTAAAATGGAGTAAAATTCAAAATTATTTAAAATGGAGTAAAATTCAAGTCCTTTTTAATTATCGCCTTTGCTTGTTTATTTTACTGAATTCACTTCTTATGGCCATTTTATTTATTTAACCTGAATTTTAAAACTTTAATTCATTTCAATGATAATATTGTGACAAAGCAACTTTTAGAAGCAGAGACAAAAAAAAATTGAAACAATTACTTTTGTATTTCAGAGGTGACTAAATTCACAATCTATATGTGTTGTAGCATACCTATAGACAATAATTGGTATGTTGCTATTAACACAAATACGGTAGTAAATACTGTATATTGTTCTGCAGTTTGAGATTTATTGTGGAATTCACTTGACTCACTTCTAGCAGTTGACTACTTCTTCTACACACCGCTGCCAAATCTTATATGTGTTGTTCTTGTCCTAAGTATTATCGTTCATTACCAACCTTCTCTAGGTTACAACAATATTTAAGGAAGTTTTTAGCTTATCATTGGATTTACTCCTGTATTACCACTATTAGACATTGCTTTGGCTATTTTCTTCCAAAAAAATTTCTAACCAGAAAATATCTGCTATTTTTTTGTAATTTTTTTTACCTAACATTTGTTTGAACACTCTGTATATGGGGCACTGAAAATCAAGAAAAATAGTTTGCTATTGATAAGGAATTAAAGAATTCTTTCAGTGAGTGAAGCCTGTGAGTCTTGGCAAAGATCATCCTTCTTTGAACTTTGTGGACTGGCAATACAGAATCACAAAGAACTGTACCAAATAGTAGAAACAACATCACTTGAGGATTTCCAACAGCAGCAGCAATTAAAATTGATATCACATGTAACTCAAAGAGGAAATAATAACATAATCAAAATATTGATATTCCACACTACTTCAGATAAATGGTTAGGAAGGAAACCCTCATTGTTAGAAAGAGTTATAACCTTTAGTAAACTTGAGAAGTTTAGTTTTTTGAAAATCTGTTTTAATATAAGATTTTATAAATTCCAACCAAGCTGTTTGGTTGATTAGAGTCAAGTGTTTTCTGTATGCAAATGGATAATTTTACCATTACTGTTAATAACCAATCCGTCTCATTTAACTTAGGAAACATGAGATGAAAGCGTAAAAGTTACCAGAAAGTGAAGATATCACTTACAGTCTGCAAATAACTTTTCATTGAAATATCTCATTCTGATTTGATTTAAATATTTGTTTTAATCATGTAATAATCCATGTAGCAGAAATGTACTTTCTTTTTTTTTTTTTTACTGTTGGTCACCCAATACAAAGCCCAAGAGCTGCTCACGGTAAAGGACTGTTTTATGTAGACAACAGTTGATCCTAGACTTGAAGAGGTTAAGATTGCAGTGATTGGGGGAAAGTATCCTCTCGGGTGTCTGTTCCACAAAGTATTTTTTCTTGGGAAGAATAGAACTTCTTTCTCACCAATGCAATACAAAGGTAATCAGGATGATCCAAACCTGAGTACATGGTGTGCCTTAGCTTTAAAGATCTGAACTGGTACAACTAAGGAATATATATCACATTATTTTCTATGGAAATAACAATACAGTAGAGAGAGGTTTGCAACATGGAAAATAATTCATCACCCACAAGGACACTTTTGAACTCTGTCAAGGTTGGAAAGTGGGGATTGAGCAGCTCTAGCCTAGGTATGGCAGCAATACACAATTTTAGCCTGATCTGACTGCATTGCGATGTATTGATTTAATTTTTTAATTATCTGATTGATACCTCTGATTATGAATAAACTTGAATAATCATGATCTTAAAACTGCTCATGAAATTTAAACTAGATTGCTTAGGGGTGTTGTGCTGAACTTCAGCTGGCAGGCATTGTGGCTTTGTCATGACCAATTATTTCCCTTATTTATAAGTTTCATTCAGTTGATAGGGAATTTAAATTCTAAATGATAATTTTCTAACTCATTAAATAAATGCCTGCCAACAAATTTGAACAGAATCAATACCATCAAATTTTATTTCATACCTTTGCATTGTAATGAATTGATCAACTTTTACATTGTTGCCCATTAGCAAGCATCTGCAGCCAGTTTTCTTCCTTACCTTCACTGTAACATACTTAAATCTATATATATATATATACATAATTTGAAAGAATTTGTCTGTTCACTATATACAAACAATTAATTTGATGTACAGCCCTCAAATTTAGTGTTTACTGGGTCTAATGAAGATTTTAACATAAAACTTTTGTTCCTTATGAAAAAAGAGGAGATGTACTTTTTTTCTGTTATATTGTTTTATTTTTAACAGTAACAATTACTGCTTTTAACCATTCCATGTAAGACTATAATTTATCATTTTTTACATGAATAATAATTGTGTACTTTGATAATAAGAAATTTTGCTGAAAAATATGTTTTCTACTTTTCATGGTATTTTTCATTGAAAACTTACCAAGAACAAATAGACTATATTTTCTTTTTCTTTTAGTTGACTAACTGTTCTATATATCTTTAAGCAGTTACTGCAAATAAAATAACGTATTCATCCTCAGCTGTGTACCTGATTGGATATAGGAGGTCTTACTTCAATAAATGGTAGTTTGATATTATTGGTGATGTTTTCATGACACATCTTAGTCATTGTAGTGATCTAGGATGGCTAGTTCTACTGACTTGTGCTTGATATACATACCGGTTTTTCTCAGTAGTGATTGTGGCAGCTGCTAGTACCTGAAGTAGGAGGTTAGTAAAAAAGGACAAACACATTTGAAAGCAAGTGAAAACATTTAATTGGAGCCTCTAGACATAGAGTAATAAGTGATTTAGTTTTATTCATCTCCTAAAAAATGAATGTGAAACTTTAGTCTATTTCACTAACATGTCTGCCACCTATACCCTGATGGTAAAACACAGGTCTGCTCTGTGTCAGTTTATAGCAGCTGCTGATGGACTTAAGGCCTGGTATGACCTTCTTTAAGAGTGGGCATATGCAGTTAGTTACTATTTGTTTTAATCATTTCACCCGAAGAAAGGCAATAAAGCTACTAAGATGCGAGGGGGTTATTCAGTGTGAGAGGATATGAGAATGATTATTAAGGAGAGAGAACAATAAAAGGACAATAATTAAGAAGTCAGAAGATAACGATTGACATTGCATTAAAATTTTTGAAGATCAAAGTTGACTGAAAAGAAACTGAAATTAGTGCTGTTTCTTGATTGGCTGATTTTAATGTTATCCAATTTTGGGTCCTTTTCTTTTCTATTGTGTATTTCCTGACAATTTTTACATGTTTATTCATAAAAATTATATTTTGGTAATATACAAACTAATAATATTTATGAAAATGATAGTTTGGTAATATATTTCATATTCATAAAATTAGTGCTGTTTCTTAATTGGTTGATTTTTGCTTAAGTTGATATCCCAGAGCTCATCAAAGTTTACTTTTGTAACATCCAAGTTTACATTGTTTGAATTAATTTATTAAATGATTCAGTAATCAACTTTCTATCTTGCTTATCATTTTCTAACAAATCATCTTTTTTCAAAAGTGATTCTACTCTGTCTTCTTAAAGATTTCATTTGAAGTCATAATTATTTCAAACCTTTTATGAAGTTCCATGTTAGTTCCATTGCAGGAACAGAAAGAGAATGCTCAAGATGCCCTCTACATTGAATTCTTGTTCATGTTGAAACATTCTTGGATAAAAGAGTTTGTGAAGTAGTTAAAGCTGTAGATTAAAATTTACAAAGTGTGTGCCTCCAGGAAGAGAATGGTATGTCAATAAAAGTGACATAAAACATAACACAAGATGTTCTGGTAGAGCCATGGTTAAATGCAATTGGCAGAAATGCCCATCAAACAGAATTGACAAAGTTTCCAATAAATAATAACAAGAGAAAGAAAAGAACAGGGAAAAAATAATATTAACCAAGCAAACAGTATATGCAATACAAAACAGGCAAATACAAAATGATAAATAAAGCAAAAGGGGGTTCCCAAACTAAGAACGGTGTGACGACATAAAAGGGATACAGACAAGTGATTGCAGCATTCTAACTTCAAAACAAGAAAGAATTGAGCTAATTCAGATGAAACTGAAAAGTGACCTATCTTATTGGCTACAAAGAAATCCCAGCATGAATCTGTATGTTTTGTCTATAAATTAGAGGAGGGGGGTGTTATTGTTGTCATTCCACCCATGATTGGAACAAACAGTTCTTTAGCTTTTACTACAACATAATCTAAATGGTGAACCTATATTATTATATTAACATGAGTACAGCTAGGGTTATTTGTTCTTGATTTAAAAGATGCCAAGCTGTCAAGGACACTATTCTGCAGACTGAACGCCCCACAGATTGTGCCAGTATAATTAGGTAGATAGGAAGATTGGCATAAAAATGAAAGCAAATTCCATTTTTAGAATTTATGAAAATTTATTTCAGTTTTCAAAGAAAAACTTCATAAATAACCTAAAGATAATTTTCTTTTCTGTGAAAAATGGTTTATTTATGAGGAATTAACTTATATTTGAATATAACAAATTCAGCTGGAATTTGAACTTAATCCATCTCTTCTTCCCCCAGCTATGGGTTGAATAACAGGACAGACTTGGTTCTTTAGCTTTAGGTGGCAACCAGTCTACTGCAGAAAGAGATGACAACCTCCTCCAGGAAAAATCTTCTGCCTAGTCAGTATAAAAAGACACATGGTCACTCACACGTGTATCACAAATAGCACTTAACTAACTGAACATATATTTCAAAATCTGAAGAGCAAATTTAGCTAAGAAATGACCTTCAAAATTTCCAACACACTTATGCATAATAGAAAATATTATGCTAAATATTTCTGAAATGATATCACTTTTTTTCCAGGTTTGCAAATGTCTGCGTGTATCACTGCTTGAACAAACAACTGGTCATTCATTTTCTCTCAGACGTATCTTTTCTGCTTGCATCTATGAAAAATGTTTTACCATATCAGGGGTATGGTAACATTGATATTCAAGGGTTAAATTTATCATCTCAAATAATTTGCAATACTACCAATGTCCTCAAAATTTGTCAAGCTTTTGGCAGCATTCTTTAGGACGAGCTCAAAATTTTGAGTGGCCCATGTGTTTCAAGATCACTCCTGTAGTAGGAAGGTAAATATTCGAGATGGCCAAATACAAGTAAAATGTAGGAAGAATTAAGAATCCCTTTTATGAGCACTAACCTCTGAACAATAGATTAGCTCTTTCAAATGACTGTAATCAGTTATGGAGTTTTACAGAAGATTCTGACAGAAAAATTGAACATGTATTGTGCTGCTGTAAAGTTTATTTCTCAGCTCTTGACAGCCAATCAAATCAGCAGCATCTTGATCACTGTGTGCATTCTCAAAGAATCTATTCCAAAAGGAATGGTAATGGTAATATTAACCATTTCCTTATCAGCAAACATTTGACATTTATTAACTTAGCAAGCGTTGTTATATTTAGTTGGAATTTATAAAATCTTTCTATTAAAAAGATTTTTTAGGAAAATAGATTTCTCAAGTTCACTGTTATTGCTCTTTCCAGCATTTATGTGGGGGGGTCCTTTCTAACCTTCTGTTTGAATTAGTGGGCAACACCAACACTTTGATTATATCATTATTTTCTATTCAAGTTACATGTGCTATCCATCTTAGCTGTTGCTGCTGTTGAAAGTCTTCAGGGGATGGTGGTCAAAGTTAAATAATATACAATTTATACTATTTACTGCATTAATAGTTTATTGATTTATTCTATGCATATAATAAGAAGGTATGTCAAGAACAAACAATATTCTTGAACCTTCCTCTTCAGTATAATTCAGGGGCAAAATGTTCATGTGTTATGAAAATGAAGAAACAGTAACTCTGTCCATTAAAAGCCATAAATCCAAATCACTTGTTATATTTCTTTCCTTGTATCGAATCCATATTATAAGTTTGTCAAAACAAAGAAGAAACCTCCACTTGTATATTTTGTCTTCTGACAGGAATTAATACAAACATATGCACTGATCATCTTTCTCTGTGTACATCATAAGCCACAAAATGCCAGATTTTGTTGACAAATATGCCTTGGTGATTCTTTCTGCTTGCATCTGCCTGTGCAGTTGGTTTGGCTATGGATTATTCTGCACAATGAGCTTATAAGGTGTTATATGCAGAATTCCCACTAATCTCATGACTAGAGTCCATCCAAATGTACAAAGGGTTTTTTTGATTAATTATTGATTCTTGACTAGAAAATCTCTCACCTTATTTCTGTTACTTTTTATGAGGAGATGCTGAAAAGTTCTCAACTTGAACCACCTTTCCAAACTGACCTCAGAATTTTGAGATATGGTTTCTTGGTCATGTGATTAGATGCTCGAAAGTGGGTTGAACTGAGAAATTCTTCAGCATTTTTCTCTCGTATTCAGAATTCCTGATACAAGATATGATAATAGGTATGAAAATATTACCTATAGGATCTGTGTGACATGTTCCTTCAGGTGTGGAGGTTCATGGCTCTCCACAATTTTGTGTCCTTTGTAACTCTTAGTAAAGTTTTTCTTTTTGCTATCCCTCCCCATCTTTTTGTCTTTTTGTAATCTCAACTAATCCCTGTTCTGCCAACCATTTACAAAACCTCATCATGTAGGTTATTCACTGCTTTCCTCTGTTCCTCTTGCTGTCAATATATCCTGTGAGTGTCAAATTATCTAAGCCTTCTTTCCTAATGTTTCATTTGCAGAAAGCATTATACAATATATCCACTTATAATCTTGTAATTCTTAGAAATTTATACGAGTTTAAAGTAACCAAAGAATTTTGCATGGTAATATATATATATATATATATATATATATATATATGATCTTTTTGTGTTCACAAATACGTTTTTTCCTGTAAGTTTCCCCAACATATTCTGGGAAGCAGTTGTTACAGTTTATTTTATACATAGCGGCTTTAGAATTTAAATAAAAATTGACATACAATACCACCTACTAACTCTTTGACATCTACTATCCAAAACAATTTATCCAATATTGACAATATCAAAATAATTACAACTACATCCGAAACTATTATGAATATGATCAGGACCAAAAATAATAATTCTAAAGCACAACTGTTCCTCACCATACACTCAGGAAACTTGTAGAACCTTGTGAATATATATACATATATATATATATATATATATATATATATATATATATATATATATATATATATATGATAGTTGTATATTTAGGCAGCAATCCTTCTTTTATGTAAGTTTCATTAAAAACGACAGACAAGATACTACGGTTAAGTTTTTTATTTAATTTTTCTAGTGTATGAAAAAGAGCTTTCTTTTCTGGACAAAGTGTGTGTAAGAACTGATTTGTAAGTACTGATTTGATTAAATCATCAAGGATGATTTAATCAAATCATCCTTGATAATGGCTAAAGGTATAGCCGAAAGCGCTTGGAAATATAAAACATTTGGACAGTTCTTACACACACTTTGTCCAGAAAAGAAAGCTCTTGTTCATACACAAGAAAAATTAAATAAAATATTTTATATATATATATTATATATATATAAAATGAACATTATGGAAAGGAGTCCACTTCAAAATAATAGTTTTTTAAAAGTTATAACCAATAAGAAAAGCAAAAACAATTATATTTTTAAACCTCTACAAAAAGTATGGAACCTGAGATTTATTCTACCTGTGGGTCAGACTTTGAATGCGCATTCAAATCTGTGCAGACAGCTTGACCATTTCTGTTAAAGAAGAAATCTCAAAGAGAAAACCTACAACCTCAAGATCTTACTGACATCATTTCAAGTCATTGGACTATGGCATGTGAATCCTTATCTTAAGGGGAAGGTCAACACGTCTATACATACTACATTTCACTATGATCTAAGGGCTATCATACACAACTGTGACAGATATATGATGTACTCTTAAATTTTCATTCACAAAACCAAGTTATGATATAAATCAGAGGTTATTTAGTAACCATTCTTCCAATACATCATCGGTAAGAATTTTTTCTCAGTTTCATAAAGATTAGCGTTCACTTTTCATGGTTACAGTTAGGCATTCAAATCTGTCAAGCCTTCCAGATTTAAAATTTATTGTGTTCCAGTCTGTCAAGTTCTTATTTGTGTAAATAATTATATTTATTTGTTGTTTTGGTAATGTTTAATCTCTTAAAAAGTGAAATAGATAATATATTTATTTCTTGTTTTATAATATTATGAATAATAAATACGTGTTTCCATAGTTATGTATAAAATGGTAAATAATAAAGATTGCAATGTAGTTGGTTTTACATATTTTATTAATTTTGCAATTTTTTTTATAAATTTTTGAATAAAAAGATTTCTTTTCAAATTTATTTCCTTTATAAAATGGTAAATGAAAAATATTTATAAAAGGTAAATAATAAACATCACATTGTATTTGGTTCACAAATTGTTATAAACAAATATTGCTGAGGGAGTCAAAAGTGTATACGATAATAGTGGGGGGGTCAAGGAATAATCATCATTTTGACCCACTGTTTTTTTGCAGGTATGAAAGTTAAAAATTGGCGTTGTTTTTCTATTTAAACGTCCTACGAGGCTGGCATCCCGTTCCCACCCCTTCACCGTTGAAACTGTTAGATGTAGACGTCTCTTCTACTCCAATAGCTTCATGTCTCGCACATCTCGCCTATGGAACTCCCTTCCCTATTACTGTTTTCCTGACAAATACAATCTCCAACGGTTTAAGTGTAGCATCAATCGACATCTCCAGTTGCCTTGATCCATCCACTTCCCTTCTCCATATCCTTTCATCTTTCATTCCTATCTGCTCTCGCTCCAAATCTTCTGTAACCCCCTTGCCTTGATCGACCCACTGTCTTTCTCTTTCTCCACATCCTCTCCTTTACCACTCCTATCTGCTCTTCCTCCAAACCTTCTGTAACCCCTTGTGTGCTAGTGGCTTCCAGCCTTGCTTGGGGTGACATGCTTAAAAAAAAACAAAAAAAAAACTAAAAAAACCTACAAAAGTACAGGAATCCCTCAATTAGTGTGTTTAACATGTACATCGGTAACTATAAAAGACATCAGTTTTCAATTACTATGGTTAAACTGAAGAATGTTTTACAACACTAATCAAATTTTGACATATAAAAAGTTTAGCACACTAATCAAAAACACAATAATTGAGAGATGCCTATATATATATATATATATATATATATATATATATATAGCTATCTTAATGTTTCAGTGTTTACAAGACATCCTGGAAACTCAGAAAATATGGTATCCAAGAGAATTATTTCCAGATGCAAGTATCTATCTTGTCTAGTACAGAGTTTATGAATCCTTAAACAAATCTTCATGTTGTCTCCAAGGAGCAATTGCGAGTCTCTTACATAATTCCATTTGGCTAATCAATTCAGATGATATAACACCTTATTCTCTAAGGTGATCAGAACAGAGTTCACAGAAACTGAAATTGCTCTCTGAAGACTTAACCCCTGAGCCAAAGTGTTGGCATACATGACATAACACTTCTAAAAACTGCACCTTATTTCAAAACAATAACTTCTTTTGCAAAAACAAAAATGGTTGGTCAGTTGATATCTTTGTTGAAGAGTTCATCAGAAAATAATTTATCAGTTTTTTATTATTTCTTTTTGTATATTTTCTATGTGCGTGTCTAAGTTTTTTTATTTGTTTTGTCTTCATGTTCTTTCTTTCTGTTGTCTAATTCCTCTCCTCCTGGGCATCATGTCCATCTGTATAACCTTTCACTTTTTGTTCTTTATTATATCTTTCTATCTGCACCCACTAGCCACCTACTTACTTTTGCTACCATCTTTCCTCTTGTGCAATGATTGTATATGAACAAAAGTAAAGTTCTTCATGGCAAACAGAAGTTTTATTAATTTCTTCTATCTGTTTGGACCTGTTTTGTTTTTTTCTTTCACTTTCAACTCTAGTTATTAAATTTTTACCCTGAAAAGTAGTCAGTTTCCTTTTTAGGATCCAAAACTTTTATTATGTTTTCTTTTTGCGAGTATCTTTTTTAAATCCTCAAATGCTAAGGTGTCTTTGAATTCACTATTCTTTTTACAAAGTTCAGCAAATGGTTCTATTAAGTTGTTGTATTTCGGCAGGTATCCATTATAAAAATTAATCAATTCTAAAAAGGATTCTAATTCTTTTTTATTAGAAGATAGAGATACCTCTGAAATTTTCTTTATTAATTTTGGATCTGGTGCAATAACATCTTTTGAAATCTGGTACCCCAAATATATTGTACCCTGCCTGAAAATAAGCTCATTAAACTATTTGTAAAAAAAGGCAAATCAAGTTGGCTTTCTGCATATTGCCAAAATGTCTTCTAACTTGTTTTATATTTGTTTGTCAACATTTCTCTTAATTTTTTCTTCCCCATCCTCCCCATTAGGTTTTCATTTTTCTTTTGTTCCAATTTTCTTGCTTTTTCTTTCCATATTTTTTTTTTTTTACACCTTAATCTTTCTATTTTAATTGTCAATCATTTCCTTTTATCATTGTCAAATATTGTCAACCTCTCATTCCATTTTTTAAAAACTTCCATTCATCCCAAATAAGGCAATAATGTCAATAAAACACAAGAGGCTGCTGGGCATGAAAGAGAATGTGAAGATTTTAGAAGGAACTGGAAACCCACTCCTAAACAGGAGACAAGGAATAAACCTCTATTCATGTTCAAAAGACTGGGGAGTAGTGTGATCTGGACAATAGGCAAACCTATTATCCATGTCTGTTTTTATTTCTTCATTCTTCTGTTTTTTATTCTCCTCTCTGGATGTTTTTATTAATCAATAAACTTTTTTTTAACATTTGTGATTTTAATATAAAGTAAGAAAATAAAATGAAATTGTGTCATTCCAGTTTTTCAAGGCTGGTGGGTGTCTACCTTGAAAATCATCATTGGGGTTGAACACTAATCACTGGAATTAATGGAAGTTGCATATCTACAAAACTGACAACAATGGGTATTTACTAAGCATAGTCTGGCACAAGACCATCATTTTTGGACACCCAACTGGGATCAGTTTCATTATACAGAAGTAGTATTTTACAAAATAAGCTTGTTAACTATTACTTCATCATGAGGTTTCCTTTTATCAGAATCTGTCATATGGACACTCAGTGAGGATCAGTCTCACTGTAAAGTGCATGGGTCTGCAAGATGGCTATTTATTAAATTTAAGCTTAGTCTAACACAAGGCCACAACTGTAGAGCACCCAGTAAAGGTCAAATTCACTACGCAGTAGTAATGGTGTGTAAAACTAACTTGCTAATTATTTTATTGTGATAAACCCACTGAGTTATTTACAAAGTGTAGCTTAGTCCGGCACAAGGCCACGATAATGGGAGCAGTTAGTAAATATGGAATTACTACAACAGGAAACTGGTCTTTAAAACAAGCTTGCTAACATTTCTACCCTCATTTATTGCTTTCAATTATCTTGTTTCCATTCCTTTTTCTTCCCTCCATGATCGTTTGCTGTGCCATATTTGTAACATGAGGACAAGTGTTGTTATGCAGGGAAAAAAAATGAGTTCATTTCCATACTCGGGAATCTTTTTGTTTTCAGTTCTAATGTGTCATTCAAACAACCCCATTGTGCACTGCCACATTGTTGCAGTAATAGTTTATACTAGTTCCAGCAGTTGGTCATGAAGAATTCTTTTTGAATCTCAGCCAAACACAGAAAATCTTTCTTCAAGAAGATTATGTTTTGGCTGAAACGAAGGAGGCTATTTTGGATCTAGATGTAATTTTCTTCATTTTCAAATTTTTGTCTGGGATTTTTTTTTTCCATGAAAATCAAAAAGAGAAAGGCAATTCTTCATTCCATAAATTCATATGGAACCAATTTTAAAAGCTTCTGAAATATTCCTTAGGACTGAAACCAATTCATTACAAGTGACTGATTCAGCTCTAATTTTTCTAAAAGTTTCCATGTTTCTATTGTATGTTCCTCCAACTGTTTAGCTTTCAAATTTCTGAGATCTTCCATAGAAATCTTTCACCTTCAGCTCAAAATCTCCATTTTAAGATTTTGCAAAACTTTCCAGATACATGCTTGCACCATTACTATAAACTTCAATAACTTATTGAAACACTATGAGTTTCAACAAGATCAAATGTGAATTTCATATTCGCCTGTGATTTTTGCATCAAAATAAAATTATCACATTTCTACAAACAATCCTTAAATGGTACACTCAAGCAATAATGATCCAAGTTAGTGGTTCCCAAACTTTTTTCTCTGGGCCGCATTTTCAGAAAAAAAACTTGCACCTCACCAAATTTTATGCGATAACAGGTACATTTAAAAATAAAAATAAAAAACAGAGAGTGGGTTAAAGGGAGATAACCACAACTCAAAGTCAGAACATTATCATTGATAACTCTCTCCTCCAATTTGCAGACACTGGTTATTATATTCTTAATACTTGTTATAATACAATAATATAATACAAAAATATCACAATGATAAAATCAGTCAATAACTATTTATAACGGGACTCATGCATGCAATTACAAGTAATCCATAATAATATTTTAAATTTTGAAATCATTTTTTTTTTTGGCATATAAATCTTTTGAAACTATTTCTAAATCTTTGATTGTCTTTCAATCAATCCGTCTCACCTGCTATCCTCTTCTGTCACATCTATGAGGCATGCCGCACCATTTGGAAACCACTGATCTAAGTAAGCATTAAAAATATTTCTAAGATTTCTCTAACACTGAGCAGAAGTTAGTGCTGGGAACTTTTGCATTCCCCTAATGCCTATAGGTACAGATTAAATATATATATGTACTGAATTTAATTTTGCCTAAGCCCTTTATCGTGAAGATCAAATTCACAGTGGCTTGCAATACATACTTACTAAGAACTTATCTATAGCTGTTTGCTGATAAATACTAAAGATAAAAGCAGTTTTGATTTTTGCTGAGAGCATAAGTTGTGAATTTGTAAGTCCTGGAAAATAAAGATCGCATGTTTTTATTGTAAGCAATGAGGCCTTGAAAGTTTGTAAGGTTGGAGATATGCAATCTTTCTGCCACTGAATATTTTTTTTAATTATAACACCCTATGCAAGGGGTTACATGAAAAATATATTATCTAAATAAATAGCATCAGTTTCCTAGTAAAGAGATTATGATTTTTCCATTTGTTTCAGGTGAATATGTCTTGGCTTTTATACTTAAACAGTTTCATTTTTTTACCAAGCCCTGAATAATAAACATTATTGGTCCTGACCAGGTATCTTGGTTTCAGTCACTTTCCTACTTCCATAATATTGCTACCCTGTGACTTTTCTATAAATATTTGGATGGTGATTGTTCTGATAAGCTTTCTTCTTTGGTACTTGGCTTTACAAATTTAAGTGCAGTACTAGACTGGCAGCAAGGTCTCATCATTTTACATTTGAAATGGCTAGATCTCACAATAAGTTCTCTGCTAAGAGTTTCTTCTCTCATACGTCTAACTTGTGGAACTCTCTTCTTGGATTCTTGCTTTCCTGTCAACTTTGATCTTCAAAAATTTAAATGCAATATCAATCATTATCTTTTGTCTTAATTCCTGTTCATTTGTAGTTCTCGTTCCTGAATAATGTTTTCATTTTCTCGTATTCTTTCACACTCAGTAACCACTTACATCTTAGTGGCTTTATTGCTTTGCTTGGTATGAAATATTTTTAAAAAATGCTTAAAACTTTTTGATTGTGAGTTACATTACAAAACAGAATACTGAACAAACAATAATTTTTTTTATATTTATCTTGACACTATCATCAACTTTGAAGGAACCTATAATTTTACTGTCTGCATTATAACATTTACTCAGCATGCTCTCTTGTTTTTTTGGGTTGGTTATTTCCATAAAGGATCCAAATTCTAGCCCAGTCATCAAATTTACATACATCAGGAAAATTTACTATTGAAAAATCAGTTTTCATGTACATCTTCATTCAGCTTACATGTTTCTGTTTGTGATGTTTACTTAAAAAAGTAGATAATTTGGTTACTTTCATGTCTTTAACCAATATTCTTAACATTCTGCACTTTTTTCTCTTTGAATACATTTAGACTGGCTTCTTTAACTGCCATATATACTCATGTATAATGTGAATTTTTTTTTGTTTGAATTTTATTCCCTCTGGAAAAAATTAACTTTCTGTGGTGCAGCTGGTGTAAACACGGTGGAGTAATGGATTGCAACTTGGATCTTGGAATTAGAGAGCCAAGTTCAAATTCCAGTTGAGTTCATTATATTCACTTATATGCTAATACCCTTAGGAAAGGTATGAATCCATCTCTTCTCCCCCCCCAGTTATGGGTAAATGGCAGGACATACTGGGTTCTATAGTCTTGGGTAGCAATCAGTCTGGGAAAAGGAAAACTCTGAATTCAGACCAGCTTGGAGAGGATTGAGCTCCAGCAGGCTAGCTTGCCAAAGACACACCACTTCTACTATGGCCGCAGTACACCTGGTGCACCTACAACTCTAATTACTTACTAGACTCATGACCCTGATTGCAACTGATCATCAACAATGCATGAGTCTTAACATCTTCAAAAACAATCACCTGTGTAGAGTGCAGACCCCTATTTTCTGCGTCAGAAACTGATCATAAAAACTTGCAGTATACCTGAGTATATAGTATTTTCTTAACTGGTCAATCCATTTTTCTTTCTTATTATCCTTTTCATTTTGCTCAATTTTATATTTTTTGTCACAGTTTAAAACCAGCTTTTTCTCGTACTTTCCAATGTTCTCAATTTCCAGCACCTTTCTCAGTATCTTTATAGACCTAAGTACCACCACATCTCAATTAATTTTTTAATTTGTAATTCATCCAGTTTTGATTCTAGTATAATCAGAGAGAAAGAGAGAGAGAATGTTCAAATTTCTAGGATACATACTGAGGAAAGACAACCTGGAGAATCTAGCACTCACAGGATTAGGGCAAGAGAAGCAGGAGCAAAACAGTGAGTATCTTACTTAACAGGTCTGTGTGAATGAATAACAAAAGAGGTACATAACATGATGTTACAAATGTTGCTTAGATCAGCAAAAGACAGGAAGTTCTGGAGAGCAGTAATTCCTCACATCTGGAAGCGACATGGTAAATAAAAGAAAATGATTTGTGGAGTCAAGGATCCATGTGTTCCTACATGTATTAGCACAACCCTAACTTTCCTGCCAGAAAGCTTTTCTTGGTACTATTATCAATAGAAACTCTGTTTTATTTTTATAACATTTTTCTTTTGTGTTTGTTTTTTTTTTCTATGAACACTTTATGCTATTTTGTTTTGTTTTATTCTTCCCCCCCCCCAAAAAAAAAGACAAAAACAAAACCAGCAATGTACAAATTGCTTGCATTCAGTTAGTCCCTCTTTCTATTCCTTCCCATCTTTTCTTATTTTTTTTTTTTTTTTTTAACCACATGAAGATACTATCAGACTCTCTGGATGATGTCGTAAATTGAAACTGTCTTGTATTATTGGCCGGATCATTTGTGTTTTATATACCTCACTCTAGAGTAGGGCAATTCAAATATCTTTGGTTCATCTTTGCATTCGATCCAATGTGGACAATTGGGACCATTAGGCATGATTGATTGTGTCTTATCTGTGGTGTGCGGTCAGAGTCCAGACTTTTTGCTTGTTCCCTAAGTGATGGCTACCATCATGGTAGGAATAAGTTCCATACTGAAGACAGTGATGTGTGTGTGTGTGTGTTTTCATTGCTTTTATATGCTCGCTGCTGATGCTTGTCAACTATTCTGTGGAAGTATGTTGACAGTGAAAGTAATGATTGTGATAAAATAATAGTAGCCATCCCTCAGTATTGTCATCAGAGCAGTACCAAAATGAATGGCTCTTAATATAACTCGCTAGTTATGTAATATATGATATCCTAGGTAGGAGTTATTGAACAAACATCTGGAAATGTTCATTTACTTTAAACACTGTATATATAGTGAAACAGAAAATTCTGATCATAGCTGGATTTATTGATTCATTTTTTAACGGCTTTTTTAACAGTGGGTCATTAAACCTGAAACATATTTTGATTTATAAGAATAATTCTCTTTTGTAAGTGGATATTGCATTAACAATTTTTGACAATAACAATGACTTTTCCAAGTACAAGTTCTACTATTTAACCCAGAGCTGGAGAGAGAAGATAGATTCATATCTTTCCCATGGGTATTTGTGTGTAAGTGAATGTAACAAATGCAACTGGAATTTGAACATTTTATCTTCAGCTAGATTTGAAATTGTAAGGAAAGTTCTAACTTTTTTTTTTATCAGTACCCGATATCTTTACCTGAACTCTCTTTTTTCACTTATTTTTAGTCATAATTGTAATAATAAATGAAATATTTCTGGTGAAGAGAGAAAAAAAAACCATTAAGAATTGCAATTTTTAGTCAAACATTATTTGAGTAAATTTCAATACTCTGCATGTTTTTGCTTTGAAAATCAAACAAAAATAGATGATCTGTAGTCAAGAGTTAAAACTAATTTTAATGAAATTTAATGAAATTTTGAGAATATCACTTGCTTTCCTTTAAAAAATTATGATCTCTTTAATCTTTGGTAAATATACAAGTTCATATTCAGAGTTCATTCAATGCATGATGTCCTGCTTTTCTGTCAAGGTTCTGTTCCCTCCAAGGATAGATAATCTTTCTTTTTATCTGAATTCCTGTTATCACTCTCTATCTTTACAAGAGTTAGATCAGACAAAAACGTAGTTATGCTGCTATATATGGGCTGGTGCAACTTCACTGTCCAGCCTTATGGGTGATGAATCATTTTCCACTCTGCAACCTCTTTCAATATTCTATCACTACTTCTATGGCAATTTTTCAAACAAACTACATTCCTTAGTTCCACCAGTTGAAACCTTTCCAGCTAGGACCCCCCACCATGCTACATACATGGTGTCAGTTATCCTCATTCCCTTCATACTCCTTTGGTAAGCAGGAAGTTCCACTCAGGCAGCTTCTCCCTTAGAACTGTCACTTTGTGGAACAGACCCCAAAAAGATGCTTCCCCAAACACTACAATCTTAACCTCTTCAAGTCTAAAGTCAACCTTTATCTATCTTATATAACTATGTAATATTTACCTCTTCCTCTTCCCTTGTGACAACAATAGCATTAAAAATTGTTTTTTCAATATTAGTGTATATTTTACATTGAATAAAGAAAAAAGAATTGTCATTGTTCAGGAAATAATGAAAGTTTAACTGACTGAATAGAGTTATTATGTGTATAAGATAAATGCATTGCACATAGATTTTGCTATAGAAATGCACTGAAAATTAAGAAATTGTCAGTGGTCAAGAATTAATGCCAGTATTGCTGACAGGATAGGACTATTATATGTATAATATAAAATGCATTGCATATGATTTTGCTATAGAAATGCACCTGAAACCAGAAAGGGTGGGATGGTCAATGATCAGGAATTAATGTAAATATTGCCGACAGAATATTGCTGATTCATTTTCGACAACTTATCAACCCTTTGCAGGTTATTTAAAGCCAGAAAATATTTTTAGATTTTTGGTTCTTTTTAGATAATAATGGTTTATTGATACATGTTTTACTAATTAACCCATATCTGGGGTGAGAAAAGGTGGATTCATCCCTTTCCCAAAGGTATTTGCACATAAAAAAATATAAAAACCCAACAGGAATTGGAAATCAGCTCTCCAGTTAACAATTCCAAGTTTTAATCCATTAATTCCTCTGCACATTAATGCTTACAGCACCTGGAATTCCCAAATGGTGAACTGTCTAGGTACAAACAAGGCTCAACGTTGCTTAACTTCAGTGATCACATGGGAACCAGTGTTTCAATATGAAGTGGTTGTAAAAATATGGGCAGAATACAGTTATTACATAGATACTTATTATTAACAATATTATGAATTATAATAAAAAATTATCTATAAATTACCAATTTAATATATAAATTTTAAAAATTTACTTTTAAATAATTATTACTTATATTATCAAATTTATTTTGAATTTACTTGTAAAAAATTATCAATAAATTTATCAACTTTTATAATTTTTTAATTTTTCAACATAGAAAAAAATTATATGAGTATAATCCAATATTATTAATTATTATTAATAGGGTTATTATATGGATAATTATTATTATTAATTATTATGAGGGTATAATTTTTTTTACTTTGCTTTTTTTCTTTGAATGATTTCTATAATAGTTTTTTTTTTAATTTACTCACCCATACTTTCCACTCTTGTGTTAGAAGTAATGTTATAGATTATATTATAGATTTGATTTTTAATTTTATTACATATTTATTTGTTCAATGAATAATATAAATGAGACAGCCAAGAAAAATAAAGCATCAGGTTATACAATCTCTAGTTTGGAGATATGAAAATCAAACAAGTTCAAATATTTAAATATCTGAGGAATATTTTAACAGAGGATGGAAAGTGCAACACTAAAGTCCAAAAGTACATTGGGATAGCAAGAGATGCATTCCAAAAGCTAAGCTAAGTATTAAGAAACAGAAAACATTTGTTAGAAACAAAGAAAAGATTACTGAACTGTTATGTGATACCAGTTCTCCGATATAGCAGTGAATGCTGGACAATCTCTGCAAAGATGAAGAAGAGACTTGAAGTAACACAAATGTGGTTCTACAGAGGATACCATGGGCTGAACATGTGAGCAACAATGAAGTTTTAGAGAAAATGGAAACAAAAAGAAAACTTAACATCAGGAAGATGCAGCTGAAATTTCTAGGACACATAATGAGAAAAAAAGGCTAGGAAAATTTGATACTATATTTCTGAGATGAGGTATTATGTATACTATTTACATTATTCGGACAATTGTCCTCATCTTTGTCGCCATATTTATAACAGCATTTCAGCTGTTGTACACTCCAGCCTTCTTCAGGTGGTTGGAATGTCGAACTGAACCCTTTATTTCGCTCACTGGGGTAGACTGTTCTAGTTCCATGTGCCATGTCTAATGGATGTCAGTTATCAGTTATCTCCTGTTAATTCCCCTCTCCAAGTTCTCCACCGCCTTAACCAGGTATTGAACTCACACTCTTTGATACTCACGGGTGATATTGAAGGCAAGAGGGATAGATAAAAACAACGCACAACCTACTAAATGAGCTTGTGTAAATGGAACGTTGAACAGAGCTTAGGAGAGATAACAAAAAGACAAAATTTATTAAGAGCTATAAAGGAAAGGAAATTGTGGAGAATCATGATTAACTACATCCTGAAGGGACATGGTGCATAGAGAGAGAGAGAGAGAAAGAGGGGTATTAGAGATGTGCAAAATCTTCCTTAATAATTATTAAGTAAATCCTATATATAATACCAAAAAAGATTTGTATATCAACAAAAAGTTTTTACGATGCTGAAAATCCAAATCAGTGCCAGGATAATAATATGAAATAATCATAACACAAGTGTATGACCTCAGCCTCTGCAAAAAAATCCTCCAAGTAATTTTCTCTGTAAGAAATGAAGGAGACAGGATCATTGAAAGGACCTAATAATAATAATAATAATGTAAAAATTTACCACAAGGGTAACCTGTACAGAATTAGCCAAAACAAGATTACTTAGCAGTATGTTTTCAGCTTGGCGCCATTTGCAAAGCTCATAAAAGCCTTGGACCCTATCACAGGTCAAGTGATTTCTGACATCAGAAAAGCAAGAGAAAAAGAAAATTTTAGGACCAGAAGTTGTTATAGATTTCCCAAAGGTTTCTATTGATTGTTCTTTTGCCTATAAACCTGGAACCAAATTTCATCATGCCATATCTCAGACTCTGTTGCAATTTGTAGTTTGATGTGACCAGCTGTGGACCAAATTTAATGAACTACTAACTGGTCAAAACTTCTTGGGGAGCTTTTATGTCTTGCACTTAAATGTGGTTGTGCATGAAAACAAACTCTTGTACATTCTATTTGTAAAAAATATCAACTAATAAATATCAAAGAATGGCGAAAAGTTTTCAGCCTGACCAACAATGATTTAAAAAAATGTTCGGTCAGATTTTAGAATGTGGGTTGAGCAAAGAACTTATCAGCACTTCTTCATATTAGTGTGTATTAAATATATTTTCATTTATTTTTAATCAGTATAAGCCATTGTTGGAAACAAAAAAAAAGTGTACTAAACTGTTAAGTGATATCTGTCCCCTGTATGGAGACTTCAAGCAAAAACAACGTTGTTCTACAGAAAGATGCTGAGGATACCATGGACTGAACATGTGAGCAACAGCAAGGTTTTAGAGAGAACTTAACAACAACAAGAAGAGGTAGTTGAAATGTCTGGGATACATAATGAGGAAGGAGGGCTTGGAAAATCTGATACCCACAGGACAGATTGAGGGAAAAATGGACAAGGAAGCAGTGCATACCATACTTGATGGGCTTGAGCAAATGGATGGCAGAAGAGGGTTCAGGATAAATAACAAAAGACAAACCTTATGAAGAGCTACAGGGGCCAGGAAGATGTGGAGAGACATGATTGAATACGTCCTGAATGGACATGACACATAAAAGAGAAGAAGAATGTTTATTTGCTACATCCAGCAATAATATAACCAAACTCACTACAAGATCCCAGTCAGCTTGATGCTGTTTAATCCGGAACTGGAAAGAAAATAATTGGATTCCTACCTTTCTCATGTAAAAGGAACACAAGAGAATCAGCTGAAATTTGAACTTGGCTCTCTGATTCCACTTGCTGCATCAGCAACTGTTATGCAACCTGCACATTTAATGCATTAATAGTAGAGGAATATCTGATCAACAGCACTTGAAAACTTTCAGAAGAGTTAGAATAATAAAAAAGTTAGAAAAAAATGTATGTAGTGCATTATGCAAGCTTTAAAAAACATACAGGACGTCTTGAGAGGTTTGTCATCGGTTGTTCTGATGATGTGTTGGCTGAGTCTGAATGGAAATAAAAAGGAAACTTATACTTAACATCAGGAAGAGGCAGTTGAAATGTCTGGGACACATCATGAGGAAGGAGGGCTTGGAAAATCTGATACCCACAGGACAGATTGAGGGGAAAAAGGGACAGGGAAGCAGTGCATAACATACTTGATGGGCTTGAGCAAATGGATGGCAGAAGAGGGTTCAGGATAAATAACAAAAGACAACAGTTATTAAGAACTGCAAGGAACAGGAAGATGTGAAGGTCCATGATCACCTACGCCCTGAAAGGATGCAGCACATAAAAGAAGAAGAATCATGCCTTGTTGGCAGGGCCTAAAATATACCAAATGCATCTCATGCAGAGGAGTATGACATCCCACACCTCAGAAGACCACCTGCTGAGTGGATTCTTGAAGGTTCTGGCATGAGCAACCAATATGTACCTATTGATTCAAGTGTTTGCCTGGAGACTGAAGTATAAACACAACCAATGTTTACCTGTTGACTCAAGTATAAATATGACCAACGTTTACCTATGGACCCAAGTATAAACATGACCAATATTTACCTATAGACTCAAGTATAATCATGACCAATATTTACCTATAGACTCAAGTATAATCATGACCAATGTTTACCTATAGACTCAAGTATAATCATGACTTATGTTTACCTGTAGCCTCAAGTGTAAACAAGACCAATATTTGCCTATAGACTTAAGTATAAACATAGTCAATGCTTACCTGTAGCTACAAATATAAACCTGACCAATGTTTGGCTATAGATTCAAGTATAACCATCATCAATGTTTACCTATAGACACAAGTATAATTAAAAGCGGATTTCTACTAGCAATAAAATTTTAACTCATCCCATCCTAACCAAGTACTATTGAATGTAACAGTTATCACATTAACTCAAGTAGACTAATTTCAGCCTCTTCTCCATTCCACAAATTACATTATAGTTATCATTCTAACATAAGTAACATCTATTTTGTACTCAGCTTAGAGAAATAATTTAAAACTTTATAACTGTTTCTGAAAGTCTTGCTTTCATGAGTTAAATTTAACAAAGATTCAAGTAGCATTATTATCCAATCAATTTATTTATAATTCATTGAATGTGCTTAAATATTCTTAATATTATCCAATCAATTTAATTTATTTATAATTCATTGAATGTACTTAAATATTCTTAATATTATCTAATCAATTTAATTTATAATTCATTGGACACGCTTAAATATTCTTAATTAATAATGAAAAAATCAATTAGTTTGCAATTTCATATTCCATACATAGATATTTTTAAGCAAACTCTAATGGAACTAAATCAGCATTGGTTGGTTAAAATTAGGGTCAGCAAGTTTTAGTAATAGAAAATTAGATTTGAATTACTTTTATACAGGATCTCATGCTGATAAGTATATAAGGATCAATGGTTTTCAGTTATGAGTTGTCCTTTTTCTTGACTGGTGGTCAACAAAGGCTAAAGAGCCAAGTGTGCCCTGCTATTTAATCTATAGTGCAGCATTACTCAACTGGTGCACCTGGATGCACTAATGCTTCCTAAAAGGTAACCAGGTGTGCTCCAAGTTAATAGAAGAGTAACTTATGAATTATTTTTATATTTAAAATAAATATTTTAAAAAAGCTAAAGACACATGTCTTCCATGTCTGAGTCAAATCTTTATCATTTAATATTTTAAACTGGATGCTAAATTTCTTAACCATTAAGGTGTGGATAATCCTTTCCCTTTTGCCTTCCTCAAGGGATTTTAATCAGTTGTTATTGGCCTTTTTAAAAAAATAAAATAGCAGATACTTCATAAGGCCCTTTAAATGAAAACTATACTATTAATCTTCTTTGGGAATGCTAAACCAAAAATTCATATTTTCAAATTTCATGACTAATTTTTCCTTATTAAAATTTAAAGTGCACCCCAGAGTTTTAGTTATTCTACAAGTGTGCCCTGAAGTAAAAATGATTGAGAAACACTGCCCTAGTGGATTACAGTATTCTTTTACTGTGAGTGAGTATCAATTCCATAATTCTTTTCAGATTATGTACAATCACATCTTTAAAACTATAATAGATAGAAACATAAATTTTGTTATATGACATGAACCAAATAAAAGAATCTGATTTTTTTTAGGATGGTGGGTATATAACTTTGCAATCACCAGTATCAAAATGTTCTCTCTACACTCAAAATCAGGAAAAGATTTTCGACCCATCCTGTCTAACAATTTTTTTCTTATATTTATGTAAATTCCTTCCTATGGAAACAGCTTCAAGTTTCTGTTATACAAGATTTAAAACTTGTCTTGTTGGAATGTGGCTTTTGCTCAAAGCAGTGAACGGAACTTGGTGGGACAGGGGCAGAGAACAGTACAAGTAATTTTGTCAAAGTGTGTAAACAAAGAATTTAATATTGAATCAAAGGAACAAGGAAATCACACAGCTTTCATTCACAATCTACCCTACCGATCCATCAACCTCACCCCGAAGCGATTTAACTCAATTAAGGCATGGTTCATAAGTCAGCTAATTAGCTAAAAGCCATTGTGTTGAGTGGAATATACAAATTGGGAAACACTCAATAAAAGCATAATGTCAGCAGGATGGTGTGTCCACTCGACTGATCAGTCTGTGATAGCATGCAAATTTAAATTTTCTATGTTGGACAAACTGTGCATACTTCCGCAGTTGATCACTTTGTGATGTGGAAATAGTGGACAGGCTTGGTCTGGATCTACATTACCCATCACCTCACCAAAGTTGGCATTATCCACTGATCATTATTATACAAAGTGATTGCCGGATGCTCAAAGAAAGAAGGCAAGAATAAGATATGGGAAAGAAAGGCATGCGTGTTTGTCAAGTATTGACCAACCACTTCTTAGTACATGACTTTGTACAACAAGGGAAAAGTTATCATTACCATTTTCCTTATCCCTTGACCAGTACTAGTAGTTGATTAGTTCCTAGGGTGAACAAGCTGAACCAAACAGGATACAATTCAGTTGCTTATTTTGCCAATGGACATAACATCACAAGCATAATACATCTGAAGACTCGGTGCCACCCAAGCCAACCATTGTTTGTAGAGGTAGTGGTTGTCGATGGTATCACCTGGTAATGAATATAGGCTATTGACACTATCTCAAATTGACTGGTTCCCTTACAAAAATTGAGGGTTGACAATGCTTTCTTAGTACAGGTCAGGAGTAGCTCTAGGGTTCACCAAGTCCTTTGTTTTATGGTGACTCACAACAACATGATGGGCAAGAAAAGCCCTTAAGAAAAAGAATACTTTTACCTGCTACAGCTGATGTCTGGGCAAAGGGTCGGTACTAATGCCTATTGTACTAAATCAGTCAACTAAACAATTATCTAATGCCAGTTATCAAATTACATGATGTGACTTGATGCATATGCCTTACAGAAATTAGACAGGGTTGGTCTGAGATAGAGGCAAATGTTGATCAAGGTTGCTCTTATTTTTATCTTCATTATTTCACAGTTAATAACTGCCACCAAACAGATATTTATTTTCCTTGGATATTTTCTTCGAAGCTGTCAGAATCAAAATTTATTCTCTTTCATTAAAGAAAGTAATATTTATAATTATTTCCAGTGACAATATCATAATATGAACACACTCTCTCTCTCTCTACAAAGATAGAGAGAGAGAGAGGGTATTAAGATAGGAATCAATGCTGCATGGTGACTGTCACTTGCATGCTTTTTAGTGACAATATTATAATATGAACACTCTATCTATATATAGAGAGAATGAGAGAGAGCCACTTTCTGAGAGTCACTCAGTTTGAAAAGTCACTTTTTTTAAAAGTCACTCATTTTCTTCCTTTTTTTAGTCATGAGAAACAACAGTTTGGGGAAAAGTAATAAGATTTCATTATTTTAAATATACACACAAATACATATTCACACATTACATACTTTCACTTTCACTTTTGGGATCTGATGAAGCCTTAAATGGCAAAATGCATTATTGAATATATTTCCAAACAAATTTACTTTCATGAAAATTTCCAATTGTTAAAAATTTTTTAAACTTTGTTGGGATTATATATTATTATAATGTAATTAATGACAATAAGACTCAACACCTGATTCAAAAATTGGAATAATATTATAAAAAATTAAACAGACCATGTTGGTTCTTTTTAATCAAACTTGTTTTGATGAAAACTTGCTGCCTAAATATACCCTAATCATATATATATATATATATATATATATATATATATATATATATATATATATATATATATATATATATATATATATATATATAAGTAACGGAAATCTTGGTAATCCGTATGGATAATCCCAAGGAGGATGAAATCCTGAGAGCTAAATGTTAAGTCAGAGTGAATAATTTAATTTAAAGAAAACCAGACCACTTTAAGTCTCCATTAGTTATAATTTATTTCACCTTAGAATTTTATTTTTCTCTGGATCTTCAGACTTCACTTTCAAAGGTGAAACGAAAAATGAATTTAAAATTTACACTTTTGACAGGCAGTATTAAGCTTATATAAGTTGACATAGAGGGTGGTGAGGGATAGTGTCAGAGACATATATATATATATATATATATATATATATATATATATATATATATATATATATATGTGTGTGTGTGTGTGTGTGTGTGTGTGAGAGAGAGAGAGAGAGAGAGAGTGTGTGTGTGTGTCTGAATATTTCTAAGCTGGAATCAATTATGCTTTCTGATTAGGAAACCTATATAATGTATTAAATGGGAAGGAATTGGGGAAGATGAGGGAGTAGAGCAGCTGTTGTGGAAAACCAGGCAAAGCAAAAGAAATGCAGCTTCAAGCTTCACTGAGAGTTTATTCTTTATTTTCACCCAGTACTGTTTACTCATCAAAAAATAATAATAGTTCAAGAACAAATATTCTCTCAAGTTCTAAGATAAAGCATTGTCCATAAATTCTTCAGACTAATCTTTTTTTAATCCGAATATTTTGACCAATGTTTTTTCTGCTTTTGCTGTGCTGTGTATTGAATGTAGTTTCCCTTGAGCATCAAGTTGTTCTGTATTTTTCTTCTTTTTTTGTCTCTTTGAGAGTTTACAGATTTGATCAACAGAGTCTATGTGAGAGAATCTTCAGACCAGTCATAAAATAAGTCGGATTACAAAGAATTATTAAATTTTGGATATGCTGAAATTTGATAGGAAAACATAATAGTCTTATGCACCAATCTCTACCATTATTCTTGTTTGTATGTATAATATATATACCTTTTTTTATATAGAATCAGTGTGTAATAGCTGCCCAGTTTCTGACAATTCTGAGCTGGAAGCATTTACACTTTCTAACTGACAAACCTACATAATAATAGGAAAGAAATGACAAGAAGCAATGGGAAGGAGGAAAAGAAGAAGGTGAAAAACAGAAAACAAAAAGGAAACCAGATGAAAGGAAAAAATAAAATATAATTAGAGAGGCAAAAAGAAATAAAGAGAAAAAAAAAGGTTTTCTGACTGGATATCAGGAGACAATCAGAAATGGAAAAACAAAGATTGCAGTAAATTAAAAATCATTATAGAGAGATGTAGAGCAAAAGAAAGATAAAAGAGAGTATGCAGTAGAAAATATTATTTCTAATTTCTTTTTCACATATGAAACTAATCAATGTTTTCTATTTATATTAAAAACATAATGAGACAATTCAGGCAGAAGGTGAGAAAAGAGCAAAGGAATGTAATATATAATATTAGTTGTCAACATTTCTGGAATCCCCGTGTGTCCAGCAGGACATTTGTCAACAAAGTTAATATATACACTTTGGTATGGTAAAATAAAGAGTTTAAATTATTATGCATTTAATAACTGGCCTTGATTCCCAACCACTAACAATCCATTTTTTCTTGATATCCAATTCCTTTCTGCCATCAATCCTTTACAATATATTCCTCTAAATTTATTTACTATATATTTTTATTTGGAATCATTAGCAATACATTTATATTAAGTATATTATAGCCCTATTGTGTTAGTAACAATTTAATTAACCTTTATCACTCTGCATGTGACTTCATTTGCTGTGCAAAATATTTAATCCTGCCACTGCAGGTGACTCTGATCCCTGAATTTGAATTTGTTTGAATTTCATAGTTGTGTTGTTATATCCTGCTATGGCAACAGAAAACACCTTTGAGTGAAATTAACAATAAGGTTACTGCAATTGCAAGCCCTTGAAAAAGTATGCAGTGGGAAGTAATATGAATAATGCTGAGTGCTAAAGGTTAATTAACTGACTGTAAGGGATTCTAATTTAAATATCTGAAGAATGGAGACTATAGTATCTGCTAGAAGATTGTCTATATTTAGTTTGTGTAACTTCTTACTTATTGACTACTATGATAAATTACTTGTTTTTAAGAAAGTTGAATGCTTTGATAGCTTTTTTTGTTTTTACTCAGTATCATATTAAAAAATGTCTGTCATGCAAAATGTATGCAGAAAATAGATTCATATAAATGAAGGAATTTCAGTCTTCTTAGAGACTTTCTTCAACTATAAAAATGAAAATGAAAGCAAATGAAAAGAAATTATTATTTTACTTTTATAGACTTATCTAATGTCAAGTGACTGTTTGTAAAGAAACATTATTATTATTATTATACTTCACCTCCAACATAGCCTGGATAAATGGAGAAATATATACACTCAAAAACTTAAAAAGATGAAAATAGCTACCAATTAGAAAACGTTTGGAAAATACAAGAGTGGTCTGGTTTTGAGTCTATCACTCGCTGACATTTGACACAGATGCACTTGACTGAAGAGTCTCTTACTGAAGAACGAACAAGAAGAAAAAGATGAAGCACAATTGATAAGTACTTTTTGTCTGGTTTTTATCATTTGTCTACATTTGCTAATTCCTTTAAACTTGGATTCATTCATCTTTCTTATATATATATATATATATATATATATATATATATATATATATATATATATATATATATATATAATGATTATATATCTATAACAAATCGGCACAGACATATGTACCTACACATGTGTGTGTTTGTATGGATGTGTAAGTTTTATCAACATGGAAAGTGGAATAAAATTTCAGCTGAGTTTATTTCATTCACTTTTGCACGAATACCCTTGCAAAATTATATCTTCCCCTAGCTCTGGGTCAAATAGCAGGGTAGAGTTGGTTGGCAAACTGTTCAGAAATATGACAGCACTAAATTCAAAATCAGTTAGGTGTGGGGTTAGCATCTCCACCTTATAAAACCTAGTTGCCACAGAATCTGCAGTGGTAATACCTAGTATGGTATGGCTTTGGCCATAGGGTCTGCAGGGAGTCAGCATGATTAAGAACATATATATATATATATATATATTTATATATATATATATATATATATATATATATATATATATATATATGTGTGTGTGTGTGTATGTTTGTGTTACATTTTATTATTAGAGTCAATGTTTTAGGCAAAGAAATTGGTATTAAACAGCCAAAGTTGGTAACATTTTCCAAATATATTTATATGATAACTTGAAATATGCAGAGTATATTCATCTCTTTTTATTAGTAATATTTACTATAACTTTTTTTATTATGTATATAAGGGGCTGTTCAGGCAAATTTTCAAGATATACTTACATTTTATATAATAAATATACCATGTGAATTTTATTTCATAATATCTGTTTTTATTAGAAATATTTACAATAACTTATTTCATGATTTGAGATTATATTATGCTACTTTATGGTTGTTCTTTAAATATATATATATATATATATAATGAAATATAGTTTTACGGTATGCTATATTTATGGATAAACGTGCTCAATATTTGAGACAGAGCTTGTGTAAATATAAATGAAGCAGATTGTCACCAGTTGGTGCTAACCTCAATGGCCACACATAGATACACACAGACATCTATATATACACATAGATACACACACAAATCTATATATATATATATATATATATATATAGTCAAACCTAATGAGCCAGACAAACCTACCAAGGTTTCACTTAGGCAGATCGTCAGGATCTGCCTAAGTGAAATCTTGGTAGGTTTGTCTGGCTCATTAGGTTTGACTAGGTTTGCTCTACTCTTGTATTGAGCTCTTTAGTTAGTTGTTTACTCGTATCGGGGTTTTTTCTTTGGGCCTTGAACCTCTATCTGTGCAATTATTTTTGACAGACTTTCATGTTCCTGGCTCTTTCTTTTTTTAAAACCTTTTTTTCCTTCGTGATTGATTTGGCTATTGTTAAATCAAGAGTTCGAAGGTTTTTCGACACGAGTATAGTTACCTATATTTATATATATATATATATATATATATATATATATATATGTATATATATATATATGATAAGTATACTTGTTGAAATTTTTTAATTTCACATATATAAAGGTTGCCATGGGCTAAAACCTATAACCCCCAACAGAGAAACATGATATTTGAAAATATAGAAATATTTACAATGACTTATTTGATGGTTTAATCTTATATCATGAAACTTTATGGTTGTTCTTATATATATATATATATATATATATATAGTTTAATATATGCTATATCCAGGATAGAGCATATGCAAATATAAATGTGGACCCTGAGATCAACACCAAGCATGAAACAGATTGTCACCACTTAGTGTTGACCTCTCTCTATGTATGTTTTTATGTATGTGTGTATTATGATACTTATTGATATTTTTTAATTTCATATATATAACGATTGCCATGAGCCGAAACCTAAACTAAGTAACATGATACTGTAAAGTTGAGTTATAGGAACATATTTGAAATTACAGAAAGAAAAGTTGAACAGAGATGAAAGAACAATCAAAAACAATCATTGGCAAGAAGAAAAGAAAACTGGCTTTAAGAGTGTCTCAAAAAGCAATTTGTAAAAAAAGGGTACTAAACAAGATAAGTGAATTGAATTGCAAGAAAATATTTGAAGAAATTGATATTCTGAATGTAAACAGAAAGTAGAAAATAGGCAAAATATTAAGAACATTGGCTAAAGACATGAAAGAAACCAAGCTATCACCTTTAAACACTGCAAAAAGAATCTCTCTCTGAATTTCTGAAATGAGGAATCATTAACTTAGACGATTTACATGCAGACTATTGTGCTCATCTTTGTTGTTGTTATCATCTTTCGACTGTTCTGCTCTCTAGCCTTCATCAGGTGTACATCAGTCAGGGTAACCTATTGATAAAAATAAGAACTAGATAAGATATCCCTAAATATGGGCAGTGAAATGTGAACAGCCTATCCCCATAAGTTAAATAAAGCATTTAGTTCAGAATTCACTTTACCTGGACTGATGATGAGAGCTGAAGAGCACAATGAGCAAAACATTGTAATAATAATAACAAAAATGATGACAATAGTCCATAAGTAATTAATGTAAATAATCACAAAGAGAAATATGTAATTGTTGTGGAGATGTATGTGAAAATAGTTTTCTCAGGATTAACTTTTCAGGATGAATGTAGAGCTGATGATGGCTGGGCAAAAGATTTGATCTTTCATGGAAATAATCAACCAGCATTAACTTAAAAAACAAGACAATGGATGAAGTAATGCTTTCAGTTGGTGTTGTAGCCAGTGAAAATTATCGCTCATTTCAAAGTTGTTGATAGTGTTAACATAAAGGTAAAGAATTATTCTAAGCACTTGGACAAGATTTTTTTTTGAATGGTACAAATCATAGCTTTAAGACAAATGGAAGACAATACTAATTCGCATTCTGCATAGCCAACTATTACTTTCCTGCCAAAAAATGGTTTTAAAGATACCAAATTAATGGAATAACCCCCCAAGTTTTTTTCCAGATTCAAATCTAATAGAAATCTTGTAATCCATTATTAAAAGGGATCTCCTTAAGAATGGAAAATGATATCCGGGCAAAGATCTCTAGGATGCAATAAAAACTGCTGAAATGGTAGGAAAGTTAGCAAAATCATTGAAATAAAGATAAAGTTAATATGAAAATATTATTATTATTATTATTATTATTATTATTATTATTATAATAATAATAATAATAATAATAATAATAATAATAATAATAATCATCATCATCATCATCACCACCATCATCATCTTCTTCATCATCATCATCATCATGCAGGTCCGGGGCAAGGGTCTTGATTTGCAGAAAGTAGTATCCATATAAGATACAAATTTTATTGCAACCTAATTATGTACAATAATGGATCATATGCAATATAGGTGAACAATTCAACTAGAAAAATTGAAAATAAATACAATGTATCTAAATACAAATTAGAGACATGTCATAATACATCATTCCATCTTAAATAAAGCAAGTACACACCTGCATTGGTAAAGATAATAGTTTGAAAATTTTAACCTAATTATGTACAATAATGAATCATATGCAATAATAGGTGAACAATTCAACAAGAAAAATTGAAAATAAATTCAATGTACCTAAAATACAAATTAGAAACATGTCATAATAGATCATTCCATCTTAAATAAATCAACAATTTTTTGCAACATTTTTTTAACAACTTGAGTGAGGGTCACAAAGCACTGCTCAGGGACCCAAATAAGGTTTGAACCTCTCCCCCAACTCATTGTTTTGGGAGTAGTATACACCATCTCTGTCATGTATTGGATATTTTGTTAATCGAATATATGTTTTGACAGGTTATATCTTTTGGATGTAATTATAAATAAAAACGTATTTAGTTTATCTGCATAAAACCTGACATTCCTAATACAACTTATTCTGAGTAATTTTAATAAGGATTCTTTTTTTAAGTTTAAACCTGCATGATAGATAAATGTAAGTATATCCTAAGTCTTATTATACCAGTCTTATTGTGAAAACGTTAACTTAAATAATAAAATATGACATTTGATGTGGAAGAATATGATATATAAATTTCTGTATATCAGAAAAATATTAGGTAAATAAATGACAAAGTGGAAAAATTCTGTGAACAAACTTAACGAAATGAGATAACTCATACTGCCTCCCAACTCTATCACAACTACAACTGAAAATTATTTATCTGAACTTGACTTAAATTGTGTTACAATTACTTCCAAACAGTGAAAAAAGTAACTGATAGAAAGCAAAATAATAACCTAAAAATATGAAGCAGGAATTTACAGTATAGACTGTAATGATCCCCCACCCAACAAAAAATACATCAGAAAGACTTGGAGGAATTTTAATAAGAATTTATATGAATACAAAAAAGATCTTTTAGAAAACAGTTAACTCAATGCATTACTCATTCATCATAATGAGTCTGACCATTATTTTGATTTTAAAAAATTCTGTTTTAATTAATAGAGAAAGTAATTTACTAAGGCAAAATATATAGAAAGTGCACTGATTGATGAATCATCCACATAAAATTGCATCCTGATTCATCCATTTTTTATTGACAAAACTTCTGTAGGATATTTAAAACCAACATCGATAGAAGCAAACATGAAAGCATTATAAAGCCATATGAGATTGGCTGAGCTATGCATCTAGACTCATTGGAAGCCAGAATTTTTTAAATTTAAAATTTAAATTCCTCCGTTCTTAGCATTTCCTCTCAGGACATAATTATAACTGATGTTTACATTTATATCTCTCCCCTATATATATATATATATATATATATATATATAATTCCATCAGTAAGAACATTACTACAGCTTAAGTCACTTTCGAAGATTAAAGACATTACATAGAATTTTTCCCACTTTGTCATTCAATTACCTTATATATGTAAGCACATACATGTACAAAAATTATTTAATTTGATCTGAAAACTTGTATAATAGACACAAATCAATTTTATTTGATACAATATATAGCAGTGTTAATCATATTCACAATTAATATCGTGAATAAACTCTCTGATATTTGGGCTAAAATTTAAAACAGCAATATAATTTATATAGTTACAAGAAACGTTTTTACAAGTATGTGTAAGTTAATTTTGGCAGATGTATCTTATTCTTATAGTACCGAGATTTAGCCGATAGAGGAATGGACATGTATCTGACATAGAAATGTTTGTACAAATTGAAATGCATTTGATATAGAAATGACTTCTTTTTTCTCATAGATGAACCCAAACGAGGTGCAGACATGCGTTGTGTTAGCAGCTGAAACATTAACAACAGCAAATACATGTTGTGTTAGCAGCCAATCCATTGTTAACGGCTGCAAATACTTGTATTCGCAGTCCCAAAATTGTATTAACAGGTGTTATCAGCTGAAGCGTTTTATTAACAACAGAGAAAATATACGTTGTGTTAACAGGCGAAAGGTTGTTAACAACGGAAATATATGTTTTGCTAGCAGCCAAATGTTGAACGTAGGTAGGTAAAGAAAAAAAAAACAATACCTTAGTTTTAAAATGAATTTTTAAAAAAATGAAAAATCTTTCTTGAAATTTTTATTTTAGTTTTAATTTCAAACTAATAGATTAAATTTAATATTTCTGTCGAGGACCGGGTGGGTTTGAGTGTTGTTGTATTAGAAACATCTGCTGTTTATTTCCTGCTAGAACGTCCAACTACAAGAAAATGGTGAACTCAAATTGAGTCCAACCGAAGATGTAAAGAAGACAAACAAGAGCAATATATATATATATGTCAATAAATATATGTATTAAACAACAAATTTACAAATGACAAAGACATTAACATTTGTGTTTGTGTGTGAACGTAAACTGTTTGTTCTTTGGTGAATGTTCGTACGTACGTGTATGTGTGTTTCATGGCGTTTTCCCACAAGATGGCAAAACGCTGATTTCTACGAGAGATTACATTTTTAAATGTGTCCGCTAAAATGCAAAGTGAAAAAGAGAACGAGGCAATAAATTTCCCAGTATTTATAGTGTAGGGAGAACGACCCCCTAGTGAACAATTAGGGAATTAAGGAGGAGCTAACTCCGACATTTCCAATAAGCAAAATACTTTTCTGTATAAAACAAATTTAAAACTAAATTAGGAAGGAGTTTTTTGTTTGTGCTAAAATAGCTGACTAGCGTCCTTTTTTTTTAGCCGTCTTTCATCGCAATGTAATTCTCTTTATTAAAAAAATCTTCCAAAATTAAAATATACTTTTCTGAAACTTTATTTGAAGAATATTAGCTGATTGAAGGTTTGAAACAAATATTATTTACTTTAAGTTTATATCGAAAAAATTCATTTTTTTAACCCAAGGGTAGCTATGTTGACAGTCCAATTATAGGTCTAATGTTGTTCTACGGAGACTAACAGCAAATATACAGAGAGAAGATTTGCCTGAGTCTAAAGAACTTTCGATCCAAAATAAATCAATTTTGTTTTCGATATGGAGATCAATTACAAATTAATGATGAAGCTTCTGAATAATGTTGAATATCGCTATTGTGTTTATTTTTTTTTAACTCTTGAAATGTGTCGATATTCAGTGCGCTCTTGTGTAAGTGGCATTATAAAAGTTCTTCAATTTACTAATCAGTTTCAATGTCAGTAATCCTTTTGTTTCTTCCCTGTCACCTAAGAGTACTCTTAACCTTGTTCTGGCTGTAAATTTCTGCATTCATTCCTGATCAATGACAATCGCATTTATATTGAATACGCAACATTTAGTGCTGAATCTTGCTGAAGAAATGTCAAAACCATCTGACATTGAATATAAAAAGGCAAAATCACGTTGCTGATGTCCTTCAGGACAGTGGTGTAGTGGGTATAGGCGTTGGTTGTGCATGCTCATGCATTACTGTCATTCAGTTCGATCCTTAGATCAGGTAATGAAGTAATAATTAAGTAGGAACGAACAATAAGTGATAACAGAAAAAAAAAATCTATCACAATAATCAACATATATTCCATATCAGCCAGTCAATGGATGCCTGATAGTGACCAGAGTGTACTTAGTTGAACCGTCGTGTTTATAATAACATCTACATCAGATGTTTACAACCTTTTCTGCGTCATCGCCCACTTTCACATGGAAAACTTTTCCATCACCTACCTGTATTGTAAATATTCAAAAGCATACCAAAATTGTTTGGTAAAAAGTTTGTTACTAGTTCATAAACTACCTTTACGATGTAGTAAAACAATTCCAAGGGGAGATAACAAATAATGCTGACTTACGCAGCAGCTGCTGCTGCTAGTTGGAATAAAGATATCCCAGATGGAGTTTTCTCTAAAAATGATTAACCGTCTCAATTCGTCTATTTGACACTCAAAGATGTACACGTGTGTGTGTGTGTTTTGATTGAGTTGATTTTTTACGGTTTGTCAACCTTTTTCAGGTTATTTAAAGCCAGAAAATATTTTTAGATTGTAATTTTTTTAGATAATAATTATCTAAGGATACAAGTTCTACTAATTAAACCATGGCTGGGAGAGAACTGGTGGATTACTACCTTACTCCAAGGGTATTTGCGCGTAAGTGAATATAACGAACCTGACTGGAATTCGAACGCGACTTTCCAATTTCCAATTCCCGGCCATCATACATTACACCTACCGCACACACAGCAACCTGGTAGTCTCAAGCAGTAACCCATCCAGGTACTGACCAGGCTCAACGTTTCTTAACTGCGTTGATCGTACATTATGGGAACTGGTGTTTCAACGAGATATGGCCATAAGCCATGTGTGTAACAGATATGTATTCTTCTGTTTGCATCCATGAAGCTGTGTAGGTGGGAGATGAAGCCCTCTCCTCCCACCTCCACTAAGAACTATAAAGAAGATTAAATTTTTCCTCTTGGCCTTCAATATACGACAATGCTATTGAACTGAATTGTATCATTAATCAATAATAATGACTGCCATTAATTTTTAAAATTTTCTAGGCTTTTTTTTTTCTCAATAAATTGGTTTCTAAAACTTTTTAAGTTTTATAGAAAAACTCTTTATAAAATTTTATATATTTTTCTTATACCAGAAAATAACTAGAAGTGAAAAGCCTCAAAAATTTATATTTAAAAATGTTGTAATAAAAAATATGTTTACAGTCGGATGGCATATTTTTAATTTAAAAAATGTTCATTTTATATGTGGGTCAGATACAAAACATCAAATGGAGAATTTTTAAATTTAAATATCTAGCTACCTCCACAGACTTTATAAAAAAAGCTGAAAAACGTAGTTTAAATAATTTTAATCCCTTCTTTAAAGTTAAATTGTGATTTTATCTGAGCCACAATAACCTAAAGTTAATATGTATGTGAAAAAAAATTATTTCAAATGTCCTTAAATAAAGATTTTTAAACTAAAAATGCAAAATCAGGAAGGTTACTGAATAGAATAATCACACGAAGGTTGGTAATGAACGATGATACTTAGGACAAGAACAACACATATAAGATTCGCCAGCGACGCGTAAAAGTAGTAGTTAAATGCTAGAAGTGTGTCAAGTGAATTCCACAATGAATCCCCAACTGCAGGATATCTACCAACTGCTCAACGCAGTCAGATGTGGCACAATACCGAATTTAATGTGGTGTATCCGAGCCCATAGGCTCGGCCAAAAATTCCCCGTAGACCCCGTATAAAACGGGTTCGAGTAGCTGTTTCCCGAGATGAGACTCTGCCCTTCGACATAGCCTCGTCTGGGGATCCTCTCTGCCTGTAGGTAGAGAGTTTGACCAACACAGCTGGAGACAAATTTCCGACTGTAGACCAACATACAGTATTTACTACTGTATTTATGTGAATGGGGACATACCCATTATCGTCCGTAGGTATACTACAACAACTTCTAACCAGTACATTTCATGAATTTGATGGACTCCGACAAAATAGAAATTAAAAGACTTTTAAAATCTCTCAAATGGAAATTCCAATATCTGTTCCAAATATTTATGTAAAAGAAAAATAGTAATTTTAAAGATTAATTGTTTAGATTTTGTAAAAATATTACTTGCTTCTTGCAAAAAATATTTTTTTAAAAAATTTCCCCAGCAGAGGGTATCCTCGCATATCTACATGTTCAAAGATCAGACTGTTGTAATCTTATAAACCTGCTCCTACTTAGAAAATCTTGTGCTATAAATCCAAAAATATTTGGAAGCCTGTTGATTAGAAAACTTTGTAAATGTTTTTCATATCAGTTACAACTCTTTTATCTAGTGATTTATTTACCTATACTGTATTTCTAGCACGAAGGACTTTATTAAAGAAACAGAAAATACTATCAGCATGAGTAGATTTAGTCAAAGTAAAACTTTATATAATTTTGGTGGCCCTGATATGTGTCAATATTTTTATGTCAAGGGATATAATTCAGACTTTTATTTTTGATCATCCGTAGAATAAAAATATTAGTGAGTTGTAATTCAAAAAAAAAATTAATGCTCGAAAATGGCATTTTTTAATTTTTCGATTCTTCAAACATCTTTATTTTATATCTACTTTATCAGCAACCACCAAGATCAGAAAGTTTTTAAATTGTACTATTTTAAAAATCAATGTCAATTTATCACAAACACTAACAGATATCGATCAGGGACTTTTTTTCCGATAGAAAAAGATAACTTATTAAAATTAAGTATCCCTAACTTACCACCGAAAATATTTTTTTCATTAATTCTTTTCTTAACATTTCGGACTCACTATATTTTCGATATTAACTTTTCTTTTAATGATACAACACCTTTAGTTTTACTTTTCCTTTAAAATTTAGGAATATCCGAAATTCAATTAGTTAAGTGGCGATATAACTAACTTTTTAAAATAAAAATGAATAGATTCACGGTACTTCCACGAAACCGTTAAAAAAATCAGTATATGAAAACTAAAACATGCTCCAACGTAATGAAAACAAATTTTTATTGTCAAAAATCAAAATCTTTATGTTATTATTAAGAGGAAAGATCAAAGTATTTTTGTATATTTAATAAAAAAAATTTAACTCATTTTTAAAACATTCGAAATTTTGATTAAAAAATCTGATTTTTCTTGCGTCAGTTATTTTAGTAAATTTTTTTTTCGTCTTTTTTCGGAGACAGTTACATTAATTTAGAAATTCTTGCAAAAATCAAATAATTGTTGGATTTTAAAATTTTCAAGACATTCACAAATAAATGAGTGAAATTATTGTAGAAATGTTTTTATTAGAAAATCTTGGTAAAAATATTTTTGTTTTTTTATATGTGTTTCACCCCCACCCTTACTTTCAGAATTTATACATTATTAATGAATGAACTTTATAAAGTTCATTCGTTCTGAAAATAAATAAATACCTGACGGTAATTTAAAGAAAAGTTGGTATCGTTTTATATTTTTGTTTTAGTTTTTTTTTTTTTTTTTTTTTTTTTCCACGCGTCGAAAGTGCGCATGATTTTTGCAGGGAGTACCTGATTTATTCGTCAGTCAGTCTGTATATTCATTTCTTTTGTTCTTTCTATTATTATTATTTGGACTTTTTCAATTTTCCCTGTTTATCATCAACTTGTAAATACTTCCTGACTCTCTGACTTTCCTCCCCAGCCCCCACATAAAAAGCAGCCGTTTTCGCAGATCCTTCAAACTCGAAGTGGACCACTTTCTTTCTTTATTTGAATTGTCGTAACCCTGGAATTATAAACTAATCCGCTGTAATTTGTAGGAAAAAGGAAATCCATTTTGCAATTTATTAGTCTTAAGCAGAGTAGATATTCATCACTGATATCTAGTTACTGATGATTGTCAAGCAATCAGAAAAGATTTTACTCATTAATGCAAATAATATAGAAATAAGTTCTAAGACTCGGAGCTGCCTGATCAAAAGATGTAAACAGGGAGATTAAAAACAGATACGTGTCTATCTTATATCGTAACTCACATCCAAAGTCTAATGTAAATATTGCTTCCGGCTGAACAGGGAAAGGATAGGGCATGCGATATGGGTGGGAGTAGTATCGAGTGATGGATGAATGAGGGGTACAGGTGATTCTTTCTATCTCTATCCCTAATCTATCTATTTACCTATCTACCTAAATCACTGTTTATTCCAAAAGGATTGCAATTTATTTATTTCAAGGTATAATTAATTTTTCCTTCAAAGAAACTTGCCTGGCTCTAAAGGACTGTTCGATCCGAAATAAAGGTCTTCTTGTTGAATATTCTTTTCGATCCAGAGATCAATTACAAATTAATGATGAAGAAGCTGATGGCTACAAAACTCACTAGATCTCAGCTACATGCATAGTATAAGGCATCAATACATACGAGGCTGTACATATTGCTTGTACTTGTTCATCATAGTTGCTCAATAATGGTATCCTTGTACCAGATTTGCTTTCAGTGAAGAACTATTTGCGCATTTAATTTAATTTAAGTAAATTACAAAAAAAGGCTAGATTAAAAATTTAAGTTAAATTTCTAATCTAGCCTCTTTTTTTAATGGACCAATTACTAATCAAGAATAAAGTACAATTTATAAGAGTTAACGATTTGGGCATCTCGAGGCGGTGTAATTGTTAGCAAGCTTGTCTTGCTAGATCAATTACGTGTGAGTTCGATCCTCACTGAGTGCCCCATACTTTCGGCCTTGTGCCACATCTAAGCTAGGCTTGGAAAATCACTATAGGAGATAACGATTTTTATATATATATTGGGGGAATTTTCATATCGAAAACGTAAACTAAACAAACCAATTTCTAAATAATTAAATGAATTTTTATTTTTAACCTGACATATTTTATTTCTTCAAACGTTATTTTTAGCGGATTCCCGTATTTCAGCATACCCACCGTATATATATATATATATATATAGGGTGAGATGGGTAAATTGTCGCTATTTTATATTTTTAATTTCGCGCATGCGTGTTGTTTGCTTTTGATTTTGTCGACTGCACATTATAGTAAGGTCGGTTGGGCACCATGTATAAGAAAAAGAGCATCACAACACAATTCACTCTGCCAGAAATTTGAAAACACCAAGCTGTACTGCTTTGCATTCGCGCCAGAAGCTCCAATACAAACATATCAGAGTGTTTGGGCGTCAATCTGAGAATAGTGGAGAGGATTCAGAAAGAGTTGGTTGAGTCTATGGTGATTACGAAGGTACGGCAGCTAGGAAAACTCACTCTGATCATTCTGATAAGAAAAGAACTCCCGAATTTGCTGCTGAGGGCCTCAGACTAAACAAGGAGGTCTACATCAAGTGGCTTTAGGCGGTAATGCTGTCCTAGGTCAAGAGGGTGGCTGCTGGAAAACCCTATGTATGGCAAAAGGACACTGCACCATGCCACGCAAACAGAAGAACCCAGTCATGGCTGTCAGACAATTTCTGTGGCTACATCACCCCTTACATCTGGCCACCTAACTCTCCAGACTGCAACCTCCTTGATTATTATGTGTGGGGTGCTGTTGAGCGAGCGACCAACAAAACTCCTTGTAACACCAAAGATGAACTAAAGACAAAGGTTATGACAGCATTCACCACCTCAGTCAAGGAAACTGTCCAGAAGACATGCAGGATATCCCAATATATATCTTCTGGAGCCTGTGGTCGAAGCCAATGGCGATTTTATTGAATGAGTTTATTGTTTATTATTTTAAGATATTTTTGTGTACTTCTGTTAAAATAAGATGTCAGTATTATTTTTCATTTTTGATTAATTTAAACGGCAATTTATCCATCGCGCCCTGTACGTGTGTGTGTGTGTGTGTGTGTGTGTGTGTGTGTGTGTGTGTGTGTGTGTGTGTGTGTGTGTGTGTGTGTGAAGTTTGGTTAACGACCAACGTAATTTTTTATGATTTTAAAAATATATATTGAACCATTTTCCTAGTATCTGTTGAAAGTTTAAATATAAATTGTTCTTATTAAAGAAAGGTTTGTGGTCTCCGACAGGAAATGAGTCTGCATCGTTCAGGGTACAGGAGCTACCGTCTCGCCCAACACGCCTTCACCGACTTGGCAATATCTTCATTTTTTTTATTTTTTGAACGGCACGTCTTCACGTGTCGTGTCAGTTTCTATTAAAGAATCGTGTTTATTTCAATTAACACAACAGAATCCTGCAAGAAATATAACAAATCCTTACCAATAGCACAAAAATAATCTATAACATAAACTAAAAAAATACAACAACTATAAATACTAGAAAACGCAACATGGATAAAACATAATCAAATACACTACATATATTTCATGAATAAATAAAATACAAACGACACAACACTAACTTTCTCATGAGAACGAGATTCCTAAAAAAAAAATCCACGCGTGAAGACACGATATTTGAAAAATGATGAAACTGACTAGAATTTGTGGGAAGCCATGATAACCCATGTTTAAAAAAAATTGCACGTTCACGCCAATAAATCTGTTAAGAAATCTTATATTTTACTATGTCTCCATTTTGCTTGATACTTATATACACTAAGTATAGTTTAGTCTGGCTCAAGGCTATAAGTAAAGAGCACTCAACAAAAAATGAAGTCAAGATTAAAGATCCGCAAGATGTGGATGAAGAATTATTCAAAATCTGTATAATTCAAAGATTTTAGAAACTCTCTCTCTCTCCCTCTCTCTCTCTCTCTCTCTCTCTATATATATATATATATATATATATATATATATATATATATATATATAGTCATCCACAGATAGACTGTTTCGCTGTTTCACAGCTCTTCAGTGTGGCTAGACATCCGGTTGCCTTTAGCTAGGATCGAAACACGACTGAATTGGCGTCAGTCGGAAAATTCTACCACTAAGCCGTCGGAGCAAGGTGAATTTTAGCGTATTTATTTTTAGATAAACACACAGTGACCGACAGGACTCAATTCGCTTTTGCCGAAGAGTAATAGTCTGACTTAAGTTGTTTTAACTTCTTAAATGAAGCATTATCCTTATTAATTTCAACTCAGTACCTGTCTATATTTCTGAGATGAGGTATTATGTACACTATTTACATTATTCAGACTATTGTCCTCATCTTTGTCGCTATAATTATTACAACGTTTCGGTCGTTGTACGCTCCGGCCTTCTTCAGGTGGTTGGAATGTCCTCAAGGACATATGGCACAGTGGATAAAGGTGTTAGTTAGATCCAGTGACAGGACCCAAAGAGTGTGAGTTCAATACAATTTGGAGCGAGAGCAGATAGGAATGAAAGGTGAAAGGATGTGGAGAAGGGAAGTGGATAGATCAAGGCAACTGGAGATGTCGATTGACGTTACACTTAAATAGTTGGAGATTGTATTTGTCAGAGAAAAAGGACAAATAAGGAAGGGAGTTCCACAGGCGAGATGTGCGAGACATGAAGCTATTGGAGTAGAAGAGACGTCTACATCTAACAGTTTCAATCTCCTATTTGAAAGTGAATGCTGGACAATCTCTTCACAGATGAAAGAGGGACATCAAGCAACAATAACGGATACTGAGGATACCATGGCAGATCCTTGGAGCATTGGGAAAGTCTGGGAAAATAGGAGCTACACGGAGACTTATAATCAGAAAAAGATTGTTGACAATTCTGGGACATGTAATGAAGAAAAAAAAGCTTGGTGAATTTAACATTCACAGAACAAAGGGAAAACAAAAGAAACAGGCGGAATCAGATGTTTAAGGAATTTGTGAGAATGGGGTGGTGGAATCTAGGAACGGAAAGGGATGGTAAAGGGTCAAAAGACAAAGTTGTGGAGAGTCATGATCGCTCACGCCCCGAAAAGATATGGCGGATAAGAGAACAATAATAAACAACTAATGGTCCTCCATTTTTAGGCTTCATTTCAAGGGACACGTCATTATAAATTAAAAGTTTGGTGCACTATGATGAAATATTGTTTCATTTCCTCCCACTTCACAAATTCTGGAAACTGATTTGAAATCCAGTTTAAAATTACCAAGAATCTCAATATTTGCATCTATTATGATAGGGGTGGCCAAATCGTGGCTCTTTAATATGCGGCTCGTGGAAATATATTGGCCGAGCTCCTTTTTCATCACAGTTAATATAAAAGATAAATAAGAAAATTTTCAAGCTTTATAATTATTTGCTGGGTATGAATTGAGACCCTGTTGGATTAAAACGTAAGTTTAATGTTAATGTGTATGTAATAAAAACCTGCAAATTTTGTTCATGTCTTGCGGTTCACAAACATCTGAACTTTATCGTATGTGGCTCTTACAGTAAGCAAGTTTGGCTCCCCCTGTATTATGATGACGTGTGAAACAAACGGTACAACTAAATTCTTCTTCTTCTATTATTATTATTACTACTAATTCTTCTTCTTCTTCTTCTTCTTCTTCTATGAAATAAGCTCTGGAGTAAGGGTATTTATCCACTCAAAAAATATATCGTACACAGGGTCGTCAAGTACTACCCTCGAACACCCCGACCTTGGCTAAGGGAAAAGACCGATTGTGCCCCTCCGCCATTTTATCAATATTTACTTTTTTCTACGTTACATTGTCAATCATCAACCATAATAATATACATTGTGTATCTATTTATATATATTTAACCTCGATTTCATGAATATTAAAAACAAACAACGCGAACTTTTCTTTTTCAGCCGATTTTAAAATTCACAAAAAATCGTCTAATTATTGGATTTTAATAACGTTTTCGGCACTTATATAATAAAATACCAGGATTCTTTTAAGATAAGTTTCAAGTCACAATTTTCAAGGTAACATGTTTTTGTTGCTTTTTATTCATCTTTTAACTACCACCCCAAGGAACGTTTTTATGTTAATAGGTAACAACAATTTTAATTCATTTTTCGACTAACATTCTTCTTTCTTTTTATGTGCCATGTCCTTTCAGGACGTAGGTGATCATGGCTCTCCACTTCCCTCTATCCCTTGAAGCTCTCAACAAGTTCCTTCCCTCTGCTTCCTCCTCCAGATCACGCTCTGTCATCCACTTGCTTAAGTCCGCTAGGTATGTCATGTGTTGTTTTCCATTGTCTCTCTTTCCCTCTATTCGACCCGTGAGTATCAGATTCTCCAGGCCCTCCTTCTTCATTATGTATTCCAAAAACTTCAGCTGCATCTTCCTGATCTTAAGTATAAGCCTCAACCTTGTTTGCATCCTCTCTAAGACCTCATCGTTGCTCAAACGCTCGTTCCATGATATCCTTAGCATCCTTAAGGAACGTTTTTAAGTTATAATAGGCAGGGCCGGTGCTTTGATGTCCCACCCCACTACATCTCGATTTCAAAATTTTCCAAGCTGGAGGCCACAAACCCTCGAAGGAAAATTGGTGGGAAAGGGCAACGCTTTTTTTAAATTACCAAATAATCAGGGAATTATCCAATTTAAATGAAAATTTCAATTCATATTCATTATTTGCGTTTAGAATAAATAGTTTTTTTTTATTTTTTAAAAATCTGAGAAAATGTTATTCTTTTTTTAATGACACCAATATTTTCATGACTAAATTTTACTCGAAAAATAATGTTTCAATCGCAAACTTTTACATTTCCATAAGGATTAATCGCCGACGCATCTTCGCTGAAAAGAAAAGGTTTTACAAAGATTCCAACACAACACAAACTGGATTGTCTTAAAATGTTGTTTTAAAAACAGTATTTCAGTTTTCGGTAAACAAGTTTTATATGTTGAAATCTTTAATCATTTCTATTTTTTAAGCGATCATTTTCTCGGTTTTATCTTTCTAGAAATGTAAAAAATATCGACTAGAAATTTTATTTTAATTACTAATCGTGGCCGTCTGATTAGTTTACTAGTTAAAAAAAAAAGAAAGAAATATCAGAGATCCTCTTTATTACTCTCTTAATTTAAAAGAACAGTTCAGATAATTATAATTTTAAAAAATAAGCGCTACTGAAATTAACACTTAAGCACCCACATCACCAATATAGGGACTCCCACGCAATTGAGAGACTCCGGGTAGGAAGCACCGACCATGTCGATTATTATAGTTGATGATTGACAATATAACTTAGGTAGTAAAAAGTACAAACAGAAAAAAAAAAAAAAAAAAACGCTGCTGAAACTAACCCTTTTTGGGGCTTCAACCTCGTCGGGGGTTCCTACGTAGTACGCACCGCACCGGACATGCAAATACACGATGGATATTATTAGTTGATGACTGATAATGTAACGTCAGTTTAAAAATAATTTTTTAAAAAATGGTGGATGGCCATAAAACAGTACTAAAAAAACAGCAGAGTCCACATCGCCCCCCTCCAAACGCCCCCCTCCCCGGTTTTCGAGAGTAAAACGCGCCGGCTCTGATAATAGCTTACAACATTTTATTTTAAATTTTTTAAAAGATAATTTAATCGATATTTACGTTTCCATTATCTTTTTTTCAAAATATGCTATTTGATTGTAAAACGGTAGACTTTAAAAATTAAATGAATTTCAAAAAATTAAAGTAGACTTTGGTCTTACTTGTTTCTTATAATGTTATAAATGCAAAAGGGAGGAAACTATTCACTTTAAAAAAATTTTTAGAGATTTTTCAAATTGGTAATTTAAAAAATTTATTTCACTCTGTGAAAAAAAAAATGACTAAGATTTTATAATTTTTAAATGTAATAACATATGTAAAATAGTAAAAAAAAATCCAATTAGGAATAGATGAAAGTTTCTTTTTCTTTTTAGACAGAAATTCAGGATTATTTCTTTCAGACAAAAAAAAAATAATAAAAACATTTACTTTTTTAATTATTTATGTTTTTAAATATCGGTCGTTGAAATTCACATAGAAAAAAGAACGTTTTCATCTACCTATTGTTATTTAACTAAGACCAATTCAAAATACATGCTTCTAAATAAATAGTTTTTATTTATTTGTGTTTCGATCAAATGTAAGATATACGTACTTTACATTATATTTGTTTAATTATTGTGGTGTTAAAATAAAATTAAAAAAATATATTAATGTAAAAACACAAAAGAAAACAGATTATTTTTCATCGACGCTTAAAATAGATAAGAACAGCGCCCCCCCCCCCAAAAAAACACATAAAAAAAACTGTCTTTGTACTGGTAAGACAGAAGTTTTTTTTTTCAGTTGTCCAACGCAACGCAAAGCGACCACAACAGTCTTCTAAACACGTAGCTTCCTCACATGAAATTTATTCTTGCAGTTAATGCTCATTCCAAACAGTCACTTATTACAACTAAGAAAGTTCTCCCTATAGCATGCAAAGAGCTTAACTTTTTCTCTATCATAACATTTTACAAGTCATTTTTGATACTCCAAAATCTCAATACCTTCTTCCATGTTACCCGTAAAATTAATTCTTAAATGAACCAATTTTCTTCGAATAAAATTTTTATGTTGATTCCTGCACATGCTGAGAGAAGTTTCAGAAAACTAAAACTTATAAACAGTTTCCACAAAACATTTTGTTGATTTATTTAACATGGGATTTTTATCCATTATGGCGTGACTCTAATTTGTATTTAATTTTTCTTGTTGAATTCTTAACATATAGAATGGCATGATCCGTTATGGTACATAATTCGGTTACAATAAAACTTGAATTTTATATGAATACTACTTTATGAAAACTGAGAAGTTTAAGGCCGGGTTTAAAGTCGTGGTCCCACGTATGAGTTGGATAATAGTCCAGTCTCCTCAGCACTTCCATTTTTGGGGGACGCGTTAGACACCAGGTAATAACCCTAGAGAGCAGCTTGAATTCATTATATTAAAGTTTAACAACTCAGACCGACTGGGCTAGGTAAATCACATTTGTTGATAAAACCCAAAAATACGCTAATAATATTTCTTTCTTTTGTCTAATTAATTAATTTCTTTGGAGAAACTGTAGTTTTTTTTCTTTGAATTTTTTTTGTTTTTCTGTTAAACGTTTTTTTCGAATCATTTCTTTTGTAATTAATTAATCTTTCTTTGTTTTGTTTTTCAGGTGAGTATATTTGTTATGGACTTTCTTAGAGAGGTCAGAAAAAGGCAAGTATATTTCATTAATCTTTCTTTATTCTTAATTTTGTTGCAAGATGTTCCAGGCACACGCGTTGTGGGCACGAAACGTAGCAAGGGGTTCATGTTGAAATTTCAGGTCGTGGTCGCCAACCTGTTGCGGCATTACCCACTAGTTTGACTAAAGTCAGTAGCAACAGTATTTTGCACATGTTAAGGACTGGTGTAAGAAAATGGAATGAATTTTAACTAGTCAGTCTTGGTTTTTAACTTATTAAAAGAAGAGGAAACACAGCAGTATGAAAGTAAAAGAAAAAAGAAAACATTAATAATTAGAAATTGTGTAGTTTCAGTTGCTAAGAGGAAAGATATCCCATGCCTGGGAACACGGTCCTGGTGGTGTTGTCACTTAAGCATGCTAGGAGGAAAATAGAGAGATGAAGATGAAGAAAATAGGAAGTTTCCCGTTGACAGCGTCCTCTGACGACTTCTTGTCGAATCTGGCTTAGCTATGTGGAGATAACCCACAAGTAAAATTAACACGAGACTGACTAATAAATGGATGATGGAACAGGGCTTAGAAGAAATAAAAGAATGACAAAAATTAAGAGGTACAAGGGGTATGAAGTTGTGGAGAACCATGATCGCTTACGTCCTGAGGGGACACGACATATAAAGAAGAAGAAAATTGGGTAAAATTTCAGATTAGGACCCAGAAACCAATTTAAAAAAGAAGCATCATTTCCGGTGTTAAAAAAAAGCCTGGATATTCCAAAAACAGCATTAAAAATTTGCGGAAACCTACTGTTTAGGTCCTAGGAGATATTGACAATCTTAGTTTGGGTCTTACAGCCCGGCCGACATAACACAAACATTTTGACTTTAAAACTTTGATCTTATTAAGTTTGAGGTCTTTTTCTTCCTAAACGGGGAGGTACATAAAAAAAAGTATGATTATTACAAAAATTAAATAGCAATAAGAATTGCGGAAAGAGCACCTTATAGAAGCGTATTGATTGACGATCTTATTTGTGTCCCGTGTACAGTGTACAGCTTGGCCGCCTCAGTCTGGAATCTGTGAAGGTGTTCGGATTTTTTTTTTTTTTTAATTATCCAGTAAATAGGTAAACTTACGCGCAGTATTCTAGTCCCGTAAGGGCGGCCGTGCTGCACCTGGGACCCAAGTAAATTGCGGTAGATTACTGCAAATTTGTAATGCTATTTTTGGAATAATGAGGCTTTTTTAACACCAGGAATGATGCTTTTTATAAATTGGTCACTGGGACATTATCTGTAATTTTTTTGGCGCAGCTATCAAGCCCAGTAATGTCGGCCAGGCTGTAACCGAGGTGCAAATAGTTCTCGAAAAACTACCTTAAAGGATTAAGTTTGTTTCTTTTGTGGATTTCGAATCCGATCTGTGAATATCTTAATGATTGTTTTTCTGTTTTTTCTTTTCTCTTCTTTTTCTTTTCTCTTCTTTTTCTTTTCTCTTTTTTTCCCGCTTCTTTGTTTTTTTTTCTTTTTTTCCTTTTCTTTCTTTTTTCCTTTTCTTTCTTTTTTTCTTTTTCCCTTCAGCTTCTTGGGATTATTATCTCGTCGTCTCAATAGAGACCGACTTTTTTTACTTTTTTTTGTTTTGTTAATTATCCTCGTTTGTGCGTGTATCACATGTATCTTCCAACCAATTCAATGGTTTCCACTCCGACCTCGTTTCCGTTGGTTCCGTAGTGTACTTTATGCTATTTCGTTGTCGAGCAGTACTGTTTTTCAGCGGTGTTTTATAACTTTCATTTTATCTGTTGTACTTTTTTGTATATTTCTTGGGAGTGTGCCTAATTTAGTATAGATTAAGTGATGGATGGATAGAAATCTTTAATATCAAATTCAGCAAATACATGTCATATTACGCAACCGGTTTATTACTGATCATATGTTTCCCCCATTGGTTTGTTCCAAAATTTGCTCTTTTAGTTCAAAGTTAATTTCTTGTCGTATAATTTATTTGTTTTTATTTATTTATTTTGTTGTTGTTTTGTTTTTTTACCTAGTTTACTTTTTGTTGGGCTTATTAGTCTGCATGTTGGATTAGCACCGATGTTTTCTTTGTGGAATCTTTTTTAGGTTGAATCAGTGTGCTATTTCTTTAGCTTCGAAGTTAATTTTGCGTCTGTTGCTTCAGATGTTTTGGCTATGTTTTTTTAAGTAACTTGTGTTATCGGGATTTTCGCTTGTATATGTTTCTTGTTTTATTGACAGGGATGGAGATGTTTCGTGAATCTTTTTATCTTATGTTTTCGTTGGAATTTATCTAGGCTGTTATGGAATTTGATATGTCGGATCATGTTCATTAGGACATTTTCAAAATTATCTAGTCTGTTGCGTTGTGTCGGGCGGTTTTTGTTTAGTTTTCTTTTGGGGGACTTGTAAAATTCCTGGTTTAACCATTTAGAGCCCATTGTTCCACTACCTGCGGAACATATTTTAAGACTATTTTTTTTATATATACCAGACGAGAATTAATGTTGATTATTTTATTTTTATCGATAATATACTTGGAAAAGAGTAAAGACTAAAATTAAAATACAATATGTGCTTGCACATCGTGTTAAAATAAAATATATGACTTATCATCCATTTGTACTGGTTATGTTTGTTAAAGAGGTTATAAGTTGTTTATTTTATGACAATATCCGTTTAAAGTACATCTTATCGATATATTTGATTTTGGTGTATATTGGCCTTATGTAATGGCTAAAAGAAAATACAAAGAGTGTTGACAAATACAAAATAAATCTTTATAGTACTAAGTAAGGATAATGTGAAAGTTGAAGTTTCAAGTGTAAAATTCTTCATGCATACGAGAGATAGAGAGTCCGGGTGGGATATATACACACACACACACACACACACACACACACACACACACACACACACACACACACACACACACACACACACACACACACACACACACACACACACATATATATATATATATATATATATATATAAAGAAATATAGTCTTAAGGTGTGCTATATTTATGGGATAAAGTGCTCAATATCAGAGAGCGTGTGTAAATATAAAAGTGAACATTGAAGTCAAAACTTAGAGGCGACAGTCTGTTTCATGTTAGACGCAATTGTCAGGCCACCTGACAATTGCGTCTAGCATCAAACAGACTGTCGCCTGTAAGTTTTGACTTCAATGTTCACTTTTATATTTACACACGCTCTATCTCTGATATTGAGCACTTTATCCCATAAATAGTTGCCGCCGCCTGACAATTTGGTGAAGGAAGGTATGATTGTTTCCAATGTATCAAGGACGGTTTAAACTTTTTAGGTCGCCAGCTAATTGCAAATGTATTTCCTCTCTGTGTATGTTATAATGACCGCGGTAATGGAGAATGGACAAAATTAATTTATTAATTTTGATTTTCGTTGATTTTCCATCCGTTTATATACACACCTATAAGTCCACTTTGAAAAGGGCGCTTTGCTTATATCCTGACTGTGAAACCTTTTTGATTGGTTGGTTGAACTGTTTATAAGACCATACTTTCATTTGTCCCCTTCACATACTGCTTACCTTCATATACTACTTACGTATATATATATATATATATATATATATATATATATATATATAATAAAATATAAGTTTAAGATAGAATAAAAGTGCTCAGTATATCCGGGATAGAATGTGTAAAATATAAGTGTGGATTGCGATGTCAACACCGAGTGGTAACAGTCACTTTCATGCTTGACCACAGTCTTCAAGCCATATATATATATATATATATATATATATATATATATATATATATAAAGGTATGAATTCATCACTTCTCTCCAAGCTAGGGGTGAATAGAAGTAGACTGTCCCCTATAGTCATCAGACTAAGAAAAGGTACACACTGAATTCAAAACCTGAGGTGGATTATTTGGATACCTTGAGGCACACTATGTGCACCAGTTGTCTATATTCGGTTCTTCCAAAACATGTGGTTGGTTCTGCACAAGTTTTCATTACTATGATCATATGTGCGAGTAGTCTGACTGATTTGTTCTAAGAACTGTGCAATTTGACTCGTATGTAAAAGAAAAACGATGGCGAGTCCATTTTCCCTACATATACATATATACATATATAATTGTGTGGGATAATTTGTTACTATGACTAATTGTTAACTTAAATATACTGTATTTTTAGCATATAAAATTTTTTTATATTTATTTAATTTTTGGTATTTATTTCTCTGTGTTTATCTAGTCCTTGTATATCATGGATACACTAATACTTATGTTGAACATTGGAGCGTATGGAATACTAATTTATTTTCTCTCTTTCTCCAAGCATCTGAATGTAATGTTTAGGAAGCTGTACATTACAAGTAGTGTTACTTTAGTGTGTTCATTTTTCATTCAATTCACTGCACTCGTTGCCTTTAGTATATAATACTAAGCTTACTAAATATAAATATATAAAACTAAAAACATTCAATGACTGTTTTCTTGCGTACGACACGGATTAAAATACTTTTTAGATTTTGAAAAAATATTAAAACTTTCAGAGCTTTAAATTTACTGGTTGAATGTTATTTTTCATAAGGATTTATAAAAATTCTCTCAATAATTTTCATTCAGTACATATTAGCAATCAGTACATATATTTACCTGAGGAAGTGTCTCCTGTAAAGGGCCATGTTAAAACTCATTTATTTTCTGATATGGAGGTGTGTTTTTTTTTTCTCTTTCTGCTGAGTATGTAGATATCTGGATTAAGCCCAAGGCTGTCCAAATTCCAAGCAGGTCTTTCACAGTGCACAAATTCCGAGTTCTTTGTTTTAGCTCTCTATCAGCTAGCAGGTTCTTGGAGTCGGCCCAATTGCTTCTAAATTCTAAGGAGTTGCTTTTGAATTCGAAATGAATTTCACTTTTGTTTCTTGGACATTTTCTTCAGAGGTATATGGAAGATTTTCATCAGTGTCCTTATTGTTGCACAGTGAGCTTGGATTGCTCCCAATCATCAAACTAATTGCCAAATATTTTGGTAGGCAGGACCTGGGCGGCAATTTGAAAATCTGTATAAACACACGCATCATCATGTCATAGAAGATACACCCGAGGATATTATTCAATTCCATTTTGAAAGATATCTATGCAGGCTAACTATTAATCAGTATACAAAGAGTAGGCTGAAGTTTGGCATAGTGTGCAAGTATATGTTTGCATGTGTGTGTGTGTTGTGCGCATCTCTCTCTCTCTCTCTATTTCTCTCTCTCACTCTCTCATATAT
>OZ038483.1:38484560-38517060 GCA_964036315.1 Acanthosepion esculentum | reverse complement strand
TATGTATGTGTGTTTATGTATATATATATATATATATGTATGTGTGTATATGTATATATGTATGTGTGTATATGTATATATGTATGTGTGTATATGTATATATGTATGTGTGTATATGTATATATGTATGTGTGTATATGTATATATGTATGTTTGTATATGTATATATGTATGTGTGTATATGTATATATGTATGTTTGTATATGTATATATATATGTGTGTATATATATATATGTATGTGTATATATATTCATGTGTGTATATGTATATATATATGCCTGTGTGTATATGTATATATATATATGCATATATGTATATGTATATATATTTATGCGTATGTGGATATGTATATATATATATATATGCGTATGTGGATATGTATATATATATATATATATATGTATATGTGTATATGTATATATCTTTACATATATATATATGCATATGTACATGTATATATGTATATGTTTAAATGTATATACATATATATGTATGTATATTAATCATGTATATATATATGTATGTATATATGTGTATATATATATGTATATACATGTATATGTATATACATATATATATATATATATGTGTATGTACGTATATATATATATATATATATGTATTACAATGAATCATTCATAGAAAAAGTAGATTTATTAAGTTAAACTGCACTATATATTTGATATATATTCATATATATATGTATATTTATGAAAATTAGTTGATAATGCAACTGGTGTCTTTAAGAATATTTATATATGAAAAATAAATTGAAAATGCAACTGGTGTCTTTAAGGATCTTTATTTAGAATCATTTTACCAGTTTCACAGCTATATGAGTTTCAGAACTTAAATTGAGATGATGGAAAGACATGTAGCTATGCCACGCTCTGTCTTGATTTTTGCCTCTCATATCTCTTGCATTACGCACACACATACATATCAATTCTTGATTTTCCTCCTACTCCTTTTCCTCCTCTTTATTTCATGATATAACAAAAACTCTTCATCTTCATACTGTCATCATTTGGTCTTAGTCTTTGCTTCCTATTTTTCTTCTTTTTAAATTTCCCCTAGCACTACTTCATCAATCTTCACTTTTTCATCTTCTTTTCTTCCCATTTTCTTTCATTTTACATATAAGAAGTTCCCCTCTCATCTTCACATTTTTCTTCATTTGTTAAGCTATGTTAACTTCTTGCCCTTTTTCCCATTTTTTCTTCTTTCTTTCTATATATAACATTTACACATTTCTTCTTCACATTTTCATTATGTTGCCTGTTTATTCTTAAGCATTTTCTTCTTCCTCTTTCATTTCACATCTAATTAGTTCACAATCATTTTTAATCAATTCACTCCAAGCAAGGTGTTAATGTCACTAAGGCTCAAGAGGCTACTGGGAATGGAAGAGAATGAAAAGACTTTAGAAGGAATTGAAAATCCAATCCTAAACAGGAAACAATTACTGTATTTATATGCTCTTTTATCTTGCCTTCCTCTTTTCTTCCCATTTTTGTTTCATTTCACATAGAACTAGTTCACTTCTCTTCAGATTTTTCATAATTTTTTAAGTTTTTCACTCTATTCTAATTCAGTTTTTTTCCCATTTTATTTTTCTTTCATTTCACATATAATTAGTTCCTCACTCTTCACATTTTTCATCATTTTAAGGCTTATACTTTTTTACTGTTTTTTTTTCTTTTCATTTCCTATTTGACTGCTTCACCTGTCTTCACATTTTCATGCTTTTTTTCCCCAGGTCAACTTAACTATTTCTTCTCCTTTTCTATTGCTTTTATTTTTATTTTTTTCTATCCTTCCAACTTTTCTTCCTGCTCTCTTTCTTTTCACTTTTTATATCCTTTAATTCTTCTTCATATTCTTCCAATCTTTTTATTTCTATGTTCCATCTTCATATTTTCTTTTCTTCTTCCTCTCTACCTTTTTTCTATTTTGCTTTTCTCCTTTTCATTGCATATTTTCAGTTTCCCTCCATTTCCCTTTTCGTAATTCATTCTTTCTCTTTCTTTTGTTATTTTACTCTCATGATTGCCATCATTTCTTTTTCACCTTTTTCTTTCATTCTCTTCATTTTTCTTCTCTTTCTTCAGTGCTTATTTCCTCTTTTGCCTTTTTGCTCTTTTATTTATTTATTTTTTTGCTTATCTTCCCGGCACCACCATTATCATCACCACACTGACTAATTTGTGAAGCTTTTATAATAAAGCACTTTCTTTCTTTCATGCTTTCTTTTACTCTTTCATTCATTCATTCGTTTTTTCTGTCTTTCTTTCTACTGTTTTTCTCCTATCAAATAATTATCTTTACCTTTAATCTTTACTCTAGGCCTTCTCCCAAATAATCCTTCTCTTTCTCTTTTCTTCTTACTTTTCTTTTCCTCTTACTTTTTTCCTTTACTCTCTCTTTAAAACTCTTCTCTCCTTACTACCTAAAATCCTTGTCTGCCCACCCATCTACCCATTCAGTTTTCATCAACTCATCAAACTGGCTCATCTGAAAGGGTGGATGATTCCCAGAGCAATCACTATCTCACAACAGAGTAAAATCTTGGATGGGACCAACTACTTGACAAGAGGTCGGGTAGGAAATGGAATTTCATACAAGCAGAGGCACACTAAATGCATCTTCCAAATTATCAGGAGACACCATAGAGATTTGGAAGGTATTCCATATTGTAGCACTATTCCATACCATTAAATTCTCTTTACCAACAGTGACTCACCAGCTAGTAGGACTTCATTCAGGAGTCATTATCCTGTCCTGATGACATCTAAACTGAATGACCAAGGGACAGTCAACTAAGTTGCAGTCTTCTAGACTCATTTAACATCAACGTTTTATAGTATAATTTTTTTATTTTTTTATTTAGGTGTTTGGTGGATGGTCACCCATCTGAGGTCTGTAATAACAGCCATTTTCTTAAATTTCCTTACTTTCACCTTTTATTCTCTCCTGACATGTTTATCTGTAATATTCTTTCAAAATTGATTTTTATTTATAATGCAGTTCTTTTACAGTCAATTTAGATAATCAGTTATGATAAATAATAAAAATAGTTTTCTATTTCATATAAACCAGCATTCAAAGAAAAGTTACTATCAGTTTTAAAAGATGTTAGGCACACTGAAAAATATCACTTAATAAAAGAAAAATTGATTGCTTCACTCATTTAGCACAGATTGCTTATCATTATGATTGTGTGTGGTACCATCTTGCCAGTGTGTAATTTTAAATGCCTATGTACCAAGTTCCCTCTGGAGTCCTATGAGTGAAAATGACATTGTAGGAGAGTTAACTCTGCATATTTGGGATGTTGTGTTTAGATTGACAGGATTTTGTGGATGATTATCACGGTTCCTCACAAAGTAATTTTTTGTCACTCTGAAATGCTAACGTGTCCAGGAATTTTACTCCCATGATTTTCAGTACCCTTCTTCATCTTGCCCAACCCACAACAAGAATAAAAATAGTTTTAAGTTTCCACATTTTAGTTACTTTTGTTGAGTGGGTAGCCATGGTCAAATGCAAAATAAGTAAAAGAACTGTCCAACAAGCAGAATTGACAAAGTTTGCAATAAGCAATAACATAATAAAGAACAGGGTAAAAAATAATATAAAGCAAGCAAACAACATACGCAAGGTAAATTAACAGTAATAAGGCAAATTAACAGTAATAAGGCAAATTAACAGTAATAAGGCAAAGTAACAGTAATATGGCAAAAAGTTCAAACTAAGAATTGCCGTTGACACACAAAAGTAAGTTTGGACAAGTGAATGTAGTGTTCTGTCTTCAAGACAAAACAGACCAGGACTGAATCAAGTCAAAACAAGAACCAGCCTAGTTTTTGGGCTAGGATAAAATCCCAGCATGCATTTGTGTGCTTCTGCCTATAAAAGGGAATGTGAAAGTGTTTTCCAGTTATTTCCCCAGTAAGATTGAAATAAATAACTTTGATTTGCACTTTGTACGTCCTTATAATTTAACAGTTTTTGAAATTCTTTTTTAGAAACATTGGAATTATGTGAGCAAGGCATATCAATTAATTGGCAGTCTCCTTTATTATTATTTCCATATTTCAAGCACTGTACTCTGGGCCTCCTCAGGAGTCTGTGGTATTTGGTATCCTTCCAGGGAGTCCTTTATTTATTTGATCCAAGGGTGCATGTTATGTCAGTTCCATCACAAACAATACTAGCACTGGTATCAGTTTGCAATTTCTACACTGTCTGACTCAAGAATTGAACTCACAGCTTCAAGAGAACCAGATGAGCATTATCAAAGCTTTTACCCATTAGGGTCAATTAAATCTAATAATGTATATATAATGTTCTTATTTTTGATTCCACTATCCTGATTTCTTTCAATCAATTCACCTCAAGCAAGGTGATAATGTCACTAGGATGCAAAGGGCTACTGGAAAAGAGAATGAGAATACTTTAGAAGGGAATGGAAACCCAATCCTAAACAGGAAACAAGGGATATACCTCTATTCCTGTTCATTAATGAGCAGGAAAAATGTAATAGGCAAATATGTGTATGGCTTGCTGATGGAATGATTTTAGTATAGCTAGCTCAGATAATTAATTCAGTTATGAATATCAACTGAACATTTATATTATGAGAATTCCAGAACCCAGGAAAACCCAACTACTCGCACTCAAAGAAAGATTATCAAAAGTTATAATATGTAGATTCAAAAGCCGAAAAAATATGCAGAAATTCTTAAAAATGTTTTTGATGGACCCTGATAATTTTATATTTCCAAGATTATAAATATATATGAGCCAACTCCAGTACAATATTTACCCTTTTATAAAGAAATAAATATGAAAACATTTTTTTTATTCATAAATTTATAAAAATGTCTGAACTATAGAATAAGAAAATATTTAAATAAATACGCGATGGTGAGTTACTGTAATTATAAATTTTGAAAAAGAATGCATTTTCCAGACATTTTTTTCATTTCCCCTATAAATTCACCAAAATTGGTTCAGAGCATCTGAATTTGTACCTTTTTTCTCTCAAGAATTGTCAGCAAAAATGTTAAACTATTTATTAGATTGTTTATTTACCAGAATAGTTTGGCAAAGTTTAACACCTGTACCCACAAAATGAGGGAGTATACAGTAACAGTGGTGTGAAGAGAAAAACCATCCTTTTGACAAACATTGCTCCCCAGGTCATATAGTTGAAACTGGGTAAAGCTAACGGTTTCCTGGACCCCATGGATTACCAATACTTGCATCTAGTTTAAATTCATGACACTGTAATATTAAATGTAACTGATATCATTTCTTTTTGTTTCTTCTTTTTTTAACATTTTGCATATGGAGTTGATTTTTATGGATGTGTGTTTAGTGGTGTGGTTATCATCAAAGAAAGTAGGAGTAGCATGTTAAATTCAAAATCTATGATATCATTAGATTCACATTCACATAAAAGATATGACTGCATCTCTTCTACCTGCTGCTGTAGATTAAATAACAAGTTAAACTGAGTGCTTCAGTCTTGGTAAGCAGCTAGTCTAGGAGAAAATAACTCTGAATTTCTACTGACGGAAAAAGCAACAGAAAACCAGTCCACTATCTTTCCCAAGAGGTTCTGAAAATAATAAAGAAATGGACCCTGGAATTGTTTAAAAACATTATGACAATAATAAATCACTTCCTCTTAAAAATTATATCTATCAGCTATTAATAAAGGTCTATATACATTTTTTTAAATCCATTGTGTATTTCTGTGTCACTGTCTACATCCATGTATAAAGCTTATGTTTTATTCTTGTGGTTTATTCTTGACCCATTTCAGACTCTGTTCTTGAATAACAATCTGATTCATCTCAGGTTTTATTCTTGAATGATCCAACCTATCTTGTGGTTTATTCTTGTGTAATGATCTGACCCAGCTCAAATTTTTTTTGAATAATGATCTGAGCTATCTTGTGATTTATCCTTGAGAAATAATCTGACCCATCTCCAGTTTTATTCTTGAATAATAATCAAACCCATCGTGGTTTATTCTTGTGTAATGATCTGACCCAGCTCAATTTTTTTTGAATAATGATCTGAGCTATCTTGTGATTTATCCTTGAGAAATAATCTGACCCATCGCCAGTTTTATTCTTGAATAATAATCGAACCTATCGTGGTTTATTCTTGTGTAATGATCTGACACAGCTCAATTTTTTTTGGATAATGATCTGAGCTATCTTGTGATTTATCCTTGAGAAATAATCTGACCCATCTCCAGTTTTATTCTTGAATAATGATCCAACCCAGCTCATGTTTTATATATGAATAATGATCTGATGCATCTTGTGTTTTATTCTTGAGTAATGATCTGCCTCACCTGATGTTTTAGTGAGAGGGTTATATAGTATGTTTAATCCAACAATCATTATCAATGAGTTACTTTTAAAATTTGAAATTAGATCATGACAGTCTAATTAGAAACTATTTTTTATTAGGAAAAAATAACAAGTACTAATAAGAACCTAAAAAGAAATGACCAATCTTTTCCCTCAACTCTATTGAGTTGAGTGGTTGAAAACTTAGACTGTGTGGTTTCATTATTTAATTCCCAGAAGCAAATTGATAAAATTCATTGATGGTAATTGATAGAGAAAAGTATCTTTCCAATCTGAAGTGTTGTGCTGAAGACAAATACTGCAGTCAGTCAAAGTTAACTGCTGCTCGAAAATCTCCAAAAATAACGTGCATTTGAAAAAGGGCTTCTTGAAGAGATTCTTATGACGAGGAAGTAAAATTTCATGATAAGGAGGCAATACTAATAAGAGTTCATTTGTAATGCTCTGTTTCACAGGATTCAGGATCATGAATTTTGACATGAAAATATACTGGCCGACCTCAAACCCATCCACTCAAAGAACATAATCCCAGTGCTTTAGGAATTCTAAAAATGGTTGAGAAATCCCAGGAAGGCTTCTTTTCACTTTTCAACTCTCTTTAAAGGCACATTGTCAAAAGACATTAAGGATTTATTCTTCTTTGCTGCTATTTTGGCAGTTTCTCAAAACATTTTCTTGAAATAAGATCAGGTGATTTTACTGATGGATGGATGAATAGCTAGATAGACAGATAATGAAAAGACTTAGCTAGATAGATAGATAGATCATTAAAAGACTTATCTATCTTAGATAGAAACATAATAAAAAAGACTTAGATCATGAAAATACTTAGATAGACAGATATGGAAAAGACTTAGGTCTTTTCGTTATCCATTTATCTATCTAGTTAGCTAGAAATGCATTAAAAAGACTTACCAAGCGAGATAGATGGTAAAAACAGATAATGAAAAGACATGTTATAAAAACATAATGATATAATGATATGAGCAGAGTGATATATATATATATATATATATATATATATTTTAAATAAAAACAGACCACTTTAAGGTTCCATATAATAAATTATTTCACCACGGTTTCAACATTTGGAAATAAAATCTGATGATCCGCTGTCCTTTAAAAGGGCTGTGGTGAAATAATTTATTATATGGAACCTTAAAGCGGTCTGTTTTTATTTAAATTATTAGCTCTGATTTACATTGAGCTCTCTAAAATTAGACAGAATAAGTGCCCTTATTCTGTCTTGAGATAGAGCGTGTGTAAATATAAAAGTGGACATGGAAGTCAGCACTTAGAGGCGACAGTCTGTTTCATGCTAGTGCAATCGTCAGGCGTTATATATATATAACAGATTTGATAATGGCTAATGGATTGGTGGAAAGTGCTCAAATCTGTGGGTCTGAGCACTTTCTTGAGCACAGTTTTTACACACTATGTCTATAAAAGAAATCACTTGAAAAAGATAATAAAAATCTTAATCTCAATGTCTTGTCATTTGTCTTCAATGAGAGTTCTATAAAAAAAGGTATTGCTGCCCAAATACACAATTATATATCGATAGATAAGAGCAGATAGATATGCAATGATATCTTACCAGCTAATGGAAACATTAAACTTAATCTTTTATATATATTTTATTCAACTACAGACCTCATCAATTCACATTGATGTGTATGCATGTGTGCAGCCCTCATGACCCTTACATATCTCATATATCTTAGACCTTACATACTCATCTGTGATTTCCGAGATAGTCTACCCACTTCCTCACTGGGGTAGGTTCTTATATAAATACCTGTGCAACGATTTTACTCAGATGCACACATATCAAGTGCAGCTAGGTTAATATGTGTTCACCTGCTATAGTTGCCACTGACATCAATTGAATCATAGATTTCCACCCCCAACTTGGAGGCCAACCCAGCACTTTGTTTCTCTAAGGACACTAAGTGCAACATCTATTCTATATGATCTGAAACAAACCACATATGACAGATATATAGATAATGAAAATGTTAACTGGAGAGACATAATAAATTTTAAAAACTTAGTTAATGAAGAATTAGCTAACTCTTCATTATTTAACTATTTAAGTAGCTAGATAATGAAAAGATTTAGCATGACATATAGAAAATAGTGACCTAATTAGATAATGAAAAGACTTAGCTGGACAGATAGAAAAATAGTTAGCTACTTACTTCAGTAATAAAGAGATAGCTTACTAGTTAGCTAGATAATGCAAAGACTTAGCTAGACAGATAATGAAAAAAGTTAGCTACCGAGTTAGATAATGAACAGTTAGCTAGCTTGCTAGAAAATGAAAAGACTTAACTGGACAGATAGAAAATAGTTAGCTACCTAGTTAGATAATAAAAAGACTTAGCTAGACAGGTAATGAAAAGAGTTAACTGGACAGATAGAAAATAATTAGTAACCTAATTAGATAATGAAAAAACTTAGCTGGACAGATACAAAATAGCTACCTACTTCAATAATGAAGAGATAGCTAGCTAGATAATGAAAATACTTAACTACACAGATAATGATAAATGTTAGCTACTGAGTTAGGTAATGAAGAGTTAGCTAGCTTGCTAGAAAATGAAAAGACTTAACTGGACAGATAGGAAATAGTTAACTAGTTAGATAATGAAAAGACAGACAGGTAATGAAAAGAGTTAGCTACCTAGTTCAATAATGAAAAGCTAGCTAGTGTGATAATGTAAAGACTTAGCTGGACAGATAGAAAATAGTTAGCTACCTATCATGATAATGAAACCGTAAATAGATAAATTGATAATGAAAATATATAATTAGCTAGCTACATAAGTTTGCTAGCTTGACAGATAATAAAAAGAGATATAAATAGACATGAAGAAAGCAAGATAAAAAGACTAATGGTGAGACTTGTCTTCTCGTACAACTTAAGCATTTCTTATTTGATTTTTGTATAGAAAACTAAATTAAAATCATTTGCTATAATTGACAAATGACTTAAAGTGAAAAAGGCTCTTTTCTTTTTTGCCTTGAATCAGGGAAATAAGGTTCGCCAGCTTAGTCAACATCATGTTGCAATGATCTGTGTTGATGGTTTGTCTTGCTTTAAGCAAATCCAGGAGGATCACACCTTTCCTATCACAAAAAGACAGTGCACTTCCTCTTGCTCACTGATGGCAGCATTTTGAACTTTTCCTTTGATCAGGAATTCTTCATGTCGCCATTCCATAGACTGTCATTTTGATTCCAGCTCTTAATAGTGACACCAGTGTCTTGTCAACGGTGATGACATTCCACGAAACTGTCACCTTCAGCTTGTTATTGGCACACCGTGTCTTGACAGACTGACATTCGTTGGTCTTTCTGTTCTCATGTGAGCATCTGAGAGTTCCAACTGGAACAAACTTTATGATATCATAATTTTGTCACCATCATTTCCAATGCATTGGAATTGATATTCAGTTCCATACATTGATTTGCATAGATGAACTGATCAAGACACTCCTCATTTCATGGGTTGTCAACATTACCTAATGTCTAACTGAGCTCATATCAACTGTTTGGTTTCCATAAATGATCAGTAAGATACAATGAATATCAGTGGATGCAATCACACATTTCTGCTTTTTTCCACACTTTTGTGTAAGATGTCATTTTACTAGACTGATGCTGAGTTGTTATTTGTAACTAAACAAAAAATATGGGTTATTAGTAGGATGTTTCAACAGATACACCACCTATATCTGTGTCTGATACTGTATACCAACATAACATAACCGCATTGGAGGTATTGTTTTCAGATTGCCCCCAATTCAGAAATATATATATATATATATATATTATATTATATATATATATATATATATATATATATATATATATTATATTATATATATATATATATATTATATTATATATATATATATATATATATTATATTATATTATATTATATTATATATATATATTATATTATATATATATTATATATATATATATATATATATATATATAGTAAAGAACGATACTTCACATATGCTTCTTATAATATGTAGATATAATAGGCCAGAAAAAGAAATTTGACAAATAAAAATAACAATATTGATAAGACTAATAATATTTATTTTATATTAGTAGTCTTTTTTACAATTAATATTATATATGTCATCTAAATTATTCAAAAAGGAAAATAACACTGATATCTCATTTTAACAGAAATATTTTACCAAAATGACACAAAACTATCTTCAAATACTAAAGAGTAAATTTATTCAATATAATCACCATTTTCTTCAACCTGTTGCCAGATACAGGGTCTTCTAGCAGCCACCCTCTTGACCCATGGCAGCACTACCTCCTCAAGGCCCCTGTGTTGTCTGATTTCATGTGGGAAAATGAATGGAGGCATAACGTTGCTATCACTAGTGATCACTCTAAACACCATGATGTTGACTGGATATATCATCCAATTCTTTCCGAATCCTCTGCACTGTTCTCAGATTGACATCCAAAGACACTGAAATGTTCGTATTGGAGCTTCTGGTGTGAATGCCAATCAGTACAGCATGCCATTTCCAAATGTCTGGCAGAATGAATTGCATCATGGTGCACTTTTTCTCACAGATGGTGCCCAACTGACCCTAATAAATTGAGCACTCAACAAAATCAAAAACAAACAACACACATGCACAAAATTAAAAATATAAATTGTCTTCAATTTACACATCGCACACTGTATATATATATATATATATATATATATATATATATATATATATATATATATATATATATATATATATGTACAAGGGGGGACCTAAAAATTACTGGAATTGTGTCATATAATTTTATTCATTTATTGTTGCATGTTTATATTCATATCACCTTCAAAGTATTCTTCATTTGAAGCAATGCACTGGTCCAGACATGTTTTCCACTGTTCAAAGCCGTCCTGGAACTCTTGTGAAGTTATGCTTTTTAATGACTCCGTCATTTTCTTCTTAACCTCTTCCACATCTGCAAAACGTTTTCCTTTGAGGATTTTCTTCATTCGGAGGAACAAAATAATGCCGCAGGGGGTGAGATCGGATGAACAGGGAGGGTAGGAAAGTGGGGTCATACCATTCTTGGTTAGAAACTGTCTCACATTCAAGGCGGTGTGCACTGACGCATTGTCGTGATGCAACTACCACCTCCGCGTTTTCATTTCACCTTGTCTCGCAAACACTTCAGGACTTCCAGGTAAAATGCCTGGTTAGCAGTTTGACTAGGAGAAACAAATTCTTTGTGGAGAATTCCTTTCACATCAAAGAAACAAATCAACATCGTCTTGACATTGGACTTCACTTGACGTGCTTTTTTTGTATTATTAAATGTAACATCACCTGTAGCTACCTGATGAATTATTAAATGTAACATCACCTGTAGCCACCTGATGAATTATTAAATGTAACATCACCTGTAGCCACCTGATGAATTATTAAATGTAACATCACCTGTAGCCACCTGATGAATTATCAAATGTAACATCACCTGTAGCCACCTGATGAATTATCAAATGTAACATCACCTGTAGCCACCTGATGAATTATTAAATGTAACATCACCTGTAGCCACCTGATGAATTATTAAATGTAACATCACCTGTAGCCACCTAATGAATTAGTGCAACATTTGCTTGAAATTAAATGTTTGCTCTTAATTTTAATTGGAATAAAAGAGGTACCAGATCATCAGTTGCCAGAAAATCAGTGGTGCATATATATTTATATTTTTATAATAATTTACTATTTTCTTTATTCAGTGACTTAAGTGTTATTTCCACTTTTAGTAATTTTATTAGTAAACTATTTGAATCATTAAACAATGTCGACACTTACTGGTATTTTATTCATTATAATATAATTTTGACTCTTGGATTTGAGTGACAGGGAGGGAAACAAAGTGCATTAACTAAATGATTTGGTTTCCTCTATTTATAGGGTGAGTAGACAAATTAGTGATCAAAGTGGACAAAGTTCTATAAAAACGTCAACAAAGAAAGCAAAAAGTCTGCTTCTCTGTTTTTCTACTGACGTAAGAGCAGGATTAAATCATTTTCACTTTGCCTGTGTCAGATTTATACATGCTTCAAATAACTTTTTGGATTCCATACTGTAAATGATTATCTTAATTTACCTTGTGTGTAGCTATATATTGCTCAAGCTATATATGTACATGTATGTATCAGTTTAGGGCAAATAAAGGCATGTGGCTGAGTGGTTAGAACATTCGTATTTCAACCATGAGGCCCAGGTTGGAATCACAGGCTTGTGTCGAATCAGACACTGGAAAATTGATAACAGAATATTGGTGCACATTGTGTTCCAATGTCTTCGAACAGGCCTTTTCATGTTTTCTTCTCACAATGTTTAAGTTATATAGAATAATAATATCAAAACCCAAGGACAGTACAACTACTTAAGCATATGGTTTGAATTCAGAGTTTTCCTTTTCCTGGGCTGGTTGTCATATAAAGGTAAGCAAGAAAGCCTAGTCTGTGCAGCTGTTTAACCTTTTAACCTTTATAACTGGAGGAATGTGTATTCATGCCTTTTTGAAAGGCATTAGCCCAACATAAATAAAACAGAACCATGTGGAATTTGAACTCTGAATACTGATTCACTTTTATTGCAGGTAACTGTCATACCACCTGCATATCCACTACAGTGTGCAATGAGTAAATTGTCACCATTTTATATTTTTAATTTTGCATATGCACGTTGTTTGTTTTTGATTTTGTCCGTTACACAGTATAGTAGGGTCAGTCGGGCACTGTCTGTAAGAAAAAGATTACCATGATGCAATTCACTTTATTTGGAAACAGCATACTATACTGGCTGGCATTCACACCAGGAGCTCCTATATGAACATTTCAGTGTCTTTGAGTGTCAATCTGAGGACGGTGCAGAGGATTTGGAAAGAATTGGATGATATATCCAGTCAACATCATGGTGTTTAGTGTGATCACTAGTGATGGCGACGTTATGACTCCATTCATTTTCAAACATAAAATCAGACAATACAGAGGGCATGAGGAGGTAGTGCTTCCATGGGTCAAGAGGGTGGCTACTGGAAGACCCTGTATCTGGCAACAGGACTCTGCACTATGCCACACAAGCAGGAGAACCCAGTCATGGCTGTCAGACAATTTCTGAAACCACATCAGCCCTTATATCTGGCCACCTAATTCTCCAGACTGCAACCCCCTTGATTATTACTTGTGGGGTACAGTTGAGCAAGAGACCAAAAAAGCTCTTTGTAACACCTAAGGTGAACTAAAGGTAAAGATTATGGCAGCATTCACCAACTTAGCAAGGAGATCATCCAGAAGAGTTGCAGAAGATTCTGTATTCATGTGGTTGCCATGGTTGAAGGAAATGGTGATTATATTGAATAAATTTACTCTTTTGTATTTCAAGATAGTTTCGTGTAATTTTGGTAAAATATATCTGTTAAAATGAGATATCAGTATCATTCACATTTTTGCGTAATTTAGATGACAATTTATCCATTGTCCCTGTATTATCTATCTATTTTATTTATATATATATTGTGTTTGCATAGATATTTTTTCAATTTTTGGTATTTCACCTTTTACTAGTGCACAAAGACACACATTTGCTAAGTTTATTGTGGTTAAATTTGTTACCATTTCATTTGATCAAACAAACCAACAGCATGTAAAGAGTGTCAATCGACATCTCCAGTTGCCTTGATCTATCCACTTCCCTTCTCCACATCCTTTCACCTTTCATTCCTATCTGCTCTCGCTCCAAATCTTCCTTGATCGATCCACTATCTTTCTCCACATCCTCTCCTTTACCACTCCTATCTGCTCTTCCTCCAAACCTTCTGTAACCCCTTGTGTGCTAGTGGCTTCCAGCCTTGCTTGGGGTGATAAGCTTAAAAAAAAAACAAAAAAAAAAATTATCTAATAGACATATTCGTGCATGGAAGAAGAGTAAAAAAAAGGCTCACAAACCAACAAAGACTTTGTGTGTGTGTGTGTGCACATCTTACGTCATTTGGCAAATAATGGCCATATTGATATTAGGGTCAGGAAAATTCTTTACAAATGAATCAAAATTGGAGCCATTTATCTATATGTATCGGTGCCAACAAAAAATATAATTTGTGCATTGACTGGATGTGCAGGGAGCATAAAAGTTTTTCAGCATAGAAACAGACCTGGCAAAGTAAGTTCTAAATTCAAATGAGGTGACTCGGTTCTCTTCCCCTTAATGTCCTTAGGAAAAGCAATGACTTCATCTCCCTCTCCCCTGTCAACTATGGATAAAATAATATAAAATCTTTGCTCTCTATCCTTGATAGTGCAACCAGTCTGAGAGAAGAAAAACTTTAAATTTGAATCTTTGAAGAATACAATTTCTCACATGAACAGTCTTGGTAATTCATAGCTATTAAAAGAAAACCTCAGGAAGTCATGATTACCAAAATCTTGAATGAAGAGGGAAATCAAAAAATACCTTATCAATAGAATTCTTGGCATCTTGTCTCAAAAGAATTCTTGAAAGCATTTTATTCCTTTTTAGGGAATCCTTTTCACTTTAAAAAGTTTTAAAAAGATTGTCAGTTTTATCATTTTACCTCAAGTAAGGCAAAAAAGCCATTAGGGTGTAAAGGGTTAATGAGAATGCAAGAAACAGAGAGGACAATAAAAGAACAGGTAACGAGATAAAGATGACAACAAGAATTCAAGTTTTTGAAGATCACAGTTGACAGAAAAGCAGGAAACTGAAAGAGACCTCCACAACTGAGTAGTGTAGGAGAAGAAACTATTAACATAGAACTTACAGTTAACATGAGTAATTTCACCAGTGAAATTACAACACCAAACTGATAATCTAGTCTGCACTTAAATTCATGAACTGAGTCACTATTGAGTGATATGCAGATAACTCTGTCCATGGTTTCTGTTGTCAATTTGAAACTGGATCCTCACAAAGCATGTGAACTTGATGTTATCTCTGCAGTTGTCTTTAAGAAATGTACTCCTGAACTGTCTCCTGTTCTCCCTAAACTCTACAATAAATGCCTTGTTGCTTCTTGCTTTCCTTCTTGTTGGAAATCCTCTTATGAAGTCCCAGTCTTTAAGAACTCAGACAAATCATGTGTTCCTTCTAGCTATCAGCCTTCTACCTCTTTTGGGCAAAGTTCTCAATGTTCTAATTAACTCTGAATTGGTTAAGCATCTCATATCACAGTGTCTTCTTTCACATAAGCAATATGGCTTTTGCTTCTCTAGATCAACAGCTGATATGTTAACAATTATTGCTGAAAGAGTTTATTAACCTTTGGTGAAGCTCAGGCTGTTGCTTTGGATATCTCAAAGGCATTTATGTATGCTGATGACATAACTATTTACTCCTGTCTTAATAGTAAGTCTAATCGGTTCAATAAGGTCAAATTGGAAGCTGATCTCAAAAATGACTTCCAATCAGTTGTTAAATAGGACAAGAAGTAACTTGTTAATTTTAATCCCTCAAAAATGAAACTACTCTTTTTTTAATCATCTGGGAGAACTCTTTTAACCTTCCATCAGCATGACTGATGATAATGTCCAGGAGTGAAACATTGAACATTCTCAAACTATTTCAGCTGACATAAAGTGAAAAGAGTATATTGAACCAATTGCTAAGTCTGCAGCTAAGAAAGTTTGTTCACTGTGTCACACTAGACAATTTTTCTTGCCAAAATATATCTTACATACTTATAAATCTACCATTCATCTTTGCTTTGAAAAATGCTGCCAGATCTGTTATGGTCCTCCTGTTATATGTTTAGAGAATCCAAAGAATAATCTGCAATGTTATTGGTCCTGACCTGGCATCTCGGTTTCAGTCCCACTGTCATAATGTAGCTTCCCTGTGCCTTTTCTATAAAGACATCCATGATAATTGTTTTGATGAGCTTTCCTCTGTGGTATCTAGACTTTATGAATTTAAACCCAATACTTGATTGGCAGCAAGGTCTCATTATTTTACAATTGAAATGGCTAGATGTAACCATAAGTTTCTTCTATCACACACCTCACTTGTGGAACTCTCTTCTGGCTTCTTACTTCCCAGTCAACTTTACATTTAAATTTTTGACGATCAGTGTCAATTGTTATCATCTTTTGACTTCTTAATACTTGTTCTTTTATTGTCCTCTCTCCTTCATATCAGTTTTTTCATATTCTGTCACACTCAGTACCCTATTGCATTCTAGTGGCTTTATTGCCTTGCTTGGAATGAAATGATTTTTTAAAAAAAGGTACCAATAGAAAGCTCATCAGAAAAATTACAATGAAAATATTTATAGAAAGGACACAGGAAAGTTATATTGCAGTAATGACAAAGTGACTGAAGCTAGGTAAGGACTGGTAATGTTGCCAATTCTTCTTTGGATTTTATCAAGAATCTCTAGATATATAGCAAAGGCACCAGATCAGATGTGGCAGCAATATTCAATGCACATGAATAAATATGCAAGATAGATTCTGGTGAAGAAAATTGTCTAGCATGGCATAGAGACCTGACTTTCTTAGCAGCAAACTTAGTAAATGATTCAATATAATTATTCCACTTCATATCAGGGGAAAATGTTCGGCCATAAAGGTGAAATAAGTTGTTCTTCTGTATGTTAGCATCAGCCATGCTGATGGCAAGCAGGAAAGTTCTTTATGATTATTAATAAATCATCACTGTATTAAAGGTATTAAAATCATCACTGTATTAAAGGTATTAAAATCATCACTGTATTAAAGGTATTAAAATTAACAAGGCATTTCTTGCCCCAGTTAACCACAGATTGTAGGTAAGTTTCAACATCAGCTGACAATTTGATTTTAGTGAACCTATCAGAATTACTATTAAGACTAGATTAAATATTTGTGTCATCAGCATAGATACCAAGTCAGGAACTGATGACATTGGAGAAGGTCAGTGATGAATTAAGGGACAAAATAGGTCCAAAAGTACAAGCTTGGAGGACACCTGGATTAATGGAAAAAGATCAAGAAGTGTGACTTTTCTAAACAAATTTCATTAATCAATCACATCAAAAGGTTGTCTAGAAACACCATAACCTTTCAACTTGTGAAGAAGACCAGCATGCCAAACCCTTCAAGATATCTAATATAACAGCCTGAGCTAGATATATAAAATTAGACAAACTCTTTCAGCAATAACCATCAACTCATCACCAGTTGACCCAGAAAAGCGAAAGCTATATTGATTGTCTGAAAGAAGACCCTGTAAAGTGAGATGCTTAACCAATCTGGAGTTGATTAGAACATTTAGTACTTTGCCAAAAAAGTGGTAGAAGGCTAATGGGTCAATAGTTAGAAGGATCAGATGATTTGCCATAGTTCTTAAAAACATGAACGACAGAATTTCTAACAATCTGGAAAGCAAGAAACAGCAAGGCATCTATTGTAGAGCTTGGAGACAAGAGGGGCACTTTTCTTAAGGATAATTGCAGGGATACTATTGAGTTCACATACTTTGTGGGGATCAAGTTTGAAGATGATAGCAGAAAACAAAGATGGAGTTATGTGCATATCACTCAGTAGAAAGTCATGCAAATGTACTCCTGTTGAGTTGAGAGTAGAATTGGAAGAGAATTTATGAGCAAAGCATTTTGCTTTATCAGTAGATGATAACACATCAGACTGATTGAAGAGAGGAGGAATTGAGAACTTATTTCTATTTGACATACTCTTGCAGAACCACTAGTAGTCATGAAAAACAAATTTGTGAGATATATGGTGTCTCACTTAATTAGAAAACAACTCATTGAGGATAAGTATGCAATTATTATCAGTGGACACAAGGAGGTGTCTTTTGTGATCTGAGCTATAATGTTGGCACAGCAAGAAAATGTTATGCCTATGGGCTATAGTAGCTAAGCAGGAAGGTGTGAACCAAGAAGATTCTGGTTTCACCTGATATTTATGATATGGCACAAAAGTCTTGATGCTGGCTTTCCTACAAGAAAACCCCCTGAGGCATAATTTCCAATAGGAAGATTAGAAATTTCACTCCAAGGAATATTGGAAAGAAAATCATGAAATGAATCCCAGTTTTAGAACACTGGTAACAGAAAGCAGTCTTGTGAATAGGGTCTTCATACCTCATAGACAAGCCAGAAGAAATATCAACAGACACTACAGAATGATCCAAATTTCCAAGAGGGCGGAGTTGCAATTCATGACTAGCGTCAGGAAAGGAAATAATGAAAAAAATGAGTAAAGAGGTATATTGGAAAATTATTATGGAAACAAGTAGGAAACTCTACTATTCAACTGAAAGACAGAGCAAATAAAAAACTGAAAGTCTTAATGCCAGCAAGGCCAGTAGTATCAGAATGATTAAGCCACGAATAAGACATGAGCATTTAAATCACTAAACACAAAGATATTTGTAAATGAATGTAGAGAGAAGAGCATTTCTCTAATATCAGATATTTTGACTAACATTCTACAGTCCTGAGAAGGATGCAAGCAATAAAGAAAAAACGGATAGCTAACAGAGTGTAATAATGAAAGTTGAAAACACATAAAAGAATCATCTTCGGACTTGAGAGACAATTCCCTTACCATTTGAAGATTTTCCCAAAAATAAACACCAAGACCATGCATATGTACCTTAGAATACTTTTGACAAAGAGGAAGATATCTTGGAACACAAAAATTCATTAGTATTTGATAGAAGAGTTTAAATTAGTTTTGCTGAGGGCTCAAATCATCAAATTTATATATTAATTCACTTGTTTGGATCCATCTTCAGTGTTATATTAATTTAGAAAAAAATCTGTATTTAAATGTACTTATTCCAGTCACATGGTTTTTATACTTGCAATGTTTCCTAACTTTAGAAGTATTTTTAATCTCAGTAAAATTCTTGGAATTTGTAACCAAACCTTTAATCCAAAGAGATTCAATCCAATTTCCATTATGATAATAATCACTTAATATTCACCAGTCTTCAACTTTTTGTCACTTGTTCATTTCTTCCACTGATCCAGAGCATGTGACTTTTCAGCATTACCAAACCATAGGATTGAACTAAAAACTAGCAGGAAGCCAGGTATGTTTAAATCAATACTTTAATCTACTAGACCATGTCTTTTGAATAATCCAGTGGTTTAATTCTGGAGCCCTAAACCTAATTTCTGTACAGGTGAAATTTTAAGACTGTCCTGACTTAGATGGTAGATTTTTATTGTTTATTTCTTAAACATATGGTAGTCTTCTCTCTGTTAAGACTACTAAAGATGTCAGTGCCTAACATATGCACTGATTCACCCATGTGATCTTTGTCTATTTTTTTTAATTTATTTCACATTGATTGATAACCACCCATTTACCTCCATATATAGTCAACTATACCTGATTTCAGTGTTTCTCCCTAGACTACATCCTTTCAGTGTTCTTTCACCTTTACTTTTAGTAAGTTTATTAAAAAAATTTTAAATAAAATAATCATGAATTTTACTATTTTTTGACCTGACTTTGGCAATATGAAAAGAAATTAACTCATAATAATATTGTTTTTACAGGGGACAGATTTATGCTACTTTTACTTGAAGCAGAAATCTGCACAAAAAGTGGATTAGAGCTGATGGCCATAAATTCTTATACACATCTTTGCTAGCCAATCAAAAAATAAATATCATTAGCCAATCAGTGAAGAGCCAAAATAACACATTTTTCAAGCTGATCTAGAAGACATGTAAATTGTATGATTAGATGGCTCTCAGATGATACACATGGCAATGTAATGCATTATCTGAGTCATTCACCAACTGTGAATTATTTCATTGAGTTGTTTGCTCTCTACAATAGTCAATACAGAAGTTATATTAACCCATTTACCATATTTCACTTTGTCTGCTCTTTCATTAGTTTTGTCACCAAGATAAAATTCTATCCATATTTCATACATGAAAATCTTAAGTAAATCTTGTGTCTGATCACAAGAACTCTTATTCAACTCATTTTACAATAACAAACTTCAAGCTAAATGCTATATTTCAACTAGTAATCAATTTCATACATGGTTAGTTTATATGACTGCTGCTATTACTTTATGCATACATACATAGATAATCACTTACATATACACTCATATTTGTAACAAGTATTTTTTTCCTCTTGCAGTCATAATTAGATACTACATATCTGGTTAACATTTTTAATACAAAATTAATTTTACTATTTCTAGGCATACTAAAAGAGAATCTTTTTCTTCTTTAGATCTCATCTAGTAAATTTTACATTATTTGTTCAAATAATTCTTTATTAGTTTCATGAAAGATTATTTATTAGTATCTACATATGATTAAAACAAAATGAATTTAATTTTCTTCATTATATACTTGAATAATGTCATTTCTCGTGTATCTGCTGAGTTCCAATTCCAGGGTTTGTTACATTCACTTACATGCAAATACTCTTGGGAAAGATATGCATTCATCTCTTCTTCCTCTCCTAACTATGGGTTAAATAGTAGGACTTGTATGAAGGAAAACGATCGTTATCTTCCAAAAATTATTAATGAAATATTCACTTGCAAAAAGATAAAAATAATTATTCTTACAATCCAAAATATATTTCAACTTTAAATAACCCATAAGTGACAAAGGGTTGATAAGCCATAAAAAAAAAAATCAACAAAATCTTATGAGTTGTTTAAACCAGGCCTTGTTTTTTTTTTTGTTTTTAAGGAGCTTTCTGTTTTATTTTCATTAATGTAGATAAATCGAGAGTCTTTCATTTCCATGTGTAACTAAATTGAAAATGTTGAACAGATGATGAATTTACATTTACAAGAAAAGATATTGACAATATACTTTTGTGCTTTCTACAAATATTTTCATGGCAATTGTTCTAATGATCTTTCCTCATTGGTGCCTTGACTGCATGACTTTAAGCATGTTACTAGATTGGCAACTAGGTCTTACCATTTTACTGTTGAAATAGCTAAATGTAACTGTATGTTCTATTCTAATACTTTCTTTCCCCACACTTCTTGCCTATGGAACTCCCTTCCAATTTCTTGCTTCCGTACCATCTACAATCTTTAAAAACGTAAATGCAATGCCAATCACCATCTTCTGCCTTCCAGTATCCTGTTCTTTTATTGTCATTTCTCCTCACTAAAGTCTTATTTTCTTTTATTCCTAGTCATCCCTTGAGTCCTAGTGGTATTATTGCCTTGCTTTGGGGGAAATGATTAAAATAAAGTTTCTTTTGTTAAGTTCTTTTTTAACTCAGTATTCAATAATCAGTATGTAACAAGATTTGAATTTCAGCAATGGAGAAACAAGTTGCTTTGATTAAGCATTTTAAATTAAGATAACAAAGTTAATGAAGCCATTCTGTTCTCATCTCATTTTGCAGTAGACTATTAACCAACAATTTTTAGAATGGAAAACGGGCACAAAATTAGTTGATGTTACTTTTTTTTTTTTTTGTCTATTCTTGAGGTTTAGACTCACACTAATCAGGACAATATCAAATGGATGAGACAAGTTTAGTCAGTTTATTTTGCAACAGTGAAGTGGCCACATATGCAAATAAACTTTCAACCTGAAAATTTGATCCCTATTAATAAAAAGAGAAGAGAAACAAGAGAGAGTGAAAGATTTTTATTGGAACTCTTCTGTTGAAAGATGTTGGCATAATCCACAGTTTGTTGGAATCTATTATCATAACAGTCTTGTATTAAATCCCTTTTTTGGCTTTTTGCCCTCAATTAAAGTGTAGCGCTTAATCTACCTTTTTTTAGTTGGAGTTTTTCATTTTGTTAGAGGAAAAAGAAATCCCAAACTGATGAAAAAAAAAAAAAAAAATTTAGCAAGGACAAAAAGAAATAAAGTTAACCAACTTGTAATAAAATTATTTAATGGTTTCACTTATAACATATCAACATTTCTCTGTATTCTTCTCAGTTCTTCCATTATGATAGAATATAAAACTGCTTTTCTTATAAGATTCTTAGAATCTCTTAAGGGCAATTAGATAATACAAAACACAGATTTTCTGGATTTTCCTTCCCCATTGTGTCATAGACAAATCTTATTAACCCATTAAAGCCCACCATTTTAGTTTTGGGGATAGTAACATAAAGATGCTGAGAATACCATGGACCAAATGGCAAAATTTTAGAGAAAATGAAAACAAAAAAGGCACTTATACTGGACATCAGAAAGAGACAGTTAAAATTTCTAGAGCACATAATGAAGAAAGAAGGCTTAGAAAATTCGACACTCAGAGCACATATTAAAGGCAGGAGGGACAGAGGAAAGCAGCACTTAACCTACCTAGAAAACTTGTGTAAATGGTTGGTGGAACAGTAATTAGGAAAAATAGTGAAAAGACAAAATCTATTAAGAGCTACAAAGGACAAGAAGTTGCAGAGAGCCATGACACCAACGTCCTGAAGGGATACAGCACATAGGATATTAATAGGTTATAGGGGTAGAAATCTATAATTAATATATTTTTATTTTCACTTTATAATTAACAAGATTTTTTACATTAGACACTATTCAGTTTAAACAAATAAATCAAAACTTTCATCATTATACAGTGAGTTGCAAAAGTATTTAACACATCAGTTTTTTATAAATTTCACAATAAAATTTGATCAATCAGAATGATACTTACTTCAAATATTTTAATAAACATTGTGTGATTAAACATAAAGGGAAATTGAGAGACATTGTTTTAATGTACTTTTATTGCCAATTTTCGAATTTGACTGTGTGCAAATGTATTTAACACCTATACAAATAATACAGTAAAAACAGTATTTTAAAACTATTTTCACTTATTTTGATATGGTTGTCTTCAATATATGTATTAAACAAACATGTCACTCAATTTGCTCATAGTGATAACAGGTCTGATACAGTACAGACTGTCCCACTATCTAAACTCATAAAAATGATTAAAACAAAAGAATTGTCAAATGGTATGTGACAGAAGATTGTTAAGCTGCATAAAGATGGTAAGGATTACAGAAAAATTGCTCAAGATTTAAATTTGCTTGTGTGTACAGTGGGTGCTGTTGTTTGAAAGTGGAAAAAAATATGATACTACTGAAAATATTCAAAGGAGTAGTCACCCACGTAAATGAAACAAGGCTACTGAAGAATATATAGCCCAGATTGTAAAGAAATAACCATTTTTGACTCAAAGAGAAATTCAGAACGATCTGAAAAATGCTGAAATTGAAGTAAATAAAGATACATTTAAGAGATCACTGAATTGTATAGGCCTGTATTCTAGATCACCAAGAAAGGCTTCATTATTAAAACGTAAACATGTGCAAGACCATTTGAAATTTATTAAAAAGTATGAACTTGAATCAGATGAATTCTGGAAGAAAGTTATTTGGTCAGATGAAACGAAAATTGAGCTTTTTAGGAGAAACATGTGCACCCAAGTATGGAGGAAGAAAGAACTGAATACAACCCAGTAAACACCATCCCAACAGTCAAATATGGGGGTGGGGAAGTGTAATGATTTGGAGTTGTTTTTCATATAACAGAGTAGAAGAAATGGAAGTCATCTAAGGAAGAATAATTGCAGCAAAATACAAGTAAATCTTATCAACCCACCTACTAAAAAGTGCAACAGGTTTGTGGCTTGACTGAGATTTTGTATTCCAACAGGACAACATGACCAAAGCAGATGGCTAACAGGACAACATGACCAAAGCAGATGGCTAACAGGACAACATGACCAAAGCAGATGGCTAACAGGACAACATGACCAAAGCAGATGGCTAAACCAACTCAAGACTGGTTCAATGAAAATGGAACTGATGTTATGGATTGGCCTAGCCAGTCACTGGATCTCAATCCAATAGAAAAATGTATGGAAAAAGTTGAAGTTGAGAGTACACACAAGAGATCAAAAAATATCAAGGAACTGAAGAAAGTCTGTGAAGAAGAATGGGGGAAACTGCCAAAATCTTCATGCAAGAAGCTCATTGAAAACTACAGAAAACAACTAGAGGCTGTAAGGCAGAACAGAGGATATGCTACTAAATATTAACAAATCGTGTTAAATACTTTTGCACACAGTCAAATTTGGAAATTGGCAATAAAAGTTCATAAAAACAATGTTCCTCGATTTTCCTTTATGTTTAGTTAGACAATGTTCATTAAAATATTTGAAGTAAGTATCATTCAAATTGAACAATTTTTATTGTGAAATTTATAAAAAACCAATGTGTTAAATACTTTTGCTACCCACTGTATATGTCATTACAAATTCTGGTGGTCAGAAGAGAAATTAAGTAATCATAGTTCTATATTAGTAGTGACTGAATTTGTAACTTGTGTATGGATGTAATGTCTCAGTTTCTTTATAAACTGTTTTTCACAATCTTGTTAATTTCTCCTAAGATTTTCATTTCTTTCTTTAAATCTTTTTCTTTTTCCTATTTTCATTTAAATATGCCTTGTCCATTTTTTTCTTTTATCTTTGAATAATTCTTTTTTGTAATTCCTCTTTCTTCTTCTCTTCAATTTTTATTTTTCTCATATTATGACCTTTTCTTAATTTTTCCCACTTGTTTCTTTCTCTTTTATCATAAATCTTTCAGTATGTCTTTTAATACTTTCCTTTTCATCTGGTCAAATTTTCTTTCTCTTATATTAAGGGCAAAAAAGATAAGCGAAGGCAGGGAGCAACTTACCTGACGAGCTTGTTTAAATCAATGGTGGAACAGGGTGGGGGCCTTAGTAAAGAGAGAAAAACTGCTAAGAACCACATGAGAAAGTTGTGGAGAGCCATGATTACCTATGTCCTGAAGGGGCACAGAACAAAGAAGATGCATGAGTATAGAATGTGCAATTAACATAATGGAAAAACCTGGCCTACTTCACACTAATACCCATGGATTTGAATCCACAATGAATTAGATTGTTCTATTTCCACATGGCATGCCTTTGAATATCAGGTTTATAACTCCCAGAATTCACTGATGTTCCCAAGGACACATGGCCCGGTGGATAAAAGCTTTGGTTGAATAATCCAAAAGTGACTTGATTCAAAGAGTTGTGAGTTCAATACCTGGCCACAGTAGAGGGAACAAAACTTGGAGAGTTGAGTTACCAAGGAGAATTAGCTGAAACTGAGATAGGCAGACATGAAATTAAAACAATCTACCCCCCTGTACAGTGGAATAATGGATAGCGGCTCAGATTGAGGAATCGGAGAGCTGAGTTTGAATTCCAGTCAAATCCATTACATTCACTTATGTGCTAATACTCTAGGGAAAGGTATCAATGCTCTTCTTTTCCCCCTGAGTAAACAGTAGGACAGACCAGGTTCTGTAGCCTTTGATGGCAACTGGTCTACTGCAGAAAGAAATAGCAAACTACTGTGGGAAAAATCTGCCTCGTCAGTCATGTATCAAAAGATACATGACGACCTACATGTGTATCCCGCATGGCAAATGACTAACTAACTCCTGTGGGTTAGATAAAAGGTTTGGTTTAAAATTCCAAATAATATGATTTGAAGAAAGTCAGAACATCATGAACATGGCAATAAAGATGGGGACAACAGTTCAAACAATGTAAATAGTGTAAATAAATACAGAGGTTTTTCCTCTGTGTATTTATTTCCAAGCGAAGATAATCACATGATATTGAAGTCCATATGAGCCCAACAGTTTGCTTTGTTAGCCATATGAGAAAAAGATCAGACAGTAGAGGAGCCAATAATGGTTCCTCTTAAGTTTTTCTAGCGTCGGGTAAAATGGAGTATCTTTGCCAGAAAACTATAAAAGAATTTCAAAGGTGAATAAAAGGTTACCAAATGTACATTTGGTTTGAATTTGAAAGTTGGTGTGGCTGAAGCATGTCATGATGCATACGTGCAACATTGTTTTGTTGCATCAAGATACAAAATGGTATCCATGCTTTGATGAATACACTTGTCAGTTGCAAAATTTTTGGATGCTTGATAAGCATAAGAAAGCATTTGGCAGTAAATGACATATACACTTGCCTGCATGCATTCAGACTTGTGTATAAAGATATAGATGTTTACACAAATTCTCTCAGTCACAGGTTAACATATATATATATATATATATATGTGTGTGGGTGTGTATATGTATATATTCTGAAAATGATGTTAGTGAAGTCAAATTTTTATGCAAGTCTGTCAAAAATATTTGGCCGTTTAACCTATAAGTGGCATCTGAGCATATAGAGAAAAATTGGGAATCTATTTCAACATATGTATTCATGTGTGGCTATGTATGGTGGTATGTATATCTTTGGAATTTTTCTGTCTTCATTTTTAGGATTGCACATATGAATATACTGTGTATATATTTGATTATAGAAATGTGTTTATATGTGTTGATGTATGTTTGAACTTGTACATGAATAAGAGTTTGTTATAACTTAACAAATAAGATGCCTTCAAGAGCAATAAACAAACAAGTTTTAATTCTGGTCCACTGCCAATTTAAAACTTTTCAGAAAGGCATAAATCTGAATTTTAATTTTCTTAATTTTAATTTTTCTTTTACATCTACATTGTACCATGTCCCTTCAGGACGTGGGCGATCATGTTTCTCCATAAATTCATATCCTTTGTAGCGCTTAGTAAGGTTTGTTTTTTCACCACCCCTCACAGTCCTTGTTCTGCCACCCATTTACCCAAGTTTATTAGGTGCTGCTTTCCTCTGTCCCTCTTGTCTTCAATATATTCTGTGGGTTTCAACTTTTCCAAGGCTTTTTTTCAACTGACCCTTTCTGATTCTACAAATAAGCATTCTTTTTCTTTCCATTTTCCTTAAAACGTTGTTGTTACTTACCTGTTAACTCCATGGTATTCTTAGCATCTTTCAGTAGAACCATATTTCTCTTGCTTCAAGTCTCTTCTTCATCTGTGAGGAGATTGTCCAGCATTCACTGGCATATAGGAGGACCAATATTCCAAAACAGTTCAGTACTCTTTTCTTTATTTCTAATTAAATTTTCTTCTTAATACACTGTATAGCTTTTGGAAGGCATCTTTTGCTATTCCAATCTGCCTTCAGATTTTGGCATAGCATTTTCTGTCTTCTGTTAAAATACTTCCCAGTAATTTTGTACTTACTTGATTTTGCTTTCTCCAATTTGTAGTTTTCATCTTCGGCCGTTCCTCTTTTTGACACCCGTATATTTACTGTCTACAAATGATAAAACTAACTTTAGATATAGAACTAACAGGCTTGTATGAAATCTTAGAAGAAGATATGTTGTAATTATCTGTGTTTATTTGAATATAATATAAATTGTTAAACCAAATGATCATCAAAAGCTGGGAAAATATTCAAGACAGACATTTGAGAATGTTCTATTTCAAGATATTGTTAACTGTTAAACTATTACAAAAGATAAATTTCCATGTTTGATGGTATTTAAGATTTCTAAGATTCACTCCCCTTTTTCCTAAAAAATAGATAAAATGATTTCTTCCATGCCTTGTATGCAAAGTATAGGTAGATGTTTTCCCTAATTTGTGAGTTTCTTAACTGACAAGTTTAAATTTCATTTACATCGTTTTTTGGATTATTGTACTCACACAAGACAAGAATCCATCTTTACTTCCCCCAGCTATAGATTAAATAGCAACACAGAATGGGCATTTTAGACAATGGAGATAGTCTAAGAGAAGGACAACACTGAATTTTAAAAAAATGAAGTGGCAACTGAAAACCACTCCACTATCTTAACCAAGAAGACATGGCATTTCACAGGTCTTAAAATGAAAAAGGAATCGTGTAGAGTCATAATTCCATATATTCTAAAGGGACATGGCATTTTAAAAAAAGGTTTTCCTAGACAGTGCACACTAGATTAATTTCACGATACTGTAAGTAAATGTAAAAAGAGATGGGGTCTTATATGTCATGAATATTAAAGAGATGTAAGATCTTAAATACCATGAATATTAAATGTAAATGAAAGTAGAATCTTATATATTGTGAATATTAAATATTAAATATAAATGTGGGTAGAATCTTATATACCATGAATATTAAATATAAATAGAGACTGGGTTTTATATGCCATGAATATTAAATATAAATAGAGACTGGGTTTTATATACCATGAATATTAAATATAAATAGAGACTGGGTTTTATATGCCATGAATATTAAATATAAATAGAGACTGGGTTTTATATGCCATGAATATTAAATATTACATGTAAATGGGGATAGGGTCCTATATGTCAAGAATATTACATGTAAATAGGAATGGGATCTTATATGCCATGAATATTAAATGTAAATTGGGGGGGTCTTATATGCCATGAATTAAAAAAAAATGTACTTCACTGGTTGCAGACTGTGCATCAACATATTATTCTCATGATAATTTTATGAGCCTACTCTTCCATTCTGGCTCAAGGCATGTTGGAAGAGAGCATTTGAAGATTTTCTTGCAGTAGGTTGTCAGTTGTTTCTACAGTAGACTGGTTGCTAAGCAAGACTATAGAGCCTGGTCTGTCCTACTATTCAACCCATAGCTAGAGGGAGAAGAAATGGATTCATACCTTTCCCAAGGGTATTACACACAAGTGAATGTAACAAACTTGACTGGAATTCAAACTCAGCTCACCAATTTCCCATTCCAAGCCAATATCCATTACATCACAACACTCATTTCTGTGAATATGAAATATTAAATGTAAATATGGATAGGAAATTATATGCCATGAATATTAAATGTAAATAATGGTAGGGTCTTATATCCCATGAATATTAAATGTAAATAGGGATAGGAACTCATATTCCATGAATATTAAATGAAAATAGGGATAAGAACTTATATGCCATTAATATTAAATGTAAATAGGGATAGGAACTTATATGCCATGAATATTAAATGTAAATAGTGGTAGGGTCTTATATCCCATGAATATTAAATGTAAATAGGGATAGGAACTCATATGCCATGAATATTAAATGAAAATAGGGATAAGAACTTATATGCCATTAATATTAAATGTAAATAGGGATAGGGTCTTATATGACATGAGTTCTGGTATAAAATCTCTAGGTAAATACATATCTCTCTTGGTATTTGACATAAATTGTATATTTACATCAATAGATATATTTGTATTATAAAAGAGAATTCCTTTTATTGTACTCTTTTTTTCATATTTATGTATTTCTTTTTATATTTGTGTATCAAACGATTTCTGCATGATGACTTCTTTTTGGGGGTTTAATTTAATTTAAACTTTTGAGATAGTCTGTTATCTTTTCTTGGAACTCTATAAAGCAATGAATCTTATATCTTGTATTACATTCTTTCTCACTCTATAACCTATTGTTTAAAATAAGTACAAGCCAAGTATAAGAATCTTCTGAAAACTAAAATGATGAGATACTTACTGTCCAAAGTGTTTTCCAAGAAGCAATTCTTTACCTCTAAATTCCCTTCTTTTTATCTTTCAACTTTAACTGTCAGTAAAAGAGTTGAGATTTGTGCTTGGCAGAATAAATCTATCAGTTCAGGTAAGTAAACAGCATCTTTCGACTTTAAATATTGCTGGCAGAGAGAGACTTAGCTCTGACACAGAAGGACAGCATCAGGCAGTCTCTTAAAAACTTGTCAAAAAGATCTGGTTCCTAGCCTGACGCTCAGCCGATATGCTTCTGAACTGGGTGCCTTAGGTGATCGGATTTCTTTGTCCCAAGAAACAAACGTGGGAACACTGTTTTGGAATCTGTGGCAGGCAGATAGTGGGGGTTGGTTGGGGGCAGAAGGGGATGGATCGGTCGTGTAAGTTAATACCTTGTGGCAAGGTAACAAATGCAGAGACAGTTGTAGACTTGTGCATTAGGTCTTGTGTAATCTCTAACCTTTTTGATATGAAACAGAAGGAAACATGACCATCTCTGGTAATTCTTTTGGAAAAGACATTCATTTTGTGTTTATGAACTTGAATTTATTCTCGCAATCCTTTTCAGTTAATCCACTGATGCTTAGGATTATTACAAAAAGAAAAAAATCTATCAGGATAATAAATTTTAAAAATAATATACAATTATTGTTACAGTGATGAAAACTTAAGTAAATGTTCACTTCTTAATAGTACCAAAAACCATACACTTTTACCTTTATAGTTATGAAAACAGTATGCACTTATCCTCCTAATAAGGAAAACTGCACACTTTTACCTATACGCTAATGAAAACTGTACACAATCATCCTCATAATAAGGAAAACTGTACACTTTTATCTTTATCGTATCGACAACTGTACACAATTATCTTTAAAGTAATGAAAATTGTCCACAATTACCCTTATAGCAATAACTGTATACTTTCACTTTTATAATAATAAAAACTGTATACAATTATCTTATAGCAGTGAAAACGGTATACAATTATCTTATAGCAGTGAAAACTGTATACAGTTATCTTCATAGCAGCAAAAACTGTATACAATTATCTTTATAGCAGTGAAAACTAGATGCAGTTATCATTATAGCAGTGAAAATTGGATACAGTTATCATTATAGCAGTGAAAATTGGATACAGTTATCATTATAGCAGTGAAAACTGGATACAGTTATCATTATAGCAGTGAAAACTGGATACAGTTATCATTATAGCAGTGAAAACTGGATACAGTTATCATTATAGCAGTGAAAACTGGATACAATTACCCTTACACATCTGAAGACTGTATGCCTTTACATTTATAATAATGAAAACTGCATACAATTACCCATATAGTAAAAACTGTATATTATTATTCTCATAACAATGAAAATTAAATGCAATTACCCTAATAGTAATGAACACTGTATTCAATTACCATCATAATAATTGAAACTATTCACAATTACCCTTATCAGAATAATAACTGTAGACTTTCACTTTTATGATAATGGAACCTTTTGAAAGAATCTGTTTTTATCTGACACATTTCTTCTTATTATAGTAGGACTTCCCACTTTAGGCTGGTGGTTATTACTTTCACTGTTTAATAAAAAGAAAAAAAACTTGGATAGCAACTCAAACATGTGTACTAACTAAAAAGTAATATTTATAGTAATAAGAAATAATGAAAACTGTATACAGTTATCTTTATAGCAGTGAGAACTCGATACAGCCACATAATAATGGAAACTGTACATAATTGCCCTTAAAGGAATGATAATTGTACAATTTCACTTTTTTAGTAATAAAAACATTATACAATTATATTTGCAGAAAACTGTATACGTTTACCATTATAATAATGAATACAATGTATACAGTTACCTTCATAACAATGTTCCCAAACATATCTTAGGTGTGAGAGTAGAGAGCCACTCAGTGAGGATTGAACTCACTCATAATTGTTCTAGAAAAACAAGCTTGTTAACCATTACACCATCTTGAGGTGCCCCACAATTGCTTTAATAGTAATGAACACTGTGCACAATTGCCTTTATAAGAATGAAAATTTAAACTGTACACAACTGTCTTTACAGTCATAAAAATTTAAACTGTTTCACATAATTACTTTCTTTCTTAATGTAAAGCCCCTTCCCCCATTTACATTCAATATTAAAGTATTATGAAGTTAGGCAAAATACAGGTACTGGTAGTTTATGATGTCTATAAACATTAACCCTAGGGTTGCTGGTACCCCAAGCAAGCTGAGCTTCAGCACTCTTACACATACTTTTTTAAAAATTTTCACAAGGAGAAAAACTGAAACTGTAGAATAACAAGTTTATTACAATATGCATCTTAATACAAGCTAAAGAAAACATTCATTATCCTAACTAAAACATTTTTTTAGCCTTTAGATTTGCAAATCTTTTCATAGCACTTTCTGCAACTACCTTCTTTACAAGATTATTTTCTTTTGACAAAATAGCAAAAGAATTTAATCTGTTGAGTCATGGATGACCACAAATATGTTTTTATAAGCTTTAGTTTTGCTGGAGCCCCAGGTGACAGCCCAAGTTACCAGTACCTTGAGCAAACCCTGCAGATAACTGTACTTTGCATGTAAAACTGAGAAGATAT
>OZ038483.1:38397060-38479560 GCA_964036315.1 Acanthosepion esculentum | reverse complement strand
GCTTCAAATGTTATTCTTAGTGGATACCCACATTTGAGTAGATGCTATGTTCACTTTAAGCACTATTTATTTTGTTTACCAACCTGTGTATGCAAAAAACTTAATAAAGAAAATGTGGCCCATCAGCAGGATTTCAATCTGCATCCTCCTTTGCAGGATAAACCACCATCTGATCCTGTGTGTTTTTATTGCCTACCCGTGAAGAGTGTCATAATAAAGCAAGGTTTTATTTTACCTATAAGGCACACTGACTTGTTCAGATTATCCTGAAACACATATCTTCTCAGTTTTGTATCTGAAACGTAAATAAAACAATATCTAAATTTTTAATCCGGTATATTTTTATTACTTTTAAACTTACTTTCACTCAAATTTTAGAATTTCATAAATTTATAATAACTGCACAAAAAGAAACTTTTTTTTAATGTGGGCCAAATATGGAATGTAGATGAAGTATCAGTAACATTCAATATAACATCCAGTCATTTTTTATTTAACATTTCCTGATCAAATGTAATGGAGTCTTATATACCATCAAATATGGTAGGTAAAAATTTGATCTCTTAAATTACACTTCTTCACAGAAATGTAAATCTCTCTTATAGAAAAATGGATGAGTCGAAAAGATTTATGCAAATCAAGCCTTAGTCTTTTATCTGCACTTTGTTAAATGTTCTGAACAAGGACCATTTGGAAAGTGCTTATGAAATTGCAATTTGATCAGCTGGCTTTCAGAAAAGAAACAATAAAACTATACAAGATTGTCAATGAATATTGACAGTTTAGAAAATTCTTGCCAATTCTTCCAATTCTGCAAAAATGGACATCACTGCTACAATTTGACCCAGAGCTAATTACAAACCCCCCTAAAAAGAATAAAAAAAATATTTAAACCATTAAATTTAAACAAAGATATAAATATTATTTACATTATTCGGACTATTGTCCTCATCCTTGTTGCCATGTTTATTACAACATTTCGGCCATTGTACACTCCAGCCTTCTTCAGGTGATGGAATGTCGAACTGAACCCTTTATTTTGCTCACTGGGGTAGACTGTTCTAGTTCCACGTGCCATGTTTAATGGATGTCAGTTATCTCCTGTTAATTTCCCTCTGAAAATTCTCCACTGCCTTAACTGGGTATTGAACTCACACTCTTTGGGTCCTGTAACTGGATCTAACCAACGCCTTTATCCACTGTGCCATGTGTCCTTAAGGAAAAAGGCCATGTATTCCGTGAGCGAAAATAAAGGGTTCAGTTTGATATTCCAACCACCTGAAGAAGGCTGGAGCATACAACGGCCGAAACGTTGTAATAAATATGGCGACAAAGATGAGGACAATAGTCTGAATAATGTAAATAATGTACATAATACCTCATCTTAGAAATATAAATAATACTTTAAGAAATGATATATCTATAATCCCTTAAAAAGCTTTTATCAGTAAAATACCCCTTAAATTATATAATAATAGGACCCTGTAATATATATGTTAATGCTGTAGATGCTCTTGTGGAGTATAAGGCCACATCTTCATAAAGCTAGGAGTTGCTGCTGTAGTTTCTGAAACAAGTAGTTTTTTTATAGAGTGGAGTTACTATTTCTACACTCAATCTGTTTTGAATTCAGAGTAGATTTCTTTACTAGTTGCCAACTACAGCTAGAGAGCACAATCTTCCCTGTTATTAACTCCTAGATGGAGGAAAAAGAGATGGCTTCATACTTTTCCAAAGGATATTTGTGCAAAAATGAATACAACGACCTTGACATACCAGTCCACCTTTCCATACCAATAACTGGTATACTTGGAGCTTATATATATATATATATATATATATATATATATATATATATATGATGAAAACAGTTTTAAGGTGTGCTATATTTATGGGTAAAAGTGCCCAATATTATCAAGGATTGAGTGTATGTAAATATAAAAGTGGGTACTGAGTGTTGACAGTTTGTTCATTGCTCAAATGCAATGAAATGGACTGTTGTCACTTGGTGTTGACTTCAGCATCCACTTTTTATATATATATATATATATATATATATATATATATATATATATACAGTTTAAAAATCAGGAGATCAGTTGAATCTGCTACCTTGGTTTCTACCTTACAGTATCCTCAGGTGATTTTTATTAAATGACCTCTTAACACTTTATTTTTTTTAAAATTCTAATGAATGCCATATTATTAAAAAAAATAAATAAATGCATGACATTGGGTGTAATAGAAAGGGAGGAGGAGGATTTGAAGAAGAAAGAGAAGAAAAGCAAGAAAAGCATTTCCGGATCCAAAGAACAGTGTGAACCAGAAATCCAAAGTCATGAGTCCTTGCATACATATTAAGAAATTCCTCTTAAGCACATATGAGGCTGGATAAAAAAAAAATTTAAAAAAAAAAAATGTACATTTCAATTAACACCCCCACCACTTATACTTTTATAAAACCCTTGCTTTTCTTCTCTCCCCACTTCTTCATAAAAATATTTTTTGAATCATAAAATAAAAATGCAATAAAACTAAGAAAAGTTTATTTTATTTTATTAGAAAAGTTTTACATTTTTTTATGAATAACATATAGACATTATTGTCTTCATAAAAATCTTTTTTCAATGAATAATGAATTGTTTTTATTTTTTTAAAGTTAATTAGAATAACGTATAAACTTTTATATCTTTTAAAACTCTGCATTAATTTGTAGCTGTCAAGTGATGTTCTTATTAAATAAAAACTATATTTATAAATAGAAAAGCTTACTACAATTCAACAACTCCCCAGTATTTTCAAAATAATTAAAAAAAAAATTTTTTGTGTGTATAAACATGCCAATTTTTGTAAATACAGGCATCCATACACAATGTTATCAGAAAATAATTGTGGTAACTATAATAAATTTAAAGCCAAAATAGCTAAAATTCAATAAAACCATTCAATACGGAGAATATTTTGCTAAATTTTTAAGATTACTATGTAGTTACATTCATTTAATATACAGGGAATAGACTCTTCTTGTTCCACTTTCCATATCTAAGGATATCTTGTCTAGTTGTTATTTTTAGTATTGTTCACCTGTTTCTCCTGAGCTAGGGATTGAACTCACAATTACTATGTCATCAAATTTATGAACCAATGCTTTTATCCAATAAGCTATTGTCCTTTGGGCTGTGGGGTACAAACTTGGATTCAATGGAAATACTGTGAACATTAACTGAGCTATCTTAGAACAAGACAAGATATCCCTAGATATGAATGGCAAAATGAGAAAAATCAACCCCCATAAAAAAAATTGTGAGCTGATTTTTTTTATTATTCAGTTTTTTTTTTTTACACTACTTGCATTTGAACTACTGCCCTCATTTTTGTTGTTATTACAACATTTCAGCCATTGTGACCTCTGGCCTTTATCAGTCTAGCTCAAATACAGGGAATTCTGAACTGAACTCTTTATTTAATCTACAAGAGTAGACTGTTCTCATTCCACTGTCCATGTCTAGGGATAGCTCGTCTAGTTTTCATTTTTAGTACTACTCAGTTTTTGCTTACCTTGTTCCCACTGAGCCCAAGTACAGACTGCCCATCCCAAGGATTGAACTCACAATTACTATGTCACCAAATTAATCATCCAATCCACTAGACTATTGTCATGTAGGGTAATACATGTGTAACCATGTGAGTAGATTAATGTAATTAAACTTCATTCATTCTAATGATTCTATCTGTATATCTCTCTCTCTTTCTCTCTCTCTTTCTATATATATATTTAAAGAAAGAGAGAGAGAACAAATACTAAAAGCATACATAAGAAGAAAGTAGATGTTATATGAACAGATCTTGTGAGTGTAATTTAAAAAGTATTTAATCAATATTTATGTCTTCAAGGCCACCAATCAGGAGCTTTTTAGGAGTGTAGAACTACCTCTTAATTGGTGTTGTTCCTAGGTTCACCCTGACCCAGGGTGGTAGCACCTGTTAGGGTCCCAGCTATGAGCAAATAGTGAGCATCCAAAACAGGGCTCATAACATGAAAATATAAAATTATATTAGAAAAAATTACCAGCTGTATATTTTCATAGTAAAAAATAAAGAAATTATCAGCAAAACATTTTTGGAAAAAAAATGAAATTACCAAAGCTCACAAGAAAATAAAATTTTGCCATTAAATGACCCATAAGATGTTGATATGTCATTAATCAAACAAGAAAATTTATATTGTCTCTGTCCCATAAGGACTGTAACATTTGTAAATCAAAATGTTATCAAGGATAAACTTAGAGAAAAGGAACAAATTTATTTTATTAATGCAAATTTGCATTTTAATTTGAAAAATATTTTTATAATTTAATTAACATTTAAGCAATATTTAACCCATTAAATATTATCAATGTTTTGCCCATTATATATTATTAAAGTTACATTTAATGGTGTTTGGTGGCCATTTTTCTATTTTTTTCAATTCTGAAAAAAAAAAAAAAAAGGTGGATTTTAGTTGTCAGGAAGTGAGGCACATTATTATTGACCTAGTAGGGCTATGAGAATTTTTTTTTTTTTGCTCATTTCACCCCAAGCAAAGTGATAATGATACTAATACGCAAGGAGTTACTGGAGTGAAAGAGAATCAGAAGACTTTAATGGTGAGAAATGAAATGAAGAATAGCACAATAAAGGAATAGGATTCAGGAAAACAAAAGATAGGGAGTGACATTACATTTGAATTTTTAAGGATTTTAGGTGGCAGAGAAGCAAGAAATTGGAAGGGACTTCCACAGGAGAGAAGTGTGAGAAAAGAAACTATTACAATAGAACTGATGCATCTAGCTAGTTCAACAGTAAAACAGTGAGACCTAGTTGCCAATCTAGTCGCACATTTAAATTTATGTAGTAGAGATCTATTCATCAGAATAATGCCATGAAAATATTTGTAGAAAATGCAGAGTGAAGCCATGTTATGTCAGTGAGAAAGTGATAAATTATAATTAAGTAAAAATGACATTTAAAAGGACATTAAGTTGTTTGCAAGTAAAGCAAGCATTATTGATAGTGGTGCTACAGTATATGTATATATTGAAATAGAAAATAATACTGAAAAAGGCATTCATAGAGTAATATATATTGCAAAAGAAACATTATTAAATATTCCTCAAAATGGCATTTTTAAAGTGAATATTTGCAATCAAATCCCATAATGTAAGCTCTACAGAATTCAGTCATAAATAACATAAGAGCATGAAATCTTTCAAAATGGCTGCCATGTCTAGATTAAGAAGAAAGTGTTGTCAACACTCCTCTTTCCTCAAATTAAAAGGAATAAAATAATGAGATTATTAAACTTTGACAAAATTTACTAACAGATGACAGGCACCTTCATCTGACATGAACACCCTGATGAATTATGGTCTGATTTGGTCTCATCCCATTGCTGACCATCCTGTTGGGCTCTTTGGCCCAAGTTCCAATTTTCACTATTCAGGTAAAGCCTTAGTATGTCACTATGGGGCCTTTACCCTACCCTCCATTGTTCATCTTTTGGTGGGTGTCAGTTCCACAAGTATTTGCTCATACCATATGGACTTCATGTTTTATTGCATTAGAAAACATTCCGGCCAGTGTCCAACCCAACTGGGCAGTGGTGGACGTCAATCGATATCCTAATCAATAACTCCTTGACCTGTTCACAACAGCGCAAAGAGAAATTCCAGTCATTGTGCAGTGGGGTGGAACATTTAACACCTCAATAGAAAGCCTTGTCAAGTTGTCTTTCGAATAATTACAAATGCATATATAATTATATAATGACCTTACAATAGCAGTCTGGACCTAGTGATTGGAAGGGGTTGGAGGAAACCATGTGTTTCCAATCTGGCAGGGTAGATTGCGGGCACATGGTCCATCGTCCAAGATTATGTGGGATTTCTCAATCAGAATTAATTAGGAAAGAGAGAGTTATTGAAGTGGATGTTCAAATTATAGCAGCTTCATCAAAGACTCGTCAACATCTTGATTTGTACATTTTACTCATCTGGAAGATATGATGTAATCAAGAGGAAAAGAGCAAGAATGGTGGGAAAATGAGATTTCCCCCTTGGCACAGGTTGTCTATCTGTAATCAGGCCCTTGAAATCTTTCTTCTTCTCAACTCTGATCTATTTACAAAACTATTTACATAACCTATTACATTGTTGTCGAGGACATAAAAAATAAAATTGTCTGTTCATTTTTGTTAATCACTGTGTATCTACTAAATAGAATATTATTGCTGTTTACAAAGTTTCATTTGGAAGAGTACAATGCCACTTGTGTATGATCGCCATTGAGAAGAAAACTTAGTAAATAAACATAGTGGTCATTTTTGTTTTTCATAATCATTTCACCCCAAGAAAGGCAGTAAAGCCACGAAGATACTAGGAGTTACTGAGAGTGAAAGAAACTGAGAAAACATTATTGAGGAGAGAAGGACAATAAAAGAACAGGTTTCAAGTAGACAATATGAAAAATGATGTTACATCTAAATTTTTCTGACAGGAAAACAAGAAGCTGGAAGTAAGTTCCACAGGTGAGAAGTATGAGAGAAGTAGCTCTTAGTGTAGAACTTATTTACACCTAGTACTTTCAACATTATGATACCCAGTACCAATCTAGTACCACACTTAAATTTGTGAATTCGAGGTATCAAAGAGAAAATATAAATTGGAGCAATTGCCATGAAAATATTTATAGAAGACCCAAGGAAACTACATTGCAATGGTGGGAAATGGATTAAGACTGAGATGTCAGGTCAAGACCAATAACATCACAAATTCTTCTTTTCTTTGATATTATCTGCAGTGAGTTACTTAGCTACAATACAAGACTAATGAGAATCCGGCTCTCTTCCACAAGAATGATTTGCAAAAGTAGTTGGCCAAACATTTTGATTTACCAAAACAGCATTCCTATTTTCTCGCCAGTGTCCCAGAGTACCAATGATGACAGGGTCTGTACTGAGGACAGAGGTATTCATAGTTTGGATAAGAATGATCTTGAACAAAAAAAATCAACATTCTCTAACAAGTGTTGCAAGAAATAGGATTTAAGATAAACCTTTCCAACACAGAAATTATCATCTGGAATTGGAGGTAAAGCAGTGATGGCATATACCGTAAATGCATTATAAAAATTCTGGATGTGAAATTAATAAATACTAAACACTTCAAATACTTCAGTGTATGGATCAGTTATGACAAATATAGTATTGGAAATAAGGAGATTGAACATAGGATGTGTAGTGTACTAGGGGTATTTTTGTCCAACACAGCTTAATGTTATAAAACCAAAATATTGAATCTGAAAACTTGAGTCATATTCTTAAACAGTCTTGTTAAATTTAAACTCTTATAGGGATATCATGCATGGCATCCAACTTGTTAAAAAATGACTCAACTATCAGCTACATGCAAGCAAATGAGCCTTGTGAGTCTTGCGGATAACTGTTTTTCATCATATCTTGTAGCCTGGTAATACGGAATCAGAAACAAAGTACTATACTAAATAACAGAAACAATATCACTTGAAGATTTGCAACAGCAGCAACCACTAAAATAGATTGCACATGTAACTCAAAGAGAAAATAATGACGTAATCTAGATCTTGGCTTTCCACACGACTTTAAACAAAAAGTTAAGAAGGAAACTTCCATCAATACTAGAAAGAGTGATAACAATGTGTGGACAGGAGAAAATTATATTTCTGAAAAAAACATTTTGAGAGAAAGATTTTTATAAATTTCAAGTGATAGTAATGTTAACTGTTTGATCAAAGAATGTTTAATGTTTCCTTATAAGGGAACAGCTTCTTTCACCCTTACAACTGCCATATTGACTTTTTCTCCCAACATCTGCTATTACAATATATTATTGCTCAATTTAATCATTTTAAACAACTAAAATGGATAGCACATATAAACTGAAGGAAAAATAATGACATAATAATGATGCCAACCTTTCACACTACTTTAAACAAAAAGTTAGGAAGTAAACTCCCATCCATCAATACTGGAAAGAGCAATAGCAGCTACTTGAGAAACTTATTTTCCTGTTCAACCAATATTAACCTTTATTACTCTGTATGTGCTTTCATTTGCTGTACAGAAAAGTTTACCCTGCCAATGAAGATGACTCAGATTGCTGAACAACACTGTGTTTGAATTTCATAGTTGTGTTGTCATATCCTGCTATGGCAACAGAAATAATGACTTTGAGTGAAATTAACAATAAGGATACTGCAATTGAGAACCCTTGAAAAAGGATACAGTGGGAAGTAATATTAATAATGCAGAGTGCAAAAAGGTTAATGCTATTCTTAAAGTCTCCAGTAGCATTTTCAGCTTCTTTTTCTTATATACACTAAAATTTTCTAAAAAATATGAGAGAAGAGTGCTCACTAGCAGAGATAGAGTAATTATAGATATAAAAATAGTGTGGACATAGGAATTAACACCTCATGTTGACTGTCAGTTTCATTCCTGTTATAGTGAAAGACACCTGGTCTAGAGAATAGACTCTCCCACCTATTATAAGTAAGAGTCAGTAGGTAGCCGAGGAAGGAGTAAGTTATCAGCGACCACAACTCGATTACTCTGCGTAACACTTATTTACAAGTTCCTAATGTTTCTGTACGTTTACCCCATTTAGGACGCATTTAGTCTGACTACAAGTTATATTGTGGAAATAACTCCACAACAATTCCTCTTTCAATCTTCTGATCACATGACACTACTCCTTTAGCAGGCTCTATATACAAGGCCAATGGGGCATTAAGGGAAGTGGTGCAACTTGTCTTTCTATTTAGGGCTAATGCTTAATGCTATTTAGAGCCATGGCCTTTAGTTATTTATTATTTTAAATATTTATTTAGTTTGATGCTGAGTTTTGAAATAAAATTCATCAGATTTTAGTTAAAGGATCTTATTTAATTGTTTGAATCATGGTTGTAGGCAGCATAGGATGAATTTATTTTTGTGTTTGCATTTGGAAATGATCAGTGATCTTTTGGATAGGAATTTATCTTGTTCTAGGAAGGTGGTTATTATTGCTATTTTCTCCTGTAGGCAAAAGTTACATTATTTTGTGGTGTTGTTGTAATCTTATATGTGCATGTACATTGTTTTGCATGATGGTCACTCTGTAAAAGGCCCAAGAGCCACTCGAGGTAGAGGGTTACAGAGCAAGAGGCAGAGTTTGTGCAGACACGCAAAGAAGATAACAGTTAACCCTAGATTTGAACAGGTTAAGATCGTAGTGATCGCGGAAGCATCCCCTTGGGACTCGGTTCTATAAAGCAGTGGCTTGTGGAAAAAAGCTGCTCGTGTGGAACTTGTGTCACACCAATGGAATATGAAGGGAATGAGGGTGGTTTGCTATAATGTGCATAGCATGGCGGGTCTTAGTTGTGAAGGTTAGAACTGGTGGAATGAAGGAATGTAGTTCATCTGAAGACTTTTGATAGAAATAGCAATAGAGCAGGAAAATGATTGTGATGTTTCATCTGTGAGAAAAGAGTTGTGATATGTGGATAATTTAATATTTTACACTCCTGTTATCCTATTAAGAATTTCTCTAACGGACTTGGTATTAACGAACACCTTTTTGAACCTATTTATCTTTTAAATCAATGATTTACTTTTATATAATTATTTTCATGATATTAAGATATGATATTTTTATTAATATATTTATATTAAAACTGTAAACATATCAAACCTTGAATAAATTACGCACTTCTTAATGATGCTATTACTAGTCAAGTTCACCACTGGACTCACAGTGAAGTCTGGCCACTGACTGGAATATAGATAAATAAATAATTGTTGGGTGTGTAGCTTAGACTTAGATCAAGATGGATTAGCATGCTTCTGGAGCACCTGACAGTAATAAAACTTACTGTTTATAGTTTCTGAGCCCAGCTCACTGACCACTGAGCTATCCCAGGTATACCTGGTTGAAAGGTAGATAAAGTGCTGAAAATATAGTCATCAAGGTTAGCAGTGTGTTTGGCTTGAAGAGAGAGATATGGAGAGAGTCAAGTCAGTTAGGTCAGCATGCATCTTTCAATGACCAATAACTTTACCATTCCAAGAAAGGCAATATTTTTGCACCATCATTGATCAACATCCATCTTTGGTTTTCATCCAATTGACCCTTTCGAACCGTTTGGCGTTGACCACTACCAGAACTGACCATTCCTTACTTGATGAATGGTTTTAATGATTTCATTAATCACATGAGAGTTTAAGAGTTGCTTTTGCTGCTGCTGCTGTCAGCAGCATGGACAACTCTTTGGACCAATAAGTAAGATGACCACCAAGAAATGACTTCCGTTGCTAGGGACATCATTTATTGGATCATGTTCCTTACTTACAAGGTTTCTACACTGAAGGAAAACTAAATAAGAAATATTTGTTAATGTGTTTGAATGTCAGGAAAATTGGTCATTATTATTACTATCACCACCACCATAATTACAGTTTCCTTAATTCCATTATTATTATTATTTTGGTAAATACCCGACTTCTTTCTTCTGTCCTATAATGAAATTTGACCCAAATTCTGTCCATGAGGACTAGTTCTTTTTGTATGAATGGCTCTCTTCGTCCTATTTAGCCGCCCTTTATTGATGAGGTTCATTGGAATAAGGTCTTCATTAAGGATTCAAACGGAAATGATGCTAATAACTTGATTATTGCTCTGATATGCTCATTTTCCTTCTGCTAGGGAAGGCTTTCATGTGTATTAATTTGAAAAAGTATGAAAGTATTTAATAAATCCAATAAGTACATATATTTATAGATTGGGCAGTCCTGTGACCTGGAAAAGATTGTTGACAAGCCATGCTAGACTGAGTAGTCCATATCTGACATCTTGTCATTTTGTGACATTTAAATGGACAAGCAAAATTACTGACAGTGTCCAACGCTTCTCTAAGTGTTAGGTTGGACTGAATTATTATACCAATAGCCAGAAAACGTCCCTGACCTGACTGAGCTATCAATCATCATGTTGTGTCAGTAACAAGACTCAAATGAAGATAACTGGTAAAAGGACATTGTACTGAGAGCATTGAATATTTGCCTTTCCTTAGAATATTTATGGTAAAGTGAATAGAATCACTGTTATCATTAATACATTCACTTTTATAGCATTGTTGCTTGGTTCTGCTGGCCTGTTTTGGAAAAATTAAGAAATTGTCCTTTACTGGAAATAAATGACTATAAAGTCACTGATAGCAATTTCTCATGGGTGCCAACATTTTGGTTTCAGTTGGACACTATATAGACTAAGCTAAGAACACCTCAGTGCAATAAAAATATGTTACAAAACTGGTCATGTTGTGTTTTCCCTGGTTTTGAAATAGCATTAAAAGCAAGTTAGTTTATTACACAAACACTAGGCACAGTGGAGTAATGAATGGTGGTTTGGATTGAGGAATCAGAGAGAAGAGTTTGATTCCAGACAATTTCATTACATTTACCTTTATTCATGCTAATATCCATGGTAAAGGTATGAATCCATCTCATCTCCCCCAGCTATGGGTAAATATTAAAACAGACTTGGCTCTATAGCCTTAGTTGGCAGCCAGTCTAGAAGAAGGAAAATTCTGAATTCAAAACAGTCTGGAGAGGGTTTGGCTCCATCAAGCTATCTTGTCCAAAACAAACCACTTCTACTGTGGCTGCAGCGCATGTGGTATCTGTATAACCCTAGGGTTACAGGACTTGTGATCTTGAGTAGGCACTAACATTTCACAATCTACACTATTTACATTATTTGGACTATTGTCATCATCTTTGTTGCCATATTTATCACAACGTTTTGGCTGTTGTACGCTCAGGCCTTCTTCAGGTGGTTGAAATGTCGAACTGAACCCTTTATTTCGCTCACTGGGGTAGACTGTTCTAGTTTCACGTGCCATGACCTAATGGATGTCAGTTATCAGTTATCTCCTGTTAATTCCCCTCTCCAAGTTCTCCACCACTTTAACCAGGTATTGAACTCACACTCTTTGGGTCCTGTCACTGACAGTTGATAAAGACGTTAGTTAGATCCAGTGACAGGAAGAGATGGATTCATGCCTTAGAAAAGACATGAATTCATCTCTTCTTGTTCAACTCCAGCTACATTTGTGTAAAAGTGAATAGAATGGACTAAGCTAGAATTAGAACTTATCTGTCCCCATTACACTACTCACCCTTTTTTTTACTTAAATGTTCACCCAATACAATACCCAAGCTAGAATTAGAACTTATCTGTCTCCATTACACTACTCACCCTTTTTTTACTTAAATGTTCACTCAATACAATACCCAAGCTAGAATTAGAATTTATCTGTCCCCATTACATTACTCACCCCTTTTTTTACTTAAATGTTCACTCAATACAATACCCAAGCTAGAATTAGAACTTATCTGTCCCCATTACATTACTCACCCCTTTTTTTACTTAAATGTTCACTCAATACAATACCCAAGCTAGAATTAGAACTTATCTGTCCCCATTACATTACTCACCCCTTTTTTTACTTAAATGTTCACTCAATACAATACCCAAGCTAGAATTAGAACTTATCTGTCTCCATTACACTACTCACCTTTTTTTGACTTAAATGTTCACTCAATACAATACCCAAGCTAGAATTAGAACTTATCTGTCCCCATTACACTACTCACCCCTTTTTTTACTTAAATGTTCACCCAATACAATACCCAAGCTAGAATTAGAACTTATCTGTTTCCATTACACTACTCACCCCTTTTTTTACTTAAATGTTCACCCAATACAATACCCAAGCTAGAATTAGAACTTATCTGTCCCCATTACGCTACTCACCTTTTTTTTTACTTAAATGTTCACTCAATACAATACCCAAGCTAGAATTAGAACTTATCTGTCCCCATTACACTACTCACCCTTTTTTTACTTAAATGTTCACCCAATACAATACCCAAGAGCTACATAAGGCAGAGGCTTACTGAAGGAGGCTGTTGTGTGTATTTGAGAGGAGAAAGAAAGTGCATATTATGAGGATATGTAGGATAGATAATGGTTAACCCTAGACATGAAGAGGTTAAGATTGTAATGATCAGGGAAGCATTCTCTTGGCAGTCTATTCCACAATGTAGTGGTACTTAGGAAGAGGCTGTCTGAGTGGAACTACTTTCTTACAAATGGAATGAAAAGAGAATGATGATGCAGCACTCTGTATATGGTACGGTAGGTCTTAGCTGTGAAGGTCTGAACTAGTGGAAAATAATCTAAACATTTGTGATGGAAAGAACAATACTGATTGTGTTTTTACTTTTATCTTTCAGAAATAAGTTTGTTTGTTTTTACTGGGAAATTCATCATTGATAAACAAATACTTGAACCCACACATACAAAATGATAACAGTCAAAATATGTATATTATTACTTATCATTTGTTTTGGTTGGTATATGTTTATGTGATCAGAATTTAAGTTCACAAAGAGAGTTCACTTTGGCATATCTTTCTTTCCCATGATGGGCAAAGATCATTTGAAACATTCATAAACATCCTTCATATATTTACTTCAGCTTTTCCAGATCAGCACTTGGAAGACTTATCCAAAGTTTGGAGAATTTCCAAGTAAAATTTATCAAGAAGATATGTTGTTAGATCTTCTGTTCCTTCAAAATCTGTACATATGAGTCTTTATGATATCTGGCACCTCTACAGCCATGTGTGTGTGTTTAAGGCTGACTATCAGAAAAAAAAAGAAAAATTGTAGAGTCAATTCTTGTAAAGAATATATGCATAAATTTGCATGTACACATTTATAGAGGGGAAAAGAAATTCTAGAAAATCCTGTTTTGCAATAAAAATTTGTTTGAAAAAGAAAAAAATGTGAAGTTAATTTTATTAATAAAGAATAGCATAAAATGCGAAATAAAACGACCCTTTATTATTTGTTAATCAAATATTAATTACCAATGAGCATACATTTCAGAGGATAGTGTAGCACAGATAATCCATACTGAAAGTGGGATTGGCATTAAAATTAAGGTGGTTACTACTTTCACTTATGACATTGGAGTTAAAATTAAGGTGGTTACTACTTTCACTTATGACATTGGAGTTAAAATTAAGGTGGTTACTACTTTCACTTATGACATTGGAGTTAAAATTAAGGTGGTTACTACTTTCACTTATGACATTGGAGTTAAAATTAAGGTGGTTACTACTTTCACTTATGACATTGGAGTTAAAATTAAGGTGGTTACTACTTTCACTTATGACACTGGAGTTAAAATTAAGGTGGTTACTACTTTCAATTATGACATTGGAGTTAAATTTCCACCTAATGTCATTGCACTCATTTTTGTACAAATACATTTGGGAAAAGTAACAGTCCATCTCTTCTGCCCCCAACTATGGATTAAATATCAGAATAAACCGGAGTCTCTATCTTTGGTTGGCAACTAGTATAGGAGGACAGCATTGAATTCAATAGAGCTATTCCATGAAAAACCTACTTGATTTGGAAACCCCTGCAGTAACACCCGTTTGGACTTATAAAACACAGATTCTATCAAAGAAAGCAAAATCAGAACAATAATATTTTTCATTTTTATTAATGCAAATATTTTGCACTTTAAGCATTAATAAGTTTCAGCTAACTTATTCGTATAGATTTTTTAAAGATAGAGAATTTTTATGGGTTCATCTAACTTTAAATAAATCCATATGTAATTTTAGTAACAATTCTATAGTTACCAACTATTCATTACTAAATAATAAGTAATTTAAAAATAAATATGCCATGTCTTTTTAGACTAGTTACACCCCAAAACTAGAAAGTCCAATATACCTTGCTATTTAACCCATACCTGGGGAGAGAAAAAACGAATCGATGCCTTTCCAAAGGGCATTTGTGCAAAAGTAAACACAACAAACTAAGCCAGAATAACACCATTTCTAATTTCCATGTCAGTATACCTATAACAAGTAATAAACATGATGAAATTCAAGAAAATAACTGGCTTAGAACAGCAGATAGCAAGATTGCTTGGTAATGTATAGAAACGTATGGGATCAAATGCTAACACTATATAAGTTAAAAACAATATGAAAATTATGTTTTTCTGCAACCAAACGGGCCTGTTCTCAAACAGTTTAAGAAAATAAAGTTATATAGATTTTCACTGTCTGTAAAAGTATGATTACTCAGATATTTTTAATATTACCTCATGCTTATATTAATTATTTAGTTATGTATTTTCATTGATTAATTATCATAATCATATTTATTACATATTATGAAATGAAATTATTACATAGCTTAATATATGCTTTTATGTCATTGTGATAGCATTTTTAACCCAGACTGGTGCTAGTGAACCTTGCTGTGTTACATAGACAAAGAACTGAAACATGCAAACAAGAGACAAGATCAGACAAGGCTTTGATGTAAGTCCTCAGTGAATCATGGGACCACAGTTGCAACTTGGTTCCAAAAAGTAAAGAAGGAAAATTTACTAAATTCAATTCTTCTCTTCTCTCATTGCATGTGCACAAAACAGAAAACTACAGCTCATAGATTTGATGATTAAGCTCTTTACAAGAACCATGGTTCCAAAATGCCCAAAGATGGTGAAGCCAATTCCTTTCTCCTAGGCTTGACCACTGATGTGTGATGTCTTCAATTGAAGTCCATTATGGATGGTGCTGTGCTTCCCTAGTCTTGCTAGTGTGAATAAGTAAATATATGGCCTTTGTGCTTGCCATTTATTTTCTTTCTGTCTTGAGCAGATTGAGGAGACATTATTTTTTCTTCTTCTTTTCCTTCTTCTTCTTAATGGTAATCTCCTCCATATCAAATGAATAAAAACAATATGTTCCCATGATTCTCTTCCCTTAATGGTTCTTCATTTTACCATTATGTTATTTATTGGATTTTCTGACCACTTTAGAAAACTTTAGTTCTTAGACATTTAATAAATAACATATGCAGAAACATTGGTGGCTTTTACCAATCATCATGATTTTTCTTTTTTTAAACTTTGATTTATAACTGTTATATATTGATTAATTTTGATTACCTTTTATTTACATTTATCATAATTTTATAAATATTGTTAAATTTATTGATAAGAAGGAATATATATATATATATATATATATATATATATATATATATATATAATATTATAACATTTTGTCCATGAAATAAATAACTATTAAAATATTTCTGAACTGATAGTAGTAACAACCTTAGCATTTAAATCACAGCCTGGGAGTAAAAGAAAATAAGCAATGTGTGAAAAGAAGCCAAAAATAATAATATATTTTGAAAATGTAACAAATTTAAATGTCATTTCTGAAATATTTATTGCTTTAATTTTTGTTCATACCAATATTAAAATAACTTATTTGATTTGTTTTGCTTAATAGTGGATTTATTTGTCTTTAATACGTTTATTTAAATACAAAAACAATACTTGCTTTTATATTTAAATATTATTAAAATTTTAAAAATTATTAAAAATGAATGAAATGCATTTTGTGCATCATAAAAATACTTAAATAGAAATATTAATTTTTCTGCACTTTACTTAATATTTTGTATTAATATATCTTTTTGGGTCCAAAATAAATTCTTAAATAAAAGCAAAATACAAACATAAATAGTGTTTTCAATATTTTTTTTTTATTAAGATTTGGAAATCAATATATTTTTAGCAAACCAGTATATTTTTCTAAAAAATCTAATTTTCCCTTAAATTTTGATCTTTCTCAAAATATTATCTTCATTTCATTGGGGACACTTTCATTTTCAAGAAAAATAAGTTTTAAAACAGAAGTAACTAAAGTGGATGTAAATATGATACTACACTGGGTCCTAATGTTGTTTTGAATATTTTTTTTATTAAGATTTGGAAAACCAATATATCTTTAGCAAACCAGTATATTCTTTCTAAAAAAAAATCTAATTTTCCCTTAAATTTTGACCTTGCTTATGAAAACATAACCTTCATTTCTTTGGGAAATCTTTCTTTTTCAAGAAAAATGATGCTACACCAAGTTCTTATTTTGTATTTGTGAATTTTTATGTAAAAAAATCAGGTTAATTTCTGTGCATTGGATCATTGAACTGCAGTTAATATTACTTCTTCTGTCTATTGTCCAAGGTAATACTGGGAAACACATTTATTGCATCTGATTAAGTGATTAGGTGGACTAATACAGCACAGTTACGTAGCTTTTTCCTACTCAAGTACTTTCAATCTCCTCCAAAATCATCCTGTGATAAAATCTGCATTTCATTGTGATGGTGATTTTTAAACTATGGTGCCATCTTTGATGAATTTCATCTTAACATCAAGAAATTGATTAGGGAACACCAAAGGATTATTATAAAAATAAATAGACATTTTATATATATATATATATATATATAATAAAAAGACATAAACACTAATATTCCATGGTCATAATTTATTCCAAAATCGTTTTTATACATATATGTATGTGTATATAATTGCATATGTATATATATATATATATATATATATATATATATATTATTCAATGAAACATGTTTGATTGAAGATATGCTGCCATAATATACACACACACACACACACACATATATATATAAAATGTTTTTCATGCATTCGAATATATCTTGTGTGTGCATATATATGTATGTATCTTTGCATGCTAGCAGGGTTGATTTTGTGCTACAAGTTTGCCCCATATTTTGCTTAAAGGACACATGACGACTCCCAACCAAACACTGTGCCATCTTTTGACATTTGGATTCATTCTTCATCCTTTTGAAGTCACTAATTTGGGACATTTGATTCCAAACATCCAAAGAATAAATGAAAAGCCTTAAAAAGAAGTGAAGGGTAAGTAAAAGCCAAAAAAGAAAAGAATAAAAAAAGGTAGAAGACCAAACCATGTTTTTATGCATGGACATTTTGTATATGACATTTTTTTTTCTTTTTAAAACTATTTTCCCATAAAATTGCAATTAACTCTGATCACATAGGTGTTGGTCTTGTTTGTAATAATGACTGCCTCTTTGCTAAAAAAGAAAAAAATGCCAGGGAAAATAACTAAGGGTCTTTTCCCATCATTTGATGACATTATACCAGATGTAAATCTATTTTATTACTTCAAACGCTATTTTTAGTGGATATAAAATGCACTTAAAAAATACATATTCATGCCCCTCACTTATTCTTATATATAATTATCTCACATAAACAAGGGGGTACTGAAAAGTCCTTGATCCAACTAAGAAGAGATTCCAAAATATCTTCTAATACTTCGTCATTTGATCAGATTTGGGAAAAATAGGTCATAGTATGAACTTTTTGACAATCTCTTTCACACATAGATAGAAATTAATGGAAACTATTTTACCATAAACACTTGATTTTATAAAATACTTTTTATGTTTGTGAACTAATGTCAAGACACTTTAAAAGTGATATGGATACCATGTAACCTAGTACTACCTGTCATATGGTTGAGTCATCAGAAACCAAACCAGTCATTCCCATCACTGATTTAGTCACTTTTCTGGTGACGAGGGTGGCTAGACAACCAGTAGGATTAAAAACAAGACCTGTCAAAGGGCAGATGAACCTTCTTGTAGATCTCAATAGCCATCTAGCACAAGAGCATAGACTAGGCTTCATAACTATGTATATAGCTAGTGTGGTGATGCTATGGCATTAATGGGTGGGTGGGGGTGCTTCCTAGACTGAAGACAACAACTGGGGTGGAGGAGTGCCTTGATGGAATAAATGCTATATGTCCATGATTAAGTCAAGCCTTCAAGTTGGAGAATATCAGCTATGGTTTAACCTATAGAGGGATGGGCTCCGTCAGGTGTACTTGCCCAAGACATGCTACACATAAATAAATATCTCTCCTGCATTCAACCCAGATATGTGGAGGGAACTAGTCTAGTACTCAGCTGTTCAGTGACCCTACAGCCACACCCAGTCCCGGGACTGTTGTTGCTGATGATGATGATGATGAGGAGCAGAATTACTTTGTTGACAAGGTTAGATTTATTTTACATTTTATTTATATATACTAGACCGTTACTTCCTCTATGACAGTGTTTTCATGCTGGAAATCTACTTTTACCATTATGGGTAATATATTTTGTCATTTTGGGTCATCTGTGCTTTAGCTATCTAGAATAACTCCACATGAAATGGTTAATAAAGATATGGAAATGCCTTTGTCCCAAAACACAAATAATTTTATTCCCAAAGTGTTAATAATTTATCTACTCAACTGGATAATGTCACTGAAAATGAAAAAAAATATTACATAAGTCAGTTATATGCATCAATAAAAAGTTACAGGACTTTCTTTCCCACCTAATATACATATATATTTGGTATAAGATGACAATTGAAAAAAAAAAAATCTTAGTTTTTCATCTTCCGACTTTTCCAAGGCAAAAATGAAATGAAAATGTTTTTGTTGTTATAGTTGCATTACAAAATCCAAATTTAAAAAAGAGACGCTTCTGTGTAAGCCTCTTCCTGGTTAATGTAAATTTCCTTTATACTAAGATTTTTTTTTTTTATTTCCATGTCAACAATATAGGTAAATTCCCAGATCAATTCTGTGGACAAGACAAATTGGTATAAGATGACAATTGGAAAAAAAAAATCTTAGTTTTTCATCTTCCGACTTTTTCAAGGCAAAAATGAAATGAAAATGTTTTTGTTGTTATAGTTGCATTACAAAATCCAAATTTAAAAAAGAGACGCTTCTGTGTAAGCCTCTTCCTGGTTAATGTAAATTTCCTTTATACTAAGATTTTTTTTTTTTATTTCCATGTCAACAATATAGGTAAATTCCCAGATCAATTCTGTGGACAAGACAAATTGGTATAAGATGACAATTGGAAAAAAAAAATCTTAGTTTTTGCCGACGCATTTCATCTTCTGACTTTTTCAAGGCAAAAATGAAAAAACTAAGATATTTTTTTCATTTGTCATCTTATACCAATTTCTTTTGGCAGAATTGATCTGGGAATTTAACCATATTGTCAACATGGAAATAAAAAAAAAACTCTTAGTATAAAAGAAATTTACATTAACCGGAAAGAGGCTTACACAAGTGTTATAGTGGAACAACCTGGCGCACCACAACATGGATTGGTCAGTCTATAAAAGACTGACGAGCTATTGAAGAAGGAGGAAAGTGAGACAGACAGATTTGTTATCTGATTTCTTGTGTTATTGTAATCTTTCCACTCGGGATTACTTTGTTGTTTATATTGTATAATCCACGACATAACAACAAGCATCATTCTTTTTTTAATTTGGATTTTGTAATGCAACTATAACAACAAAAACATTTTGATTTCATTTTTGACTAAGATTTTTTTCCATTTGTCATCTTATACCAATTTGTCTTGTCCACAAAATTGATCTTGGAATTTAACTAACATATACATTTACAACTAGACCTATATTACATTTTTTTTATTGTTGCGTTCTGTGTTGTCTCTGGGTCCCCACACTACTACATAAAATACTATCAATGAAAAGGACCATTTCTTTTTCTCATTTGTTTTTTTTAGGAGAGTGTGATGGCAGCTTGAATTCTAAGAGGCAGTGGGAGAAATGACATCACAGGAATGCATGTCACATGTTGACTCAGCATCCCTCTGCAAGTGGTCTTAATCATTCTCACAACCTGGATGTGGGAGGTATCAACGCTTCAGAATTCTTGTAGCTCTCTCTTAAATTCACACCATTTTGGACTTATATCTAAAACCCAGACAAAGGCAATCCATCACACCCACGAGGCACTCCAGCCAATCTCTGACCATTCTAACCCTGGCTTTTGCATTCTGTAACATTATCAACCTATATTGATCTAATAATCAGGACAACTTGAGTTTATATCTGGGGTTGAACTACCCAGTCCTCACTTTTCATCGTTGATAGAGTTCAGAGGCGTCTACACAGCCTTGTGGTTGATGAATTATTTCCCCCCCCCTACAACTCTTTTTCCCACACAGACAAAATGTCACAGGCCTCTTGCTACTGTCTCACTATTTCCGTGACAAATGTTTGATGAGCTGCATTGCTTAGCTCCAAACTTTTATAGCTAAGACCCACCACACTGAATCATCTCCATTCCTTTTGTATTTTGTTAGTAAGACGGAAGATCCACTCAGAAAGCTTCTTCCTCAGAACTTCTATTTTGCGGGACACACTTCTGAAAGGATGCTTCCCCAATTAATACAATCTTAATCTCTTCATGTCTAGGTTTAACCAATATCTATCCTATATATTCTCATAATCTACATTACCCCCTCCTCTTATGTTCATGCAGTAATGTTCTACCTTGAGTAACTCTCATGATTTGTATTGGGCAATCAATTAGTGAAAAAAAATGTGTGGTAGCATAACTGTTATCAGTGCAAAAAAAGGAATTGGCAAGCCAGTTTCAAATTCCAGCTTTGTCTGCTGCATTCACTTTCATGCTAACACCCTTCGAAAAAGTAGGAATCCATCTCTTCTCCTTCCAACCAGGATTGTTATGTACTAACCCCCAATTCCCCCAGACTGGGGTAGCATGCTTGATTGGAGACCCTGGCAGTGCTTTGTGAGCCATGCTATCTTATCAATATTTGCTTTTTTTACCTACATATATATATACATTAAAAATTAAACTAAGAACAACTAATTTTGACCTCATTCTCGTGTCTTTTTTTATCCAAATCCCTGAATTTGTTTTACTCGTACTAAGTCTCAAAAAAACATTATATAAAATTCACAAATTTTTATCGATAATCTTGGGTTATTTAATGCTGAAATTTAAACATTTTGAATACAATTTTATGTCTTCAACTACAAACTGTATTGTTGGTCATTTTGCACTAAAACGTATTGTTGGTATTTTTACTATAAAAATATATATTTATACTTTCATAGTGTTTTGTCTTTGTTATGGGATTCAGTATTTGCCCATAGCTGGGGCCCTAAGAAGTGCTCCCACCCTGTGTCAGGGTAGACCTGGGAACAACAGCAATTAAAAGGTGGTTCCATATTCCACAAAAACTCCAATCTCCTGATCAGAGGCCTTGCTGCTAGTTGTAGTTTATCGTCATATCCAGGACTAGTCAATGTCAGAAAATACTTTTTTCTTCTTCATTGTAATTCTTTATTTTTTTCTCATGTCTCACATTCTCTTCTCCTGAAGCTTGTGATTGTTCTTATAAAATTGCTATATTTTGGCAAAGAAAATATAATTTTCTAAGTGTTTGTTTTCATATGCTAATAACATAATTCATTTCCACTGCAGTTCCCCATTTCAGATACTGTCCTCAAATCTACACTTACATTCTAACAGGATACAGATTCCCTATTTCTTACATTTCAATCACAATGTCTATAGTTAATTCCTCATAATCCCAAATACTTATCTAAGATATTATAATTTCACAGAGATCATTACCAGGTTTGTCAAAAGTCTGGTGAGAAAATGCTGACTTTTAGTAGGATGGAGTAATGGATAGCAGCTCGGACTGAGGAATTGGAGAGCTGTGTTCGAATTCCAGTCAAATTCATTCTATTCACTTACATGCTAATACCCTTTGGAAAGGTATGAATCCTCTTCTCCCCCAGTTATGGGTAAATTGGACAGACTGGATTCTATAGCCTTGGATGGCAAATGGTCTACTGCAGAAAGAAATGGCAACCTACTGGAGGAAAAAATCTGCCTTGTCAGTCATGTATCGAAAGATACATGATTGCCTAAGCATGTATCACACATGGCACATACTTGACTGACCTCTCTATCGGGTAATGGTTAACAAGCTAGCCTAGCAAACCATTACTATGATATAATGAGCTTGATTTTACTTAGTTTATTAATAAATCATGCATAAATTTATGAGTTTTCAAAGAGAACATTTTCATAAAATATGTTTTGAATTTTTAAAATATTTATGCAAAACAGCGCTGATAATCCCCTAAAACGCCTTGGCTAATTAATAATTGTATGTGGTGGATAAAGAATGTGGAATCGGTGAGCTAAGTTAAAATTCTATCCTTGTCTTTTGTTTTCTCTTTGCATTAATGTTGTTGGCAAAAGCATGAATCCATCTCTCTCTAGCTGAGAGTTAAGTCGCAGAGTAGACCCTGTTCTCTAGCTTTGGGTGACAGCCAGTTTAGAAAAAGGACTAATCTGATCATTGATCGGTGGAAAAGATAACAGGAAACCACTTTGTTATCTTTTCCCAGAAGTGAGGACAATTCATAGAAAAAGAGACAACATCTGGGGAAAGCCATAATTGCCTATGTCTTGATGTGCAGTGGCATTTAAAATTAGAAATTCATAATTATTAGGTTTTGACGAAATCTCGGTTATGTAACCTTTCCAACTTGAAAATAGAACAACAAAGAAAGAGATGAAATGATAATTAACTTTATCTCCTAATTATTTTTTTAAAAATGCAGAGGACAGTAAATAAAATGAGATACAATTGTTTACTTGACTTGTTCTTAAAATCTTTTTATGATTTTTTTTAATCCAACCTGACCTTTTACATACATGATCAATAACATATGGAAAGCCAGAGTTTCAGAGATCTTTGAAAAACAGCCAAAGATATGCTCCAAAGAAAGTTCCTTGCATTTATTCAAAAGATGAGTACATGCCCTCTAGTGCTTCTTTTTGCAAGAGAAGGAAGAGATGAAAATTATTTTAAATAATATAAAAAAAGTCATGAATTTTGATTCAAAGCAATGGTTGCAAAGAAACAAATGTCAAACCACAGGCATACTTTTGCTAACATTTTTTCTTGTTCAGAAATTTTATGTGAATTGTTGCACACTACTGCACTAATATTCCATAAAGGACAGATATTTTTTTTTTTTTTTTTTCAGTTTTGTTTTTTTAATATGTTTGTTAGAATACTTTGATCTAAGGATCTCGTCTCGTGTATGTTTATACTAAGTTTATTTCAATAATTTCTTTGCTTTTTATTTTTCATTTGTTTGTTCTCATGTATTTTTTTCTGCTAGCTATTATCTTGCTGTAATATTTATCCGGCTTCTCAACAATAAGATGACATATGATTCTTTACTCTTTCAGTGAAGCATTCTACAATTGAGAGCCCATAGCAAAATTTCTGTCCATGTCACTCGAACCATGTCAGGTAATTGCTTCAGCAAGCATAAAAGAATCATCATTATTGGCTTGAACATGCTAAACAAGTGATTATAACCCCTTTGGACAAAGAACCAAGATTGATAGATTAAAGTCTTTTCTTAGGTGTCAGGAGTTATTGTTATTGAGTGGATCCAGCTTGTCTTAATCGAACAGAAAACTGTGAAACTAGAAAAAAATCTCAAATGGCAAACAAAAAGCAAGAAACATGGAATAAAGAGTATCATTGACAAGAAAAATGCCCACATGATGTGTTAACAAATAACATTTTTCTCTGGCCAAAGAGGTAAAAATAAATGTTTAACATTTCATTATAAAATTATTACTGCTGTTGCAAATATTATTTTTCCTTTTTTTAAAAGACGTACATCCAATACAAGGTCCAAGAGCCACTCAAATTAGAGTTTTACTGAATGAAGTTGTTGAATGGACATAATAGGAGGGAGAAAGTACAGATTATGAGGATATATAGAAGAGATAGCAGTTGACTTTGGACTTGAAGAGGTTAAGATTGCCATGTCCTCTCAGGAGCCTGTTATGCAAAGTAGCAGTTCTCAAATAATATGACTAATAATATGACTAATAATGCACACACACATAATAATTCTCCCACAGTAATACTTGTATTAATTACTGACCAATGAAAATTGCTTTATTACTGATTTTATTTGCATTTTTAATCATAAAATAATTCACAATGCATTTCTGTAGTAAAATTATTTGCAGTATATTTTTACAGCAAAATTATAAACAACTAGAGGTACCTGTAAAAATTTAATGGTTTTCTTGTTTTAATTTTCTAATGAATCATAATTCTTATTTTTATGATTGAATAAGATCTCTGTGATTCTATGACTATAAAATACCTGTGGAAATTATTCTTATTCATTAAACATTTGAGTTAAACAACTTTAAGAAGATAAATTGCTACCCCTATAAAATCCTTTTCTTAGATATTTGCATTGCATTACTACAGTAAAACGATGACTACAACATGTACTGAAAAGTTCTTGCACTGACCATAAAGGAATTTCACAACAAATCCTCATGTTTGACCATTTGATTACATTTTGGGAAAAGGATAAGGCCAAGAACATTTCACTATCTCCTCATATATATTACAGGTTAATTCTATCAGTAATGCTTGCCATAATTCCTGACCTCTGACATCACTGTCCAAATAAAAAGCAAATGCTTAAATTGCCAAACTAGATTTTAAGTGAAAAAAAGGAAGAAATTGCAAATTCCAGTGTTTACATTATCAAATCACATATTTAAGTAATAATATTATTTGAGTAATTTTCATTCATTCATAGATCTATGAAGTAGATTTAACTTCTTGTATCAAAAACAGTTTCCAGGAGTGGGCTATTATAAAATTTTTTTGTGAGAAAAGCCAAAATGTGGATTTTTTTTTCACACTCAGAATAAGTTTCATCACAGAACAAATGATCTAATTTTTGAATCACTGATATTCCACTAAATCTGTTCACACAGTAAATATATGATGAACATTTTGGCATCTACTTACAATATATGAATTTAACATTATTTACTTAGTATTGCTGTATCATATATATATATATATATATATATATATATATATATATATATATATGTAATGTAATTAATACAAGTAAAAAGTTTGTCACTTAGCTGATGGATGCTACCTTCAGCATCCCAACTTCAGAGTTTTGTAGACAGATCCTCTGAGAATCACTCCATCCACTCATCAGGGGGTATCAGCAATTTTACACATGCACTATCTCTGATATTGAACACTTTTACCTATGAATACAATGTAGAGAAAAAATGGTGATGAGGTGGGGTCAAAAAGTGAAGTGTGGTGCTTGCCGACAGGCCAGCTATTTTTTCTTCTACTTCTTCAGTCGCCTCAAGGAAATGGATTGTATGGCTCCCTTTCTCAGCCGTTCTGTCATGCTGCTGGCACCCTGCTTTTTATGCTATTCCAATATGGCCAAAATTTGCATGTGTGCAAATATCATCTCATTTTGGACGAGATATGCATGCATAAATTGAATCTTCAATAGCGGACATATTTCTTTTTGTCATCACTTTGCAGGCAAGACACATTCGCACTCATTTCAAATTCTGAGGTAAGTCATGTCTTTCATCATATATAGCATACCTGAAAACTATATTTTTATCATATGTATACACATACACATCTCCCTCCCTCATATATATATATATATATATATATATATATATATATATATATATATATATATGAGAAATAACTGGATTTGTGTTTAAGGTAAGTTTCTGATAATGTTTATATTAAATTCACAAATCTACTTTTGGTGATTTAAACCATAAAATTGCTTTCATGAAACAAGATATTATGATGACTTCCCTCATATGTTGTTTGTCCTTCAAGTTTCCACAAAAAATTCCTACCTAATCAGATATAGACTATAAAACACTGCCGAAGTTTGGCCTAACACATATTTTAAATGTTTTGTTAGTATGTCTTAACTGCAGCTTCAATTCTTCATGCACAATTTGCTTTGTGTTGTGATGCATTCTTTCATTCAACTTAATTAAAGTTATCTGTAATTTATGCCACAGTAGCCCTGTTGTTGGCTTGTACTTAGTAGTAAAGCTTTCATTCACTAGTTGCATAAAAATATTTTGTCACCCAATGCCATGTTGTCATTGAGATTTCTGTTCTTGAACCACTGCAGATAGCATAATGAGCACTTCACAAGTTATGTTATTTTATGAATTCTTGGATATAGTATTTTGACTATAACAATTTGGCCATTATCAGATCTTACTTAAATCTTTCTTCTTACACATCATGATGGCATTCACCACATCAAAATGAAGTACTTAAAGTTATATTCTCTGATTATATTCCTTTGACTTTGATATAAGTAACTATTATGAGACAGTAGTTGTTATTCTTGTTATATGTCACTGGTCATGATCTTTTGGCTCATCAGTGTATGTGGTAACATTTTCAAGATTTTCAGCCTGTATACCAACAAATTATGAAACTTTTTTATTTCATTTTTTTATTTCATTCTCTTGAAACAGATTCTTACATGAGTGCCTCTATGAACACTTTACTTAAAATCTTTAAGTCAAGAGTCAGTTTCTATTTAAGTGGCTCTCGAGCCTTGTATTATAAATTTAATTAAAAAATTCTTTCAATTTCTTTAAATTATAAATATTCTATAATGACAAATAATAAATAAAATATCCCAACCTTTCACTCAGATGCAAATGAAATTGCATTCTTCAAAAACATTTTTTTTCCTTGGAATGGTTCAACTTGTCCTAGATCCTTACTTATGTAAGGAAATCATTAAAATGCCAGAAAATAAATTAATTCTTTGAGTAAGCCAGAATGGAAGCCGAGTGATATACTTCCCCTGGTATACAGTGGGGTCTGTAGGTACTGTTAAGAACTTAAGATGTCAGGTGTTTACTCCTCTATTTAATCTGACCTGTTTCACAAAAGGCAACAAAGTCAGTATTCTTGATCAAGTGAAAGTCTTTGGCTGGGCAACAGGCAAAAAGTGATAATGGCACACCTTCCATCAGTGGCATTGAAAGCAGTGTTGATGTTTCAGCTTATTAGTTACATTAATCAGCAAGTGTTTCCAGCCTGGGAAGGGCTGAAGTTCAGCGCTAGCTGTCCCAAGAGTTGTATGTGAGTGATGTAGATCAGAGGTCTGGGGATGTCTGGGTTAGAGGTAGAGACAGCAAGAGGAAGAATGAAGTGGGGTGAAAAAAACAGTTGAAAAACTAACTCTCCAGATTTCTCTCTCTCTCTCTCCTAGAGCTACCAAACCAGCTTCATTTTCTATCTCATAAGTCCCTTTTTTTTTTACAACCCCAACATGAGTTTCAGACCTCTCTTTACTCACTAGAGAATCCTCATTATTTATATCTTTTATTTATTAGCCATTGTCAAAGTTGACAATAGGGTTCTGCATAGGCACAGCTATGTTTTGTTTGAGTACTCTCTTAACCATTCTTCTTCTCATCAATCAAAATAACATTACAATGACAAAACAATGTACTTGAAAATAGGTTACGGCACAGGGAGATATGGATTCAAGAATATTAACAAATGGTGTACTGAAGCAGCCTCAGCCAAAATTTGAACTCACTTTGCTGGTTTTGTTTTCTACACTGCTAAATTACTCTTTTTCACATCAAATACAAATACTGTTTGCAATAACCATGCTGATGAGAATTTTAATAAAATTAAAGTGAAAATGCAGAATTCTTGGAGCAAAATAATTTAAAACTATTTAAAAAATGCAAAGGATGCCACACCAAATAAGCACCATACTGAGGTTTGCGGGGGTGGGGGATGAAGGATATAAATTTTATCATGCACCACTTGCATTTGATACACAAGAGTATACAAAGTAATTATGCAATGTCATTGTTATCTACTGTCTTCTTGATTTCTCTTATATTGTTCTCACCCCTTAATAATGTTTTAATTTTTCTTATTCTTTCACATTCAGTAACCACCCCCCTGTGTCTTAGTGGCTTTATTGCCTAGGTTGGAGTAAAATGATTATAAAAATAAAAATAAGCCTTTCAAAAATAATTATGTCATATGAAAAGTACTGTTTGTCTTCTCTTTCATTCAACCCACTGCACATTGAGCAAAAAAAATGAGAAACAGATTGCCTTCATGCCCCACCTCCAGTACACAGTGCTTATATATATATATATATATATATATATATATATATATATATATACACACACACACAAACATGCACATTTCATTAAAGACATCAGAAATATATTGTGATTAAGCTTTTTATTTAATTTTTCTTATGTTAAATAAAAAGCTTAATCACAGTACCTTGTCAGTCATCTTTAATGAAACATGTATAAAAGAAGGATTGCTGCCCAAATACACGCACATATACATATATATATACATATATATATATATATATATATATATATATATATATATATATATATATATATATATGAGAGAGAAAGAGAGATACCAAAAGTTTTGGGGAAACTTCTGACTTGAAGAATTTACCTAAAAATTGAATGTTGCATGCTTTTTCAAAACAAATTTACTTTCTAATTCAGACCAGAGAAAAATTTTCCTCCTGAAATGTTTTTTTTTTATATATTCAGTCATAATAATAACAAAATTAACCCATTACTATGTAAAGTTTCCTTAAAATTTTAGCCACACTGTGTAATCTAACTTGTTGGTTAATATTAATCTTAGGCCTGGCAGATTTAAAATTTTAGGCAACCCGTTTCTAAAAAAATGGATGCCATTCACTAATAGATTAAATAGTCTTAGCATCGTAGCTTAGTAGGAATTAATTAAACCAAAAAAGGTATGCAACTTACTAAATATTAAGTTCAGAAAGTGGCCTATAGTATATATACTATAGGCCACTTTCTGAACTTAATATTTATAGTATATATACTATAGGCCACCTTCCAGATTTTCTATGTATGATATTTGACATGTGCTTTTCTGGTCTCACTCACTTTAACTGCTATACATTTAGTTATCTTGGACGGTTTCAAATTTTAGCCCTGTAAATTGCCTGGATGTAGACAATAGAATCTTGTCTACCACTAATACTGACAACATCTGGTTCTTGATGACTGAGATGGTCAAACATACTTGTACAATATTTACTTTATTCTGACTATTGTCCTCATCTTTGTCGCCATATTTGTCACAATGTTTCGGCCGTTGTACGCTCCGGCCTTCTTCAGGTGGTTGAAGAAGGCCGGAGCGTACAACGGCCGAAACGTTGTGACAAATATGGCGACAAAGATGAGGACAATAGTCAGAATAAAGTAAATACTGTACATAATACCTCATCTCAGAAATGTAGACAGACTTGTACAAAACAGGACAAACATGAATGTCAGACAGTTTATCCACAATTTTGATCTCAATATCTCATTTGAAAATTGGAAAAATGCAACAAAAATATTTAACAAAACTTGTTTGGGTTAAAATTTGCTGCCTGAATATACTTTATATATATCCCTATATATATTTTGTGCCCACCGGTAATACACTCTGATGGTCAACATAGTGCACAGATACTATAGTATTATCCTCAGCAGAAGGCTGAGAAAAGTGACACTTTGATCCTATGCAGAATACACAGATACTATACTGATCATTATCAGAAGTGTCAATCTATAGATAAATAAGGCCATCATTTTTGGTGAGTAGGTAATATGCATGTTAGATGAAAAAAAAACTATTAAAAACACTATCCTAACAAAACAGAATCTAGTGCAGATTATCTGTTGTTAGAAACAAAAGGTTATCTTGATAAGGTTAAGAACAGGACATCCCAGCCTCACCTGCAGACAGTCCACCCCAGCCTCACCAGCAGCTGCTCTACCCCAGCCTTACCTGCAGACAGCCGACTTGAGGCCAGACCTTCATTTTTCTGCCAAACTGTAAGAATACAGTTGCAACCTCTTTGTCTATCTCTTTATTTTTCTCTTTCTCAGTCTCTCTCTCTCCCTCCTTCAAATTTCCCACTTCATGACTAATTTGCTTAATGTGTAAATGGACTGGAAAACCAGCCACATTTTGCAAATTTCCTTTCTCCAATCTCCCCCACTACACACTCACACGCTAAATACCTGAGTCCTGTTATCAATCAACTAGCATAACTCAATTAGCAAACATTTTTCAGTGGTCTATCATAAAAGTCTTCTGAGAGAAGAACTTAAGAAATAACACCTGCCAAAAATGAACCAAAGAATAAAACATGGTTTGAAATATTGTTCCTTAACTTGTGCTTTTGCCATGCACAAACTAATTGTTGTCTCTTAAAATATTTATGTCAAAAGAAGTTTGATGATCAGTGCAAGGTGATACTTATTTTTAAATACAAGGAGACACACCTGGAAGTGAAGAATCCAATTTTTCACCTTTATTTTGTAATGAAAGATAAGATTCTGACTGTTTTCTCAATCAACAAGTTAGATTCAACCTAATAGAAGTGGTTGTGGATGTTACTTGTGACAAATTAGATTATCAGGTTGCCATTCTGAAGAATTCCTTTTTCATGGCATCTCTCAACGAAGACTAATTATCTGTACCTATCCCTTTTCCAAGTAACACATGACAGGTTGTACTTGGTTACATGGTAACATGTTACCATCACCAATGAATGCTCCCTGACCTGAGCTGTTATTGGATGCTTGAAATGGGTCATCTTTGCAATGACAAAAGACTCCTGCTGCTTTGCTATTTTACCTATAAGTGGAGGGAGAATTGGTTTCATGACTTTACCAAGGACATTTATAGAAAGTGAATGGAAATTGTCCAAGCTGGAATTTGAACACGTTTTATTGATTCCATTGTTTGTGTCATAAACCATGAGGTCACCCTTACCTCCTTGACAAAAGTCCCACTCTGAAAATAATTTGATGGTGCAGTAATGTTAAAATTTTATCCCCAAATAACCTGGGTGATCATAGCTCTCCACAACTTCCTATCCCTTGTGCCTCTTAGCAGTTTTTTCCTTTGCTGAGTTGCCTGCTGCTCATTCTACTATCCATTCATGCTATCTCATCAGGTAAGTGGTTCACTGCCATCTACTATCTCATTTGCCCTCAATATGCCCTGGATAGGTTGAGAGGTTAAATTTTCCAAGGCCTCCTTCCTCATTAATTCAAGACTATTAGAGTTATCAGTGCATAATATAGAATTGGCAAGCCAAATTCAAATTCCATCCTAGTCTGTTATGTTCACTTGCATACAAACATTCTTGGAAAGGCATGAATCCATTTCTGCTCCTTCCAGCCATGGGTTAAATAGTAGAGTAGACTGTGATTCAGTGGCAACCCATCTAAGATAAGGAAAACTCTAAATTCCAAGCTCTGGATCAGGCAACAGGAAACTACATTACAATCTTTCCCTAGAATATATACCAGTTCACAGATAATAAAGAAAAAGGAGTCTGCGAAGAGCCATAATTCTTCCTTCCTCAAGGGACATTAAAACAACAATAAAAAAGATCAAGAAAGAACAGCTATTGATCAGTACAAGATAATAAAATTAAGGAAGAAAAAGTAGCAAAATATGAAGAATAATGGAAATACTTGATTTTCTCACCTTAAGACGACTGAGATTAATGGGACAAATAATTATCAAATAAAACAGAATTTCAGGTAGAAGTAAAACATTAAAAACAGCTTCTTCCTCTCTCATGAATCATGTCAACAATGACAGTTGCTTGATGACTTCCAGATATTTTATATGACAGTTTTTGAGCGTATTTTTAGGAAAAGAATTTAGATAAAATTTAGTTTTTACTATAATTTTAATATGGACATTTATCTCTTGTTATCTAGTATTCTTGTTTTAGACGTTGGTCTTTAATCAATTAAAAGTCTCTGATGTATAAAATTGCTGATTATGTTTTAAGGACAATTTTTGTTTATCATTAACATTAACATTTTTAATTAATAATTTATTTTTAAATAATATATGAATTCAAAAATGGTTTATTGGATAACACTGAAATACATTATAGTATAAAAAGAAATGGTAAGTTAAATCTAAGGGAAACAATAATTGAAACAAAGCAAGTTCAGTCGACCAATGATGACAATTCCAGAACAACGTAACTATAAACAAATTTTTTTTTTTTCTATCCTCTGCCAGCCGATGGAGAAAGCATTACATTATAATAATATATTATCTGTTGATTATTCAGTAAAAATAGAAAGTTATTTGATTCCATGAATTTTTATGGCAATTTTTATAATAAATATGGGAGAACCTTTCAGCTCTGACTTTTGCATTTTATACTTGTATTAGTTCAAACTGAGCCATCATAGAATTAAAGCAACAAAGAATATAAATTCTACATTTGATGATAATGTTGTTTGTGAACAAGCAGGAAGATTTCAGGTTCACAAATAGGAAAAAGAAATTGTTTTAGAAAACCAGTAGAGAGTTTGGCTTAAAACGTTATCTAAAGAATTAATGGATTTATTTTTGATACAACATCTTTATTACTTTAAACATTATTTTTAATGGATACCCATGTTTGAAATAGATGCCCCATTTTTGTTTATCTGCACACTCGAGAAATCTTTATAAGGAAAATATGCTCTCTGGCAGAGTTTGAAACTGCATCTCCCGTTGTAGGAGAAACCACCATTTGATTCAGTGTGCTTTTGACCACTAGGCCATAGAGAGCATCACAGCCCAACAAGGTACTATTTTCCCTTTTAAGTAAAAAATAAAAATAGAGCATTTATTTCAAACACAGTATCCACTAAAATAACATTTAAAGTAATAAAAATAAAACATCATGTAAAAAGTTTGCAGTAAAACATACATATATACATACATATATACATACATACACACATGATCTCAGTTACAGTAAGTGTAGGTGGATTTCAGAGGCTTGTGTCAAGTCATTTAAGAATGACTGATTTTGCGTCAGATATGTAGAGGCTATAATTGAGAGTCTAAAATAATTCTTTTTTTTTTTAATCTTTTCACTCCAAGTAAGGCAGGAATTCCGCTAGTACGCAGAGTGAAGGAGAGAGAAAAGACTGAGGAAAAGAAAAGCTGAATGGGTTTCAAGAAGATAAAAGATGGTGATTGATGTTGCATTGAAATTTTTGAAGATTTTAGTTATCAGGGAAGTAAGGAAAGTAAGAGAAAAGAAACTGTTGAAGTAGAAGTGGCAGTTACATTTACCTAATTCAATAGTAAAAGGTTGGGACCTAGATGCCAATCTAGTAGCACATTTAAACACACATAGTCCAGGCACCGGGGGAGGTGGAACTTGTCAGAGCAGTAACCATGAAAATATTTATAGAAAAGACAGAGGTAAGCCACATCATGTCATCAGTATTCAGTGCATGGACAAATGGTAAATTTATAAATGTGCAAGATGGACTCTGACGAGAATAACTTTCTAGCACAACACAATGACCCAACTTTCCTGGCAGTAGATGCAGATTCAATATAGGCACTCCACTTCAAATCAGTTGAAGGTGCACTGTTTTGCTCTCCACGTGTCTAGCATCAGCCATGCTGATTGGTGGGCAGGAAAGTTTCTCTATGGTGGTTAAATGAAAGTGGTTTAGTTTTGGACGCATTAAAATTTATAAACCATTTCCTGCCCCAGTTAACCACAGATTGGAAGTTATTTTCAAGAGCTGTGTCTAGGATGACTTTGTCAACTCTGACGGATTTGCTATGGAGACAGGAGTAAATGGTAGTGTCGTCTGCATAAATGCCTACTTGAGAACTGATGACATCAGGAAGATCATTGATGAAGATCAGAAACAGTGTAAGACTCAGGATAGAGCCTTGGGGGGACACACACAATTATATGAAAGAATCTGGGAGTGAGCCCATTCAAGATGACATTCATTTCATGATTTGATAGGAATGATTAGCTTAAATCAAGCACACGTCCAGTAATATCGTAGCCCTGGTGCTCACATAGAAGACCAGCATGCCAACCCCGTCAGATGCCTTTGGGATGTCTAGAGATGCAGCTCAAGTTTCTTCATTCTCATCAAGAGCTTCATATACATATTCAGTGGTGGCCATTAGCATATCAGTGGTAGATCTGTCAAAACGGAATCCATATTGTTTATCAGAGTAGGTTGCGAGAGGTAAGATGCTTAACCACTTCAGCATTGATTAAAGCCTTGAATACTTTGCCGAAAAGCGATAGGAAATTAATAGACTTGTTTTAAAAACAAACGAAACAGGAACAAAATTGTTCTCAGTTTCTTATTGGCAAACAAAATATTGATTGTTGACAAGAAAGTTATTTTCTTCCTTTAAGTTAGCTTATTTTCGTTAAACAAATCATCAATTTTTATGCTGAACAATTTGTTAGAAACATTTGTATATATTTAAATTGGAATATATCTAAATTAGGTTTTTAATTCTATATATCTTTTAAAAAATTAGTTGCATTTTTAGATTAGTCAGATTAATCTGATTAACCTAGTGGAATAAAGTAAACCTTAGTAAGAGTTAAAGATTATAGAAAGTTGTGGAGAGTCATGATTGCCAGTGTTCCCAAGGGACATGGAACATTGAAGGTATTTTTACTTTTGTCAAGTTGTCAAGTTTATTTTGTCCAAAAAGAGTCTTGATTCCTGTTTGAATTTCTGGAATGATGAGTTATCCTTATTTATATGATTTATACTTGAACTAATATCCTCATCTTTGTTATTACTGTTATGGCATTTTAGCTGTTGTGCCTTCTTCAGGTGTCTTTCAATCCTGGTAATATTTAGGGAATTTCAAAATTAACCTTTTATTTAATCTATGGGAATAGATTGTTCTTGTTCTGCTGTCCATGTCTAGGGATATCTCATAATGTTCTTTTTTTTTTAGCTTTGTTCAATTACTGCTTGCTCTGTTTCCACTGAGTCTAAGTCTCTGCTACCTGGCCCAGAGATTGAACTCCCAACTACAATGCCACCACTTTAAACCTCTAGTCTACTGTTTCCTGGACAAACACCTGATGAAGGATGGTACTATGACTGAAACATTGTAATGGTCACAACAAAGATGACGATATTAGTCTGATTGTAAATCTTTTTACTCTGTTGTTTATCCAATACAAGACTCAAGAGCCACTCAAATTAGAGCGCTACTGAATGGAGTTGTGTTAGGTATATAAGAATTGTAGAATATGTAAGATATATGATGGTTGACATTAAACTTAAAGAGGTTAAACTCTTAGTGGTCAAGGAAGCATCCTCTTCAGAGCGTGTTTCACAAAACTGTGACCTTTTTGAAGAAGTTGTCTGAATGAAACTTTCTTCTTACCAATAAAATAGAAAAGGAATGAGTGTTTATTATTTTTGTTGCAAATTCTCAAGAACAAAGAAAATGTATAAATTCACTCTCATATGTTTTAGGTTTTATGACAATTTTAATCATCACTTCTTAAAACAATAAACATTGCCAAAGAGTGAAAATAGTTAAAATAAAAGTGGTGTCATGTGAAAAAAAAAATCCTTTGGACACTCTATCTTATTGCTGCCATGTTTGTCAATTTCTTTATTCACCAAATTTAAGTAAGAGCCCTTGCTTTGTTTCAGCAGTTGACAAAGAGATATATATCATCATTTCAAGGTTGACAGCAGTCCTATAAGAGTTGAAAGAAACTCATAAAAAACTTCATTCATTGCTGATCACACTAATCTGAATTGGTTGTATTGCAGTCAAGAAAGTATCCTTCACTCAATCCTGAACCTCCCCTTCATCCATCCCTGCTCAAGATAAGGCACCAAAGACAATCAATCTGATATGGCTGGGTACCAAAATTATATGTCTTCCTGACCACCTACAGTGAAGCTCATTTTGTTTAATATGAACACAGTTGTTTTGACAGACCTAGTTCCAAAACTAACCATGAGGCAATGGAACAGTCTAGTTGTCACTTGCTTGTGGTTGCTGAATACACACCAATGGACTGATGACATGGTTCCAGTAGTCAGACTAACACTGATTAGTGGAAGACAACATTGTCCAGCCAGATGGTTAATGGCTGGACGCAGCTTGTGATATTACTTCTGTCATCAGTACTTGGCATTAGAAATTCGCTTTGAAAAGTAACGTATTTGAGAACTTAAGTGTAAAAGACAATAAGTTTTAGCCTTGCTCCAAGGAGAAAATATATTGAAGATTGTATAGCAGGGTGAAGTTGATATATTGCCTTCATACAAATCATATTAATGTATTTAAGAAATAAATTAGTAAAGACTTTCCAACAATGTTTAAGATTACATTCAAAAACAAAATGAAAAAATATCAATATAATCTGTAGATTAAAAAATTTACTATTACTATGACAATAAAATTATAAAAAATATATTTTCTTCCTCCAGACACTCTTAAATCTCATAAGAGAAGCGAGAATCATAATTTAATTGATAACTAACATAGTACCCATCAAGAATTAAGGGATTATGTATGCATGGATCAACACTTCTGCCTCAGATCAAAATATCACTTCCTGGAATTTTTCTTTGTTTCACCTCAAGCAAGGCAATAATGCATAATGCCATGAGGAGGCAGAGAGTGTCAAAGAGTGAAAGAAGATTTTAGTGAAGAACGGACAATAAGGGAACAGGATTCAGGAAGACAAGTCATACAAGTGAGAAGTGTGAGAGAAAAAAACTGTTATAAAAGAAGTGGTGATTGTATCTAGCTAGTTCAATAGTAAAACGGTGAGACCAAGTTGCCAATCTAGTAGCACTATATGTAATTTGAGCAAATATATATGGCATTTTAATGTGTATAATGTAGGATTGGAATATATAGCATGCTTAAATTCATGTAGTCAGAGCACTCGGACAAATAGTCTCATCAGAACAGTTGCCAAGAAGATATTTGTAAAAAAAGACAGAGGGAAGCCATGTCACGTCAGTGAGAAAGTGACTCAAGTTGAGATGCCAGGCCAAGACCTATAACATTACAGATCCTTTGAATTTTGTCAAGAATCTCTAGATGTATTACAGAAGTGCCAGACCAGATATGGCAGCAATATTCAATGCTCAGATGAATGGTAGATTTATAAATGTGCAAGATTGATTCTGATAAGAAAAATTTTCTGGAACAACACAGAGAACCAACTTTCCTGACAGTAGATATAGCAATTGATTCAATATAATCACTCGGCTTTATGCCAGCGGAAAACGTGAACCCAAGATGGCATAAAGTGTTGCTGTTCTGGAGTTTAGCATCAGCCATGCTGATGGCAGGCAGAAAAGGTTCTCTGTGGGGATTAAATGAAAACGGTTGCTCGAAAAGTCAGTAGTTAACAAGGCCAAGAAATGTAAATTTTAATGCCTTCAACTAGGGTTAACCGTTATTTTCCCCACATATCTGCATAAACTCTACCTCAAGTGGCTCTCGTGCCTTATACAGAATGAACATCATTATAAAAAAACAAAAAACAAAGATGGGCAAATATGAAAACTGAAAAAAATCAGATGACTAATTAATCTACAAATATTAATATGACCATTTACCAAATATAAGTTAATCAGTGCAACCCTGATACATAAATATATGTAATTATGAATCCTGCCAGAGAGCACATATTTTTCTTTAATAAGATTTATCGAATATTCAGGCCAGTAGACAAAAATAAATATACTGTTAAATAAACAGTTTTGTAAGAGAAGAAGATTACTTATAAAATACCAATGGATGGCTTCTATATCTACTTTTAATCATAGGAGGCATAGGCCTATACACAATATTTTTATAAATAGTACATAAATTTTTGTTGAAATTTTTAGGATGAGGAGTTATCATTATTTACATGATTTACATACAGACTATTATCCGCTTCTAAGTGAGTTGTTATCACAACATTTTTCCCTTTGTAGCTTCCGACATACAACAGGAGTACATTGATCTTGGTAATGCAGGGAAATATATGGGTAGATTATTGTCATTCCGCTGGATTCTTATTTTTAGTACTGCTCAGTTATTGCTCGCCCTGTTTCCATTGTGTACACTGCCCACCCCAGATTACTGTCTCAGCAAATTTATGAATTAACACTAGGCTATTGTCCTATTTGGAGAACTTGGAGTCTTAAACCTAACCTGCCTGCTGATGCATGCTTTTGCTTGTCATGGTTAACTGCATTCACTGAAGCTTTTTGTCTTTTGTTACAGCTGCTGTTGTTGAAAATTTGCTATCATTTGTCTTTCTTTATTCATGGTTCCTCTATCATACTTATTTAATAGATATGATATGGTAGCCACTAATGATGAAGGCCAGGAGGCACAATGGCTGAAACATTGCGATGGCAAATATGAAGACAATAGTCCATATGTAAATAGTGTAAATAATGATAACTCATCCTCCCAGAAATTCAGACAGAATTCAACAGATTCATGAATCAACACTTTAATCTACTAGCCTATTGTTCTGTAGGACAATTCTCTGTTGAAAATTTTGAAGCCTTAAATCTAACCTACTGTTGTTTGTCATGCTTGGTTGAACTCACTGAAGCCTTTCTCTTTTGTTACAGCATTTGTCAGTTATTGTTTTTGTTGTAGTAAAGGAAAGAAAAAACCCTGTAAACTTATAGTAGCTATAAACACCTGCAATAGGTTTCGTCTATTTCTCGTCCACAACACTTGTAGCCAAATCACAGTTCAAACAATAGTCCATCGTAACAGTCCAACAGGCAATGTAGAAACGATAAAATGGGGTCACAAATCCAACCTTCACTTCTCACTAGTAAAAATGCATGTTCATCCACCAAGCTCGGAAAAAATACTACCCTCACAAGCAAAAAACAATGGCTTTTAATTACCAAGCGATTTTTCTGTTTGGCCACACCATTCAGGGGAGGAAAGAACATTAGCACAGATTCTTATACTCAAAGTAGCAGATTTTTGTTAACTGCTTTCGGTAATTTTAATTTGGCAGCTTGCACACAAAACACAAACTCTTTTTCAAGGTAGGTGATTATCTCTTTCACTACAGTTCTTTATTAGCAGCACCCATATAATTATTATTTTCTAGCTTAGATGTGGCACAAGGTCAAAAGTATGGGGCACCTAGTGAGGATCAAACTCACTTTTCAGACGTAACTGATCTAGCGAGTAGGTGATTATCTCTTTCACTACAGTTCTTTATTAGCAGCACCCATATCATTATTATTTTCTAGCTTAGATGTGGCACAAGGTCAAAAGAATGGGGCACCTAGTGAGGATCAAACTCACTTTTCAGACGTAACTGATCTAGCGAGTAGGTGATTATCTCTTTCACTACAGTTCTTTATTAGCAGCACCCATATAATTATTATTTTCTAGCTTAGATGTGGCACAAGGTCAAAAGAATGGGGCACCTAGTGAGGATCAAACTCACTTTTCAGACGTAACTGATCTAGCGAGTAGGTGATTATCTCTTTAACTACAGTTCTTTATTAGCAGCACCCATATAATTATTATTTTCTAGCTTAGATGTGGCACAAGGTCAAAAGTATGGGGCACCTAGTGAGGATCAAACTCACTTTTCAGACGTAACTGATCTAGCGAGTAGGTGATTATCTCTTTCACTACAGTTCTTTATTAGCAGCACCCATATAATTATTATTTTCTAGCTTAGATGTGGCACAAGGTCAAAAGTATGGGGCACCTAGTGAGGATCAAACTCACTTTTCAGACGTAACTGATCTAGCGAGTAGGTGATTATCTCTTTCACTACAGTTCTTTATTAGCAGCACCCATATCATTATTATTTTCTCAGTGTAGATTAGATGTGGCACAAGGCCAAAAGTATGGGGCACCTAGTGAGGATCAAACTCACTTTTCAGATGTAACTGATCTAGCGAGTAGGTGATTATCTCTTTCACTACAGTTCTTTATTAGCAGCACCCATACCATACTTACTTCTAGTCTAGATTTGCTAAGGGAGGTTCTTATAGCCTAGCATATGTATAAATTAGCTTTGGAATACAAATATTTCTACTGAAGTAAATTACTAATTTCCAACTGAAAACTTATCTAAATTCTTTCAATTCTGACAAAAAGTATTTTTATTGTTAATTTTTAACTAGTTCTTATTTTTTTCATTTTCATTTTTGTTTTTTATCACTTAATCAGAAGAGAGAGATAGAGAGAGGTGACAACATAACAATAGATTTGCTCTCTTTGCACCTGTAATGGCTAAAGAGGCACAGTGGAGTAATGGAATCGGAGAACCAAGTTCAAATTTCAGTCAAATCCATTACATTCACTTATATACCAATACCCTTGCGAAAGGTATGAATCATCTTCTTCTCCCCCCAGCTATGGGTAAATAGCAGGACAGACTGGTTTCTGTAGCCTTGGATGGCAACTGTTCTACGACAGAAAGAAATGGCAACCTACTACGGGAAAAAAAATCTGCCTCATCAGTCATGTATTGAAAGATACATGATCGCCTCAGCGTGTATCATACATGGCACATAACTGACTAAATGGCTAACGAATTTAATGCATGATCCCTGTAAGACAAGTTCTCTTGATATAGGATGCAGATTCAAAACTCCTCAGGATCTCCTCTTTTATTCAGATTTCCCACTGATTAATATTTAGTTGATCAAGAATGGAATATTAAAATCAGTGAAAAAAAATTAGTCAAAAATTATTAAATATACTTAATTTTGAAATCTCAAAGCATTTCTCTTATGTGCTCCTAATACAATTACTATTACAGGTGCCTTGGTGTTGAATAATTAATAGCATGTTAGTTTAGTAGAACATTACAACTGAGTAGTAAATTTGACAGAAGCTCAGAAAATAACACTAAAATGACCAATACGAAAATATATTTTAAAAACACTTTTATTGTTGCCACTGATATTTTGAAAGTTTATATATTTTCTAGCACATAAGACCCTTGTCTTGTTTAGATTTAATATTACAATATCATTGTATTAGGCTTGGTACAAGTATTGACAGCTTATGGCATATGAATAAACATCAGCCTGATGGATACATCAACTACATATAAGGCCCAATAGATATTTTGGGACCAGCAGATCTAATGTGCCAGCAGAATGTGGTAGGTTTTCTTCATTATGATTTCACACTAATACAGAATTTGATAAAAGTCAGCTTTGTTTTATTTGAAGTATACAGCTCTTTTCTTTATTATGTACTTTGAGTTCAGAATCAGATGTCATTCGAACGGACAGATCTGACATCTCTTCCAATAGCCATTAAGTTGGCCATTGGCCAAGTTCAGAGCTGATGATAGCTTCCAGAGGCTCAGTGGCTTTTTTTTTTTCTCTCTTCTTTGGCAAGATGGATTTTACTCCTGATGTCTTATATGACATTGCTGCTATAAAATATGAGCTCTTTGTGATGTAGCCTCTGCCTGGATCCCCCCCTCATTTATTGCGATCTTGCATGTTGAGAACACTCACCTTGCTATTTTGCCAATCTGGTTTATGCACTTTGGCCACAGCTGGAAATTTTCATGCCTTTCCCATGGCCATCCAATGGTATGTACGCCCAGAAGCACTGATCCTTTACAATTTATCTGCAAGCCAAAGAAAAGAGAGAGTCAGCAGAGGATAAAGAGAGAAAGCAAAGCACGTATGATAAGCTTACTAATATTTGGCAAGGGATCAGTCTGTTCTCTTGATCCTCATGGCAAAATCCAGTGATGAAATCCAAATACTGTCCTCCTGGGACAATCTGTCTGCTTAGATTTCCTTGACTCACTGCCAAATTTGTCAGGGTTTTTATCACAGATGTGACACTGATTAATGAGCACAGTAATCTCTCTTTCTCTCTCTTTTTGGATCAGTCATCATTTGTAACTGTGACGGAGTATCATCAATAATTGATCGATTGATTAGTTTTTTACAGTTTATCAACCCTTTGTGGGTTATTTAAAGACAAGACATATTTGGCTTGTAAGAATAATTCTTTTCTTTATTTTTCAAATGAATATTACATTAACATTTTTTTTTTTAGATAATATATTTCTCAAGTCCCCCTATTATCACCCCTTCTACAATTTATGAGGGCTTCCTTCCTCAACTTTCTGTTTGAAATAGTGTGGAATGTCAACATCTTGATTATGTCATTATTTTCTCTTTGAGTTACAATTGCTATCCATTTTAGTTGTTGCTGCTGTTGGAAGTTCTCAACTGATGTGATTTCTGTTATTTGGTACAGTTGACCAAACAAACAGTACAACTTTCAGTAGAAATTTATAAAATCTTTCTCTTGAAACAATTTTTCAGGAAAATAGTTTTCTCAAGTCCAGTAGCTGTTATCAATCTTTCCAGTACTGATGGGATTTTTCTTCCTAATCTTTTATTTGAAGTAGTATAGATGTCAACATGTTGATTATATCATTAATTTCTCTTTGCGTTACATGTGATATCTATTTTAGCAGTTGCTGCTGTTGATAATCCTCAAGTGATGTGGTTTCTGTTATTTGATAAAGTTCTTTGTGATTCTGTAGCACCAGTCCACAAAGCTTGAAGAAGTATGGTCTTCACTTACTGAAAGCCATTATTAACCTTTGATCTGAGAAAGCAGTTGTATTCGGCTGACAGTTTAGATATTTCTGAATGGGTTTGGTGCCATGCATGACATCCATATGAAAGTCCCAATCTGATGACACTATTTAATAGCATGACTTGAGTTTTCAGGTTAATGTTATGCTGTGGATTCCGGGATGAAATCCAGTATCAAATAATAACAAACACCAAGAATGAATATAGGGAAATAAATGTATTAACGGAATAATACAAACTGGTAATACAGGTTAGTAGTTCCAGGAATGCGGGGTTAGTAGACAAATATCTATATCTATATATATATATATATATATATATATATATATAGTCTTTGATATCGACATATCGCTGTATGACTTCTTACTGAGTCTACGTGCTCTTTACTGTGACTCTTGCCGCTACGTTATTCTACCATTCTACCTGACTACTCCGGATATTCACTGGCAGTAGTATATGTATACCCTGGGTGAGTCCATTTGTGTCAAAAAAGGGAGACCCCCTCAACATGTTATTTTTTTTTTTGTTAATTTATTTCATTTAAAAAGATTTCTTTTGATTTCATTATCACAGGATGTCATAGCAACATGTATTTTTAAGAAAATATCAAAATTTATTTTTTTTACTGTTATTCACCTAACATAAGTCCCAAGAGCTACTCAAGGTAAAGGGTTACTACATAAGGAAGTAAGTAGTGTACATTATGAGGATATATAGGATGATATTTGATCTTAGACTTGAAGAGGTTAAGATCGTAGTGAATGGAGCAGTGTCCCTTCAGGTGTCTGTTCCACAAAGTAACAGTTATCGAGAAGAAGCTGCTTGAGTGAAACTTCTTCTCTACAAATGGAATACAAAAGGAATGAGGATGTGTTGACCCTGTGCTTATAGCATGGTGGGTCCTAGCTGTGAACTTTTGAACTGGTGGAGTCTAAGAATGAAGAAAATATGAAATGTCCTTAATATAAAATATATGCCTTACTCTCTGGAGAAGCATACCCCTCTTACTTGTTATGCTTACATTGTTTTAGCTTTTGTGCCCTTCGGGTTACTTCAAGTGCCCTTCATATCACTCTGTAAACCTCATAGAATTTTGATTATTCAATCCACAGTTTAGATTGTTCTTATTTTGCTTAGGGATTATTTCATATCCGTAAATTGGGCAAAAGATGGCTTATTAATTTTAACACGTCTAAAACTAAATTTCTCTTCATTAATCATGCGAGAGACTTCTCTCTGCTTTCCGTCAGTATGGCTGATGCTAACCTCCAGGAAAGTGACTCATTGCACCTTCTCGTGCTAACATTCTCAGCTGACATGAAGTGGAAAAACTCTATTGAATCCATTCCTAGGTCAGCTGCTAAGAAAGTTGGTTAACCGTGTTGTCTGGAATCCTGTCATACGTATCTATAATTCTACTATTAATTGTTTAGAATATTGCTGCCACACATGGTCCGGTTTTCCTGCTATTTACCTTGAGCTTCTTGATAAAATCCAAAGAAGAATCAGCAATATAATCGATCCTGATCTGATGCCTCAGCTTCAGGCACTTTCCAATCACTGTAAGGTTGCCTCCCTGTGCCTTTTCTATAAATACTTTCATGGTAATAGTTCAGATGAACTCTTCACTATGCTGCCTAGACTTTTTCAATTTAAGTGCAGTACAAGACTGTCATCAAGATCTCGTCAATTTGCAGTAGTGCTGGTTATATGTAATCTTAATGTCTGTGTTAACAGTTTCTTTTCTCGCACTTCTCACTTGTGGAACTCTCTTCCAGCTCCATGCTTTACTGGCAACTTTAATGTTCAAAAATTTAAATGCAATGTCAATCGCTATCTACTATCCTTTTGATTACTCTTTTTGTTCTCATACATTAGTGCTATTTCTGTTTCTAATTCTTCCCCACCCACTAACCCCTTGTGTCTTAGTGGCTTTTGCTGCCTTGCATGGGGTGAAATTGATTAAAAAAAAGTTAATACACACCGGCCTTATTCATTTTTGTGTCACTTGTCCGTTTTTTCACTGAACCAGAGTATATGACTTTTCAGCTCTGCCAAACTCAGAGACTGAACTCACAACTAACAGGGAACCAGATATACTTTAACAAATGCTTTATTCCAAGTGCCTCTGAGACAGTCCAGTGGTATCATTTTGGTACATTAAACCTAATTTCTGTACTTAGGTGATATAATATTATAGAGTGTTTTTAATTAGTGATATGAAGAAATTTGAAAGGAGCCTCCAGTTCTGGACAAGAGTTACACTATGACATGGCATTTAATGAAGCATGCCATGATCAGTGTCTTTTAGCTTGTATTCATTTCTATGTCCAATCAACTAAAGAAGCTAATAGTGACTAATATTCTCTGATTCTTTCAATTATCTTATACACCAATGTTTTTTGTATACTATCTTGACTTCTGTCCAAAGTTGTTGATAACCACCATTTTCGATCCATATATGATCCGCTATGTGTGATTTCAGTGTCTCTCTCCTCATACTATAGCTTTTGATGTTTCTCCACCCTTATGTTTAGTAAGCAACTCTCCCTTTTATTCCTTGCTACTGCATGGAATTATATACATTCAGTTCTTGGTCCTGTTTTTTTTTAATTTTGTGACACACTTGGTTAGGAAGGGATATCTCTAAAGGATTGAATTGCTTCTGAATACTGTCCTCATATTGTATGGACCATAGATCTTCTGAATCTTTTCTACTATATTTCTTATGTATAGCAAACAGACAATGGTGTACTTTTTATTGTTATCCTTGACTTTTTCTGTCTCTGCTTGTGGAAGCTGATATTCTGATTGCATTTTCTCCTCTCCAGTTGATATAAGCTTGGGTTATTAGTTTGAACCAATGCTGTAGGTTGCAGATGATTTCCTTTCTGGACACTGTATGGATAGTGGTAACTGAAAGTCAGGTATTATCCAGTGAATGTTGGCATATAATATCTGGATATCTACAACCAATACACTATCCAGGAACAACAAACAATCTTTTGCTTCTTTTTCTACTGTGAAATTTTTAAAAAAATTTTTATTGAGATTCACATAGTCTTGACTGATTTGTTTTTTATGTCTTATCAAACTTTTGCAGGTTATTTAAAGCCAGAAAGTATTTTTAGATTGTAAGAATTTTATGGGGATGATAATAATTTACTGATACAAGTCCTACTAATTAACCCATAACTGGAGGGAGAAGAGTTGAATACATATCTTTTCCAAGGATCTTTGCACATAAGTAAATATAACAAACCTGATTAGAATTGGAACTTGGCTCCCCACTTTACAATTCTGAGCTGTTATCCGCACATCTAAGCTTACAGTACTTGGTATTCCTAAGTGGTTACCCATCAAGATACTGACAAAGCTCAATGTTGCTTAACATCAGTGATCATACAAGAACTGGTGTTTCAACATGATAGGACCATAAGCCCATATAGTCCTTAAGTATCTGCACATATTCCTGGTGGGGCCAGAGTATAAAGGTATTATCTATTTGGGTTAAATTTGACAGAGTTTAATGTTTTTATTTTTTATGATTGGTTTGGAATATCTGAAAACAGGGAACAGCATTGTGAAACATAGTCACTACTGTTTTAGAAGTGCCAGAGCTAACTGACATGGATGAGTGGACGACACTTGAATAATGGAAAAGGGTAACCTGCATCATGACGATTTGTGCCGGTCATCAAAATGCCACAATCATGACTGCTGCTCAATGCCCTTTGAACACTGTGAAAAAAATAAGGCATGAAATGGAGAGATGCAATGAGACTGTGAGGCAGTGGCATATAGGAAAGAAAACAGAAGATGTTCTGATTGCTTCTGTAAACCAGATTTCATCCATAAACTGCAGGAGAAGAGAGATGGAAGACACAGGCAAAGGAATGTGGGCGTTGGTGCAGGAAATGGGTGTTGAAATTTCCACTGGCCTCGTATGAGGATCTCCGCTGTCAATCATACAAGAGATGTAATGGTCAAAGGCCAGAGAAAACCGTCTGACAAAAGCAAAAAGAAACTCCTGAACAAGGTTAAAAATCCTGTTGAAATAGAGACAATCTGGTTCTTCTCTGATGAAAAGAATTTTTGTCAGGACCAGCTGTACAACAGCTTGCATACGATCCATATGACATTCCTTGTGTTATGAAGACCAAATTTCCCCAAACTGTAATGGTATGTCCCCAGTGAGATTGACATCATACCACCTCACATCTTTGAACAGGGTCTCGGGCTCAATTTAGGTGTGGAGTTGCTAAACACCATTGATGGCTGCTGGAAGATCTTATGTGGGGCAGCAAGATTTAGTTCCCTGCTACACCTCCAAGGAGAGTCAGAAGCGGTAGTCAGATAATTTTTATGACTTCACCAGCCCCAATGTCTGCTCCCTGATTTCTTTAATTGTAATCCCATGAATTATTATTTGTGGGGCAGGGTTGAGAAAGATACCAACAACATCGCCTGTAACACCAAGGCCAAGCTGATTGACAAGATTAAGTAGGTGTTTTGAGGTTCTCCTTAAGGACATAGTGAAGGCCAACATGTGCCAGATTCTGGGAGTCGTATCGAGGTCATGGTAGATGTTGAAGTTGACTTCTTTGAGTGAATTTGTCTTTTAATTATTATAACCTGGATGTCACTTTTCTGTCTGTATCTGTGCTAATGGTTGGATTTGGTGATGTTTCCTTAGAGAATTTCATGTACAGTAATGCCTTGAGATACAAGTGTACTGACATATGAGTTTTTTGAGATATGACCTGGAGTTCGGGCGATTTTTTTTTTCTTTACCCTATGATATGAGCTGAATTTTGAGATACAAGCTAGTTTCAGTTAAGAATCCATTCACTGGTACATTGTGCACCAGGCATTGAGAGTATTTTCACTCACAGCAAACATGTTCACCTCACTCTGAAAGGCTCTATGTTGCGCTGTGTTGCATCTTTTTTGCCGGTATTTTGCAAAATTCCTTTAGTGACTCTAGAGATCTGAAGAAAGTAAGTGTAAAGAGCATTGGTGAAAAGCCAAGAAGTTTGATTTCACTTTAGGTGAAGTGGTAAAAAAAAAAAACATGAGGAAGATGTATGAGTAATAAATTTGATGAGACAATATGAATGTTCTACATTGAAAATAAAAAAAAAATTACAAAATTTAAAAAATTAAAATTAGTTACAGTAATCGATAAAATATAAATGCTTTAAAAATTTAAAATTAAATGATAAAGTTAATTTTCAGTATTGTAGACTAGGGTAGCCATTACTAGGCTAAGTTAGTGGTTGCTAGGTTAGCTGTTGTTGCCCCTCTCTCGCACTTTCTCCTCTCCCAGTTTCTCTATGACTCATCTGAACTTCATGGTTTGATACAGTTTATTTCTTTACAATTTGTTTTTCTCTTTTATTTTATTGTTTGTAAACTACATTTCTTGTTTATTCACACATTTTTGCATGTAAAAAATCCACAAATTCAAAAATAAGGGTGAATTTTATGAAAATTAGGGTGATTTTTATGAAAATTAGGGTGATTTTTAGGAAAATTAGAGTGATTTTTAGGAAAATTAGGGTGATTTTTAAGGCCAGGAATGGATCAGAAATATCCCCAGTAATTTCAATGTTGGAAATTGATTTGAGATATGAGTCTTTTGTGTTACGAACTCGGCCTTGGAACAAATTAAACTCATTTCGTAAAGCATTAATGCATATGTTTGCCATTACCAGAGACAGAGGTGATCCCTTTCACCAAGTTTCTTATTGATGAGACTCTATAGGTAGTTTGAGACAAATTAGAATCAGACTCTTATCTAGGAAAGTGCACAAGGTTCCCAATAGATAATCGGATGTTGATGTTGAAATTTGTGTTCACACAACATAATTCCAACTGGGTTCTGATATATGCCAATAGGAAGAAGTGTTCCAGAATATGAAGGCCAGGGCCAGAATGGTCAGGGTTTATCCAGAGTGACTTGTGTGTGGAGCATTTTGACAGTGATGGATTGCGTTTGTCTGGATTTTGAATATAAGCCTAAAACGGCATGAATTCAATAGAGGATCCCAATATGGACATGTTAATATGCCTCTCACATCCAGGTTTGTGATCAGCTAATACCACCTGCAGAGGGGGATGCTGAGCCAATGTGAGACATGCATTCCTGTCAGTCCTACTACTGCCTTTTAAAATCCAATCTGCCATGGTTAATAAAATGAATACCAAAAGTAAATGACCTTTTCATTGATACCATTTTTATTAATAGCATGTGGATCCCAAGAGAACACAGAATGCAACAGAAGGCTTATTTATGGGATATGACAACTGAAAGAATCAACATGCATGTTAGGTACTGACAACTTCCTCAGTAGACCAAGCATAGAGATAAATACCATATAAGAACCTCTGGTCAAAAAGAGAGAAATAAAGAAAGGAAGAATACTCATAAAGTCCATCAGTATAGAAACTAAGCACTATTGGATTTCTCATTGCCTTGTGGATTAAAATGTTGGTTTAAACATGCCTAATTCCTTGACATGAGTTCAATCCTTTGCTCTGCTAGTGTTGCAAAGTTACATACTCTGGTTTGGTAGAAGAAACAAATAATACAAAAGTAGGCACCTCCACTAATTTGGTATACATAAGGTTTAAAATTAATTTTTAGAAATGAAAAAGCTTTCTTGAAGTTTTCATTTTAGCTTTAATTGAAAGCTAAAGGATTTAAAATGTACTATTTGCAGTATGCAAAATACTATATGGTGTATTTCAAGCAAAAATTATATTGATTGTAATCAATTTTTTTTTTTCAGTAAAATCAATCAAAATGGTAATTTTTGACACATTTGTAAAAAAAAATTAATTTCCGGTTTTAAAAATCTTGTAAAAATAAAATATATATTTCTGAAATATTATTTGAAGGAAATTAGCAAATTTAAAGTTAAATTAATTTGATTTGAAACAAACATGACTTATAGTATAAAATGTGTGCAAACATTTCTTAACAGCAGGGTCTTGTTTTCCTGATGTGTTAATCGATTTATTGACATAGTTAAGTATGATGAAGCAGATGATAAACTTTATTAGTGGGGGGATAACCTTTAAAACATGTGACCATTTAATGATAGATTTGTCAGTGTAGACATCTGTACTTCAGAAATTCTTCATGCAATTACACATACAAAAACATATCAAAATTCTTTTAAAAATATTTGGGCCTGTCAGATTATAAGCTTTACAGTATATGATTAGTAAATATAGTTTTACTTAATAACAATATTTCCTAAGGGTTATTACATTGAAAATGAATTTTAAAAGAATTAAAAACTTTATAAATTATTCAATTTAAAACTGTAAAAAATGAAAACAAATCTTGTAAAAATTCATTTTTCATTGAAAATTATTTTTTCTTCAGACAATATTGTCTTTAATATATAGTTTATAAAACCAATTAAAAGCTTCTCTAATTAAATAATGTCTTAGTTTTATTGTGTTTGTTATTTTTTTATTTAGAACAGATTTTTAGTAAAATGGGGTTCAATTTTGCCAAAAGAATTTGATGATTTAAATTCTTCAAAAAATTCTGCTTTTAACTAATATAGTCACTAAAAATTATTACATTGAATTTCTAAAGTTTTCATAAAATTAAGTAAGGGGCTGAAATACATGTAAAATAGATTTTCTAATAAAAAAAAAAATTTTTAAATAATTTCATTCATTTATGAATAAGTCCTGAAATTTCATTAAACTCTGAATATTATTTTATTTTTGCAAGAATTTACAAATTAATGTCTGGTACTACAAAAAGAGGCTAAAACTTTGGCTATGCTAAATGTTTTTAGCTTGTTTTTACTGTAAAGGAGTAGAAAATTTAATTTTAAAAATTCCTTCCTCTTCATAATAACATAACGATTTTGATGATAAAACTACGTTTTCATTACATTTGGAGCTTTTTTTCACCACAGTATACTTATTTTTAGCGTTCTCATGGAGGAACCGACACAAACGTGATCCCGACTGTTGAGTATTAAAGGATATGAATTATTTCCTGAGCATGAAAAACAGAATGATGACAATGCACAACCAACAATTGAATAAAGGTTTCAGTTCCAAATTCCAAGAAGGCTACCAAAAATGATGAAATATTCCTGAAGACATTCAGAGGGTACAATAGCTGAAACATTATGTGTATAACAATGAAAACAAGCATGCCGGTCTGAATAGTTCTGAATACAATAAAGATAATTTCATATCTCGTAATATTTTACGGTAAAATTACAAAGCTCGGTCATCAATAACCCTGGTTTGTTATATGAATTGAAATCTGATTGAGACCGAAAAGCGATAGTTGGTGTGATTGGTAACAACTAAAGTGTGTTTGTTATTTTACTCTTACCAATAAGTTATGAAGGAATTTGATGAAATGGCTAAAAGAACTGCAAAAAAATACTTCTACTAATTTTACTATTGAGTGAAAAATGTACTTAACAAGAGATGCACAAAAGAAAATGGGATCCTGGTGCCACTTTAAAACCTTTTTCACTGCTTATTCATTTATTTATATTTTTGTGTTAAAAAAAAACATACTAAATAGATGCATGCTTGTTACTAAATTAAATGTTATTAATGCCAGGTAGATTATTATGGTTAAGACATCAAGTATCATTTTTTTACAATTTTCAGTACAAATTTTAAAGCCTGTAAACTCCTTTTCCTTTTTAAAATGATGTTTGCCTTGTACAAAGCCCAAGAGCTATTCCAGGTAGATGTTGACAAAATAAGAGGTACAGGATATGTGTGCATCATTACAGTTAACCCTAGACTTGAACAGGTTAAGGCTGTAGTGATAAGGGAAGCATTCTCTTGGGAGTCATTTCCACAAAGCAGCAATGGAATATGAAGAGAATTAGGCTGATTCATTACAATTTGCATGGCATGGTGGGCCTTAGCTGTGATGTTAAGAACTGGTTAAACTCAGGAATGTAGTTCATCTGAACACTTTCAATGGAAATCATGACAGACCAGCAAGAGGCTTGTCCATGGGAAACATGGTTGTAGGATGTGGAGACTATCAAGACTGGAAGGTGAAGACTGGGCAGCTCCTGCCCATATATGGCAGCAGTACTCCATTTTGGGCATGATCTAGCTCTTGTAAAGGTAAAGGGTAGCAGGTACTTACTAGAGTGGTACAGGAAACCAACTATTTTTCAAGTATCTTTAGCAATAGATCATATGTACAAGTTCCACTTGACATCAGGGTTGTGTTTAAGTCCCAAAAGGCATTCAAGATACGGGTCCTCCCCCGAGAGAACACCTATTCATTATGATAGATCAAAATTCAGGGTCTGGTCAATGATGATAGAATTACTAGTTTAAACAAAACTAAGAAATACAAATCTCTATGTTATGCAAGAGTTTTCTTGTTTCTGGCAAAGACTATTTTTTAAATTTGATAATGAACGTTTAATGAACAGATCTGGACTGCTTATTCCCTTGGTACTGATGAAACTTGAGACAGAGTAATGGACAGAAATAAATAGTGGAACAATAGAATAAGTATGAACATACCAAAGTACATTGCCATCTTTCATCTTCTTCAAGTTTTTCATAGGATTCTTTCTTCATACACTGCATTCTCTTTTGTACATGTCAATCAGTCTCATGCGAAAGATTAACACCAACTTGTGATAATGATCTTATGTACATCAACATCTTTTCTTACAGTAGCCAGCATTAACTGAGAAAATGTCAGACAAAGAATTATAAAACCGACAATGCAGAAGAAAGAATGAACCCCACTTAGAAAGCAATGTTTAGCTAATGTAAATCACTTATGTTTTTCATTGATCTTGCCCAAGGCTTAATCATCCATTCATCTCTAATGCCATTGTGTTTTGTCTCACTTGAACACTCGATTTACATACCTGCCTATCTATCTAAATCTCTACTTATCTTTCTATCCATCACATTACTCTTTTAATCTGTCTACCTTATTTGTCAGGGTTTATCTCTTGAAATGATAAACTTTGAAAAAGTCTATCTGCTCATAACTAAGTGGGTTACTTCTGTTCAATTAATTACCTTTGGTTCTTTATATGTACTTTCAGATACTTTCAGTTTGTTCATATCTATCAGTATATATATCTATCTGTATCTGTCTCGGTCTGTTCGTATCTATCTCGGTCTGTTCACACCAGTCTCTTCATATCTATTTATCTTTGTTTACATCTATCTATCTGCCTTTTGATATCTATTATCTTATCAATCTCAGACTATCTATCTCAATCTATTCATATCCTTTTATCTTAGTCTGTTCCTATCCATTTACCTTAGATAAATAGATAAGAACAGACTATCTCTATCAGCTCTTACCTGTTTCAACTTGTTACCACCAGTCTCTTCATGTCTGTCTTTGTGTACATCTATCAATGTATCTTTTCATATATAGCTATCTTACCAATCTCGAACTATCTATCTAGCTATCTATGTTCAGTCTTTTTGTAAACTATATATCTTTGCATCTAAACTATCTAAAGTGCCAAAAACTTTAAAATAGCAATACACTGCAGGTTTTTACTTACCCCTCACTTGTAGAAATGAACTTGGGCAGATGATGTATATGCGATATAATAGGTAAAAGATTAGTGTAGCTGTGGCAGCTATGGAATGCAGACAGGATTCAATAGTTTCACCGCAAAATGATTTAGGTGCTATAAAGAATAAGTACTTTATTTTCTTGAACAACAATAAGGGTATCTCAAGAATATATGAATTCTGGATAGACATCAGCTACACCTGAAAACTATAGCAATTTGTTTCCCTGAGCTGGGTAGTACAGATTCAGTGGAAGCATGACTATCAGTAACTGAGCAGTACTAAAAAAAAGAATATGACAAGATATTCCTCGGTATGGACAGTAAGAACGAGAACAATCAATCCTTGTAAACTAAAGAGTTCAGTTCAAAATTCCCCGAAGGTTATCCAAACTGACACACTTGAAGGCCAAAGGTCAAAACATATAAAATGTTGTGTTAATAGCAACAAAGATGAGGTCATTAGTCCAAATGTAAATAATGATAACTCCTCATCCTAGGAATCCAAACATATATTGTATAACTTTCAGTCTATCTATATATCAACCTAAGCCTGTTAATATATTTTAGTTCTGTTTCACTGTCCATCTATTAATGTATTGTCCATATACTTTTATCCATTTTTATACTTACTGGTCAATCAATCTCTATACACATTTGTTCTGTCTAGAGCAGTGGTTAGCACAAGCCTTGGATAAAGGGTTCAAGTCATACTAATGCAGTTTCAAGGATGACTTTATGTGAAACTAACTTCAACTCAATAAATATCCCTTTTGGTCTATTCCTTCATTCTTTTGATTTTACTTATCTACTTGTTAGTCTTTTTTTTACTTATAGTTTTTTCTGTAGAGAAATAATAAGACAACTAAATCATTGTTGGTAGCTTTAATCTTCAGTGAGCACTCAACTGTTGTAACCTTGAACCAAACTAAACTACATTTAAAGTATCATTGCCTATCAATCTAACCTTACAGTTATTCCATATATCTTTATTTTGCTTCTATCTATCTTTCTGTACATAAATATGACTGAGATAGATAGATGGATGGATGTGTGTTCCCATCAACCATCTATCAATTCCTAATTGATTGCTTGCCAAAGAGCTCTTGGAGAGGAAGAAACAGCAGATTATCTGAAAATGTTGAACGTTGTATGAGAATCAGTAAATCCCTGAAATACATTCATATTTTCCTTTTGACAGACTAAAACCAAACGCAAGAGACAAAGAACCAGAAATTCTCTAAGATCAAGAGAAGGCAAGTTGAGGTTGGGAACATAATATTGGCTCGGAAAAAATTGTGCTAGGTGAGAATTGTACTAATACAGGATATTAATCATAGTGTCCATTTTGCTTTGTTTCGTTTCATTTCATCCATCCAATATCAAATGGGCTGGGATGGGCTGGGTTGGGGTGACATGGAGGAGGCGGTATAAGCTGTGGGAGTGAAGGAGTAGGGTTGAGCTTGGGGGGAGAAAAACACTTGTGTCAATTCTGCTGTGTCACTTTTGTAGACAGAAATGTCAAATGCAATCCATCCATAAAGAAAATTCTCAGAAAAACAATTCTTATAGAAATCAGAAACAAAATTGGGGAACCTCTCTCAACAAAATTGTAGTTAAAATTTTATTATTGAGGTTTCCTGACATTATTTTCGACAACAAGAGATAATATAAAAATAGGGTGCATAAGAATGAACAGTGTAACTTTTTCCGTGTGTGCCTTTATTATTTTGTCTTTAATTTCTATCACACTAAAGGAAAAAGATATATAAAATGAAATGTAAATTTTACCTTGATCAGAACAGCCTGCTTGGGGTGATAAGCTTAAAAAAAAAAAAAAAAAGGTAAGCAGGTACATAACATCCACTATGCCAGTATTCTTACTGTTTGAACAGAAAAATAAAATTGTAAAAAGTGTTGCTTAAGATCCATGTAGTACCTGTGCTCTCTGCCTCATACAAAAGTATCACTCTCTTTGATGCCTTCTTAGGATCAGTGCAGTATTTGTGCAATCTGGCTAAGTTAGTATTTTCAATTTTACAATTTTATTGATCCTAAGAAGGAGTCAAAGAGAGTGATACTTTTGTATGAGGCAGAGAGCACAGGTACTACATGGATCTTAAGCAACACTTTGATTCTCAACAATAGAACAGATCTTATAGGATATTAAGCAGCGGACTGGGAAATGATATTTTTGTCTTAGGGTACATATAAAACACCGATCCTAGGTTGATTTCAAGGATACAATACTTTAATCCTAGGCAGAGAGCACAGATGCAACACTGATCTTAGGCAGAGGACTGGGAAAACGATATTTTGGTTTTTGGCAGAAGGTAAAGATACTTTATTGAGCTGAGGCAGATGGCCAGGAAATGACATTTTAGTCCCAGGCAGATGAACAGGTACTACACTGATCTGAGGCAAAAAGCCAGAGAGCACAGATACAACACTGATCTTAGAGGACTGGGAAGTGACATTTTGATCTTAAACAGAAAGTATAGATATTTCATTGATTTGGGGCAGATGGCCAGGAAATGACATTTTAGTCCCAGGCAGATGAACAGGTACTACACTGATCTGGGGCAAAAGGCCGGAGAGCACAGATACAATACTGATCTTAATCAGTGGACTGAGAAATAACATTTTGCTCTTAGACAGAAGGTATAGATATTTCATTGATCTGAGGCAGATGGCCAGAAAATGACATTTTAGCCTGAGGAAGAGGGCACAGATACTACACTGATCTGAGGCAAAAAGCCAGGCAGAAACATTTTGGTCCTTGGCTGAAAGTATAGATACTATGCTCAGATCCTAAATAGAAATACCAATGCTTACATAAATAGTTTTTTCATTTTGATGGGTATTATGCAAGTAAAAAAGAAAGCGCAAACAGTATTTGATGGCATAAAAATCCATGGTATCTTAGGCCATTCGTTTCATCACAGGATGTTAATAATTAATATCAGTTATTAAAAATAGCTTTGAGTGAATGAACCCTGTAGATTTTGGAGTGAACCAGCTTTCATCGAATCTCATGAACTGGCGCTACAGAATCACAAACTAAGAACTTAAATGACAAATAACAGAAACAACATTTTCTGAGGACTTTCAATAGCAGCAACAACTAAAATGCAAAAGTACATGTAACTGAAAGAGAAAATAATGACATAATTAAGTTGTTGACATTCCACACTACTTCAAATGAAAGGTTAGGAAGGAAACCCTCATCAATAATAGAAAGAGTGATAACAGGGGGCTTGAGAAATCTATTTTCCTGAAAACTTCTTTTAATAGGAAGACTTTATAAATTTCATCTGACGGTAACACTGTTTGATCAGTGAATGCCAAATGTTTCTATATAAAGGTATTGGTTAATCTCACTATTGCCATATTCGGGGAAAATGATTTTGGTGTATTTAAGCATGTAATGTTCAAAGCAAGCTATCAGTATATTATAAAATATTACAAAAGCAATTTAGCTAAAAGAGACAAAAGATTATTTTATATAAAAGAGGAAGCTAGCAGTCCAGCTGAACATAAAGCAAGCAATCACAAAGTAAACATACCCAACCCTTTGCAAATCATCCTTCTTTGACTACTGAATATGATGGACAAATTTATCAATAGACTTCTTAATGTCATATTTGCCAAGTTATTGTTTTACCATTACCAGTATTTCCTTTCAGTTTTTCTTCTTTGGCTTCAAAATGGTTCAAGTGTATTGAGGCATATTTATATATAATGGATCTACTGGTACCTAAGAATGTCATAGGTACTTCATTATAATTCCTTCTACACTAGTATTACTATTAATAATAATAATAATAATAATGTCATTTAAGTAAATATTATTATCATGAAATCAGGCTAGGCAAAAATGACCTTCACCTGTGATAATGATCATTGCAGGATAAAATTAACTTTGAGGTGACTTCAATATTGCATCTGAGATAAAGGGATATATTTTAGACATTTTTTTAGAAAAGAGTTATTATGTCTTCTATGCCATCAGATATATTAAATAGATAAATATACACTTAGCTTCATTGGAATAAAATTGTTATCATGAAGCTCTCAATGTAAAAAATAAGTAACATCATTTAGATATTTTTAATCATTGATATTAATCACTAATATATTCTGATGAAATGAATGTTTAATATATCATGGATCATTTATGGCATCCAATGTTATTAATGTTTCCTTTTATCTTTGCACTTGTGTAGTACCGATGAAAACGACAATATCATTTGTGTAAGCATTAGTACTTCTACCTAGGGTCTGTCTCTTTTTGGATATGGGGCTGTACAGCCATGAGTACTCTTGATAACCAATGTTTGCTGTCAAAGTGTCATTAGTTGGTATGTGAGCACTGGAACTGCACCTTGTATCAATGCAAGAAGGTTGCCTGGTCTGATGAGTCATGTTTTCCCCTGAATAAGTTGGATGACAGGGTATTTTATAGGGATATGGTGACACCAAAATACGTAAGTTATACAGGAATGGTTTAGGGACATGAAGTCTTTACCATGTTCCTCTGATCTCTAAATGCCCCAAATCTCAATTCAGCTAACCTATTATGGGATATGTTGTGCCAAGAAATTCCCTCTGTATAACATATGTAATTTGCAACAATTAATGGGTCTCATGTTAAGGTTCTGGTTCCAGGCTCCAGAGAAAACCTTGAAACTCATGCAGAATCCCATGTCCAGTTTGGTAAGTGTTGGAGAACCAATATATTTTGTGGCAGGTGGTCTTTATCAGTTTATTTTTATACTTTTATATACATTATCTAATCCAATTATTTATTCATATAAATTGTTTAGGAAATAAATTAATACTTGTTACTTGTCATTGTATCTTCCCAAGAATGATGAAATTTCCATTTCAGGAATATTATTACTTAATATATTGAAAAAGTCAGTATTAAAAAGACCAGTACATAAGTATGATAGTCAGCTTGTATCAACATTCTCCTGAATGCACTGTTCATATTTGTTTTCTGTGAAAAGATTACTGATGCTGCAGGTGCCTACCAGAGTGCAATGGTTGGTAAGTGCATCTTGCAAATATGATGAGTTTGATCTTCACTGGGTTTCTTGCTACAGTGACTTTATGCCGAATTTCAAAAATTTAATAAAACAAATGCTAAAAGACAGAAACACATTCAACACATTACTGGATAGGAAAATGTTCAAAGTCTATTTTAAAATTACACTTTGCAAATTTCAGTGCACAAAATGACTTTATGTGCATTCTGGACATTTTAAGGGTTGACTCAGATTATAACAGTTTAGATTTATACAAAATCTGAAAAAAATCAACAAAAAAAATGCATTTAAACAAGATTGAAAAAAAAAGCATTTATTTTAATAACTTTGAATATTTTCCTATCTGTCTGTTACTATTTGTTTTTATTAAATTTTTGAAATCTGCTCTTTCTTTTTTAATAACCATGTGTGATATATATATATATATATATATATATATATATATATATATATATATATATATATATATATATTTATATATATATATATATATTTATATATATATATATATATTTATATATATATATATATATATATATATATATAGATATAGATATATATTAAAGGTGTATTTAGGCAGTGAGAATTCTTTCAAACATGTTTGGTTGAATACTGACAATTTTTTATTAACTTTTTTAAAATTTCTAAATTAGTTGTTTTATATAATTGGTTAATTTACCAAAGTGCATTTTTATTTTTTTCAAGTGCTTTCTAATGTGGCTACATTTGTTTTCATGGATTGTGTTTTGTGTGTGTTATATATAAGTTTATATTAAAACAGCTTCCAGAATTTAGGGCTCAATGCAAAGAAAGACTCAAAATTCTGGAGACCATTTTAATACAAGAGAAGCAACCAACATTAAATAAGGTATCTTTCTCCTTAAGGGATCCTACATTGAAGTGGGTATTAAAAAATAATTAAAATACACATGAAAACTCAGATTGACCATTCAAATGATGCCACCTTGAGTGGCTTGAAATTGGTCCCATCAAACAACGAAACACTGGAATTAACCAGTTACATAAACATATAGATAACACAATTCTTGAAAATTAATGTAGCAACATTCCAAAGTAGTCATGGGGATGGGATAAAAAAAAATAAAAATGAACTTTTGTAAATCTACCGATTATATAAAACAACTAATTCAGAAATTTGAAAAAGTTACCAAAAATTATATGTCTGATTCAATAAGTTACAAACATTATGTCTACTTATTTTGATCATAATCCTTTCATATTCTTGGATATTCTTCCATATATTACAATTAAATGAGGCATGAAATGCACTGTAACAAACAATGAGAATCACTATTATTTGTCAAGTGCTTTCCATCTCTTTCTGAAAAGATGGAAAGTACTTGGGAAATAAAAGTGATTGTCACTGTTACAATTCATTTCTTGGCTCATTTAATTTAATTGAAATATACAGAGAAATATCCATGAATATGAAAGGATTATGATCAAAATAAGCAGATATAATGTTTGCAACTTATTCAGTCAGACATGCCTAAAAGAGAATTTTCTACCTAAATACATACATACATACATATATATATATATATATATACACTCACACATATATATATATATATATATATATATATATATATATATATATATATATATATATATATATATATATATATATAATAAACAATAGGAATTAGGATTTATTTTGATTTTTCTTGTTAACCTGATGGATTTGAAAATCCTTTTAATTTAATTTTAATTAACAGGGAGAAATGATGATGATCATCAATATTATGGAGTTATTCTAATTCCTATTGTTTATAATTTATATGCTCTGTTTGAATAAAACACTGAGGTCTCTCTGTGAATCAGTTTTAATATTTTAATTTATATTATATTAGTAGATGTGTATGTATGTGTAAATGCGTGTGAAATCATGGCTTTATTATATAATAAACATATGCTTTAACATAAATTTAGATAAGTTGTAGGGTTACAGTTAGTTTCAGATTTTAATTTAATTTTTGCTTATATTTTTCTTACATCATTTTTATGAAAATTATTAATATTACTTTTATTTATTCTCTTTATTCTAGTTTTTGTTTTTCTATTTAGATATCATCTTTATTTTAGTTGTCAGAAAATAAAATAGTGAAATAAAATTTCAAATAGGATGCGAAGTAAGGTGGGTTAATTTTAACCCATTTTCTTGTATTATTATTGAACGTTATTCCATTCTTTTTCCAAGAAACTTATTCCATCAATTCTCATCATCCCATTTGTGGGGCATTGGGCATTAATGAATTATGAGTGGAAACCTATAATTAATACTGGATTTTCATTATAATTTTTGTATTAAATGCTGAAATTTAGGGTAATGATAATATTAGCTGTTCCTTTATAAGGAAACATTCAAAATTCATTGACCAAGCAGGCAGTATTATTTTTGGTTGAAATTTATAAAACCTTTCTTGGAAACCAATTTTACAGGAAAATAAGTTTCTCAAGTCCAGTAGCTGTTATTGCTCTTTCCAGTAGTGATGGTTATTTCCTTCCTAACCTTTTATTTGAAGTAGTGTGAAACATCAGCCTCCTGATTATTACATTATTTTCTCTTTGAGTTAAATGTGATATCCATTTTAGTTGTTGCTGCTGTTGAAAGACCTCAAGTGATGTCGCTTCTGTTATTTAGTATAATTCTTTGTTTGGGATATGATGGTATTAATGAGTTAACAGTTGATTTAAAATGGGCTCATGAAGTACTTGTTTTATTTTCTTACTCTTTGAACAGCACTCTTTAAAATTAACAGAATTTCAGAATTTTTAAAAGATAAGCTTTAAATGTTTTCATTTAAATCTAATCAAACAGAATCAAGAGTATTTTACTTTTAAAAAATGCTTATGACTTCAGTTTCAGAGAAGTATATTGAACCATAAATATTATAGCAATCTACGTAATGACCTCCCCATGAAGCTATCGTATGTTGTTTGCTAAACTTATTTGACAAAAGGCCAACACTTGTCAAAATCTATGAAGAAATGTTTCAGGTATTTAATTTTCTTGTGATCTTTGCTACCAAAATGGCACTGGCAAAGATCAGCAACAGAAAAAAAAAGATGATGCCTATTGAATCAAATTGAATTTGTCACTCAAACCTGAAATATAAAACCAAAATGGGATCAAATTTTACAATGTCTAACAATGAAAAACAAGATTTTGCAAATGAAGTAAATTTGCTTTGGTATTTGTTAACAATGTTGAGAAGCATTTTTTTCACTTTGGTTTCACTTTCAATTTTTATTCATTAATTTTGTTGAGTATTTCTTCTCGTGGATTGAAATTCTTGTACAAAATTCAGCCATAAAAAGAAAATTGTTTAGGAAAATTAGAGTCGCTTACTTATTCCTTGTTCTAATTTTTTTTAAAATCTTCTTAACCAAATGTTTTTCATTTAACTCTTTAAGTATTTGCCAGAGTTGCAAGATTTCTCATGGTTAATCTTATTAATAAATCATACTGTATGCAAATCTGTTTTCTTTTCAGCCAGAAACACAAATCATCTTAAAATCTACTTGTAACCTTTTAAAGTTACCTGTTAATAAGTTTGCTAGATTCACTTGAATGTATCAAATCAAAATTTTTGCTTTCCCTTTTGACTTTGCCTTTCAGTTAAAAAAAGGTAACAAATTCTGATGATAATTAAGATAATTTATAAATGCTTTAAATAAATATTAGGAAACAAGTCCCAAATAATCAGTATAATAATAATATTATATAATATAGTATTAAAGATTAACAGTATAATACTAGTATAATATAATATAATAGTAGCAACATTCTCTTGGAATTGGCCCGATCTTAAAAGCTGCAGAGACCAATTAGAAACTTTTGGTGGAGCCCCTGCTTCACCACTAAAATCTGAGTCAAAGTTCTGACATATACTGTATATTTCCATGTATAAGAAGACCTTTAAATACCAAAAATCACCCTTAAAAATTGGGGCTCATCTTAGACTACAATTCTAAAAAAGTAATCTTAAATTTTGAATGATGTTTATTGGTAGGCTAACCATGGCCTCAGTGTGATAACCAATAACATATATGAAAAGAGTCACATTATCAAATAAACTAATTACAAAAGTAATAAAATCATTTCTACCTTATATATTACTGGCATAACTTCATAGTGAATTACCTATTCAAAGAAAAATTCTTTATCAATGAAATCAACTTGTATCCATGCAAGATCAGCTGAGAAAATGTGAACTTTGAATTATGATAACATTCACAGCAACTTTTATCTTTAGCTAGACTTTAATAATCATCATAGTAGTGTTAATTATAGCAGTAATAACATTTAGGGTAACCAGATAATTAGAAATTTAAACTGGCTTCAGAATAGACTGAATAAAAAAAAATGTTGAAAGTGGAATGTACTATTATCATACATGATTGTACTGTTATTAGCAGTATTTTGTGATTGCCGATGAAGTATAAGTAAATGGCTATTAGTACACCAGGCTAGTTTAGATATAAGAAAAGAAGAATAATCAGTATTCACAAGAGATCATGTGATGAAATGTAAGCAAAAAAATGTTTTCCCTTTTAGGGGATGTGTGTAGGAAAAAACTTTATATAGGATTGGTTTTGTTATTTCATTTATTTTGAAATTCTAAGGATACAGTAACAACATTTCATAATCAATACGCAGTCATCTTATACTATAGGTATAGGATAAATTCATGAAAAATTGTTATATTTTTTTACCTCATCCTATCTAAGGGTTGCCTTATACATGGAAATATACAGTATTTTAAATATTTGTCCTTTTAACTTTTACAGAGAATATTAAATCATAAATAATTTTCATTTTTGTTTATCAAAAATCAACTTTGTTCTTTTCACTAAGAGCATGTGGAACCAAAACACCGAGCTTGATGACTTTCCTAGTTTTTCTAAGGGTGTGCGTATGGTAGATTGTGATCTTTGTTAATTCCCAAGTTAAATTCTACATATTTTTTTTAGATGTTTTCACAGCATTATACTCTTGCTTGGACCTCCATCACATTATGTGACATAAATGCACTTTAAATCTCACCATTAGTGCAGTTAAGAAATTTGGAAATCTTGGACCTTCGTCACCTTAAAAAACAGTGTCAAACAGATTATTTTTTTGCCTTGACACCACTATTATTATTTTAATTACCTTCACCCCTCTGTAATGTTTACTTTTTTTTAAAAAGTAGTGATTAGAATTTAAAAAAAAACTAAAAATATGATGAAAGTTTATACATTTTTGTTCTTGAGAATTTACAACAAAAATATTAGACACAATTTATTTATTAGATTGTTTATTTACAAGAATAATCTTATATTATGATTTACCAATTTATAAAGAAATAAATATGAAAACATTTATTCATTCATAAATTTATAAACATTTACTAAATTATGAAAATATGTGAACCAACTTAAATCCTTTTATCATTTTATAAAGTTTGAATCAATTGGCAATTAACCAATGTTTTGCCAACCATTCCAATAAACAATCTAATAAATATTGTTCATTATTTTTGTTGTCAGTTCTCAAAAACAAAGAAAATACAAATTAACTTTCATATATTTAGGTTTTATTAAAATTTTTATCATCACTTTTTAAAAAAATAAATATTGTTGAGAAGTGAAGGTAGTTAAAATAATAGCAGTGTCAAGGAAAAAAAAATATCCTTTTGATACTGTTTTTTTTTTTTTTTTTTTTTTTGTGGGAATGAAGGTCCAAAATTGCCAGAAATTTATACTTTAATCCACTGTGTATACTGCTACTGTTGGGTAAAAAATTAAGTTATACTAGTGTAGACCAAATTTACTCTTAATAACCATGTAAATTACATGATACATTCATTATTACAATGGTTTCCTAAAAATAGAAATTATTTATTATTTAACATATAATGAATTAACTTATTTTTTTTAATTCAAGTAGAAATGTAGAAATTTTCTCAGAATAAACCTCTCAAAATATAAACAGTCTAATAAAAAACTATTGACATTTTAAGAATTTATAAGAAAATTAAAATCATTACTTGTCCTTTGTAAAAACCTGAAATGTAATGTTAAATGCATGTTACAGGATATTGTGTGTATTTGACAAGACTAGCATAATACCCTAGCACGGGACACAAGCATTGAGTTCATTTGGCTTATAGCTGGCCCTATATTGGAAATTCAGACAAAATTACTTTCAGTGTTGAAATTGTTGATTTACTGTGACAAGCATTGATAGAAAACTTATTTGAAAATAACTCTATAAATACTGTAAATAATAAATTTATCCAACAAATTTCCAAAGAATTTAAATCTGTTAACAAATGTTGCAAAGTAAAGAAAACAAAAGTAAGTCATTGATTCAAAAGAGAATTAATCATTGTTATTGACTTGGTAAGGGTAAACGATTACGGTACACCAGTTTTTCCAGCATGGATAGCTTGCTTAGAAAATCAGCATTTAAAATTTAACTGGGGTCAGGTACTGACCTTTGACAAAATTATTCCATCTAAGAAGTAAACCTTGTTGATTACTATTAAGAAAAAGATCTCTTTACTTTCCTTACAACTTCTTAATTGCTCTTGTTCGTAGGTCTACCATGATCCAGGGTGGTAGCACCTGTTAGGGTCCCAACTATGAGCAAATAGTGAACCCACAAATGAAAACAAAATATTAAGTACAAAAATATATTTTTATGGTAAAAATACCAGCAATACATTTTATCGCAAAATGACCAACAATACATTTTATCGCAAAATGACCAACAATACATTTTATCGCAAAATGACCAACAATACATTTTATCTGCAGTTGAAGGCATACAGTTGTGTTCAAAATATATTTAGTTGAAGCCATAAAATTGTCTCCAAATATTTAGATCTCAGCACTAAATGACCCATAGAGGTGTTGATATGCCACTAATCAAAATCAGCCAACCAACTTTCCTTATGAAAAAGTATTAACTAAATATAAAATCTATTAACTAAGCATAAAATAATTTGAACAGTTTAGAAAATTCTCTCCCTTAAAACAGTTGAACTATTATTCTAAAATTCTTTCTGAGTTAAATATAGAATCTAGTCAACATTTCAATGGTAATGTGTTGTAAACTAACCTTGCCACCTGTTAATAATGAAGTGAGTTCAGTCTCCACTGGCCCAACATATACACACACACACACACTATATATATATATATATATATATATATATATATATATATATATGATGTAGAATTTAAATTTCTGTCTTTTTTCCTAGATTTATGTATTCTTTCTGGTTATATTTTCACACACATACACACACACATGTACATCTAAATAGAGTTAAATAAATACTTAACCTCTCTCCTAGTTATTTGCTGTAGTTTTTCATTTCATTTTTAATGTTTAAGTGCTTTTAAACTCAGTATTATAGCATTTGCCAATAATAACTTCAAAATAAAAAAGAAAGTCAATATCATTTTCTCTGAATTTGAAGTATAGTTAAAAGTTCTAAAATCTTTCAAAACATGTTTTCTCTTAAAAATAAACAAGAAAATTTAACTTAAAAAAAATTAATAATAAAAAGCAGTATCTTTCTACAGCGAACAATTAAACTTTGATCACTACGTACAAAAACTCAGGATGCTTTTTCATTTTTATGCGATTTTTTCTTATTAGTTTTTATCTCACATTTTGTTTTATGGCCATATCATATTGAAACACCAGTTCCCATATGATCAATGAATTTAAGCAACATTAAACCTGGTCAGTACTAGGATGGGGGATTGCTTGAGAATATCAGGTGCTGAAATCTTGGATGTGCGGGTAGTGTAATGGATAATAACACAGGATTTGAAATCAGAGTGTCAAGTTCTAATTCCAGTCATGTTTGTTATACTCACATATGTGCAAATAGCCTTGGCAAAGATATGAATTCACCTCTTCTTTGCCTAGCTATGGGCTAAATAGTAGGAATCGGGTCAGTAAATCATTATTATCACCACCAAATTCTTAGAATCTAAAAATATATTCTGGCTTTAAATAACCAGCAAAAGGTTTATAAGCTGTAAAAAATAAATCAAGTAATCAATCAATCAATCCTTATTTAAAAATTTCACTAAAATATGCTTGTTTCCATACATATCTTCATCCTTTGTAATTACAAAATGATCTGAAAGCAAGGAGTTTGAAATACCTTTATGTGGCCAATATTTATACGGAATCTTATCTATGTCTGTTCATGCATATAATTCCACCTTGCACTTAGCCACACTCCTGGGTCCACACTTGTAATATGTATTTTTACCTCATAAAGATCTGAATACTCATTAATTAAATACGCCATGAATTACCTGCCCTTGATAAAAGCAAATCGGTCAACTTATGTTTTGCATGCACAGCAACAGGAAAAGTTTTAGTGAAACATGAAACACAAGATAGATACATTAAAGGAAATATTTATATTTGTTCTTGTGTCAAGAGAGGAAACACGAGATGAAGCAATAGAAAATGACCATCTGTTGGGTGTTCAAATTTGGTTTGTACTATTTATAAATCAGCAATAGGAATCACACTTGTGTAGTTGCTTTTATAAATCTCTAGAATAAATATCTATCAGAAACTTATATAAAATTCAAATTACAGGTTGTGTTTAGAAAAGCTATCTGTATATAAATGTACAGTGCAATGAATTAATCATTGCTGTAGACCCAAATTTATTATTATTTTGATCCATATACTCAAACCTATCCACACACTCACACACAGATACATGCATTCAAGTAATCATCACAATGATTTTGTCCACATGGCTCAAATCTTGACCCTCACAGCCCAGGAGAGTTCAATCCTGATGAAAAGAAACAGGCAGTGTTATCATTATATGTCAAATATTGGTAATGGAAACTCTTCTCTTTTCCTCTTATATTATTCTTGCTTTCTTTGAATTATGTCTTTTCTCTTATAACCCCCCCCCTTTTCCCCCTCTCCCCCTCTCTCCACCTCTCTCTCCCCCTCTCTCCCCCTCTCTCTCCCCCCTCTCTCTCTTTAGAATATCTGTCATTTCTTATATAATTCTTGCTTTCATGGCAATGTCTATCATTCCTATCATTGTTCTGTTTTTAAATTCTTTTCCCCAAATCTCTTGCTATTTTCAGCCTTTGTCATGTCTCAGGATGTGCGATATTTACAAACTTATCATTTGTCCTGAAAGGTGCTTAGAAATAATGGGAAATGTCCTCCAGAAACTAAGCAAAATGTTAAGACATTGTAAAATATGGTTAGAAGCAAATCAAAGAATTTTGAATTGTTAAGTAAAATATCTTACATGCCAATGAATGCTAAACAACCTCTTCATAGATGAAGAAGAGACTTGAAGCAACGAAGAGAGAGTTGAAATTTCTGGGACACAGAGTGAGAAAGTGGGCCAAGAAAATTTAACACTCACAGAATAGACTGAAGGCAAGTAAAGTGTGGAGAAGCAGTTGGTAACCTCTTTAAGGAACTTGTGTGAATGGATGACAGAACAAAGACTAAAACGAATCATAAAGGGCAAAAATTTACTTTTACAGAAAATTGTCAACAGCCAAGATCACCCATCTTCTTAATGAAGAAGAAAATGCTTTGTCTGACACAAGGCCTAAAATAAGGAGTGTGAAATCAGGATAAAAAAATATTTCTTTTTAGGACTCTCTTGCAAAAGACTGATTTTTTTTCCTTTGACAGAATCTTTTATACATCATAATTTCATATATATATATATATATATATATATATATATATATATATAAAATTATGATGCGCTATATATATATATATATATATGTATATATATATATATATATATATATATATATATATATATATATATGTATATAAAAGAAGAAAAGAAAATTTTAAAATTAAAAGAAAAATTTTTAATGAAAATTATTCATTTTTTTTAAATTTTTAATTAAAGGGAGATTATTTGTTCTTATTTAAAAACATGAATTTATATATTTATATTCAATATAAATGGTAATTTACATTAAAAATAAACCATAATTTACATTAAAAAATAAAAAATTAACCTGGGTCAACATATTTAAGCAGATATTTATTTTTATGCCTACATGTAACCATCAATTCATATAATAAGTTAGGGTTATTTTAGGTTTTTTAAGATAACTAATTTTTCAACAAGACATAAGTTACATTTATTTCCTTTACTGTTATAAGCTTTAGCTCTAGATATAATTTCCCATTTGATTGATGGTGAGATGCCATCATTCTTTCATTGCCAGAAATATTTGCAGAGAGCAGTACTGTTTTTATATTTTAAATTACTTAAGGTCATTCAATGATGATAAAAACAAAATTTCCACAGATTTTCCATGGAACAAAAATAAAATTTAACTTTACCGGAATGTATGCTTGCTTGGTATACAATATTATCATTGACCGTTTAAGGGACAGATCCTATTTTTTCAGCAGTTGCATTTATTTTTAGAAGAATTTACGTTGTCTTTGTTTGAAATATGTTTGTTAAATATAATGCTTTTTTTAGTGTTGGTGAATGATTAAAGTGTTTATGAATTAAATTTAGAAAAATTTAAAAAAAATATTAGTTCAGACATTTCAGTTATAAGGTGAATTAAATCATATAATGTTGTGTTTACAGTGTTTCTGTGTATTTTTATTTTCTTTGTTTATTTCTAAATACTCTATATTTACTTTATGATTGCTTAGTTCTAAAGCCTTTATATATTTAATTTTAGTCTCATCAAATATTTTCTTATTGCTTTTAATCTGATCTGAGACCATCTTCAGGGGGATTAAACTACCTGTGGATAAATTCATAAATTCGTAGTATTTTCTTTTCACTGTTTGTTTACAGTGTTAACACTGTAAACAAACAGTGAAAAAGCACTTGGGAAAATAAAAATTATTTGAAAGAAAATTTTGATATTTTTTTGATCAATTCTCTACGGCCACCAAGAAATTAATTTGTGGACTTGAAAGGATTAAAACTAAAATAAATAGACATAATAGGTATAAATTATTTAACCAAACCTTGAATAAATATATACTACCTATATATATATATATATATATATATATATATATATATAAGCAAATATGTGGATGTAGATCCGACGGTATGATGAAAAATATCATATATATATATATATATATATATATATATATATATGCTTTTTTTTTTAATCTGTAGGTCTGATGAATTGGATCATTTTTACGATTCCAATGGAATAGATTATGACCATGGAATATTAGTTTTCAAATCTTTTCATTATATCCTTACTCTGTCCTGGACATTGAGTTGTACCTGGATCATATCCTCTTGGAATTATTTTTATACATATATGTATGTGTATATATAATTGCATATGTATGTGTATATTTACCACTAATATTGTCTATATATATATATGTGTGTGTGTGTGTGTGTGTGTGTGTAATATCATCTTCATTCTGAAATTTCAACAAAATGAGAAAAATGCAACTAATAAAAGAATTTGGTAAAAAGTGTCAGTTGATATTGATGCTCTTTGTCATTCAAATAAATATGGATGACTTACCCTGTATTAAATTAAGAAATTAGCACCCAGTTTACTTCATGACTCCATCAACTAAACATTACTTCATTACTCATTCAGCAAAACATTTAGCTTCGTGTCTGTCTGTCATTTTTAACATTTTGGCTATTATTCAAATTTCATGCAAGTTCATCAAGTATTTGTACTTAGGAGTTAAACACCTTGCAGATAAGTAATTTGTTCAGAGAGACATTCTCACCTTCAATGTTTGCATTATAATATCTTGGTTATAGAGTTTTCTTTCAATAATCATTATAAATGTATCACATTACCATAGGTAACATTTCTGTCACTGTCTCTTAATTTGCACGACCACCTGCGGTCACAAGAACAAGGGTGATAATTCTGTTTCAGAACAAAAGTGAAAGACATTAAAGACAAAAAAATACAAATGCACATGAACTGGTGCATATAGTGTGCCACATAGTTCCCCAAATGACCCTCCTCAGGTTTTGAATTTAGAGCTGTCTTTCTCCTAGACTGGTTGTCAATCAAGGCTAAAGAGCCCAGTCATTCATTGCTGATTAGGAGTAGAGGTTTATCCCTTTTTTCCTGTTTAGGATGTGGTTTATTGGTTCATTACTTCAATGGCCTTAGTGATTTAAGTGTCGTAACTTTTTGCTAATAATTGGCTCTGACTTTTCATTTCAGTCTTTTAGGCTGTCCCTCCTGATCTCACTCCATTATCTTCTGTCTTCTTAATTCCTGTTCTTTTATTGTTCTATCTCCTTAAAAATGTTTTACTTTTTCTCATATTCTTTCACACTCAATAACACATTGCATCCTCTTAGTGGCTTATATATATATATATATATATATATATATATATATATATATATATATCTATAGCATGACTCTTCGGCAGAATTGAGTCACTGTCAGTCACTGTGTTTATCTAAAAATCTAAAAATAAACACGCTAAAATTCACCTTCATCCCTGCCGCGAGCCGACGGCTTAGTGGTAGAAGTTCCGACTGACGCCAATTCAGTCGGGTTTCGATCCTAGCTAGAGGCAACCGGACATCTAGACACACTGATGAGCTGTGAAACAGTGAAACAGTCTGTCTGTGGATGACAAATATATATATATATATATATATATATATATATATGGTCATTCACATACAGGCATGTTTTGCTATATCACAGCTCATCAATGTGGCTAGACATCTGTTTGCTTCAAGCTGGGATCGAAACCCTACCAATCTGGCATCAGTCAGAGATCCTACCTCTAAGCTGGCAGAGAGAAAAGGAAATTCTAACACCAGTATATATATATATATTAGAGTGTGCTGCTTATATTTTATATCATAAAGAAATAATTTATACAAAGAATTAAATAGCAAAGTTAATATGATTAATGGAAAAATCACTTTGCTAACAAGACGTAATGAGACATTAACTTACTATCAATTCCTTGAATAATAAGATCTTTATATTCAAGTTGTTGTTAGATGGAAGACAAATGCTGAGTACTTTCAACAATTTTGAAATTGTCATCTTCAATTTTTTTCCATACATAGGCAAACGATGAGACAAAATAAGTTTAGACTGAAAGATGTTTTTTAATTATGCTATTTATTGACAGTTGAATATATGTTTTGGAGCATGCTATGCTGCGATGGTAGAGTTCTTGTATGGAAAAAAACTAGTTATCATCAAACAAGAGAGAAGAATGCAACTTTATTAGTGAATTAATGCCGTCGACTAAGAGCTTCCCAGCACAAATGGGCTATACAACATATGTATTTTCTCATTATATTCAGGTGTACTATGAATATTTCTTAAATTTATTTTTATTGTTTATTTGTCCAGATTCAGATTATAATTTAAACAAAAATTTTAAAAAAAACTTACTTTTTAAGACTTAACAAGGAATTTATCCTGAGAAACTGCTATGTAAAATCTAATCTCCATTTTAGCATTAAATGCTGGACAATCTCTTCTTAAATGAAGAAGAGACTTGAAGTGAAATGATGTCCCCCAACATATGCTAAGCATGCATAAAAACCAGATTCCCAGCTTATGAGGACAGAGGCTTGACATCCTGCAGGACGTAAAATAAGGAGTGTGTTGAGAATCTGAGATTGTGGCACACCTCAGGATTTGTAAAGCTGTCTCTCTTGAATACTCTCATGTTACCAGGGACAGATTATGAACTTTTGGGGCCCCTAGGCTAATGAAATTATCACCCCCCCCCACCACCTTCAGATGGAACCACCCTCCAACTTGCTTGCAACCATCTTGAATATTTTTAGTGACAGTTACATAGCTTGAAGTAAACTTATTGCAAATTCTTTAAATAAACTAGGATAGCTATCTTTTGTTTGCCAATAAAAGTATTATTTAAGAAATATCACGATTCTTATATTTATTGTAAGCCAAATTAACACATATTTCAGATTTTTATAATCAGCATCATAACAATAAAACAATCAAAATAAATGTGAGTTTTTCATATTTTGATATCATTTCAGTTTATGAAACTATTTAAAAGTTATCAGTCAGTTATGTGCATGATATATGCTTAGGCAATCATGTCTCTTTTGATAAATGACTGACAAGGCAGATTTTTTTCCCACAGTAGATTACCATTTGTTTCTGCAGTAGACCAATTGCCATCCAAGGCTATAGAACCCGGTCTGCCCTGCTGTTTACTAATAGCTGTGTGGAGCAGAAGAGGATTCATACCTTTCCCAAGAGTATTAGCACGTAAGTAATGGATTTGACTGGAATTCAAACTCAGTTCTCCGATTCCTCAATCCGAGCCACTATCCATTACTCTACCGTGCCTCCTAAGTTAGAAGTTATAACATCTAGAAAATTAAAATCACTTCTTTATAAAAATTTCCTGGATTTAAACATTATGAAGTAAAATCAAACTTATCTACTTGAAACAGAATGACACAAACTAAAACACTTTTTTTCCTTGCTTTGCTTCTTGAAAAGTCAAATAAATATGAGTTTTTCATATTGATATCATTTCAGTTTAATGAAACTATTTAGAAGTGACAACATCTAGAAAATTAAATCATTGCTTTATAAAAGCTTCATAGACCCTATGCTGCAGCCTGTTCTAGCATAAAGGATAATCTGGTCCTGTATGTAACACCTGTAATTGTCAATACAGCAAACTCTTACTCCAGCCTGTCTCTGGATTATGTATCTGCGATGGAGATAGTCAACGAAGTGCTCTGTTAGCCACATCTGACCTTAAACAATTGTACAGGCATCTAACATTGTTTGTTTTTTTTGGTGTGATACCTTCAGCACATGAGCAGACAACACAAAAGATATATCGTTATATGTTATCCTCATATTCAAGGGAACAGCCACCATATTTTTATTACTTCAAATGTTATTTTAAGTTGGTACGCATATTTGAATAGATACTCTGTTTTTTTTTTTAAACAGTGTTTATTTCACCTACTGACCTGTGCAGTTTTGAACACCTAAAGAAAATGTCCTTCAGCGGGATTTGAACCTGTGTCCCCCTTTACAGGAGAAAGTTTTCTTAAGTGTGCAAACAAGTAACCAAGCATGCTGGATCAGATGGTGGATTTGCCTTCAAAGGGGGATGGAGGTGCAGGTTCAAATCCTGTCAGAGAGGCACATTTTTTTATTAAGTTTTCTTGAATGTTAAGACCAGTAGATGTAGATATCTACTCAATAAAAGTATGTCAGATAAAAAATAAATCCATTAATGCCTTAGAAATGTTTTGTGGACATTTTTGATACAGAACTGAGCCAATGTGGTTTCTAGAAAATCTGAACAGATGAATGTGCTTTAAGAAAAATAGAACTTTGCTTGTCTGTGAGGCTCTCCATATCCAAGGAGTCAAAGTATGCTGAATCAGACAGTGGTTTCTCCTACAAAGGGGGACACAGATTCAAGTCCTGCCAGAGAACATATTTTCTTTTTCACATTTTCTCAAGTGGGCTAATCACTAAACCAAATAAACATTGTTTAAAAAACAGAGCATCTATTCAAATACATGCATGCCCTAAAACAGAATTTGAACTAGTACAATATATATATATATATATATATATATATATATATATATATTATGAAATGGACAAAGTCCGACAATTATTTTAAGACATTTTCATGTTTAACATTCTTTTTATAGATACAAATATTTAAGTAAATGCTTTGTTTATAATAAATAGTATTAAACAACATTTACCGGACTGAATGTGAGACACGCTGCAAGAGCCACTCCATTTCGCGAGGCTCGTTCCTTAATCGAGACGCAATCAGGCCAATCCTCCAAAGGAACACCATCAAACGAGGGCCAATAACCCCTGTAGTCTCCACTGCCACAGGAGTAAAAAAAAATCTATCAGCAAGAGAAGAATATTTAGCTATTTTTTTTATCTCTGCGTCTCGGGCGACGAACCCCGGCTCAACTGCGAACCTGATCAAATTACCATCCGAAAATGTATCCACACAGGTCGCATCCCAAATCAATGACTTACCCATTTTAAAAGGGAAGATGGTAATGCCATCCGGTCACTTTCCATCACCACGGTCGAGGCCTACGGATTTTTAAAATGAAAGATCATGAATAAAAAATTTTGAACACATTTCTTTTAATTATTTTTCCATTCAAAATGATAACATGCAATGTAATGCAAATTAATTTTGGTATTTTTATTCCTAAATTATATCTATATAGTAAAGTATAGATGATAGAAAAATGAGGGAATCCATTGCTATTGAGACGTGTTATTCAGAGAACCCATTCTTAAAATTTTTGGACCCCACCACTGTATATATATATATATATATATATATATATGTGAGTGTGTGTGTGTTCATACAAATATATTTGCAGCCATATCCAGAACTACATGCACCCATATAGGTAGATGCATGCATAACTATGTATTTGTACAATCACTCTTGACTGATGAGTCGTAAGAGTGCATGAAGATATTCAAAGTAACTGTTTCATACGTAAAATTCTTGGTGGTGCCGACAAATGATGGATGACAGCTGAAACATAAAGGACGATAATATGCCAGGTAAAGTCTATTGGGTCTTGGATATAAAACAGCAGGTGAAGAATAATACAATGCTTCCAACTTGTAAACATTGTCTACTGTATCACAGAAAAGGTTTTGGAATCTGGCTTAACACAGACTGCATGACAGAACAAATTGTACAATGTTATGCACAAGAAATGGTAGTTTAGAGACTTTGTTCTTTTGATTCCTTCATTGTATGGCCATAAGGGAAATGATTCCATCAGAGGAAATGTCAGTAGCCTTTTGTTGGTTAACCCTTTTCAGTTGATCTTGTCACCTACCATTCCATGAATAACTCTATATTGTTTATGAAAGACAATCTACTCTCTGAACCAAATATTTTACTATATATTTGACTGAAATAAAAATGATTATTAATTTCCATGTAAGACTTCTATCCAGGGTGCTTTGGAGAGGCTTGGAGATGCTTCAGACCCTAACTTTTGCTGAAACTGAAAAACTAAAAAGAAGACTAAATTGGCTTAAATGTATGACAATTCTACTGAGATGAGCTGTATCATTTATGTAAAAATCATTATTGTTATTAATTTTAACAAGATATCAGAAAACTTCATCTTGTTCTTTTTTTCTTTTTCACAAAAAATTACCTTCTAAAACTTCTGTATAAGTCTTATATAAAGAAAATGTTGGTTCCATTCCAGAAAATAAGTCGAAAGGAAAAACCAAAAAATGTCTATTTAAAATCAAAACATGTTTACAGTAATCAATCTAAAAAGAATTATTCATTTTATAAGAGAATCAGAAAAAAAATATAACACTAGCAGTTTTTTAAACTTTACATCTGATTTAGCCTTGCTTTCATCTTGTTTAACATCTGTTTTAGGCAAACATCACCCACCACCATTGTGTGTGTGTGATGGTGTGCTTGATAAGGGCTGACAACTGCTGGCAAACTGTAGACATTGTTGTAATCTAGCATTCATTCAAAGATTTTTTACATAAAAGTTCCAGATAATTTCCAGCCATCTCATTGACCAATTGATAAGGAAGTCAGTATATTTAAACTCTTGGTTCTGTTCTCAATCTATTACTATACAACTGAGATTAATCCCTCTTTCCTTCAGTTTCAAGTTTTTAATATTTTCACTGTTCCCTCCTCCCTATCTGAATACATACTCTCTTTTTTTTCCCTTCCACAATTTTAAATTTGCATATTTAACATAAATTTTGTTTTTTAAACCTGGTAAAATTTATTCGCTTATATTTGTATCTGGAGGTCTGAAGAGTTGAGATCAGAATTTTTCGATCTTAATGAAATAAATATCACCATGATATTTTAAGAGTTTGTTTTCTTTATTATTATTATTATTGCTCTGTTTTTGACATAGAGCTCTCTCTGGATTTATGTCCTTTTGGAATTATCCCTCTGGATTACTAAATATTATCATTTTATATATTTATATTTATATATATATATGAGAGTTTTGCTAAAATGTTCTTGATCCAACCAAGAAGTTCTTTCCTTAAAAATTCTGCTCAATCATTTATTTACTTGTACAATTCAAGAAACATAAATTAATTCATTAAATGTTTACTTTAAGTCAGAATCATAGTAACAAAGAACAAAAGAAAAATTGGATATTGATCTTAGCATAACTATTGTTAATTTTCTGTCATCTTCCTGATTTAAGAGGTTTACAACCATATCAAGTTGAAACACTGATTCTCATATGATCGCCAAAGTTAAGCAACATCAAACCTGGATGGATGATCGCTTTGGAATACCAGATGCTGTAAGCTTAGATATGCATGTGGTTTATTGGATAACACCTAAGAATTGGAAATTGGTGAGCCGAGTTCCAGTTGGGTTCATTATATTCACTTCCACTCAAATACCATTAGAAAAAGTATGAATCCACCACTTTGCTCCCCAGTTGTGGATTAATTAGTAGGAATGGTATCAGTAAACCATCATTATTTATAAAAAAATTCTTACATTCTAAAAATATTTTCCGGCTTTAAATAGCCTACAAAAGGTTGGTAAGCCATAAAAAACAAATCAATTCATTAATTCTTATTTGAAAATTTGACTAAAACTACAGCAATATGCTTGTTTCCACACATATCTTCATTCTTTGCAATTATAAAATGATCAGAAAGCAAGGGAATTGAAATACATTTATGTGGCCTCATTTATACAAAGTCCCATCTATGTCTGCTCATGCATATAATCTGACATTGCACTTAAGCACACTCCTGGGCCAGCACTTGTAATGTGTATTTTTGCCTAATAAAGACCTGGCACCTGACCACCCATTCATTAGAGACAGCAAGAATTACCTGCCTATGTACAGATGCCTTGAGACGTATTTGACTACATCAGACATCGTGTCTCACAATTTCTCTGTTTGTAAATGAGTTATATATTTGCACAGCATAAGAGGAACAGTGATGATTGTTAATACTTTGATTATTAAAACAACTGTCTACATCTTGTTGGTAGCTTGTCCATGCCTTTTTTCTTCAAATAGAAATATTATTTTATCAGAAGATAAGTACGTGTTGTATGTATTGCATCTTATATATATATATATATATATATATATATATATATATATATATAAGAATGAATTTACTAATCTGACAGATTTTTATCACATTAAACATTATTATTAGTGGATACTTGTATTTGAGTAGGCGCACTGTTTATATATCAAACAGTATATTTATTTATTTTCACATACAAGCCTGAAATTTCAAGAAATCCTATGAAAGAAAAACTTGTGCTCTTTGGGAGGAATCAAACCTGCATCTCTCAGGGTAGAGAGAGAGCCACCATTTATCCTGTCATGGCCAAAGTGGTGAAGGTGCACTGGGCTAAATGGTGACTCTCTCTACCTTGAGAGTGTTGTATAGCCCCCTCGATATTAATAAACTTGTATTCTTCTCTCACAGCCAGTGATTGCTAGTCAGTTTGGTTCAAGGATAAAAGACATCAACAAAGGGAATTTTAATCTTAAATATTTTATTTGCATCAACATATACATCCCTAACTAGCCAGTGGGGTCGCTCTCTCACCCACTTCCAGACACGACAAAAAACACGTCTACATTGCTTGATGTGTAAGAAACAACTCCCAAAAACCCTTTCTCTATCATTCTCACACTGGATCAGACAATCAAAATCGACTTCCTTGTCTTGTCTTCTTCAACCGATATCCAACAACAGATGCCGGTTTAATTCCTGTCAAAAAGCACAAGTTGTTCTTTAATAAGATTTCTTGAAATTTCAGGTTGGTAGGTGAATATGAATAAATATACTGTTTATGATATAAAGTGAGTGCCTACTCAAATACGAGTATCCAATAATAACATTTAAAATCATAAAAATATATAATATAATATAGTTAAATTCCCAGATCAATTCTGTGGACAAGACAAATTGGTATAAAATGACAACTAGAAAAAAAAATCTTAGATTTTGCCAACGCGTTTCGTCTTCCGAATTTTTAAAGGCAAAAATGAAATTGAAATATCTTTGTTGTTATCGTTACATTAAAAAATCCAAATTTAAAAAGATAGATGCTTTGCATTAACCAGAAATAGGCTTAGACAGAAGCATCTATCTTTTTAAATTGGGATTTTTTAATGTAACTATAACAACAAAGACATTTCGATTTCATTTTTGCCTTGAAAAAGTCAGAAGACGAAACATGTCGGCAAAATCTAAGATTTTTTTCCAATTGTCATTTTATACCATAATATAATATATATACACACACTATAGTTCAAAAGATTGACGGGAACCCTGTCAATTTTTTAAATTGGTCTCAAAAGTAGTTGTTTTGTACTTTAAACAAGAGAAAATTATTACACATGATTAAAAAACAAGTGAGACATGATTCCTTATTAGAAATTTTATTATGACAAAAAGAAAAAAAAAAGGAATTTTCTGATTAAATATTTGCTCTCGTCAAAATATCCTCCTTCCTTGATTACTGCAGCACAAATTTCTGACATTTGTTGCAAAAGTTTCTCAAAGCATAAGTTTGATAATTGATCTCATTCTGTTTTTTTCATTTTTTTTTTTTTTTCACTCTTCTGTCAAGTTCATCTTATGCTAATTCTAACAGTGGTTTCAAACTTTTGAATTGTAGTGTGTGTGTGTGTGTGTGTGTGTGTGTGTGTGTGTGTGTGTGTGTGTGTGTGTATATATATATATATATATATATATATATATATATATATATATATATAATGAAAAAGAGAATTTTAATCGAAGAACTAGCATAATCCTAAACCAAACTTAGAAATAACTGCAATATTGTAATTCAAAAGAATGATGAATCTGACATTTTTGCTATTTTAAACAAGACTGATTATATCTCTAAAGTTGGCTCTATTCTCAACAACAATGCTAAATTCATAAAATAAAAAAAATCACTAGGTTACCACTCAGCTGACAGATAAAATAAACGCGTGTGTGTGTGAAGGAACAAAATTAATAAAAAGACGAGGAAAAACTATTCTTAGCTAACGCATTTCATCCTCTGAGGGATTTTATCAAGGTAAATGTAAGGATTTATTTTGTTGCAAGGATGTCATTGATTTATTGAGCTCTTAAATTTCGACCACCTGATGAATATTCATGAGCATTCTCAAATTTAAAAGCCTTGATAAGCCAATGACATATAAAAAACAAAATATTGATAAACCAATGACAAAATAAACCCTTACATTTGCCTTAATAAAGTCCCTCAGAAGATGAAACATGGCAGCTGAGTATATTTTTTCTTGTTTTTTTATTCATCATATATATATATATATATATATGACAAGACAGAAGAATATGTGGTGATATCATTTGTCCCAAAAAGAAATATCTGCATACAGTCATGATTTTATTATGCTGTTCATTTAAGAAAACCATTATTTTATCTGAACACATTGTTTTATAGAATGAAATGTGCCATAACTATTCTTGTTGACACACGCATAAAAATATAGTTTTTTTTGTGTGTTTTTATGCTAAAAAGTCATCTTTAATTAAAATAATGATTTTAATGTACACTTAATCCAGTAAAACCAGGTAAGAAACTGGATATTCTTTTGGAACAAAATATATTATAACCCAGTTTTACATCTCATTTATTTGCTTATTATTATTCTGATATATATATTTTATCATAATTACATATATATATCGATTATTAAGTAGAAAATATACTTAATAAATCAAAAAAACATTTGGGACAATGCAATATATTCAAAAGTTCTGTGTTGATAAATGCATTTAAATATCTGTTTAACATAACATAAATATTTTTCTACACAGCTACACAAGCCATTTTTTAAAAATTTTTTAATTAACAAATCACTTAGTCGAACTATTGTCCTCATCTTTGTCGCCATATTTGTCACAACGTTTCGGCCGTTGTACGCTCCGGCCTTCTTCAGGTGGTTGGAATTTCGAACTGAACCCTTTATTTCGAAATAAAGGGTTCAGTTCGAAATTCCAACTAATGTAAATACTGTACATAATACCTCATCTCAGAAATATAGACAAACAAATCACTTCTTTTTCCTTTTTTTTTCCTTCATTATTCAAGCCCAAATTTTTCCCGATCCAGTTCATATTTTCTGTCCAGTATTTTTGTTTATTTGATTTTTCCTTTAAACCCTTCAATTAAACATGAGTGTCCTCACTACATCATATCTCTTCAATCAATAATTTTGCTAAATATTTTGCAAGTGATATACATAAACAAGACTTGTGTTTGACACTGGATCATACTATTAAGTCATTATTGCTAATTAATCAGATTAACTCCAAAATTAATCAGGGGATGAATCAAATCCTCAGGGTTTTTAAAAAAATATATAAAGATTAGGCTGAGTATGTAAAATGAAACTCTAATTTGGACATTGCTGTTCGTAATGACATAGATGCATCAATAAGTAGAAAATGTATGTATTCTGGTATAACGTTCTACAAAGTCTGTTCTTTTGTCTCTCTCTCTTTCTCTCTATCTCTCTAAACTCACCCACTTAAATGCCTACAAAGAATTGCCTTCACGCACACAAGGCTTGATACCCACATCTGTACACATTTCCATACCAATTTCTCTCTGCATGTATACATGGGAAGTGCTGGTTGTATAATTGTTAGTGGCCAAGTTCAAATTCCACTTGAGTTTGTCACATTCACGTTTTGCACAAATACCCTTGGGAAAAATATGAATCCATCTTTTCTACCCCAATCTATGAGTTAAATAGCAGAGCAGACTAAACTCTCTAACCATGTTGGCAACCAGTATGGTTTTATAAACTAATTTGTTTTTTAAAGTTTACCAACCTTTTGCAGTTTATTTAAAGCCAGAAAATATTTTTACACTGTAGGAATTTTTTTAGAGATAATAATGATTTTTCTTATAGTGCAAACTACTATTTAACCCATGTTTGAAGGCAGATGTGGATTTGCACTTTTCCCAAGTGTATTTGCATGTGAGTGAATATAACAAACCCAATTTACAATCGCCTGATGAGATGCATTGATACACATCGAAACACAACTACTATTGTGTAGTGATTTTGACATGTTTTCGATGTAATATCCTAAAATAAATAATATTGCTCTACTTTTTATTGAGCCCTCTTTTAAATTAAATGTTATGAATGTTGTATTCTATTCTAGGAAAAGATAAAAGCTGAACGGGGTTCAAGAAGATAGATGATTGCAATTGACATTGCATTTATATTTTTGAAGATTGTAGTTATCAGCGAAGCAAGGAAATGGAAGGGAGTTTCACAGGTGGGAAGTGCAAGAAAAGAAACTGTTGGAGTAGAAGTGGCAGTTAGATTTAACTAATTCAACAGTAAAAGGCTAGGACCTAGATGCCAATCTAGTAGCATGCTTAAACAGAATAGTACTTTGGAACACATATCTTACTAATTCTTGAAATATACATATTTGCTAAGTTTTGTATCCTAATGTAAACA
>OZ038483.1:38377060-38389560 GCA_964036315.1 Acanthosepion esculentum | reverse complement strand
CAAGGAGGTCATATGGAAGATGGAAAAAAAAGAAGACAATTAGACTTAGAAAAAGACACCTGGAATTTTTTGGATACTTAATGAGGAAGGAGGGCTGGGATAATTTGACACTAACAGGATATATCAAAAGCAAAAGGGACAGGAAGTGGTAGCGGATCACCTACCCCACAAGCTTATATAAATGGATGGTAAAATGGTGGGTGGGATGAATAGTAAAAATACAAGTGTTACTAAAAGCTACAAGGGATAGGAAGCCGTGGGGAGCTATGATCGTTCATGTTCTGAACTGACAGTACATGGAAAAGTCATACTGATACACTTGATCTACATTTACAAGGCAGGTATTTTTTTTCACTTATTATATGGTTTCCAGTTTTGTCTCCTTTTTTCTCCCAAAAGTGACATTTGCTAATTTTCTTGAGTGAGTCTCATTTTGATTTACATATAATTGGTCTTGATGTATTGGTTCCATACTGTAAGGCTAGGAGAATCTATTTCTCTTTTTCATAATGCATTACATAGCTATAACTTTGTTCAACTCTCATCCAGTTCACACTCCTCCCCTGTCTTTTGAACAGAGTAGAGGTTTATCCCTTTTCTCCTGTTTACAATTGGGTTTCTGTTTCCTTCTAAAGTCTTTTCCTTCTCTTTCACTTCCAGTAACACCTTTCTTCTTAGTGGTATTATTGCCTTGCTTGGGGTGAATTGACTAAAAGAAAATCTGATAGATTTTCTATTTGTCTTTTAAATTCTCTATGAAATGCTTTCATTTTGTATTTTTCTTTCTTTGTTTTATTCTATTTTTTACTATTATTTTTCACCTACTACAAAGTCCAAGAGCCTCTCAAGCTTGAGGGTTACTAAATGAAGTTGTTTTAACTGTATACAGTGGTGAGGAAGAAAGAGGTGTAGATTATGAAAATATGTAGGATAGATATCAGTTGACCCTAGACTTGAAGAGGTTAAGATTGTAGTGATTGGGTAAGTATCCTCTTGGGAGCCCATTACACAATGAAGCAGTTCCTCATCTCTTGTTACACTTTTCTTATTTGCTATATTTATTTATATGCAGTTTTCATGTTTCTTGCCTACTACTTTTGTGCATATTTTGCAAATTCCACTTAAACCATATAAACACTATCCGTACTGAGTCCATTTTCTTTATTTGTTATTACATACAGTCCATCAGTATCATCTCAAAGAGTAGTGAGACTTGTATATTAACTTCTTGACTCATCAACGCATCAATTGAAATTCCTCCCTTGTCTAGCCTAGGAAGTGTCCTGAGTAGCTCATTACTGATACTGCCTTTGATTAGAATTCTACCATTTAGTTTCATTTCTAATATTTTTCTTATCCTTCCTTATTACTGGATCCTTCATTTCATCATTTCTTATGGAATCTCATTCAAATTCTCTTAGGTATTTGTCATGATCATTTGTGGTAAATACCATTTTCTTCTTGGCTTTCATTGAAACACTGGTTCTCATACAATCACTGAAATTAAGCAATATCGAGCCTAGATGGGTCACTGCTTGGGAATACCAGGTGCTTTAAGCTTGAATGTGTAGGTGGTGATAATGGCTCGGAATTGTAAGGCAAAAACTGGAAATTCCAGTCTGGTTCATTATATTCATTTATTCACAAATACCCTTGGAAAAAACATGAATCTACCTCTCCCCCCCCCAGCTATGGGTTAATTAATAGGAATTGTATCAGTAAATCATTAGTATCTCTTAAACAAAAATTCTTACAATCAAAAATATTTTCTAGCTTTAAATAACCTGCAAAAGGTTGATGAACTGTAAAAAACAAATCAATCCGTCAATCTTATTATTCTTGTCATCATTTCTCCTTTTTTTACTTTTTTGCTTCAACATTCATACCTAACAACTCATCTTTGGTAGATTTTGCTTATAAAGTCAGAAGTCAGATAAAATCAAATTACCAAAGCACAATAACATCTTTCACAATGATATCCTCCTTTTCAGAAGTATAATTATTTGATAACAACTGTTTTTATTGTTAAAGTTATTATTAATATTTTTAGTTTAACTGTGTATCTCTTGATCCAAATAATTTTTGTTTACATTAATGATGGCTAAATGACAGTATGTCTATTTCAAACACCATCACTTTTCTAAATATTTCCCCCCCCCCATCGACCCATATTGTGTCTTGCATAGCTTATGTCATATTTTCAAATTGTCTTTTCTCCTCTGTAAACCACTTTTTGAACATTTTATATTGAGGCCAGACATTATGGGATGTAACTTTCTTCCACATTACAGTCGTTTGTCAAAACCAGGATTGTAACTTGGTTTTCGCTCTCCTTGCTGATTGCATACGGGGCATGATGGGTAAATTGCTGACATTTTATAGTTTTAATTTTCAACATGCACGTTGTTTGTTTTTGATTTTGTCCGCTGCATAGTATAGTAGGGTCAAGTGGGCACTGTGAGTAGAAGAACACCATGACATTCGTTATTCCAGAAATTTGGAAAATGGCATGCTGTACTGCTTGGCATTTGCACCAGAAGTTCCAATACAAACATTGGAGAGTGTTTGGGTGTCAATCTGAGGACAGTGCAGAGGATTCAGAAAGAGATGGATGAGTCTAATGGTGATTATGAAGGCATGGCATCTCAGAAAAATTCACTCTGATCATTCTTATAAAAAAAGAACTCCTGAAATTTGTTGATGAGGGCCTCAGACTCAACATGGAGGCCTACATCAAGTGCCTTGCAGAGGTAGTGCTGCTCTGAGTCAATAGGGTGGCTGCTGGAAGACCCTATGTCTGACAACAGGACTCTGCACTATGCCACATAACAGGAGAACCTCATCATGACTGTCAAACAATTTCTACAATCACATCGCCCCTTACATCTGGCCACCTAACTCCCCAGACTGCAAACCCCTTGACTATTATGTGTGGGGCGCAGTTAAGCAAGCAACTGACAAAACTTTTTGTAACACCAAAGATGAACTGAAGGCAAGGATTATGGAAGCGTTTACCAACTTAAATGGGGAGACTATCCAGAAGAGTTGCAGGAGATTCCGAAGTCAGTTGAAGCCAATGATTATTTTTATAGAATAAATTTAGTCTTTCGTATTTTAAAATATTTTTATGTAATTTTGGTAAATATATCTGTTAAAATGAGATGAGTGTTCTTTTTTTTTTTTTTGCATAATTTAGATGACAATTTATCCATCGCACCCTGTATTTATTGAGACACAAAAATTAATTTTCATATTCTTTAAAGGTGATTTTACTGGGCTTTCACTGACTCTATTTAATAATTTTGTTTTGAGAAATTGTTCTTTAGAATCCAAATAGAGTGCACAACTGGTATTGATTTTATGTTTACTTGTGATAGACTTCCTCTGCTTGTCATTAAAATTTTTATTCTGACAACTATCACTTTTATTTGTGCATCATCATCATCATTGTCATCATCATCATCATCATCATCTTTTTAACTTTCTTCTTCTTCACCCTCCACCACCACCCCTTCCCAGGTCAATCCCTGAAACCTAGAGTAAGACAGGGCATTTTACATTCTGATGCTAAGTGATACTTAACATGTAGAATGTTTCTATTTTGTTTTACATTGGTAGTATCCTCCTGTGTAGATAGGCAGTTTCACATAGTGCAAATCTTGTAAACAGGGGAAAATGAGTATCTTGTTAATCTTATTCTTATTATTCACTGCATCTTCACACCCGTAATAATGTGTGGCTTACACAGGAGACTAATTGACAGCAAGTACTTTCGGTACTCCAGCTCTCATTTTAGTATTCTAGCTGTTTTCAGTATTGCTGATATCAAGGTACTTGGTTTCCAGTTCCTCCAGTCTCTTTCCTTGATGCTTCAGGGCTATTCCCAGTGCTTTCATAATGACTGGTGTAACTGTCACCTTCATATTCTATAATTTTTTCAGTTCTTTAACAAGGCTGGAATACTTTTCTGTCTTTTTACTTTCAGAATTATTATTTTCTATCCATATTATTGATTTTTTTGTCTTAATTTTAATTCAGTTCCTCTTGCTAATAATTTTTATCAATGTCTTTTTAATTTTTAATTTTTTGCTATTGTTTTTGATTTTAGCTAATTATTGGAGTTACTGTTCTGCAACATTTTTTTTTTATTATTGTTGTTGTTTTTTTGTTTTTTTCTTATCTTGAGATTTTACACCAATGGTGCTGGTGGCTCAAGCTGGAGATGAAGGGTTGGTAACTCTCCTAGGCACTCCAGCATTCAAACAATATTCTTTTCAGTACTAGATGCATTAATGTCATTAAGATAACCGCCATTAGATTGTTATTATGACTATTTTCAGTATTATCGTAAATGCTTTTTAGTTGTTATAATCGAATAAACTCATATTCATTACGGTGGCGTGATGGATAGCGGGCCAGATTGAGGAATCGGAGAGCCGAGTTCAAATTCCAGTCGAATCCATTACATTCACTTACATGCTAATACCCTTGGGTAAGGTATGAATCCTCTTCTTCTCCCCCAGCTATGGGTAAATAGCAGGACAGACCGGGTTCTATAGCCTTGTATGGCAACTGGTCTACTGCAGAAAGAAATGGCAACCTACTGTGGGAAAAAATCTACCTCGTCAGTCATGTATTGAAAGATACATGATCGCCTAAGCATGTATCACCTATGGCACATAACTGACTGATTAGTGACTAAGAATACTTGTTGTCACTTGACTGCAATCATATCAAAAGGTTTGATATTATATTTTTACCAATAATAATAATAATAATATCATCATTTTGCATTGAGAAGACTGTTGAAGTTTTGGTATTATTTAGATGTTAACAAAATAAAATCAGTCATGTAGTATGGGAAAAATTATAGTTATAACAACGGGCAATGGAATAAAATCTAAGAGCAGTAGAAGTAAAGAAACTGATAAGAAGAATAGACCTTTTCCTGGTTCTTTTGATTTGTTTTTTATGGTTTATCAACTCTTTGTAGGTTATTTAAAGCCAGAAAATATTTTTAGATTGTAAGAATTATTTTTTGCAGATAATAATAGATTAGTGATACATGTCTTACAAACAGCTTCTTCCCATGAACCACTTCACTGTGGAACCGACTCCCAAGGGGACGTTTCCCCAGTCACTACAATCTTAACATTTTTAAGGCTAGGGTTAACCATTATCTTCCATTCCTATCTGCACAAATTGCCTCCTAACGTAATCATCTCTCAAGTGTTCTTCAGGCCTTGTAAATGGCGAACCTTACTGTAAAAAAAAAAAGAAGAAAAAAATATTAATCCATAGCTGGGGGAAAATGAGGTGGATTCATCTCTTTTTGAAGGGTATTTGTGCATAAGTGAATATGATGAACCCAACAGGAATTGGAATATGGCTCTTTGATTAACAATTCCAATCCATTACACTACCCGCACATCCAAGCTTACAGCACCTTATTTTCCCAAGTGGTCATTCATCTAGGTACTGACCAGGCTTGACATTGCTTAACTTCAGCGATCATACAGGAAACAGTGTTTTTCAACATGATGTGGCCATAAGTCTTGTCATATTTTTTAATAAATTATAACTTATTCATAATTATAAAAAAAGTTCATCTTCAAAATACCTGCTAAATTAAAGTTGATAGAAATAATTCCGTTATACCACCCGCACATCCAAGCTTAAAGCACCTGATATTCCCAAGCAATCACCCACATTGGTACTGACCGCACTCAACTTTGTCTCATTTATTTTTTTAAATTGTAAATTATTAATAATTATAAAAAATATTTTTCTTCAAAATATCTATCAAATTAAAAGGTAATAAAAATAATTTCATTATACTATCTGCACATTCAATCTTACCACACCTGGTATTCCCAATCTAGGTACTGACTACTCTTAACATTGCTTAACTTTGGTGATCGTACAGGAAACACTGTTTCAATGTAATGTGGCTGTAAGCCTTTTCCTGATTCTTGTCATATTTTTTAATAAATGATAACTTATGCATAATGATAAAAATGTTTATCTTCAAAATACCTGCTAAATTAAAGTTGATAGAAATAATAATAATAATAATAATAATAATAATAATAATAATAATAATAATAATAATGATGGTGGTGAACATATTTACAAAATTAGGAAAAATAAAAATATTATTAATGTACTGACAGTAATAATCTTTAAAATTTTCTCCAATCACCTTTAATACCACCACCACCAACATCATCATTATTATTATTATTATTATTATTATTTAAAGCTATTGTATTAGTTCTTCACAGTGTTCTTCTTATTACTATTTCTTATTATTAATCATATAAACAGTTGTCGTATTAATATTATGAATTCATGTTTCTTATGACATGACTATTTGCTCACTGATGAAGAAGTAGCTGAATCTAAAGTAAGCGTTAGAAGTTAAAAAAGGTCATCAATGCAGACTACAGAAGATCTAATAGTTAACATCTGTCAATGAGCGAGCATATATACTGTGTGTCTATGTGCCTGAATGACCGGAGTATGTCAACATTAGCACATGTGTGTTGTCATTTTTTTTTGTTTTTGCGTAAGTGACACGGCGACCATTTCTGTGGATGTAGTCCAAGATATCCATATATCCGTATGTATCTGTTTCTATGCTTGCATGTGTCTGTGTGTGGGCATGCGTGTTTATATGCCTATGGTCAGTGAGTAGTGGACAATAAAGAGGAAAGCACTAATGAATTGAACAAGGCCTTCTGTGCGTCTGGTCAGTTGTATACTGGCCACACCATCATCATCATCATCATCATCTACAGTCTGATTACTGCTGTTATCAGTATTATCATTGCCATCATAAGTATAATTGTAAGATCAATTTAAGGTTTTCTATAATCATCATTATTATTAGTCTCTGTTATAGTCATAATTACCAACATTATCACTATAAGCATCATTATTATCCACACATTATTATTATTATTATTATCAATCTTAGCATTATTGCAATTAAATTCATAATCATAAAAACTATATTTTATAAATATTGGTCAACATTACAACCTGTGCTTTTTTAATTACTATCACCTTTATTTATTATCATCATCTACCTAAGACCACCTTGACCATTATCATCATGATCTACCTGAGGACAACTCTGACCAATATCATCATCACCACTATAATCATAGCCAGTATTTTCTCTCTCATCCTTATTAGAATAATAATCATCATCACTGAAATAATAATTCTTACACCTCATAAAAACAAGTATCATTATCATTATTAAACTCAGGTCAGTAATTATCATCAGCATCTTGAGAATAGCTACTGTCATCAGAATGATGATGATGATGATGATGATAGTGTCCATCATTATCATTCTCATCATCATTAGCAGCAGCAGCAGCTCTGTTTTACCAAAACTAAAGTATGCCAGATGGTCATTAAAGTCGTAGATGGGAGATTGCGCAAGGCCAGAAAGAAGAGGAAGCTGAAAAAGAAGGCAGTGGCCAAGCAAAGTCAGGCCATAGCTGTGCAGGCCAGTACAGAGTTGTCAGAAAACAGAGAGAGAGGAAAGAGAGAGCACAAATGAGAGAAGAGATAAAACTAGAGAAAGAGAAGCAAAGGGAGAAAGTGATATGAGAAAGAGGAAATGAGAGAGAGAAAAAGAAAGAAAGAAAGAGAAAGAAACAGGTTAGTGGAGTGTGAAGAGAATGTCATAAGAGAAATAGAAGTCGAGCGAGAGAGAAGGTAAAGAGGGTGAAGGGAATATAATCAGGCAATGAGAAGTAAAAAAGAGAGAGTAAAAGAGGGTAAAAGATATTTAATAAGAGAAAGAGAAGTTGAGAGAGAGAAAGAAGGAAAGAGATAAAGAGAATGTAATTTTGCATAGAGAGAAAAAAAAAGGTCGTAAAAAAATGGAAAAAGGGATGAAATAAGAGAAAGAGGAGGAAAGAAACTGAGAGATGGAAATAGAGAAAGTGAAGGAATGATAGAAAGGAAAGGAAAAAGTGAGAAAAAAATGGTGATGTAAAGTGAAAGAGAGAAGGGGGAAAGAAACGCTAAATCAAAAAGTGAAAGAAGCGACTGAAGAAAGGAGAAGAAGAATCTGGCCTCATGAATTAAGATGCAGGTGTGGAAAAGGTTGGGTACAAGGGTGGGGGAGATTATTAGGTAAAAGTGTCTTTCTGCAATGTCGTCTTCCCCTGCCAACCCTTCCTACAACCCAGCCCCACCGTCATCACTATCACATCTTCTTACCTTTGCTTCAAACACTCTCTTCGAGAAATTCTTTTTCTTTCCTGGACACCAACAGAGCACCTTGCCATTTCATCTGATGTCACTGATAATGATGTTGATGATAATAACCATGTCAGTGTCTTTCCTCTTTCTTCTTTACATTCCTTCTTTCTCATTCCCCTCCCTCCCATCTCCTTCCCCTCCCCTTCTTCTTTATACCAACTGATAAAATTTCAACTGAGTGGTCAATCATTCCAACAGCAGCAGATAAATACAGAGTGGTGTTGCAAAGCAGCTTAGGACTACAGCCACTGCTGGACCTGCCTGTCAGTTTGTCTGTCTGTCTGTCTACCACTTTTACCACTTTCTTCTTCTTCTTCTTCATCATCATCTTCTTCTTCATCTTTCCATACATTCTCTTGTCCATCCTTGCCACACCAGCACCAATAACTACCCGTCACCTCCACCCAATGCCTATTTCTGCAAAACTACCTCTCCTGTCCACTCGGCCTGACCACTACATCCTTCCCAACCTTCTGTCCATTTCTCTTCATCTCTCTCTCTCTCTCAGTTTTTAGACAGATTTCTTGTGTTCTTTCTTCCTGGACCTCTCTTTCTCTCTTTTTGTCCTCTCCCTACTTTTCTCTTTCACTCCCACTGCCACTCCCACCACTTTCAAGACATCTTCTCACCACCCTTACTTATCACTGATGTCCTTGCCTTTCTTGTTGTTGTTGTTGTTGTTGCAGTGGTCAGTTGTAAAAGAAATGAATTAGTTTTATTATTTCTAGCCTTCATGACTCATAGACTGCTACCAGTGCCCGGCAACATGGAGAAAGTGATGTGGTCAGAGGGGGTAGAATGGAGAGAAGGAGAAGGAGAAATAAAACAGAGGTGTGGGAGTGTGGGGGGGGGATGGTCTGGAAGAGAGAAAGAGAGGTTGAAGAAAAGATAAATAAAAAGAAGAGAAAAAGGAGATCGGAGGTGGGGAAAAGTGAGTGGATGAAAAGAAGATAGGCAGGTGGGTGTCAGGGTGTGTTGTGAATGTCCACTACTGTGTCCTGCATCCTACCCCAAACATGGCCTGGCCACTACCACCACCACCACCACCACCACCACCGCTACCACTATCTTGGATTAGTGCGCTGGAACACTGTTTCAGCTTATGCCGTACTACCACAAATGCCCACTGCCCACTGTAATGTCTTATCATTTTTACTAGTTTTCTATTTCTTTAGCCTTAGCCACTACTCTCTACTGGCTGTAACTGAAATCTTATGTCCAGTTCGCCTTCTGTTTCTTCTCCTCTTCCTTCTCCTCACGCTTGTGGGGGTGGGGATAGTGTGAAGGAGTGAGGAAGAAGAGAAGGAGGAGACAGTGGCCAGTGCCTAACCTGTAGGTGTGCTTCAGGTTTACTTCCTGCCTTACTAACCATTTCTCCAAAGATGAAAAAGAAGAGAGAAAAAAGCTGACTTACTTCTGTTGGTTACAAAGAGACAAAGGCCTTACAACAAACATCAATCCTCCCCCACCCTCCAAAAAAGAAAAACAGAAAAAAAAAAGGAAGAATTTTTTTTATGGAATTGCAAGGAATCAGTTCTTTAAACTTTTTCATCTCTCCTTAGCAAGCACAAATGCATTTTCTTTTTCTTTTTTATTGTCTATGCATGTACTTTTATTTTTTTTATCTTCAGGCATTACTGCTTTGTCTCCTACACCTCCCACTACACCAATCCTTACCTTTTTTATATACATTTTCAATTTTGTTTTTATTATTATCATTATTATTATTATTATCATAATTATTAAATGTTTCTCTACTTCTTTCCAACAAATACAAGTTTTCTATACTCTTTGAAACACCTTATATATCACTTTAAGTTCATTGGTTTATTTAATAACTTATCTACTTTGTTTTTTTAAACTTCACAGCTTCAGTTCTTTTTATTTTATTTTTTAATTTTTGTCATCCGGTCTGATTATCTTGCTAGCAGAACAATTCAATTTTCACTTTGGAATATTACCACCAAACAGCAAAATTTTCTGTAAGCGCAATTATTATTCCATTGGAGACCAAGTTAGATTGGCAGGTGCAAGCCAACAGTCACATTATCATATTTGATGGGGAAGGGTTAGTGTCAGGGAGAAAAATTCTTTAATATTTCACCTTAGCAATATCGCCAGTAAGAACATCTTTTTGTACCTGGAATTCACAAATTTAAAATACACACACACACATATATATATGTAAAAACTGTCCACAAAACTAAAAAAAAATGGTGTGATAGAATCAGAAAATAAAAATAATGAAATATAAAAAAGAAAGAATAAGATAAGTGCTTACAGACAGATAACTCAGTTGTGTAAAGGCAATGTGGGTGATGATTGACTATTACCTGCCATCTTCTGTTCCATGTGATATAGTATGTATTACTTTATAGAAAGTAAAAACCAATGATTACTAGTAGGTGTAAAAAAAAAAAAAACAGTATTATAATAAAATGAAATATCAGTTTTCCTTTCAGTGTTCTATGATAATCACAGAAAAATATTATTTTTAAATATCTTTATATTTTTAGTAAATTTTAAGTAAAACCTCAAGATAGTGAAATATATAAAGGAATTATGTAATTATATATTTGTATTTGATATGTGGCTATCAGAACTTAGCAATGTTATTAAAAATAAAGAGTTTATACATTTTTAATTAATATAAGATACAAAATATTATTTTAGTCTTTATTCATATTTATCAAACATTCTACAAATATTTTATTTGCAAAAAAACAATACACCACATTTTAAATTGCCCTAATGAAAAAAAAATGTGTAGCATAACCTAATATCAAAGTATTATAAATTATTTTTATACTATTTTACTTAGCTATAAATATTTTGTGGTTATTGCAGCACAGGTGATTTCTGCATTACTTATTATTTTTTCATGTTTTTGTTATATAAAAAATAACACCAGATTTACTTTTATTAAGGTTTATATGTCTGTATTATATGAGATTATATGCTATATTTTTAATATAACCCAAATATGTTGCAAAGAAGGATACTTGGCTTTTGTAATTAATTTTAATCAATATTGTTACAACATAAAAGAGAATAACTGTCTAAAATATTTGATATCAAAGAGTATCAATCTACAATGACATTGTTTATTGTAAAATAATAAAATTTTTATAAAGTTGACTTTATTATGTAATTTTAATGTAAATATTACAAATTACACAACAAACATGATGTAACGCAGCAATTATAAAAAAAATGGATATTTTTCATCGTCTGTCCAGATCAAGTACAAGATTTATACTGAACCTACCCGTATTATTCCTAATGAATTATTTTTATTAATAAATATTTTCGTTAGTTATTTAAAATTTGGGATGTTATTGAAATTGTTCATTCATTTCAATTTCACCATCAGTGATCTTAACAGTTTATAGACTGAAGAGAATTTTACGACATTTGCATGTTTACCATATAAATATATTTTCAAGAAATTTTATTCTGAACTCATCTAAATATTCACAATATTTTTTCATATAAATTGAGTTTTTCTACAATTTACTAATTTTTCTCCATTGATTCTTTTATATTTTCATTACTAATATAATAAAAGATCTTCCAAAATGGTTGTAATCATTTCTCTACAGGCAAAAATATTTTGAGTTAAATTGGCATTCAAATATTTAAAGAAGGTGTATAGATTTATGTTTATATAAACACGGCAATATATATATATATATATATATATATATATATATCCTTTATAAGTTTACACCTGATATCAAATGACTTATTTGAGATGAGTCAAACACTCATCAAAATGCTTAACTGATATTCTTTGTCTATTCTAACAAAACATAGGGAAATCAAAAAACTAACCAAATTCATAGAAACTCGAATTCCATATATATATATATATATATATATATATATATATATATATATATATACATATATATATACATGCACACACACACACATATATATGTATAGTTATAGTTTTCTTTTTTGTCTTTATATATCAATTTATTAACAAATTCATATGATTCCTTTATATATATATATATAATAATAATATGTATATATATATATATATATATATATGTATATATTATATATATATATATATATATATAATATATATATATATATATATATATATATATATATAATATATAAATATATTAATATATGTTATATATATATATTAACAAATTCATATAAATATATATATATATATATATATATATATAATTTTT
>OZ038483.1:38357060-38372060 GCA_964036315.1 Acanthosepion esculentum | reverse complement strand
ATATAGTTTATAGCTCTGTTATATTGCATTGAGCACAGTTTTATTAATATATTTATTATTATTTTATTATTATTATATATATATATACACATATATATATATAAATAAATAAAACATGTTTCACAAGGAACTTATCCTCAGTACTGTGCACAGGTACTAGACTTTGATCCTTGACAGAAGTGCCAAGAAGCAACATTTTGATTCTTAGCATAGTCCATAGATACACCATTCTGATCCGTCATTTAACCACCTATTACAGTGACAGGGTGTGACACAAAGTGTAGTTTAATGTGAGATTATCATACGTGGACATAAGGAACAAAACTTGTGCAGTCTTTGTGACCACTGGGAAGGCAATCTCAGCATGTGGACCTATTGGAAAATGTCTGAAAACCATCTCTCTTGGGTAGACCCAAGCCTTGTGAGTGAAACTTGGTTGGTGGAAAAGTTCAAGAGTCATCAATGGTTGCACTAAAACAAATCACAAGTCATTGTTACCGAGGGATTGAGTATACTGACCTTCTTCAAAAACTATTGATAATGCCAGATTGTGCATTCTCTCCCAAAAACCATAACTAAGGTCCTCTCACCACAGTTACAGTATAAATCACAGGTAGGCTTTGTGGGTGTTGGACAAACAGTGATTGACGAGTCACCTTAGCAAACGTGTGCTTATTATATCTGTCAGTATGTGTTGCTATTATTATTATTTTATCTATAATTATGGACATTATTATTACATATCTATCTATCTATCTATCTATCTATATATATATATATATATATATATATATATATATTTATTAAAGAGAAAAGAGGAGTCACAAATTTTTTTAGTTATAATGTGGATTTTTTTATCTATTATACTTTATTTTCCATATTTTTGCTACACGTGTTTCAGGTTTACTGACCTTCATCAGGTAAAGGTGTGGTTATTTCCACATATTATTTAAAGGAATTAATTTTTTCTTATGTTTAACCATTGTCTTTTGTGTGTGGTAGTAATCCAAATTCTTCTTGACTGGCAGAAAAATATTTCTTTGCTTAAGGAGTAATAAAACAATTAGGATTGGTCAGAGAAAGGGGAAGGGATGAGATCTTTGTTCTTATCTTTTTATGTCATCTCCATTTTTGTGTATTGTGTGTGTGTGTGTGTTTGTCTTTGCAAGTATGTGCATACATATTCCTTCTCCATACATATTGTTTATTTACAAGGAGATAGTATATATACATACACACTTTGTATAGTGTGTGTGTGTGTGTGTGTGTGTGTATGTGTATGTAGTCCATCTCAGTATGTTTGTTTTTGCCAGTTGTGTGTGTATATATTCTTTCTCCATGCATTTATACTATGTATTATATTATTATAAAGTAATTTATGCAGTAACTACATGTATCTTGCATCATGGGTGTGTGTGTGGTCTGGCTAGTGTGTTTTGCCACTATGTGTGTATGGTGGTATGGTGTGTATTTATGTGTGTAGGGTTATGATTTATTTAGTGCTAGTTTAAATTTGTCTATGAAGTTTTTTCTTGTATTTGTAAGTATATATATATATATATATATATATATATATATATATATATATATAAACTTCAAACATTATTTTTAGTGGATTCTTGTATTTGAGCAGACAGTCTGTTTTTTTTTAAATAGTTTTTAATTCATCTACCAGCCTGTGTAAACAAGAAACCTTTGTAAAAAAATGTGCCCTCCAGCAAGATTCAAACTTGCATCCTCCTTTAAAGGAGAAACCACCATCTGATCCAGCATGCTTTGATCACTTAGTTACAGAGAGCTTCACAGTTAAACAAAGTATTTGCTAAGCTTCGTTAACTCTATATGTGTGTTGATGTTAATCTGGTAATCAGCATTTTAATTAGAAATTAATTTTTGCATTAGAAATTTATTTTGCACTTTTGATAGCTTTTTTGTTGTAAATTATAAATTGCTGTAATATGTGTAATATGCATGTATAATTATAATAATAATAATAATGATAATAATAATTATAATAATTATTATAATAATAATAATAATAATAATAATTTCAATAATAATAATAATTATAATAATAATTAAAATAATAATAATTATAATAATAATAATTTCTAATAATAATAATAATAATTATAATAATAATAATAATTTCTAATAATAATAATAATTATAATAATTATAATAATAATTATAATAATTATAATAATAATTATGATAACAATAATAATAGAGTGAGCCAATATCTGTAATGGAAAATTTGCAACTTTTACGGGAGGAAACTCAAAAAAATTAAGAACACCACCTGGACTCAGTTATGGAGAGGGAACCTCTAACAATTTTATGGGACTTTACAGTACACACAGACAGAACAGTCAAAGCTAATATCCCTGACATCGTGATTAGAAACCACAAAGACAAAATGTGCCTTCTTATTGACATGGCAATCCACGCAGACTGCAATGTATCTTTAAAGATCTTCAAAAAGCTATCAAAATACAAGGATAGAAGAAATCTCAAAAATGTGTCACATGAGGTCATCAACAACTCCTGTTGTAGTTGGAACCTTCAGATTAATTGGAAAAGATTCCAATAGACTCATCAAAGGGATTCCTGGTAGCCAAGAAAGTAAATAGCCCAGACATTATTACCAAAGACAGAAAAGTAAAAGTTTGCACACCAATTGACATAAGCATACCAAGTGTTTGTTTGTCACCTCCTTATGGGTCATTTTATGCTGAAATTTTATTTTCTTGGGAGCATTAGTAATTCCTTTTACAAAAATGTATTGATACTAAGTTTTTTTACTATGAAAATATATTGAGTGCATTTTTACTATAAAATTTTCTATACTTTCATAGTGTTTTGACTCCATTTTAGGGGTTAACTATTTACCCATAGCTGGGACCCTAACAAGTGCTACCGCCCCAGGTCAGTGTGGACCTGGATACAGCACCAATTAAGAAGTGGTTCCACACTCCTCAAAACCTCCCAATCAGAGGCCATGCTGCTAAATGTAGTTTATCATCATACCAAGTGATAAAAACATCTCTACAAAGACTTTTGAAAAAAATTACAAATACAAAGACCTGGAGATAGAAGTACAAAAGAGACGACATGAATTAAATAAAAATTCATGAATTTTTTTTAAAAATGCAGTTTTAAATAATATATTCTAGCTTGTTTTTCATGACCAAGTTGGTCATCAATTTTAGTTTCTTTTTATTATACTTCTATACAATTGCTTACCTATAAGGTACATCCTTTCCTTTATTATTGAACAGCAATGCTCTTACCCATCATATCTATTTAGAATAATATATTCCTTACTTCAGTATAAAATCACCAGATTATTGCACTATATTCTCATCAATCAAACTAGCTATAATTTCAAATATTGCTTGTAATGATTCTTGCCGTGCCTTTGACTTAATATCAAGCAACACACAACTATATTAGCAATTAATATTTGCGGCTGATTATTTACCATTTTCAAGCAAAGGTGATAGGCTTATCTCCTCATTACTGCTGGGTATATTTGCAGAATTGTACTTGGGTAGTATGTCCTGTTTACCTTAATGAGATATGTATTGCAAATGATTATTGCTTTCAAAGAGCAAGATTCTTGATGACTTCAATGAAATGGACTAGCTCTCCTGATAAAACTGTAATTATTACATTCTGGATCAGTATCCGAATAATTTGTTTTCAAGGTACGTTCTTGATCTCTGAATGATGTGTTTCAAGAAAGATAAACTGGAAATGACTTAGACATTATCCTTTTCTGTGCAGCACATTTTTTCTCAGTCTGTGTGTGCATGCGATGAAAAGGGAAAGCTTTTGCCAAGTGTAAAATGATGTTTAATTATTAATATGAATGATTAGCACGGAAATATGCACAGACATAGCTGAGTTATGCAGCACATGCCAAATGTCATCCATAAAATATGGATATCTGATTTAATACAGGATAAGCATAATATATGCCAGTTATATACATACACACATATATATATATATATATATATTATGAAATGGACAAAGTCCGACAATTATTTAAAGAGATTTTTATGTTTAACATTGTTTTTATAGATACAAGTATTTAAGTAAATGCTCTGTTTATAATAAACAGTATTAAATAACATTTACTGGTAAATGTTATTTAATACTGTTTATCGGACATTCAGTAACATTCAGGCCGGTAAATATGATTTAATACTGTTTATTATAAACAGAGCATTTACTTAAATACTTGTATCTATAAAAAGAATGTTAAACATAAAAATGTCTTTAAATATATATATATATATATATATATATATATATATATGTTTCTCTAGTCTCTTTGTATATATTTAATTATTTATATCTGTCTAAAGGTAAACAAGAAAGGCAAAAAATTCCTATCTTACATGTTTCATCACATGAAAAGACTTCTTCAGACTAATGATGGTTTTATAGATGGATTCTCATGTATGTCAGGGAGGAAAAATTGTAACAAACAAAATTTACAATTTTACATTGAGTTATGCTAAGGAAAGATACAGGGATTCTTAGCTTTAAATTCAGATTTAAAAAATCTTCTGGCATACTGTATATCTAGATACAGTACTGAGATGATCTCATTCAGCTTTCTATCACCTTTGCTTATTTTATTTTTAAATACTATGTATTGAATAATTAAATATTAAGTATCTTCACTATGGTATTTAGATATTTTTAATGTAAGCACAGTACTAGATTGGCAATGAGGTCTCATCAATTTACAGTTCTATGCTAACAGTTTCTTTTCTCACTTGTGGAACTCCCTTCTAGCTCCATGTTTTCCAGCCACCTTTAATCTTCAAAAATTTAAATGCTATGTCAATTGTTATCCACTCTCTTCCTGATTACTATTCTTTTCTTCTCACTCCTTAGTAATGTTTCTGTTTTCAAATTCTGCCACAGCCAGTAACCTTCTTTTGTCATAGTGGCTTTACTGCCTTACTTGGGGTGAACTTGATTAAAAAATGAATATATAGTATTAAATATTAAGTATGCTCAGCATTTCTCAGTATAAAATTGTAACCAGAAATTGTTACATTTCATCCCAATATCAAGTGTTACATTTTTCATATATCTCCACCACCAGGTCTTTGATTAGTTTTTCAAAAGCCTTTGCAGAGATGCTTTTTTTTGTCACTGGATATGCTTCTGTCATTCAGTGTGTAAATTTCTCTCTTCTTTGATAATAATATCTGGGAAATTATTATTATTGTTTTATTTTCTTTGGTTTCTGGTGCATACTCATTTCTTTCCAGGTCCCAACCAGAGACCTAAGGTCAGAAATGGCATCATGACATTTTTCACTGAGAAATTTAAAAAAAAAAAATCACATATTTTACATTTATTTTTTTTTTTTTTTAAGCATTTCACTTCAAGCAAGGTAGGAGTGCCACTAGCGCACAAGGGGTTACAGAGAGGGAGAGCAAGAGAAAGGAGGCATGTTTGAGGAAAAGATAAAGAGAAGGACGAGGAACTAGATCAAGGCATCAGAAGATGTTGATTGACATTACATTTGAATATTTGAAGACTAAAGCTATCAGGGAAGCAAGTAAGAGGAAGGGAAGTACGAGATAAGAAGCTGTTGGAGTAGAAGAGACTGGTATGATTAATTGTTTCGACAGTGAAAGGGTGGGACCAAGATGCCAACCTAGTAGCACTCTTAAATTCATGCAGTTTAAGAACCAGTGAAAGTAGCTCATCAGAGCAGTTGCCATGAAAATACTTGTAGAAAAGACAGAGGGAAGTAAAGCTCTTTGTAAGGTGTGAGCTGTACTTGTGAGTACAAATTTTGTATTTCTTTAAGGCATAGGCTCCCAGGGATTTCTTCAATGAGTCTGTTGGAATCTTTTCCAATCAATCCGAGGGCTCCAACTACAACTGGAATTGTTAATGTCCTCATGCACCACATTTTTGAGACTTCAATTTCAAGATCCTTGTATTTTGATGGTTTTTGAAGCTCTCCAAAGATATGTTGCAGTCTGCAGGGACTGCAACATCAATGAGGAGGCACATATTGTCTTTGCAGTCTCTAATGACGATGTCAGGGCAATTAGCTTTGATTGTTCTGTCTGTGTGTATTGTAAATTCCAATAAAATTCTTACAGTTACCATCTCCGTAACCAGGTCTGTGAAGTATACATACTTCTTCTTATTATTATTATTATTATTATTATTATTATTTTCTTCTTATTCTTTTCTTCTTCTTCTTCTTCTTCTTCTTCTTCTTCTTCTTCTTCTTCTTCTTCTTCTTCTTCTTATTATTATTATTATTATTATTATTATTATTATTATTATTATTATTCTTTTCTTCTTCTTATTATTATTATTATTCTTTTCTTCTCCTTCTTATTATTATTATTCTTTTCTTCTTCTTCTAATAATTATAATAATTATATGTATATTAAATATTTTATACACTTACAATTGGTGAATGATATTTTATTTCCTACAGGTTGTTTCTTTTGTATAGTAATAGGTTCAAGTATACCAAGCTTTCCCTCTTCTTTCTTTTTTTATGTGTCATGTCCTTTCAGGACGTAATCGATCATGGCTCTTCACTTCCTCCTCACCCTTGTAGCTCTTAATAAGTTTCGGCCCTCTGCCACCTTGCCAAGACCTGTCATACACTTGCTCAGGCCCACCAGGTATGTCATGCATTGCTTTCCTTTGCCTCTCTTTCCCTCTGTTTGACCTGTGAATATCAGATTCTCCAGGGCCACCTTTCTCGTTACATGTCCTAGAAACTTCAGCTGCCTCTTCCTGATGTTAAGTATAAACCTTCTTCTTGCTTGCATCCTCTCCAAGACCTCATCATTGCTCACATGCTCGGTCCATGATATCCTCAGCATGCTTCTGTAGAACCATCTCTCCATTGTCTCGAATCTCTTCTTCATCTTCCGTCTTGCATTTGCTGCTGTAAAGAAGGACAGATGTCATGTAAAAACTCAGTATTCTTTTCTTTGTTGCCAAAGAGATCCTCCCGTCTCGCAATACTCTGCCCAGCTTTTGGAATGTGTCCTTGGCCATCCCAATATGTCTACAGATCTCAGTGTCGCACTTGCCATCTTTTGTCAAAACACTTCCCAGATATTTAAACTTCTGCACCTGCTTGATTTTAGTGTCTCCAACCTGCAAATCGCATTTCGGGCTCATCCTTTTACTGATGACCATGCATTCTGTCTTCTTGTCGATTATGCTTAGTCCCTTCTTCTCGCTCTCCTTTGCTACCTTCTGTAGGAGGTTTTGTAATCTCTTTTCCATGTCTGCTATAAGTAGTGTGTCATCTGTGTATCTTATGTTGTTAAGATTTGTGGCCACTGATGCTGAATCCCAGTAGAATTTCCAGTTCTCTCGGAATTGCATCACTGTACAGTTTGAATAGGTCCGGTGAGAAAACACATCCATGCCTTACACCCCTTTCTCTCACGTTCCTCTAATCGCAGTAGTTTTGTTAGGAATGAAAATACATATGACCTTGGACATAAATTTACTGTAAAGGATGCCATATTAATGCAATTTCAATATCACTGTATTAAATTACTCAAAATTGCTTTTTTTAAGTATCGTCAGCATTTCTGCATGACATACCTGGTGGGCCTGAGCAAGTGTATGACAGGTCTTGGCAAGGTGGCAGAGGGCTGAAACTTATTAAGAGCTACAAGGGATAGGGGGAAGTGAAGAGGCATGATCAATTACGTCCTGAAAGGACATGGCACATGAAAGAAGAAAGAAGAGGGAAATGTATATTATCCATTGAAAGGACTTCTTTAAACTACTCAGATGGAGTCTTATATATCTGGGAAAAAATGTAGCAATTGCAGTTTAATATAAAACTGTAGTTGCTACATTTTTTATTCATCTTCAGGTTGTTTATTGATGTAATGGAATAACCTGTCACCCCCCATGAGCCACTACACTATAGAAAGTAACTTCCTATAAGTATCTGTAAGTCTGTTGACTTACAGATACTAACTGGGATCTGTTGAGTACGACTGAGACTTACGTGAGAACTACCAACCTTCCAATAGTAGCACTCACTACTAGATTGACTTGCGATTACCTTGTGCATAACTGTTACCTTTATTCTTATTGTACTGTTTTTTTTTACAATAAATCTTTACTTATTTTATCCACCTTGTTTTACAAGTATATATTCCTATTAGTAGGGAATATAACATTTATATAATTTTTAAAAAATTTTGATTTATTTTCATGGTGTTTATATATGAGCTGAAGATTGCATGAAACAGAATGCTGCAGTTTGGTGTTGACCTCAGTGTACACATTCATATTTACATGCGCTCTATCTCTGATATTGAGCACTTTTACCCATAAATATACCATACCTCAAAACTATGTTTTTATTATTAATACATATACACACACATATATATATATATATATATATATATATATATATATATATATATATTTGTGTATTTAGGCAGCAATCCTTCTTTCATGCATATTTCATTAAAAACGACTGACAAGGTGCTTTTATTTAGTTTTTTATATAATTTCTCATGCGATCTAATAAAGTTTTTCTTTTCAGAGGATAAATTATATAAAAACTGTCCGAATGTTCTTTTTATCCGAGCGCTTTCTGCTATACATTTAGCCATTTTCAAGGATTATATTTCAACTGTTAGAATTAGAAATAGAAATAGTTTTTTACATGTATGTTTTATAAAGTGATTCATTTTTTTTGTTTCAAAACACAGTCAAGATATTATGTCCATGTTCAAAGTTAATATTATTAAGTGTTTTTATATAATTTATCCTCTGAAAAGAAAAACTTTATTAGATCGCACGAGAAATTATATAAAAAACTAAATAAAAGCACCTTGTCAGTCGTTTTTAATGAAATATATATATATATATATATATATATATATATATATATATGTACATAAACTCACATCCCATTGATGAACAACATGCTTTCTGTGAGCAGAGTGTGTCAAACCTGTGAAAATCCATTGTTGGATGTTGGTGCAGCATGGAGCATGCACCATGGATCAACAAAAGGTGTATTTGTGAGTAGAACACTTTAAAGTAGGAAGGAAAAATGTAACAGACAAAAGCTGATCTGGTCACCCATCAAGATCACGCATGGAAGAACTCATCCAGAGGGGGGATACCTTGACCAGGGAAGACCAACAAATCCCGTTAGTACAAGTGGCAACATCGGCATCAGCTATGGATCTGCGCAAGCCATAGTACATTATGACTTGGGGTGCCATAAATATGTGTGTCTATTATGTGCACATCAGCTACTCTGGTCGTAACATCATGGGGCTAGCCAAGGGGTTACAAATGCCCATTTTTACAAAAATACTTACCAACTACATGATGATGGCATAAAAATGAATGAAACTTTTAGTTGTGACCAGCCATTGTTCACCAGGAAGATATGCTTTGATACAGCAACTTTGAGTGGCCAGAACTGTTTACCTCTATTTTGCTTCCAGCGTTATGCTCCTTTGCTGAGACCCTACTGTTTCCCATGCTATTCAGCACTTTGTTCGTACATTTCTGATTTTTTTTTTTCTGCTGTTTGGGGTTTTTTTAGTTTTTTTTTTTCTCAAGTAATGGTGATTCTTCAGCATTTCCATCTTGGTTGCATAGTCATTTCCCTCCTCAAAGAGTTTAGTTGGTGTGTGCATATTATTTACACATCAACTTCCCTTATTGTAACATCATGGGCTAGCCAAGGAGTTATAAATTAACATTTTCACATCACCGCAAGGAAAGTTGGTGCCCTGTGCCACGGCAAAAAGTTTTTCTCACCCGAGTCCATCCTTCAAATCTATAAATCAACCATTCACCCTTGCATGGAATACTGCTGCCGTATATGGTCTGGTGCCCCCACTGTTTACCTTAAGGTTCTCAACAAGATCCAGAGACAGATATGCAGTGTGGTTGGTCCTGATCTGGCATCTCATCTACAGTTACTCTCTCACAGATGTGCTGTCACCTCCCTCTGTCTTTTGTACAAATACTTTCATGGTAACTGCTCTGACAAGCTACTTTTGCTAGTTCCCAGACTGTACGAATTTTAATGTGCTACTAGGCTGGCATCTCAGTCCCACCCTTTCACTGTTAAAATGGTTAAATTTGGCTGTCTCTTCTACTCCAATAGCTTCATGTCTCATACCTCCCATCTGTGGAATTCCCTTCCTATTATTTGTTTCCCTGATAGCTATAATTTCCAACTATTCAAATGTAATGTCAATCGACATCTCCAGATGCCCTGAACTATCCCCTGTCCTTCTCTTCATCCTTTTCTCCATCATGCCTCTTTACTCTCACTCCCACTCTCTGTAACCCCTTGCGTACTAGTGGCATCCCGCCTTGCTTGGGGTGAAATGCTTAAAAAAAAAAAGTACCTGATATTTATGTGAATATGAATGCAACTTTTAGTTATGGTGGTCGTTGTTCACCCGCAGAAATTACAATAAAATGATATAAGATTTGTTTAAAATCTGCTCTATTTATGGTGGAATACCAGGTACTGTAAGCTTGGGTGTGCAGCTGGTGGTATAATGGATAATGGCTTGGAATTGTCAATCAGAGAGCCAAGTTCCAGTCTCCTGTTGGGTTTATTATATTCACTTATGTGCAAGTACAGTTGGGAAAGATAAGAATCCACAGCTTCTCCCCCCAGTAAGACTTGTATCACTAAACCATTATCTCCCCTCTAAAAAAATTCTTACAATCTAAAAAATATTTTCTGGCTTTAAATAACCTGCATTTGATAGAAAATGAAACAATTAATCAATCAAATATTTCTTAAGACATTTGAAACTTTTTAAAGTCCAAACCAGAGAATTTAAAAATCCCAATTTGAATAATTTAAAATATTACAATAAAGTAAGCTTATTCTATTTAACATGTTCTGATAAGTATTTATCAAAATTTTGGCAATTCTTCAAAGGTCAATTGCACAAATATGGATTCATGATCAAACATATTTTTAAGAATCTACACTCATAGAGCTGTTTGAAAAAAAAACAAAAAAACAGTCAGACTTTGTGATATTCTGAAAAAGTTTTATCAGCTGCAAGAGAGATATGAAGGTAGAGTGATGGATAGTGGCTCAGAATGTGAAATCAGAGAGCTGAGTTCAAATCCCACTCAGGTTCATTACATTATCTTACATGCAAATACTCTTGGGAAAAGTACAAATCCCTGCCTTCCCCTCAGACTTGCATTAAATCGTAGGACTTGTATCTTGAAAAAACATTTTTGTTCTCTAAAACTGCTAAAGCAGTCTTAACTCATAAAAAAATAAAAGAATTATTCTTACAATCCAAAATATGTTTCAGCTTTAAATAACCCACAAAGGATTGATAAACCATAAAAAACAAATAAGATCACTCAACCAATACATGAGAAATTGATTTATTTTTATTAGTAACATAATAGCTGGTCATTGTGAATGACAGACATAGATGCTTCTTGAGTTATGATTTAGGTTCAAATAGGCCTATCATAAAGTGAAAAACATCATCAAAAATGACATCTATTATCTTGAGCTTTGCCTCCAAGTTAATAGAATTCCTGATTTTTTTTTCTTTTAACAACCAACAGAAGATGCACTTGGGCATTTAATGAACATTCAAATGGGCTTTGAAAATCCAATAAAAAAAACACACACAAAAAAAAAACATTGTCATATGAAGTTGAATGCTGGCAGATGTTAATGCTCACAGTTGCTCGTGTGACTGCAGGCTGGGTGACTGCTGCTGCTGCTGCTGCCTTGCAGCATTAGTAGAAATATCATACAGCAATATTCAGCCTGTATAGTATTGCTTGCCGATGAAAAAAAAAAAAGATCTAAGTGTTGCATAACTAACAAATACTTATATCTTTCATGAACAGATATAATGGTTACGGGTTTTACAATAAATCATAAATTTTCAAATGGTTAGTAATATCATTTACTTATTATAATTAGCTTCATTACAAAATATGCATTTTCTACGTGCTGTACTTGTTGAGGACGTAGATGATCATGGCTCTTCACAACTTCCTATCTTTTGTTGCTATTAGTAAGGTTCATTTTTTCACCAATCCTCGCAATCCCTATCCTGTCAAGCTTGTTAGGTAGGTTACTCACTGTTTACCCTCTGTCCTTCTTACCTTCAGTATGTCCCATGAGTGTCAAATTCTCCAAGCCCTCTTTCCTCATTATGTGTCCTAGAAATATTTCTGATTCTAAGTATAGGCATTCTTTTTGTTTCTATTTTCTTTAAAACATCCTCCTTACTCAGATTTTCAGTCCATTTTTATTGATAAAATAATTTCAGTTCATGTATCAGGTCATTTGGAACATTTTGGGGAATTTTAACAACAGTAACAACTAAAGTGGATAGCACATCTAACTCAGAAAGAAAATGATATAATCAAGATGTCAGTGTTCCACACTACTTAGAAGGTTAGTAAGCAAACTGCCATCAATAGTGGAAAGAGTGATAACAGCTACTGCACTTGAGAAACTTCATTTCAATGAAAGTCAAATGTTTCCTTATAAGGAAAAATGGCTAACATTGCCATTGCTATCAGTATTTAAAAAATACCACAATACATGATTTTTCTTCCTTTCTTTTTTTTTTTTTAATAAGCAACTGCACACATATTTAACTAAATCTTAAGCAATTCTACAAATGTCATTGTGGCTAAGGCAACTAAAACAAAAAAATTTAAGAAAATAAAGAAATTCACAAATGGACAAAAACAGTTTTTATCCAGTATTCAAATATTTTTATTAATTCAATTCTACAAGTTTAGTAACACTAAAATGTCTTTCTTTTCTATTTATTAGACCCAAGCATAAAGAATTTAATTCTTGCATAAAAATTAATCACCTAACATATACAAAATCCCAAGTTTCTTATAAAAAACAAATCATGTTATCACAATTAAATGGAATACCATTAGCTGTGATAATTTTCGTCATTCATCATATGAATTTTTCATACCATTGTAAATCTATCATAGCATCATAAATTTGATAAATTTGAAGTCAATCTATCATAAAGAAAAGTGCAGTCATCGATGAGTGCTTCTTTTTTTTTATTCACCACCCTCCATGCCAATGAATTCCAAGTCATTGCCTGAGGGTCTGGATTAACAATGTCATGACTTTAACATTGAAAACCTTGAGCATGAAATATATTACATGATTATTCAATAAATAAAATTATATTATATGAATTACAGTGTGTGTTTGTAGGATGTATAATAGTATCTGAAGCAAAAATGAAGATGATGAGACAAAGCGAAATGTGTTTTGTCAGAGCATCTGCTCTCTTTGGCTTCCTCAAGTTAGTATGAAAGAAAAACGAAACTGCATATGTGGGGAAATCCTTTGGGATCTCTGAGAATAAGTAGTCATAAATCAAATTAAATTAGATAACTTAAATTAGATTAGCAGGAGATAACTGATAACTGACATCCATCAAACATGGCACGTGGAACTAGAACAGTCTACCCCAGTGATCGAAATAAAGGGTTCAGTTCGAAATCCCAACCACCTGAAGAAGGCCGGAGCGTACAACGGCCGAAACGTTGTGACAAATATGTCGACAAAGATGAGGACAGTAGTCCGACTAATGTAAATACTGTAAATTAGATAACTTATCACCTCCAATGTCCAGACTCAAGAGAGTGTCTGTCTGCCTATTTGTTTGTTTTATCTATAATTCACTCTACTAAAACTAAAGAGTGTTTTTTATATATACATATGTGTGTGCGCGTGTGTGCGTGCATGTGTACGTGTGTGTGCTTGCGTGCGTGCATGTGCGTGCGTGCGTGCGTGCGTGCGTGTGTGTGTGTGTGTGTGTGTGAACATACATACACAGCCACCCAGGCATGTACATATGTTAGTCTTTTTTTTTCTTTCTTTCATTCTAACATGAGGAAGCCAAAGACAGCAGATCGTCTGGCAAAATGTGTCAATAATAAATTTTTCACTTAGTCTCATCATTTTCATCAATTACTTTATAGATAATAATTACAGTAATAAGTAATACATTAAATAAATCACACACACACACACACACACATATATATAGAAGACTCTCCCATCATTTTTTGTAAGTATGAGGTTCCAGCATCTCAGCTCTTCAAACTGGACAGCCTGACTGCCCGCACATAGGATTTGATTCTAGTGGGGGGTCATGGGCTGTGCAGAATCAGCCACACTTTTTGAAAGAGCCGAATACAGAGAACTTGTGCACATAGTGTGCCATAAGTTCCCCAAATGACCATCCTCAGGTTTTGAATTCAGAGTTGTCCTTCTCCTAGACTGGTTGCCATCCAAGGCTATAGGACCCATTTTGTCCTGCTATTTACCCATAACTGGGGGAGAAGGGATGGATTCACACTTTTCCCAAGTGTATTTGTACATAATTAAGCATAAAGTACTTGACTGAAATTTGAACTCAGCACTCTGATTCCTTGACCTGAGATGCTATCCATTACTCTATTGTGCCACTAATAAAAACGCACACACACACACACACACACACATATATATGTATTCAAACAAGTTTTATTATACTTAACTAACACAGTCTGTTCATTGAATTTCTTGTAGGATTTTGTATATTAGGATTGAAGTTTGGGATATACTGTCTAAATTTCATGTTTGTCCTGTTTTTCTGTTGAATCAAGTTCACCCCAAGCAAGGCAGTAAAGCCACTAAGACACAAGGGATTACTGGGTGTGGAAGAATTAAAAACAGAAATATTACTAAAGCATGAGAACAAAAAAGAGTAATCAGAAGAACAGTAGATAGTGATTGACATTGCATTTAAATTTTTGAAGATTAAAGTTCGCTGGAAAGCATGAAGCCTGAACGGAGTTCCACAAGTGACAAGTGTGAGAAAAGAAACTGTTAGCATAGAATTTATGGTTACATCTATCCAACTCAACTGTAAATTGATGGGACCT
>OZ038483.1:38272060-38342060 GCA_964036315.1 Acanthosepion esculentum | reverse complement strand
TTGAAATCGAAATCTCAAAAATGTAGCACGTGGGAACATCAACAATCCCTGTTGTAGTTGGAGCCCTCTGATTCGTAGACTAATTGAAGGGATTCATGAAAGCTCATGCCTTAAAGAAATACGAAAAATTGTTCTTACAAGTACAGCCCACACCTTACAAAGGGCTTTATCTATGTAAAATTTTTTTTTTTTTTTTTGTCAGTGGAAAATGTCATGATGCCATTTCTAATCTTAGGTCTCTGCGTGGGACCCGGAATGAAATGTGTACACGCCAGAAATCAAAGGAAATAAAATAAAAATAATAATTCAGTGTAACCCGGATATAAGAGAGTTGTCGGGACCGGAGAAGAGGTCTCTTATATCCGGGTTTGGTCTATTATATATACATTAACACAGGCTCTAATTTGGGACCAGAGACAATCTCTCTTATATCCGGGTTTCTCTTATATCCTGGTTACACTGTAATAATAATAAAAAGAAGTTTAAAATTTCCACATTTCCTACATTGTCAATGTTTTCTGCTTGTGCATAATCATAACTAATGTTTGCATTCTTATATTCCCCCCCACCACTTCATATACATGTGATTTTATTAACATAAACATTGTTTTAGTCCAATAAACCTCTAAAGGATGAAACATGTCACACAGAATTTTTCCCGCTTTGTTATTAATTTACCTAACATAGTTGATAATGTGTTATCTAATAAAAGAATTGAAGATTGTACTACTATTACTACAACTACTACTACTACTAATATACATAAGCAAAAATAGTGCCATCCAATATGGCAGGTCAGAAAAATAACAAATGTGTTTATATGTTTAGATTTGATCTTTAGTCAACTGTAAAGGTCTTGTAGCTCAAAAGACAAGATTTCCCGAGGCAAAATTGAGTCCAAGTTTCCCTGAAAGCTTCTTTTTTTTTTTTAAATTTCTGATCAGCACTGAACTTAAGAGTGATAACTTGAGTTGCAATAAGAAGTAGTGGAAATTAAGATGAAAGGAATATTAATCAAAAACTAATAATGGTTCATCTAACTAAAAAATATTGCTACATGTAAAAAGACAAAATGTCTGATAGTCAACACTTGAGAGAGCCCAAGACGTGAACTATGAATTAAGAGATATCAGAATCAAACAAGTACGAAAGTTCAAATATTTTGTAAGTGTTTTAATAGAGGATGTAAAAAGATGTCACATAAATCTGAATGTGCCTTGGAATAGTAAAAGATGCCTTCCAAAAACTAAACAAAGTACTATGAAACAAGAAAATTTCATTAGAAAGAAAGGAAAGATTGCTGAACTGTTATGCAATATCAGTCATCTTATTTAGGAGAGAATTTCTTCACAGATTAAAAGAAGACTGGAGAAAATATAGATGCAACTCTACAGAAGGATGCTGAGAATACTATGGACAGAGAAAATAAATAATTAATAAGTCTTAAGAAAAATAAAAACAAAAGGGACACTTATACTCGGAACAGGAAGATATAACTGAAATTTCTAAGGTGCATAATGAGGAAGGAGGGCTTGAAGAATTTGACACTCACAAGACATATCAAAGACAAAAGGTACAGGGAGGTAGTAGGGTACCTACCTCAAAAAGCTTGTATGAATTGATGACAGAATGCTAAAATAATAAATGTTACTAAGAGCTGCAAAGGATAGGAAGTCCTGGAGAACCATGATCATTCATGTCATAAAGGGGACACAACACATGGAAGAAGAAGAATACTACCAACAAATGTAAACAAAAATCAACAAGATCAGATACAGCAATAGAAAGCTATTGGGGTAAATAAAGAATAAGTTTATAGGGGGTTAGATTTGATCTGCCAACTATGAAGCACTCATAATTCAATTGGTTAGAGAAGGTATCACTGGAAGATTGGCTTGCTAAGACAAAAGGCAGCTTGTGCTGGCCCATTTTGAGAAAAATAGGAAATTCCCATTTACTGGAAATAAATGACTATAAAGACGCTGGCAGCAATTTCTCATGGGTGCAGCCATTTTGGCTTTGATTGGATAATCTGCAGTGCAGACTAGGCTAAATGACACCCTAACACACAATACAATAAAAATATGTTACAAATGAGGTTATATTGTGTGCCACTATATGTCTACATGTTTGTAAATAACACTTACTTCTAGTTATTCTATAACACAAACACAAGGGACCAACATTTCATGTGGTGTTGTGTATATATATATATATATATATATATATATATATATATATATACATATATATATATATATATATATATTTACAGCAAAAAAAAAATATATATATATATATATTTACAGCAAAAAAAATATATATATATATATATATATATATATATATATATATATATATATATATATATATATATATATATATTGCATCTAGCATGAAACAGCCTGCCACCTCTGAGTGTTGACTTCAATGTTCACTTATATATATATATATAATGCCAACAGCAGGAAATGTATGTTTTGGAAACACATACATTATGATAACATATATATCTATTGATTTGTATTTTACGGCTTGTCATCCTTTTTCAGGTTATTTAAAGCCATAAAATATTTTTATATTGTAAGAATTTTGGGGAGATAATAATGATTTACTGATGTAGGTCCTACTAATTAACCCATAGTTAGAGGGAGATGAGGTGGATTCATACCTTTCCAAAGAAGGTGTAAGTTAATATAATGAACCCAACCAGAATTGAAACTCAGCTCTTTGATTTCAAATTCCATTATCTATTACATCACCTGTACATTCAAGCTTCCAACACCTAGTATTCCCAAGTGGTCACCCATCTAGGTAATGACCATGTGCAATGTTGTTTAACTTTGGTGATTTTACTAAAACTCGTCTTTCAACAGGATATGACCATCAGCTGAAAACATATACATTGACATCAAGTGATGTAGGTTTAATAAAGACATATATGTCCACAGTTGTAGAAGTGCTAAAAAAAGGGCCCATTAAATTTTTATCAGGTAAATTTAAGACTAATAAGTTATCATTTTTCTTCATTGACAAAAACAAAATGACTACTGATCTTCAGAACTGACAGATATAATAGACATAGTAAACAAAAATTTAATACCAGAAAGTTCTCAGCATTTACTTCCACCAGTTTCATTGTTAGTAAAATCTCAACACTTACATGATAAAAGACCATGCCATGACAAAAGCTTGTAATGATTGTTCATCAGAGACATGCCATCAGTCATTTAAAAAAAACAGTATAAACCTCATGCACTGCAATTCATCTTCTATGTGTTATGTTCTTTCAAGGTTTGGACGATTATGGCTCTCCACAACTTCCTATCTTTTGCAGCTCTTAGTAAGGTTTATTTTTTACCATTACCCCAAATTCTTGTTCTGCCATTCATTCACACACTGTTTCCTCCTATCTCTATTGTCTGCAGTATGTCCTGTGAGTATCAAATTCTCCAATCCCTCTTTTCTCATTATGTGCAGTAGAAATTTTAACTACCTCTTTCAGATTCTGTGTATAAGCATCCTTTTTGTTTCCTTATCACTAAAACTTCATTGTTGCTCACATGTTCAGTCTATGACATTCTTAGCATCCTCCTATAAAATCATATTTCTGTTGCTTCAAGTCTCTTCTTCATCTCTGAGGAGATTGTCCAGCATTCAATGCCATATAGGAGGAATGATATGACATAACAGTCCAGTACTCTTTTCTTTGTGTCTAATGATATTTTCCTTTTTCCTAATACTTTGCTTAGCTTTTGGAAGACATCTTTTGCTATTCCAATACATCTTTAGATTTCAATACTCACATTTTCCATCCTCTGTTAAGACACTTCCTAGCTATTTAAATTTTTGTACTTATTTGATTTTGGTGTCTCCAACTTGTAGTTTGCCCTTGAGCTGATCCTGATGGCAACCATGCATTCTTTTATTAATTTCAGACAGTTTATAGTGCCTCTTCCCAATTTACAGAAATTTCTATGCTAAAATAATTTACAATACTTTCTTTAAAGTAAATAATAACTTCTGATCTTCATTTCTTACAGATTAAAATAGATATTATGACCCCAATGAAAATAAGTGACAGGTATGAACACATCTTCATCATATTCGATATTTCGGACATATCTGTTTTTATCTTCATACTTTGTTAGAATCAGTTAATGTTAACGAGAATTTGATTACAATAGGTGTAAATAGGTTTGGCTGTCATCCAGTTCACACTCCTCCCTGGTCTTCTGAATAGGAATAGAAGTTTATCCGTTGTTTCCTGTTTAGGATTGGGTTTCTGATTCATTCTAAAGTCTTTTTACTCTCTTTCACTACCAGCAGACCCCCCCACTTCATCTTAGTGACTTTATTGCCTTGCTTAAAGTGAATTGGTTTTAAAAAAAAAAAAAACTAGTTAAAAATAGTATTAATCTAGCATCTCTCACCTTTTTTGATAGCACAACAAATAATGGAAAATGGGTATAGGAAGATTGTATAGTGCCAGTCTCCCAAATACTAAATGTAGTGTAACATTTATCATGCATAAATTGAAATCAGCAACCCAGTTTCAAATTTGTCTCTTGCATCCATTTTGAACAAATGCCCTCAGGAAAGGCAAGAATCAATCTCTTTTTCCCACTCCACAAGCTGTCAGTAAAATAGCAGAGTAGATTAGTTCTGGAGAATTCAAATTGGTTGTGTGTCAGTTTAGCAAGTTCACTCTCTAAAACCGATTTTCTTTTTCTTACTCATAGTTCATCTAATACAAGGACATTCAGGGCAGAGGGTTATTGAGTGAGATTATAAGGGAGGTGAAAGTCAGAGAATTATGAGGATAAGTAGGATAGATGTTGGTTGACACTGGACATAAAGAGACTAAGATTTTAGGTGTCAGGGAAGCATTCTCTCAGAAGTTTGTTCTATAAAGTAACAGTTCTTGGGAAGAAGTTGTTTGAGTGGAAATTGCTTTTACTGAAACTGCAGCAACATCATCTAGTTCAGTATTGTCATAACTCTATATTCCTTGTGGAATTTACAGGTTCACAAAGAAAACTTCCAGTTAGGAAGTCAACATTCTGGCTTTTTTTTTACCGAACTTGAATACAGTGACCACTGATGCCTGTAAGAGATACATTGTTATATTATTCACTTGGCACTTAAAATATCACTTCTATTTGCCAATCTATCCACTTAAATTGCTATAGTTGCATATGAAATTTAATTTTTGTTGATAAGAGTATGATCAAAGTGTAGTATCTGTATTAAACTATTTCCTAAAAGATAAGCTAATTTTAACAGATTTTAAGGTTTTATTTTTCCATGTTCTTTTTGTGTTCTATTGTAAACAAATATCCAACCACAGTAGAAGACAGTTGTTTTCTTCATATAAAAAGAAAATTATTTATATGAAAATACAATTGAAATTCAGAAGTTGTGAAACCTCCAATACTTTTAGGTTTTAAATTTTCAGTCTTTTTTCCTTACATTCATAATCAGCTGCTTTTGTGCAAATAGCTAAATGATAGATTTGTGCACAATAATCTATAATTAAAGCCTACTGGACTGTTACTAATTCTAATCCATATTATAGATTTTTGCTACCAAAAAATAATGATCTCTCTTAAGTACAGCCAATCTTCTGAAATTATAGAAGAATTAAAAGCTATTTTTATTAAGTTCCTGTTGACCGTTTTGTCCTCTCAAACTATCGGATCAGTCTTCACCTGCTAGATGTATAATTTGTTACATGAATTGAAAATATGGACTAAATCCAATAGAATGATTAAATAAGGAATATGTCAGAAAATATTTCTCAACTGAGCATGTTTCACTATTTACTTAGTACCACCAGAAATCTTTTAAAGTGGAATAATGGAGTTGTGGTTCAGCTTTTAAATTCTGTGTTGTTTTATGTTCATTGATTGTGTAAATCCCACATGTATATGTTAGTGTTTATGTATGTATCAATTTTTAAATTCTATATTTGAGATTCATCGGTTGTGTGGGCATGTGTGTCTATGTTAAATTCTTGAAATGTTAACTTAATTTAAATGTGTATTAAAAATTGTGTTTATTGCTAAATTAATTAATTAATTAATTGTGTAATTGTATAAATGGGATAAATGTTGGAAGTGAATTCCTAATTATAGGTTACATCATTTGCAATTATGAAAATTGGTGAATCACACAGTTCTCTCTGTGGTTGTAGTTATTGTATCTAGTATGTGATTCATACCAATAGACAATAGCAGATGGTTTGAATAAAATTTAATGTCAGTTAGGAACCTTTGTTCTAAAAGAAGTTGATCTGTGGCGACCCCACTATGTACTAGGATCACCCTAAGAAATACCAAAGTACTCTTTACTCTCAGTGTCACGAAAGCATCAGAAGATTAACCTGTGAGATCAAACACAACAGGTGCAGATTTCTACCTTATAGGATTTTAGTAGCTGCCCCTGACAGGTAAAAGGTGGTCAACCCAGCTGCACTTTGGATGTGCACAAGTAGAACAACCAGATTACAAGAAGATATATAAATACCCCCCTCCAAATGGGGAAAGACAAAGAGTCTTTTACATCCTTTGTGAGAAGATCCATCTTTGGAGAAAGCTCTTCAAAATTACACTCATGCCTACATTAATTGACAAAGTCCAAAAGTGTATAAACAGTAATATTACATATAAAAGATTCAACACTGCAGGTATATTTAATGTCATTTTCCTTTCTGCTATTGTAAACATGGACTGAAATTAAAAATGGCTCTGGTACAACCTAAATAGTCTGGTCCATTCATTAAAAATATAGGAAATCTTTTTTTGTGCGGGGGGGATAACTTTGTACATTAGCAGTCTTTAGACCTTCCTTAGGCCTTGACACTTGTCAAAATAAAAAAAATATTGATTTTTTTTTACCGAAAGGGTTATGTTCCTAATATTAATATAGTGTGAAATTGATCTCTGACATTTACAGAGTTATTTAACTTAATAGTTATTTGCAAATATCAAGTTTGAAAATGTGGTTATTGATATCTGCATATTTTCTTAATTTTCAGAATTTTTTTAAACATTTTTTTGCATGGGATTTTTTTGTAAGCCCATGCACAAACATTTGAGGTTAATAATTATTTATCTTAAATGAAGAATGAATGGATGCATAATTTTGATTACAGCCTAAGAAATGTTTAAAGAATGCTAATATACAAAAATTATTTCCCAAATTATTTTCTGTTTTTTTATGAGTAGAGCCGTCTACTTAATTAGTACCAGGACTCTCCACCAATGTTACAGATTCAACCAGAAATACACAGAACGTATCTGCATGCTTTTTCATGTGAAGACAATTCCTGCAACACAGGGAAAACAATTTTTACCAAAATTTATCTATCAGACAATACCTTGTGTTATGAACAGAAACAAGAGAAAATATCAAAAGGAAGCAGGATTTTAGCTTCCTGCCTGTCAGTGTCAATTAACTGCAGCATATAATGTGGCCAATCTTTTCTCTGCCCTTTCTCTTTTAAATTATTTATGCTCTCATATTGTGGCCGATGTCTCAGCAGGTAGTTTTGATTAAGAGGGGAAGGATAGATTTTGTTGGAGACCTGGATTTGGGCCATAGTAGAAAGCATTCTCACCACTATTCTTACAATACTGTGCATTATTGTGCAAGTTAACCTTGCTGGATCCTTGTCAATGTCTTGTCATCAGCATACTTGGCACCTGAACGCCCACTAAAATATCTAGATATTAGAGTGCATCTTTTTAATAAACTGAATTTCTTTCAACTGTTTCCATGTAAATCTTCGAATTTTAAAGATAAGCTATTTTTTTCTCAAACAATAAAACAATTAAGTCAGACTAACATTAAACTACTAGTAATGGTAACAATATTATCTTCATTTTATTTTTATTAAATAAAGCATTTTCAACCATTATTATTAATTTTAATTAGTATTGACTTCCAGCTTTATTTTTATCTGTTGCTTTTTCCTACAACATTTACACTTTTTTATCATTTCACCCCAAGCAAGGCAATAAAATCACTAGGATGCAAGAAGTTACCGAGTGTTAGAGAATATGAGAAAATTTCTATTAAGGATAGAGTATAATAAAAGGAGAAGAATTAAAAAAAAAACAGATAACGATATATATCTGAGCATTTGCACCTATTCTATTAGCCATTTTCAGGGATGTTTTTGTATTTTAATTTTTTAACTGAATGTGTATATTTTTCTATATGGATCTGTAGTGATAGGAATGTTTTTCTTTTGTTTGTTTTTTTTTTGTTTATTGTTATTTTCCAAACACAGTCAGCACATTCTGGCCATATTTATAGTTGACGGTATTGAGTTTTGTTCTGTTTTTATTATTAATGCTTCCATTATTTTTAACCTTTTTTTTTACATTAGAATTCTTGTAAACAAATGTGGAAACCTACCAAACTTCATCCATAATATACAAATATATAATTGCTTCTATTATATTTTTATTCTCTATGAGTATATTATAGATGGAGTTTGGTAGGTTACCACATGTGTTTAAATTAGTCTTAATTGAGCTATGGTCGTAGTGATATAATGTGAGTCTTCTTGATAGAGATGGAGTATCCAATATATTTATTCTTGAATTTGGTTTCATCAGGAACACAGTTCCTTAAAAGACGTGAATTTGTAAATGATATTGGTTCTCTGTAATTTGGATCTTGCCGGTGAGTTGAAAATAGCTAATAGAATAGCCAAAAATCTCATATATAGAACATTTGTATAGTTTTTATACACTCTGTGTTCAGAAAAGAAATCACTTATACGAACACAAAAAAAATTGAATAAAATGCTCAATCACAGTACCTAGTCAATCATCTTTAATGAAACTTGTATAAAAGAGGGATTGCTGCACAAATACACAATTTTATATATATATATATATATATATATATATATATATATATATATATATATATGCTTATATATTTGCATCCAAAATATAAGTAATGTAATTTAGGCAATTAATGAGTTTTTATCCAAAAATATTTCTTATTAATATAAAAAATTACTTTAATGGGTACATATGTCTTAGTAGACATGTCTGTTTACTTACAAATAGTGAATTTAATGCCTACCAGCCAGGATCATCAGAAGTATTTTTAAAGAAAATATACCCCTTGGCAATGATCATATGTTTTTTTTAATAAAACTTTTAACTATCTAAGCAAAAAAAAATTTCCATTGTTTAATATTCTGTAAGTTCTAAATATATGTCATGCTATAGTGATCCTTCTATAAGATGTGGCAGAATTAATACATACTGTAATTTCTATCAGTTAAAGTGTACATTTAAAAAACCATCCTCCAAGAATCACCCTCTTTCTTATACCCTATTAGTTGGATTACAGGCACTACAATTATAGACCCCTGTTTGAAATACTATTCCCCTGATGACTGCAGAAGGAAATATTTTGCTTGAGGTACAACATTTAATGATTGCAATATAGACATATCTATTAAAATCAAACAGCAAGAAAATTAACAAATATTTTACAGTTACCATAAAGAAGTAAATCGAACAATAAAGAAAGAGCTTAACTTTTTCGTCTTTTTATTTATCTCTTTATGATAATGATAAAAATGTTGTTTTATTTTAATATATTTGGTAATATATATGTATGACTCAGTCAACAAAATTTAATATTTGCAATAAATATGGACAAATAAGAATCAAACAGCAGGAAAGAATAATAGAACTGTTTTAGTTGCCATAAAGCAGTAAATCAAACAACAAAAAGACAAAAATTGCTTAAACTGTTTTCATTTGTCTCTCATCAGAGTTTTATCAAAGACTGAAAAATGTGAGCCAACAGAACTCTAATGAGAGATGAATGAAAACCAGTTAAGCATTTTTTGTCTATTTTTGTTTTACAGTTTACTTCTTTGAGGTAACTATTTTTTGTTTGTCTTTCCTGTTGTTTGATTTTATTAATATCCATTTTGTACACTATTTACATTTTTCGGACTATTGTCCTCATCTTTGTCGCCATATTTATTACAACGTTTCGGCCGTTGTTTGCTCCAGCCTTCTTCAGGTGGTTGGCACATGGTACAGTGGATAAAGGTATTAGTTACATCCAGTGACAGGACCCAAAGAATGTGAGTTCAATACCTGGTTAAGGCAGTGGAGAATTTGGAGAAGGGAATTAACAGGAGATAACTGATAACTGACATCCATTAGACGTGGCACGTGGAACTAGGACAGTCTACCCCAGTGAGCAAAATAAAGGGTTCAGTTCGACATTCCAACCACCTGAAGAAGGCCGGAGTGTACAACAGCTGAAACATTGTAATAAATATGGCGACAAAGATAAGGACAATAGTCTGAATAATGTAAATAGTGTACATAATACCTCATCTCAGAAAATATAGACAGATCCATTTTTATTGCAATTAATGAAATATATATTAAACAAAAATATTAAATTATGATTACAAATTAAAATAATGTTTCTATATAAAAGACTTACATTCAATCATTATCATTTGTCCCATAATCCCAAAGAGATCCTATTGTACTTCCTATCCACACAACTTTGCCACTTCTTACTGTCCAAGGCAATCCTTTCAAGTGTCAAAAGTGGTATTCCAGTGTTCTCTATGAGATGTTCTATTTCTGGTCTTTTTTGCACATTAAATTTGGCTGGAAAACATGGAGCCAAAAGGGAGTTCCACAAATTAGAAGTGTAAGAAAAGAAACTGTTAGCATAAAATTTATGGCTACAATTAGCCAACTGTAAATTGATGAGATCTTGATGCCAGTCTAGTACTGTGCTTAAATTCAAAAAGTCTAGGTACCAGAGTAAAGAGCTCATCCAAACAATTAGCATGAAAGTATTTATAGAAAAGACACAGAGAGGCAACTTTACAGTGGTGGGAAAGTGACTGAAGCCAAGCTGCCAAATCAGGACCAATAATATTGATGATTTTTCTTTGGATTTTATCAACACGCTCAAGGTAAATAGCAGGGGCACCAGACCATATGTGACAGCAATATTCTGAGCATGGATGAATGGTAGACTTATAGATATGCAAGATAGATTCTGGAGAGAAAAATTGTCTTACACAAGACAATGAACCAACTTTCTTAGCAATGACCTAGCAATGGATTCAATATAAAAATTATTTTGAAATTGTAAAGAAATCTGTATAAATTAAAATTTTGCGAAGCAAACAAATGAAACAAACTCAAATTATAGTGGACACATTATTGGAACATAATTAATCTGTTTCAGACAAAATAAAAATGTCTTTTTATTGAAAATTAAAACACAATATCCCAAATGAATGAATGAATACCAGCTTAAAATAAAATCTAATAAACATATGTTCAAAAGAAAGACACCAAGGACACAAATTTCAAAACATATATCAAAACTTTTATTAATTCACAGAGTTTTAGCTTTTAAGCATGTATAGTTATTAAGTTATTAGAAATGTTATACTAGTCTTCAAGTAACACATTTTAGGATAGAGTTGAGCATTTTTCTGTTAAATATTTTCACTCAATTCCTGAATACTATTATATTCACATGATAGGTATAAATAAAATAACATATGTATCAAGTAGTCAGAGATAGTAATAGTCCATGTGATAATCTGAGTTGCAACTGATGTTATTTTCCAAGTCTAAGTCATTCAGAAATCTTCCTGTGTCTTATCAATTTCCTGCTGTATGCAATCATAAAAAACAGTTTTAGTGAAACACCTCAATAATTTCTGGATTATAAAAGTTTTGGATTTATACTTTTGTATTATTAAACATTATTTATAGTGGATATATACGTACTTGAGCAGACGCTCTGTTTATTTATTAAACAGTATATTTATTTATTAGTAAATAAATATGATGTTTAATAAATAAATAGAACACCTGCTCAAATATGGGTATCTACTAAAATGTTTAAGCAGTAAAATCTGGATTAATAAATTAAAATCAATCACCTGTTTAGAAATTTACACTTTACCTGCTTTCCTCTTTTCCTTGCCTTTTTATTTGTAAATGAGTTGAATATTTTTACAAGGTCAAATTTTCACCCCAACAACAGCCATTAATCTACCTTGCAGTTCTAACCATTTAGTGAATGAAATGTATGACCAGAACTCAGAAAGGCAAAATATAACAAGTAAACCTAATTCTTCTTTATGTGTTGTGTCCATCCAGGACAAGGGTCAATCTCGGCTTTTCACAATTTCCAATCCTTTATAGTTCTTAGTAAAGTTAGTCTTTTTGGTATCTCTCCTAATCCCTGTTTTGCCAGCTATTTAATTGATATAAAACAAGACTTCACTATTTAAAATGTTGACTAAAGAGTTTAATTGCTTGCTTAGTTTTTTATGGTTTATCAACCCATTGTGTGGGTATTTAAAGCCAAAACATATTTTGGATTCAAAGAATAATAATTTTCTTTTTGCTGAGTGAATATTAACAGTTTTTTGAGAATAATAATAATTTTTCCAAATACGACTCCTACTATTCAATCAATAGCTGGGGGGGGATCAGATGGATTCATGCCTTTCCAAAAGTTATTTGTGTAAGTGAATGTAAGGAACCAAACTAGAATTCAAACTTACCTTTTTGATTACTCATTCTGAGCTTCTAACCATTACACCACCTGCACATCCATTGACTAAAGAGAAATTTCTTTTCTCAAGATAACAGGATTGAGATTTTAAATCTTGTGATTTCTTGACCAGCACCCCAACCATGGTGCTCTCTGTCAACCCTGGGACAATAGCCAGTCAGTGTTTGTGAAAAATTTTGGATGGCTGAACAAACATTTGGATGTTTATGGAGAAAAGCAGGAAGCTGTGTCTAAAAGGATTCTGATAGATGTTGCCATTCTCTTCCTTGACGTTGTCTTTTATTCTGTCTGTTGTGAGTGGGTAAGCATTATATTCCTACACTTTGTTGGTGCTTATGTAACACGCCTGCTGCCGTCACGTCAACCTGTCCCCCAAACAGATGTTAACTTTGACCAACAAATTTCAAGTGACAGTAGTCAAGCAGTCAAAAGTTTTGCTTGGAACATTTCCGGCTTTTCATTATCTCTGTTACCATATTACAATATTATTGATGGTGCAAAAATATTGCGCAATATTTGTTTCAGTTTTTTTTATTCATTTTTTTAAAGCTGTAATACTGGAAAATTTTAGTTGTTTCATTAATTCCCTTGCTAATTAAATAGTATTGTTAAGACAGAAATATTGCACAATATTCTAAGTTTAATTGTTTTTCATTTTTTTTGCTTTCATTCTTTTAACAGATAATATGGATAGTGTAATTAATTAAAATAATTTTGTGTAACATTAGCATTTTCTGCCAAGGTCCTTATAAAACAATGATAGTCTTTTGCAATGAGATTTCAGCAATCTTTAACCCTTTAACAACGGGTATCATCAATTAATGTTTCATTAGAGATGAGTGGATATCATCAATTGATGTTTCATTAGAGATGAGTGGATATCATCAATTGATGTTTCATTAGAGATGAGTGGATATCATCAATTGATAACTTAAACTTTTTCAAATGATACCTACTTCATTCATTCATAACTTAATTCAAACTAACTGGTGAATCTTGGATTTCTGAAGTTACTATTTTTTTAATTGATTTCATCCCAAGTAAAGCCACAAGACACAAAGGGTTACTGGGTGTGAAAGAATTCGGAACAGAAACATTATTAATGAGCAGGAAGAGAAAAAAGTAATCAGGAGGACAGTACTCCTGTTCATGAGGTTAGATCATTTTCTGGATTATATGCCTGCAAATAAAGTTGGTAGAACAAGCCAAACAACATCCTGTGTCTTTATGCATACTCTTTGAAGTGAAAAGGAGTAAAAAAAAAAGAGTAACAGCTTAGCGCAAAGAATTCATTTTTCTCCTAATGGTTCAAAATATTAAATTTATAGACCAAACATTTTTTCGTATTTCTCTATTTTTATAATCTAAAAGAGCTAAAATATCACATATATATTTTGGATACAATTAAGATGAAAATAATTATAAAATTGTCTTTTAAAATATTAATTTTCTCTTTTTTATCAATTTAGCATTCACTCTTTTCATGCAGTGTAATGGTCAAACGTTGATATCAGTAAATGATGATAAAATTTATGCATAGGTTAGTCAGTTGGCAGTGTGACACGATTAAGTGAGCTTGTGCGCTTTGTGACCACCATGACAAATTACCTGCCAATTTTTCAGGGTGTTTTTGTAAAATATCTCATTACCCATGTATGTCAACTCCCAGCCGACAACCACACATCTTTATAGTCTAAATGTTGATTCCAATAACTTCTGACATTTTACAGAGCAGAAATGACCACTGAAAGGAAAATTTCACCCAATAAATGAGATTAAGAAGAAAACGAAGAGGCAGTTTCTCATGATCCTCAAAGAATTTGCAGAGTTTTTTGAAAATTTGAAGGAATAGAAAAAGTATGAATACTTTGAAAGGGATCAAGGTACCACCCTTTTCCTAGGGAGGTTATTTTTTAGTTAATAGTAAATGGCTAGATGCTTTCCAGATCTTATATATTCACACACATATATTCCTTCCTCCCCATATACATACAGAGTAAACTAGGTATATGTTGGATGTGCATGTCGCATAGCAGTTATTGATGCAGAAAGTAGTATCAGCGAGCTGAGTACAAATTTTGACCAAGGCTGTAGTGTTCCCGTTTTCAAAAGTGGCCGTGAGAAAAGACCCCGCACACCTCTATGGGTTAAATAGTAGAACAGATTGAGCTATCCAGTTTTGGTTTCTCATATGATCACCGAAATTAAACAATATTGCGCATAGGGAGTAACTAGATAGGTGACTGCTTGGGAATACCAGGTACTCTAAGCTTAGATGTGCAGGCAGTGTAATGGATAACGGTTTGGAATCGGAAACAGAAAGCCAAGTTCAAATTCCATTCGGGTTCGTTATATTCACTTGCACACAAATACACTTAGGAAAGGTATGAATCTGTTGCTTCTCACCCCGAACTATGGATTAAAGTGTAGGACTTGTATCAGAAAATTAGAATTATTTATCTTAAAAATTCTTACAATCCAAAAGTATGTTCCAGAAAAAGGTTGATAAGCCATAAAAAAGCAAATCATTCAATCAAGCTCACCTTGGTTGGCAAACAGTCTAGGAGAAGGGCAAACATTTGGGCATGGGACTAGCAAATCCACCCTGCAAAGCCTTCTTTAATTTATATATTTTAAAACTACAGGAAGTGAAAATCATGCTATATACAATTTTAAATACTAACTTATCCAGTTATGAATTTGCATATATACAGAAATATTGGATCTATCAAAAAAGGCTTATTTACTTAAGAATTGGCACTTCTGTGTATTTGTCAGAGTATCTGCATTCTGATCAGGATAAACATGTGGCTGCTCCTCTGGTTAGGATCAGTGTATTACCTGTGCACTAAATGAACAATTCCCTATTACAGCATGATTTTTGTTTCTGACATTTTAAAAATATATAAATTATTTTTTTTTTCCTGAATTTAGGAAATGTACCTTGTGAACTCTTGACTGACTTTATAGTTTCTTAATAAATTGATCTATTCCCAACTTTTGAAATATACCATATTTAATATCATAAAAGACCTCCCTGTAGTCAACATCAAAGATTTCTATAAGCTTTATAAAGCAACTGAAATATTTTCAATATTGGAATATTTCAGCTTTGGCTATAATAGATCAACTTAGCATCATGACAGCCATATTAGTTTGCTGCCAAATGCAGTCATTTCTGTTGCTCCAGGTCTTACATTTTAGCATTTCACATTGTGAGAATGCTCAAACAAGTTAGAACCATGTTTACAGTTTTGTCTATCATTAAAAAAGTGTTAACACTGTTAAATCTTTTCACAAAATGCTTCAAAAGTTGTGATATTATCAGTGAATTTCAAACTTTATAGACACTGGTCTGGACCAGTGAAATATGATCAAATTTGTATCTGGTTTTCCCCGACAATTTTTCAATTACAATTTTTTCTTTAATGAGAATCATTTCATGATTTTTTAAAAAATGATATATAATTGGCAATGTTTAACCTACATGCCTGCAAAAAAATGATATGTCAAAAGGATGTTTATTCCTGCTATTACTCTATACATTTTGACTCCTTCAGCAATCCTTATTGTTTTTAAAAAGCAATGATTCAAATTTTACTAAGACCCAAACATATGAAAGTGGATTTATACATTGTCTTTATTCTTGAGAACTGGCAACAAAGATGTTAAACACTATTTATTTATTAGATTGCTTATTTGCAAGAATCACTTTATATTTACAAGATTATAAAAATATATGAACCAAATATAATGAAATATTTATTATTTACCATTTTATAAAGAAATAAATATGAAAATAATTTTTATTCATAAATTTATATAAATATCTGAGAACAAGAAAATTTTATAATTTTGTAAATATAAAGTTATTTTTGTAAATAAGCAATCTAATAAATAAAATAGTTTTTAATATCTTTGTTGTCAGTTCTCAACAGTAAAGAAGATGTATAAATTCACTTTCATGTGTTTGGGTTTTATTAAAGTTCTAAAAGCAATAAACATTTCTGAGGGACTCAAAAGTGTAAAAAGTGATAGCACTGTCCAAGGTATAACTGTCCTTTTGACACACCGTTTTTTTGTGTTTTTTTTTTGTGGCTATGAAGGTTAAGAATTACCATGTAATTTTATTTATTGTTCTCTCTCTTTGATTCTTTTTTAATGCCAAATTGGAGACTGATCAGGGCAACTCCTTCTGGAGATACAAGAGTGCTTCTCTTTATTTTGGACGTTTTCTATCACTTGAAGGATCTAAATAGCTTATTTAGTCATTAAATGTCTCTTCACTCTTTCTTTAAGAGCTTTATCCTTTCAGGATGTAAACAATCTGTAATATTTGTAAAGTGTATTGCCATACTTGTTCTTGGAAAGGACAGTGGAGTGTTTTCCTATTGCCCTCTTTGTGGTTTTGAATCCAGAGTTGACTTTCTTTCCTGCTAGTTTTCAACTAAGATTAAAGAGCCCAGTCACTCTTGCTATTTAACATATAACTGGGGGTTTCACACCTTCCTCAGTCAGAATTTGAACTCAGATTGCTGATTTCATTTTCTGTACTATTAATCAAATGCCCACCCACATCACCCTGTTGCTCCTCCCTATAATAACCAAGCTCCATTGTTGGGGATCATGAAAATGAGTGAGTTTTTTCATGACAATTTTAATTCAGTTTTAAACATTATGAATTATTGTTGATCAGCCATTACATTGCTTACTCTCATCTAATCCGATCTTCATTTATGTGTTGTGTTTTTTCATGATATAGGTGATCATAGTTCTCCACAACTTCCTTGTTGCTCAAAGTAATGTTTTAGTCTTCACCATCCCTTTTTATCTTTGTTCTGCCATTCATTTGCCCAGATTTATTAGACAAATTACTTGTCACTTTCCTCTTCACCTCCTTCATTTCTTCAATAAGCCCTGTGTGTGTCATATTTTCCAAGCCCATTTTCTCATTATGTGTCCTATTTTCTTTAGAATATCCTCATTGCTCATGTGATAGTCCCTCTGTAGAACCACATCTATGTCACTGCAAGTCTCTTCCAGAAGATTGTCATGCATTCACTACCATACAGGAGGATAGATATGACAGCAGTTCATCACTCATTTCTTTGTTTCTAATGATACTGCTATAACTGTATACACTTTTGACTCCCTCAGCAATGTTTATTTACAAGATTATAAAAATATGTGAATGAAGTACAATGTGATATTCATTATTTACCTTTTATAAGGATTTATTTACCAATTTATAAAGAAAGAAATTTGTAAAGAAATTTTTATTCAGAAATTTATAAAAAATTACATAATTATTAAAATATGTAAAACAAACTACGTTGCCATATTTATTATTTACTATTTTATAAATAACTATGAAAACAAGTTTTTATTCAAACTAATAAACAGAGTTTAATAATTTTGTTTTCAACTGTCAAGAATAAAAAAAATAGATAAATTCATTATCATATGTTTGGATTTTATTAAAATTTTAATCATCATTTTTAAAAAACAGTAAACATTGCTGAAGGAGAGAAGGGAGTTTTCAGTAATAACAGTTATAAGGAAAAAATGTCTTTTTCACACACCATTTTTTGTGGGCACAATGGTTAAACATTGCCCAAATTTCCTGTTTTAATACATTGCTTCTTTTCTGGGAGACAGCTTTCACTCTTTAAATGTATCTTTTGTATTTCTGTGTCACATTTTCCATCATTTGTTATTACACTACACATTCATTACATTACCCATTTATTACACTGCCCTTTTATTTATTTTATCAAACTACCCATTTATTACATTATGCATTTATTACACTGCCCTTTTATTTATGTTATTACACTACCCATTTATTACACTGCCTGTTCATTACTTTACCATTTATTACATTGCCCTTTTATTTATTTCATTACACTACCCATTTATTACACTGCCCATTTATTTATGTTATTACACTACCCGTTCATTACACTAACCATTTATTACACTGCCTGTTCATTACTTTACCATTTATTACATTGCCCTTTTATTTATGTTATTACACTACCCGTTCATTACATTACCCATTTATTACACTATCCATTTATTTATGTTATTACACTACCCATTTATTTATTACACTACCTGTTCATTACATTACCCATTTATTACACTATCCATTTATTTATGTTATTACACTACCCATTTATTACACTACCCATTTATTACACTATCCATTTATTTATGTTATTACACTACCCATTTATTACACTGCCCGCCCGTTCATTACATTACTGATTTATTTATGTTATTTTACTATGCATTTATTAAATTTTTTAAAACTTAACATTTTGTGAGTCATTTATAGCTGAAGCATATTTTGATTTGTAAGAACAATTTTTTTTGGCTTTTGCTCATGAATATTACATTAACAATTTTTTTGAGAATAATAATGATTTTTCCACATATTAGTCCTACTATTTAACCTATAGCTAGGGGGAAGGAGATGGATTCATACCTTTCCCAAGAGTATTTGTGCATAAATGAATGTAATGAACACAACTGGATTTCAAACCTGGCTATCTGATTTCTCATTCTGTGCCAGAGAAACTGAGGGAAAAGGCAAATAATCTGTCTAACAAGGAAGATGGAAGAACATGGAGTAGACAAATATTGCTAAGAGCTACAAAGAATATGAAGTTGTGGAGAGCAATGATTGCTCTCATTCTGTAGGGAAAAGGCTCATAAAAGAAGATATATACTGTAGCTGGCATTTATTGCAATTTTTTTATATAATTGTAAGATTGACTTGATCAATAAAGCCATTATTTGTTTGAAGACATTCAGTCTGAATGAAATGCAACACAATCATTTTCTGTTTTGTTATTTAATTACTCTTGTATATATTCTTATATCATAGTTTTCATATGTCTGTGTATATATGCCTGCATACATTAGGATGTTGGTACTATTTGAAAATGAATGCATATGTATGTATATATTTTTCCTTATTCTTAAACTACTTTTTATGTTACGACACATTTTCATATTGTTCTTATTTATTTTTGTTAACTACCCTCACTTGGTCTTCATACTTATCTCTTCACATCTACCAATTTATCCAGCTGAATCTTTTCCTATCTTTCTATCTATATACATCAAAAAGTAATCCCTCTACTTTTATTATCCTTTGCTTCACTCCCCCACCAGATCCCAATTTCTCTCTCTCTCTCTCATGCTTCCTCCCTTACATTCATCATGATTATTGCATTTTCTATATTTTTTCAATAATTGCCTGTCTTTTCCAATGATATAAAACCATCTGGTTCATTTTTGTTAACAGCTAAGCCATCAGCCACAAAACATAAGAGCTTATGACCACTGTGGACACAATGGCTCAAGTTGAGACCAGATAGTGCATGCTGTGATGATGGTCATTTACGGTACATTATGTTCCATATATTCATCCTACCTCCCCATCTATTCATGATCACAGATGGTGCTGCAAATCTACTAGAGCTACACTGGTCACTAATTAGTTACAAAGAAAACAATCATTCAGATCAGTATAAGGAGAGATTATCTGCTGATGCTTTTCTTATTATTTTTTAAGGATTGTTTCTGACTTAATAAGAAGAAAGGGAGAAAAAAAGGATAGGGAAAATGTCTTAAAAAGAGCAAATTCATTTCCTTTTACCCTGATGACCCTGTCCACAGTCAATAGTAAAGGTATATTTTATTAGAATAATAAGTCCATCCCATTTCCCATCATATCACATACCAGTAATTTGGCAAGGAATATTTTGGGAAAACTGAAACCGTAATTACAAGTGTAGGGTGCTGAAAAAAAAAAGAATTTAAAAAAAATTCAGATGTTCAGTCCTTTAGTCAAATTTTAAGATGTGAATCAGATTTTTCTGTGTTTCCTCATATAACACTTATGTGCAATTGTTTTTTTAATATTTAAAATTAAAATCATGATTCAGTCATTCTAACTACATATATATATATATATATATATATATATATTATGAAATGGACAAAGTCCGACAATTATTTAAAGACATTTTTATGTTTAACATTCTTTTTAGAGATACAAGTATTTAAGTAAATGCTCTGTTTATATATTCAGACCGGTAAATGTTATTTAATACTGTTTATTATAAACAGAGCATTTACTTAAATACTAGTATCTATAAAAAGAATGTTAAACATAAAAATGTCTTTAAATATATATATATATATATATTCTAACTATATATATATTCTATATATATAAGACATATTCTAACTATATATATATATATATATATATATATATATATTCTAACTATATATATATTCTATATATATATAAGACATATTCTAACTATATATATATATAAGACATATTCTAACTATATATATATATATTCTATATATATATAAGACATATTCTAACTATATATATATATATATATATATATATATATATATATTCTAATTATATATATATGACATATTCTAACTATATATATATATATATATATATATTACAACGAATCATTTATACAAAAAGTAAATTAGTAAAGTTAATGATATAAAATGGCGAAATCCCTTTCCTAACAAAATTTTAAAGGTGCATTAACCTACCAATCACTCGATGAATGTTATGATCCTTGTTTTTTTTAAATTATAAGCTGTATAAAGTCTTTCTTTGATATGTAAGTACTTTCAACTGTACATTCAGTCATCTTCAGGCATGGAAATTATTTTGTTTTTGGTAAAATTCAGGTAGCTTCTAAGACGAAAAAATATAATGCGAATTGAAATAGGTTTTTTTTAAATGTGTTATTGATAACAGATACAAACTTTTGGTCGCAATGCTAAGGTTGAATTGTTTTGAAAATTTAAGAGAGTGCGTTTTTTACTAATATGGCAATTTGACTCCTACAACAAAAAATTCTCAAATTGTGTAGTCACTCATGGGGGTGACAGGTTATTCCATTATATCACTAATCTTCCAAATGACAAACATTCAAAAATCAGAATCCTAGAATTTAACTTTCACTTCTATCACAAGATGGCACTCTAGCCTCGGCTAGTAGCCAGTCTAGGAGATGGATGTGCAATGGTTAGCAGCTCAGGACAAGGTATCACTGAGCCAAGTTTGAATTCCAAGCAAAGCCACTATATTTGCTTTCACATAAATATGCTTGGAAAAAATATAAATCCATCTCTTCTCCTCCAGCCAAGGGTTAAATAGCAGGGTAGATTGGGCTCTTAAGTCTTGGTTGTCAACCAGTCTATGAGAAGGACAACTGAGGAGGTATGAGGTGGACACTACTAGGACAGGCTTGCCTGCTTAGGGATCATCCTCTTCAATATGACATCTGGCTTCTGGGCAATTCTGAATTCAAAACCATGTTGAAAGCAACAGAAAACAACTTTAACAAGAAGTCCTATCAATGTAACACATTTAAAACAAGTAATAATTATCAATATCTTTAATAAATTTTCATTTGAATGTTTGACTATTGTCCTTATCATTGTTGTTGTTACAACGTTTCAGCCATTGTGTCCACTCGCCTTCATCAGGTGTATGTTTATCCAAAGTATTCCAAACTGAACCCTTTATTTAATCTATGGGAGGGGACTGTTCTCATTCCACTGCCCATTTCTAGGGATATACTGTCTAGTTTTTTTTCTTTCTACAAGACAATAGGCTAGGGGATTAAAGCATTGGCTTGTGAATTTGGTGACATAGTAGTTGTGAGTTCAATCCCTGGCCAGGGCAGTGTGTGCTTGGGCTCAGGGGAAACAGGATGAGCAATAACTGAGCAGTACTAAAATTTATGCTTGTAAATAATCTTTAATAAAGATAAATATTATAAGATTAAACTCACATGATATATTACTCAATTATATATAGAATAAAGGAAAGGAATGTGTGGAGAGCCATTATTGCCTATGTCCTGAAGGAACATGACATTTCATTCAGTTTCCTTATGCTTTTGTTTTCGTTCTTATCCCTGATTTTTTTTTATCATTTTTATCATCAGATTGCGTCTAGCATGAAACAGCCTGTCTATTGCCTCTGAGTATCGACTTCAATGTTCACTTTTATATCTGTATACGCTCTATCTCTGATATTGAGCACTTTATCCCATAAATATAGCACACCTTAAAACTAATATATATATATATATATATATATATATATATAGAGAGAGAGAGAGAGAGATAATGTTTGATTTTATTGGGCAAGTCAATGTTTACCCAATAATATTAGTATTATCCAACTGATGGTGGTATCATTTTCTGGAGAAATGTATTTCAATAATATATTATGTGAGTTTCTACTTATAATATCTATATCTAATAAGAAAAGATTAATAATTAATTGTTTGGTGGGGGGGGGGTCATATTTTTATATGCAAACAAACTAAGTGTAATATAAATTTGTATTGATAAATAAAACCAAAAGGTATTGGCCATAGAAACAACAAATATTAACGCAACATCTCATACACCTAAATAAAGTATTATTTTTATTATTTGACATGTTAATATAGACTTCTTTACATTCAATATCTTTATGAGCCTTTCATTTTATTAACTTTTCTTCTGTTTTGGCTAACATCACTTGCAGCGATTTTTATTACTTCTCAGAGATCTTTCTTTCGATATCATCTTACATTCTCATGTCTCTTTTAATGATGGACCACAAATATTCCATTGGATTAATATCTGGAAAGGCTGGAAGCCATTCCATTAATTTGTTATCTGAAATGATTTTTGGCAAGGTGGGCAATATTTGGCTTTGTAGAATGGGAAAGAGTATTGTCTTTCATGAATATATTCTTTTACTTAAAGTTTCTTGATTGTGACCTGAAGATAGTTACCTGACATCAAGTAACTATTCAAAAATGTCTTGTTTAAAAACCTGCAATAATTTTCTGCGTTTATTTTGATACCATCATCAGCTTCAAGGTGACCTATGACTTTATTGCAGATAGTATGAGTCCAAAATATTATCCTACATCCCGACTGTTGTCTTCTGTGATGTGTTTATTGATTGTTTCCATGAAGTTATTAGATTCACCCAAGGTGGTACCTATAACAGCCCCCACAGCCATGCAACTGGCACCCAAATTTGGGGGCAGACATAGAGAAAACTAAATTCCAATTTAGTCTTTTTAAAAAGAAATTTTTTTTTTAACTTTTGGATTAACTTAAGTTTATTATTTAAAACCCTAAAATATAAGATTTATTTATTTATTTTCTTTGAACTTACAGTATTTTAACTTTATTGAAAAAAACATTGATGTGTGATTGACAAAAATCTTTTAATTTTACTGTCATTTGTAAATAGAAGACAAAAAGGAAATTTTTCACACTAATTAATTAATGAAAAATGTTATTTATTAAGAATTTTATCAAAAAGTTAATGTCATAATTAAATTCAGTAAATTTAATATTTTACAACTGTTCCTTAAAATATATTGCAAAAAGGTAAGCAAAGAAAACAATAAATTTCTGTGATGTAGTTGTGATGTTATTATTCGTTACTTAATATTTTCTTCATGTAAAAATGAAAATATTGACTATAAAATTTATTTTTATGCATAATTTTTGTTCCTTCTAACCATTTTTTAAAAATATGTTGCATTTTAATTTTACCATACCTTGTAAATAGACAACTATTATATAACTTTTTTGATGGAGTTTTATAATAGGTACTGTGACTAGAAATAATCTTTTTTTTTTTTTCAAAATTGTTTTTCATATTACTATAGATAAATCACTCCAGGTAGTGGTTATCAAAAAAAAAATTTATTAATGACTGTATATTTTATAACAGTGTAAAATTTCATAGAAAAATTTAATATTAACAAAACTAAAATACATCTTACCACAACATAAATTAAATATTGATGTTAAAGAATACAACTTTGATCTGTGGGTTGTAATTGCTTAAAATTTAGATATTTGCTGGATGAAATGTCATGCCAAACATTTAATAAGTTACCAGACCTTGAAACTAGGATCTCTAAAGATATTAAGGTGTCACTTTTGCATATAGCAAGCTATGTTATAAGAAAAGATTGTCATACACAAGAAGAAATATTTAATACTGATACAACTTTTTATTTTCGAGAATATGGAAATCTTTTAAAGTAAATTGATTGTGGTAATTTAAATATTCTACTGGATGCCACATTTAAGTGGGTGTTTTTCTGTTTTATGATGTTTGGTGTTGTTAAATTGAAAACTTGTAGGAATTCTTTGACAAAAACCTTTTTATATTAGTTTCTGAAATGCACCATTTCAATCTGAAAAGAAGGTATGGGATTATATTGTCAAATATATATTTTTTTAAATTATTGTTTGTTTGATTCTCCTAAAGCAACTTAGGAACCAGTGCCTAAAGCTTTGAAATTATCCTAATATTTTATTTATAAAATGTTTATACATTTCCCTTGTGCAATTCTGATTAAGACTTTTAAGGCTTTCCGCAGCATCATGTTGAAACATTGGTTCCCATATGATCACTGAAATAATGTCAAGCCTGGTCAGTACCTTGATGGGTGACTGCTTGGGAATACCAGGTGCTGTAAGCAGGGATGTGCATGTGGTGCAATGGATAATGGCTTGGAATTGTTAATTGGAGAGCTGAGTTCCAATTCCTGTTGGGTTTGTTATATTCACTTGTGTGCAAAATACCCTTGGGAAAGGTATGAATCCACCTTTTCTCTTTTAGGAGTAAGACTTGTTAAGTTATTATCTCTCAAAGAAATTCTTACAATCTGAAAATATTTTCTGGCTTTAAATAACCTGCAAAGGGTTGGTAAGTCATAAAAAAACAAAGATATCAATCAGTGATTTTTAATATTAAAAATTCATATTTGTTAAGTAGTAAATAAATGTCCATGAAGCTACATTAAAAATAATGACATCCATTCAGAGAAAGATTCTAACAGGTCATTCTTATTTCTAATTTTCTACTTTTTTACATTTAATGAATTGATTAACTCAGCAAATAATCCTGTTAGTTTTGTGTACCTGTTAATCTTAATTGATTTTAATTATTTTCAAAACTAATATTTATTATTAAATCATAATGAAATAATTATTTTCTTCATTTTCTGTAAAATAAAAGCAGACACCTGTAGATGTGACAAAAATCACAGAATACAATCTACAAAAATTTTCAAAATTATTGCTTGATATATTATATATATATATATATATATATATATATATATACAAACATCTATAAAGTAAAGAAATATAGTCTTAAGATGTGCTATATTTATGGGGTAAAGTGCTCAATATCAGATATAGAGCGTGTGTAAATATAAAAGTGAACATTGAAGTCAACACTTAGAGGCGACAGTCTGTTTCATGCTAGATGCAATCTAGCATGAGACAGACTGTCGCCTCTAAGTGTTGACTTCTATGTTCACTTTTATATTTATAAATATATATATATATATATATATATATATATATATATATATATATATATATAGTTAATATAAGTAAAAGGTTTGTCACTTAGCTGATTCATGTTACGATCAGTATCTTGAATCTAGAGTTTTGAAGGCAGACCCATCTGTCCACTCTTCAGGGGGCATCAGCAGCTGACTGATATATTTCTTGATTTTTCTTTTTCATACACTTATCAGTGGTGTAAGTTTTTTCCGTATTGTTTGTGTTCTTGTGTGCACATGTGGCTGTGCAGCCATGTAGGCATCTGTGCACATGTTTGCCCATCTGTACGGATGTGTGAACATGTAGAGTCTCATGGTCCTTTTTCCTTTTCTTGTTTTTTTTCTTCAACTTTACAGTTACTCTTTAGCTTTTCCTCTTTTTGTTTCTTTTTTCTTTCAATTGTGGACAATTATTTCCAGTACGTTCTCCCGACATGCCATCGACTTTAAGTTTTGATTTTTCAATGTTCTACTTTTTGGGACGGAAAAGGAAAGGTGTATTTTATTTTTACATAAATAATTGATATTAATGCTTAAATGATATAAATATAAATCTTCACTTGGCTGTTAATTTGTTTTCTCATTTGGTTTGGTTGTAGGACGTTAGGTTTATAATTAAATTTTTATTTATTATTGTTTGAATTTATGTGCATACGCCTGTATTTATACACTTACGTATACCTACACGTGCACATCTATGCTCACATGTATATAGGTGTACATACACATACATATATACATATAAAAGTGTACACAGGTACATGTACATTTATATAACTGTGCTTTATTATTTATAAATTAGTGCTTAAATGGTGAAGTTATTTTTTTCTACTTTTAGAGGATTAATTATCGTTGGTTGGTGTAATAGAATTTGTTGTTTGGATATTCATATATATATATATATATATATATATATAGACACACATATATATGCACACTTACACAAATACTTATATATCTTCACTGGGCTATTATTTCACTTTTTAATTTTGTTTGGTGGTATCAAAAGTATTAATTGTAGGAGGAGGTTAGACTTATAATTAAATTTTTATTTATTATTCTTTGAATTTATGTGCATACGCCTGTATTTATATACCTGTGCATCTACATATGTAGGTATACACACACGCACATGTACATTTGTGTCTGTGCTTTTTTATTAATAAACAAGTTCTTAAATGATAAAGTTATTTTCTCTATTTTTACAGTGCTAATTACGGTTGGTTAGGTTTACAGAATGTTTTCTTCGCTGTTTGAATATGTATATAGAGTATATACACGCACACACACGCACATGTATATGTATTAAATTAAGTATTTGCTTATATCATGTTATTGTTTATCTAATATTTCATTTTTATTTAATGGTTAGTAGTTTCTTTCTTTTTGTCTTGGTTTTATTGAGTTTTTATTTATGAGGTTTGTTCCTTTTTTAGTTGTGTGTGTTTTTTTTGGATTTTTTTTTTTAAGCTTTTCACCCCAAGATTTATATGTACATGCACAAACCCACACACACACACATGTATAGGTGTATGTTTAATATTTATTTATTATTTTTTATTTTAATAATTATTTTTTAAGTTTATATTATATTTATTTCATTTCTTTATTTATTTAAAGTTTATATCATATTTATTTAAAGTTTATATTATATTTATTTCATTTATTTATTTATTTAAAGTTTATATTATATTTATTTCATTTATTTATTTATTTAAAGTTTATATTATATTTATTTTGTATATTTGCTTATTTTTAATTAGTGCTTAGATAGCAAAGTAAGTATTTATTTATATGCCTACATTTACCCATTATTTCAATTTTCTTTTTTAAGAGTTTATTTTGGTTTTTAAAATTAATTATTGTTATTTTTTTCCTCTAAGCAGAGTTTACAATTTTTTTATTGTTCATACTGTATCGGACTGCTATTTTTATAATTACCCATTTGATTTTGGTGGGGTATTGATTTCTTTTGACTCCATATGAATTTTGATAGGGTTGTAAAAAAATATTCTATACTGAGTGAAAAAGTCCTATATTTAATTAAAATATTCCATTTTTAATTAAAAAGTTCTCTATTTAATGAAAATATTCCATATTTTATTTTATTTTTTTTTTTAATCATTTCACCCCAAGCAAGTTGGGAATGCCATTAGTACACAGGGCTCTACAGAGTGTGAAAAGATTGGATCTAGGGTGATTGATGAAAGAATAAATGATGAATGGGATTCAAGAAGACAGAAGATGGCGACTGAAATTGCATTTAAAGATTTTAGTTTTCAGGAAAGCAAGTAAACAGTAGGGAGTTCCACAGGCAGGAAGTGCAAGAAAAGCAACTGTTGGACTAGAAGAGGCAGTTACATTTAACTATTTCAACAGTAAAAAGGGTGGGACCTATATGCCAATCTAGTAACACACTTTAAATTATGTAGTCAGGGTACCAGGGAAAAAAGCTTGTCAGAGCAGTTGCCATGAAAATATTTGTAGAAAAGACAGAGGGAAGCCACATCACATTGGTGAGAAAATGACTGAAGTTGAGATGCCAATTTGGGATTGATTACATTACAGATCCTTCTTTGGATTTTGTCAAGAATCTCAAAATAAATAGCAAGAGCACCAGACCAAATATGGCAACTGTATTCAATTCATGGATGAATGGTAGATTTGTAAATGTGCAATATGAACTCTGATATGCAAAACCTTTTTGCACAATGCAATGACCCAACTTTCCTTGGAGTAGATGCGGCTATTGACTGAAAACGTCCTATATTTAGTGGCATTAAAGAAAACCCTTCTTTATTTTTTTAATTACAGCAGTATTATTAACAAAAAGAGATTCCTATTGAGCTAAATGCCTGTTTGCTCCGATTTTTTTCTGTGTTGTTCTGTCATATTCTATTCTATACTATAGCTAGATCTTTCTCTAACATTTAATACTCCTATTAAATATATAATAAATTATTTCTTTTTATTGAATATTCTCTGATGAAATGTTATGTGGAGCAGCTCATATGCTATCAAATCCAAAAAGGTTTTGACTTTTTTCTATTCTGCAGAAAAATTATATCAGGTTTTGCCTTTTTTCAAGCATTTCTGCCATGACATTGTATTTCTCTCATTTCTACATCTTCAAAATTACTTTCAAAGACATTTTTTAAAGAGATAATTTAATGATCATGCATTCTTGCTTGTTCCATTTTGGCCTTTGATGTATCAGCAGTGCATGGTCATCAAAGGTTAACTCTGATATATTTCAAATTTGGTACCAAAGAATTTCACTAATAGCTTTCTCTGTAAAATGCACTTAGAATGTTATCATCGACCAACTGTCACTTTTAATCATTATATCACTAAACATAATAACTAGTTTCATATCAGTAGTCAAAATGTTCTTAAAGTACTGATATGAAATTTATGATTAGCTTCTCTCACTACATGACAAAGAGTATAAATATATAACCAAAAACCAGTCATTACTATATAGTTAATACATAAATGAATTATTATTTAAAAGTACTTACTTAAAGGCAGTGAAAGGCATTCCTTAAGCTGGATGTGAAGTATCTACTTTTTAAAGATTTTATATGATAATTATTGTTGGGTCATGATCAAATGGTTAGACTTAATGATCTGACCATATGACCAAGGTTCAAACCTCACCATGGTCAGGAAAATAGCTCCTTGATTATATCAGCCAGGGGAGATGATCTCAGCATGCAACACCATAGAGAAGTGCTTGAAAACCATACTACAGATTGATCCTAGACTTGTGAATGAAATTGGATAGATGCAACTGTTCAGAATCTGTCAGTAGTTGTGGTTGCATGATGTCACAAGTCATTGTGACTGAGGTTGTAAGCAAACTGGCCTTCTTCAACAACTAATCATACCAGATTATATGCTCTCTCTTAGAAACTTATGTAAAGTTCACTGAATATATTTGCCATATGAACCACCAGTTAATTCTTTCAGTTGCTGAAAAAAATGAATAAGCCTGATCAGGTATCTGCAATGAGGATTACCTATCAAAAGGGCATATTTGTAAATGAGCATGTTCTACTGGGCTTAGGGTGGAAAGATAAGTTACATGAGACTGGCCACTGAAAAGTCAAAGCAACACAAAGACAACACAAGACATGGTAAACAGAGCAGTCAGCCATTCTTCTTCTTCCATGTGCTGTGTCCCTTCAGGATGTTGGCGATCATGGCTCTCCACAGTTTCCTGTCCTTTTTAGCTCTTAATTAACATTGTCTTTTTGTTATCACTCCTAAACCTTATTCCACCATCTATTTACTCAAGTTCACTAAATAGGTTATGCATTGTTTTCCTCTTTCCCTCTTGTCTTCCATCTGTCCTGTGAGTACCAAATTTTCTAAGCCCTCTTTCTTCTTTACGTAGCCTAAATATTTTTCCATATGTTAAGTGTCCTTTTTGTTTACATTTTCTCTAAGACTTTGCTCTTGCTCACATGTTCCAGCCATGATATTCTTAGCATCCTCCTATAGAACCACATTTCTGTTATTTTAAGTCTCTTCTTTATTTGTGAGGAGATTGCCCAACATTCGCTGCCATATAGTAAAACTAATATTACATAACAGTTCAGTAATCTTTTCTTTGTTAGTAATGAAATCTCCCTGTTTCTTAATACTTGGCTTAGCTTTTGAAAGGCATCTTTTGCTGTCTCACTATGTCCTCAGATTTTGATGTCATACTTTCCAACCACTATTAAAACACTTCCTAGATATGTAAATTGTTGTACTTGTTTGATTTTGATATCTCTAATTTGTAATTTGCATGTTGGGATGTTCCTTTTGCTAACGACCATACATTCCGTGTTTTTGCAATTGATGCTTAGTCCTTTCTTCTCACTTTCCTTCTTTACTTTCTGTCGTCTTTCTTGTAATTTCCTTTCTAAATCTGCTATCAACACTGTGTTAACTGCTTAACTCATGTTTGTAAGATTGTAGCTGCAAATAATGAATCTAATTATCTCAGAATTGGTTCATTGTATAGTTTGAATAAGTCTGGTGAGAAAACACATCCTTGTCTTTCACCCCAGCCGCCACCCCCACCTTTCTATTTTTGTATATTTTCAGAATTCATTTTTTATCCATATATTGTTGTTTTGCTGCCAGAATAGGTTCTGGATTTTTCAAATATCCTTCCCAAATAACTAAAGTAATCATGGCTCTCCACTGCTTTCCTCTCTAAATTGCTATGACTTTTTGGGATAGATAGGTGTTTTCCCATTAACTTTGCCATGGTTTTGAATCCATTATCTTTCTCCCAGACTAGCTACCGCCCAATGTTAGAGCTCCCAGTCTAGACCAGTTATAAGCTGCTAGGTAAGAGAAAAGATGGATTCATACCTTTCCCAAGGGCATTAGTGTGAGAAGTGAATGTAACAGACTCAGTCAGAATTTGAATTCTGGCTTTGCTTGATTACACTATTAGCACATCATCCTCATTGGTCGCAATAGTAATAATAATGAAGATGATGAAGAAGAAGGAATTTGAGTTAAAATTTAAAACTAAACCATCACACAAGTATTTTTGGTATAATTCATATCTTCACTGCCTCCTCCAACTAAGCAAAGTATCATGGAAAAACCAACAGGCCTTTAATAAAAGCTGGCAGGGTAGGTGGGTGGGTGAGAAAGGGAGATACAGTAAGTCATTAAGAGGGAATAGTGGAAGGTGAATTTCACCTACAGTTCAAAGGCGAACATTTTTGATTACATTTTAAGGCCCAAAACACTTGAATTAATTATGAGATTGCTTATTGTTTACATATAGGGCAATGGTCCTGTCCCCTGAGATGCCTGTCGTTTCACGGTCCACCTCCTAGTTGTCTGTGATCAAATGCTAAATGAATGGATAAACGGTATAAGGAGGAAGTGGGAGAGCCAAATACCACCCACTCCTACCCCTGGGGTGGGAATCTATGTTAGTTTGGAAGCAGAGGCCAGTGATGGGGATTTGTGTTCGGGGTTTACTGGAATTTGAATTCACCAGGCAATAAGCTATAAATTTACCCTTGTATGTTGCAGCATCAATAGAAATGGGTGGAAGAAATGTATGAGAGAGTAAGGGAGATGGCAAGAAAAAGTGTGTGAGTGAATGAGGGAGTGAGACAGAAAGTGTGAGAGGGATGAATAATAATAATAATATATATATATATATATATATATATATATATATATATATATATATATATAAGAAATGAGAAGAGCTTGCTGAAGAGAAATGTTGATAGAAAATCTTGATAAGGAGAAGAATTGGTAGAAAATCTGCAGGAAAAGAAAGAATAAATATAAAAAAAAAAGAAAAAAGAAAAAACAGCAGGAAAAGCAGTGAAAAAAGAGAAAGAAAAAAAATTTTTTTGCTTGTTTGTTTGATGCCATGTTCCTTCAGGATGTAGGTAATCATGACTCCACAGATTACTTTCCTTCATTATCTGTAAATTGTCATGCATCCTTGGAAGAAGATAGTAGAATAGTTTCCCATTGCATTCTCCATGGTTTGGAATTCAGAGTTTTCCTCCATTTTGATTGGTTGTTACACAAGGCTAGAGAACCCAGTCTACCCTGCTATTTAACCATGAGGAGGAGAAATGCATTTCAAATTTTGGAATTCCATTTTTCTTCTTTTAGATTGCTTGCTATCCAAGGCTAGATAACTCAGTCTACCCTGCTATTTAATATATAATGAGAGAGAGAAAAAACAGATTCATACCCTTCCTAAGAATATTTGTAAAACAAAATGAATCCCAATAATATTTTGATAAAAAGCAATGGAAAACTTAAGAAATAAGTTAGAAATTAATAATAAAATGCTTTATGTCTTGTATGTGAAAAAATTCCTCCTAATTATACAGATTACATTACTGGGAAACCTAATGTTTCCCAATGTCTATGCCACAGTATGTTGGTGTGGCCTGAGATGTAATTAGGTGCACAGTGAAAAAACAAAATGATATTTCAGAATGTGAACGAGACAAACTGAAGTTTATAATAAAGTTTATCTGTAACTGTTGGCTACAAATGGAGACGATGCTTGGTTCCACTTCTGGTGTCCTTAGGTTGGAGAGTGGGTAAGAAATACATGAGATTTTATTTTATACTCAAAAGGCTGAGTACCAGCGGCAACCATGATAATGCACCATTTTTCAGATACACAGTATCAACTGATGGAAACTGAGTAAAGTAATCGGCAAAAATCCAGTTACCATATATAAAATAACATTGTCTGCTGAATTACTATTTAGTTACTATTAAGAGAAATGTTCCTAAGACGAGTGTTTAGCTGGTATATGTAATTATAACAGAGAATAAAAGTTTTGATGGATCAATTTAATAATTTCCTCTCAGAATATCAGCAATTACAGCTGTAGTAGCTAAGCCTTTCTTACTGATGGCACATCAGTGAAAATATTTTGGCACATGATGTACATAAACATGATGCAGCCAACAATAAAACTGTATACACATTAAACCCTTTTGGCTAAGATCAAAATGTAGTAGCTGTCCTTATCAGCTTAATCTGATTCTCTCTTATTTGGGCACAATTATAATAGGATGGTGATATTAGCTGTTTCCTTAAAAGGAAACATTCAGCATTCACTGACCAAGCAGCCAGTGCTACTTTCAGTTGAAATTTATAAAAATTTTCTCTTAAAACAGTTTTTTAGAAAAATAAGATTCACATGTCCAGCAACTATTATTGCTCTTTCCAGGTTTGATAGCGGGTGCTGCCTTCATATCCATTTTTATGAAATTGTGGGTAACATCAACATTTTGATTATGTCATTATTTTCTGTTTAGACTACATTTGCCATCTATTTTAGTTGTTGTTGAAAGTCCTCAAGTCGTGTAGTTTCTGTTATTTGTTAAAGTGATTTGTTTGCAATTCTGTAGGGCCAGTCCACAAGGTTCCAAGAAAGATGGCCCTTGCTAAGGCCTACAAGGGTTCATTTAATCAAAGCCAGCTTTAACTAGTGATCTGAGAAACTGTTATCTATTTTGGTAACATACTAATTGTGAGTTCAATCCCTGGGCCAGGCAGTGTATAATTAAACTCTGTGAAAAGGTAGCAAGCAATATATGTATGTATGTATGTATGTATGTATATATATATATATATATATCCAAACATATGTATATATATATATATGCAGAAATATAGTCTTAAAGTGTGCTATATTTATGGGGTAAAGTGCTCAATATCAGAGATAGAGCGTGTGTAAATATAAAAGTGGACATGGAAGTCAGCACTTAGAGGCAACAGTCTGTTTCATGCTAGTGCAATCGTCAGGCGACTAGTGCTGTTATTTTTCTCGGCTATTTATATAAGGGTCAGTGGTGCATTATGGGTAGTCTATTTTGGCGGTTACTTTTACCGGAAGTCGCTTATTTGTTTATTTATTTATGTCAAATTATTTTGCTTGTTTTTTGTTTGTTTTTTTATTTTTATTTTTATTTTTTATCTTATATATTTATTTATTTATTCTTTTATTTTGATCGGTGTTTTTGGTTGACGTAGTAAAAATTTGTTTATATAGCTTATTGTTGGTAGTCTATAATGGCCGTCATTTACCGGAAATCGCTTGTTCGCTTATTTATTTGGGTCAAATTGTTTTGCTTGTTTTTATTTATTTTCATTTTTATTTTTTATCTTATATATTTGTTTATTTGTCATTGATTAAATCTGTTTGTTGAATTTGTGGTTTTTTCTGACTATTATTTAGGTGAGAACAGTTTTTAATTTATCTATTTAGGTTGGTTATCTTTATTTGTTTTTGTTTTGTTTTGTTTTTTAAACGGCTAGTTTATCGTAATCGGTTGTTAGTTTATTTATATATTTGGATGTATTTAGATCGATTTATTATACTTGTTGTTATTTATTTGTTACACTATATCTTTTTGGCTTTCAGTTTTTAAGTAACGTAGTATATTATCTTTTATTAATGTTTTTTTTTTTTTTTTTTTATTATTTTTATTTGTATAACAGTTATAACTTTCGTCCATTCTTTTGTTTTGATTTTATTTCGTATATTCTAACAGGTGTGGTTTTGTGATTTGTTTGGAGTAATTTATTTTGCTTATTTTATTGTTGTTTGTTTATATATTTATTTATTTTTCTATTTTAAGTTACGTAGTAAAAATTTGTTTTCATGTCTACATTTTGAGATTAGCTCGGATCTTTTATTTAATAATTTATTTTGATCTGGGAAGGTAATGATAGCTATTTTTTCCTCCAAGCAAAGTTTGCAGGTTTTTGATAGGTTGTTGTAGGCTGATGATTTTTTCCTTATTTTCCAAGATATTTTTGGTGTGGTGTGTGTTTTGTTTTTTATTTCCCAGATATACTTAGAAAGCATTGTGCTGTTCGCATATTTACTATTTGTGAAAGACATTTTGTGTACATAATTTCTTTGTTTCCATGGTCCTTCGGTTACTCCTATATATACTTTTCCTTCATTATCTGCTGATTTTGTCGTGGCTTGGTAGATTACGTTGTTTTGTAAACAATTACCGTTTAAGGGACATTCGTTTTTTATTCTGCAGTTGCACGTGGGTTTAATTTGTTCGTGTGGTTTGTTAATAATTTTTCTGTTGTGCTTTTTTATTATTTGTGCCATGTTCTCGGTGCAACTGTAGCTGATTTTTACTGTGTTTTTGTTGAATATTTTGTGTAGGGTGCTTGATTCCGGGAAGTGTTTGTGTAAAAGCTTGAAGAATATTTTTCCTATGTTTGTTTTTACGTTTTTGCTGTACGGTGGGTTGAACCATATGATATTTCTTTTTCTGTTGGTCTTTTTTGTGTTCTGTGGTGAGTATGTGAGTGTTGCTGGGAATCTGCTATCTTTTAGGGCTGTTTCGTAGTCTTTCTTGGCCTTGTTAAATATAGATTCATATAGAATTGTCGGAAAGCCTGCGGTTAATCGATTTAGGTATCTGTTTGATTATAGAAGGCGGGTGGTTGGAGTATATATGTATGTACTGTGGTTTATCATTCGGTTTTCTGTATGGTTTGTGTGTGCCTTTTCTTAGGTTGAAGGTGACATCTAGAAAATCTACTTCGTTTAGGTTAGTTTTTATATCTATCTCGAATCCGTTATTTTTGAAAATTTTAATTATTGCTTTTCTAGTTTTATCAGTCTTTTGTTTGTTGCAGTTTCTTAAGATTATGAGACCGTCATCTCTGTAGAGCCCTGTGTCATTTCTATCTATTATTTTGCTTAGTTCGTGTAGTAAGTAAATGCCTACGATTTCGCATGTCTCTGCACCGTCAAAGCTTCCCATTGTAGTGTCAAATATCCCATCTTTCTTTATCCATGCTTCTTCATGGTGAAATAATAATGATTTACGTGAGTGCTTAATGATGTCGATCCGAGCTAATCTCAAAATGTAAACATGAAAACAAATTTTTACTACGTAACTTAAAATAGAAAAATAAATAAATATATAAACAAACAACGATAAAATAAGCAAAATAAATTACTCCAAACAAATCATAAAACCACACCTGTTAGAATATACGAAATAAAATCAAAACAAAAGAACGGACGAAAGTTATAACTGTTATACAAATAAAAATAATAATAAAAAAAAAAAAAAAAAAACATTAATAAAAGATAATATACTACGTTACTTAAAAACCGAAAGCCAAAAAGATATAGTGTAACAAATAAATAACAACAAGTATAATAAATCGATCTAAATACATCCAAATATATAAATAAACTAACAACCGATTACGATAAACTAGCCGTTTAAAAAACAAAACAAAACAAAAACAAATAAAGATAACCAACCTAAATAGATAAATTAAAAACTGTTCCCACCTAAATAATAGTCAGAAAAAACCACAAATTCAACAAACAGATTTAATCAATGACAAATAAACAAATATATAAGATAAAAAATAAAAATGAAAATAAATAAAAACAAGCAAAACAATTTGACCCAAATAAATAAGCGAACAAGCGATTTCCGGTAAATGACGGCCATTATAGACTACTAACAATAAGCTATATAAACAAATTTTTACTACGTTAACCAAAAACACCGATCAAAATAAAAGAATAAATAAATAAATATATAAGATAAAAAATAAAAATAAAAAAACAAACAAAAAACAAGCAAAATAATTTGACATAAATAAATAAACAAATAAGCGACTTCCGGTAAAAGTAACCGCCAAAATAGACTACCCATAATGCACCACTGACCCTTATATAAATAGCCGAGAAAAATAACAGCACTAGTCGCCTGACGATTGCACTAGCATGAAACAGACTGTCGCCTCTAAGTGCTGACTTCCATGTCCACTTTTATATATATATATATATATATATATATATACATCCAAACATATGTATATATATATATATATATATATATATATATATATATATATACATCCAAACATATCTATATATATATATATATATATATATATATATATATATATATACATCCAAACATATAAATATATATGTGTATATATATATATATATATATATTCATATATACACATCCAAAGTGTTGGGCTGGTACAACAAACAGAAAGCCTGCCAGGTAACCAGAAGAAAAAATATTAGACAAAATAAAATTTACTAAAAAACAAAAATCAAGAAAACCTATATAAGAACAGGAAAATAAACGCTTCATTGTTTTTGTTCCATGTCGAGAGATCTCGTCAAGTTTCTATTTAGTACACTGCAGCTATTGCTTGCTCCCTTTTCACAGAGTTTAATTATACACTGCCTGGCCCAGGGATTGAACTCACAATTAGTATGTTACCAAAATAGATAACAGTTTCTCAGATCACTAGTTAAAGCTGGCTTTGATTAAATGAACCCTTGTAGGCCTTGTAGGCAAGGGCCATCATATACAGCATATCTTCATTCAAGCATGTTTCATTAAATAATATAGACATATTATGTCTGTTTATTTATTAAATACTATCCTGGCTCATCGTTAAGGACTGCTACCACTGTGTAAAAATGTCAACTAATTTTTGCGTGCAAATTCTAACTTATGACTCCCACTCACTTAAAGGTATGCCCTTTCAGCTCAAAGCACTTTGACAAAATTTCAGAAAATTCAGCCATTAAAAAATGTCTTAAGACCAACTTCTCGAGAGCTCCTCGCTGCTCGGTCTCATACTGTCTGCTGATCTGAGATGGAACAAATACATCGAGTCAGTTGCATCATCCACCGCAAGGAAAGTTGGTTCCCTGTGCCGAGCCAGGAAATTTTTCTCCCCGGAATCGATCCTCCAAGTCTATAAATCGACCATTCGCCCTTGCATGGAGTATTGCTGCCATATATGGTCTGGGGCCCCTGCTGTTTGCCTCAGGGTTCTTGATAAGATCCAGAGACGGATAGGCAATGTGATTGGCCCTGATCTGTCATCTCGTCTGCAGTCGCTCTCTCACAGATGCGATGTTGCCTCGCTCTGCCTTTTTTACAAGTACTTTCACGGTAATTGCTCTGAGGAGTTGCGTTCGCTTGTCCCTAGGCCTCGTGAATTTAAACGTCCCATGAGGCTGGCATCTCGCTCCCACCCCTACACCGTTGAAACTGTTAGATGTAGACATCTCTTCTACTCCAATAGCTTCATGTCTCGCACATCTCGCCTATGGAACTCCTTTCCTTATTACTGTTTCCCTGACAAATACAATCTCCAACGGTTTAAGTGTAGCATCAATCGACATCTCCAGTTGCCTTGATCTATCCACTTCCCTTCTCCACATCTTTTCATTTTTCATTCCTATCTGCTCTCGCTCCAAATCTTCTGTAAACCCCCTTGCCTTGATCGACCCACTGTCTTTCTCTTTCTCCACATCCTCTCCTTTACCACTCCTATCTGCTCTTCCTCCAACCCTTCTTTAACCCCTTGCATGATAGTGGCCTCCAGCCTTGCTTGGGGTGATACGCTTAAAAAAAAAAAAAAAAAAAAAAACTATACATCAAATTTCCCACTTAGTAGTCATAGTCAAACAGATGAGCTTGCTAACCATTACCACATTTCCAAAGCCACTTGCTTTTTGTTTTTGTAATAGTAAAGAGTACTGATCACAAATAGTTTTTTTTTTTGCAATAATGTTCACTCTGCCCAAGAGCTACTCAATGTAGAGGATTACAGTGTAAGTGGTACCGACTTTAATGTGTTGAGATTGTAGTTATCAGAGACGCATACTCTTGCAATCGGTTTCACAAAGTAGTAGTTCATGGAAAGACACTGTTAATCTCACCAATGGAATATGAAAGGATTGATAGTGGTTCACTACAATGTGTGTGGCATGGTGGGTCTTAGCCCTGAAGGTTCGAACTCTGCTGGAACTATGGAATGGAGTTAGCCTGAACACTTTCCATAGAAATAACTATAGAGTAGGCTTTCGATGTTTCATCTCTGATAATGGGGTTGTAGGGTGAAAAATAATTAATCACCCACAAGGCCGCAGAGATGCTTTTGAACTTCAAAGTGAAGATTAGGCAATTCCTGTCCATATATGCTATCAGTACTCCATTTTTGGCATGATCTTGCTCTTGTAAAGGTAGAGGATAGCAGGAGGAGTCAGGTAGTTACTGGAGCGGTGCAGGGAATTGACTCTTTTATCAGCACCTTTAGTGATGGACCATATATATGAGCCATACTTGAGGCCTGAGGTCAGCTTAAGTTCCAATAAGCACTCAAGTGATAGGGCTTCCTTGAGCTAACACCTGTTCATCACAGTAGATGAAAATTCAGGGTTCACTCAATGATGTTGGAATGCCACTAGATTGTTTTGTACTATACTGGTTACATGCATTGTTCAAGCATGCCCCAACTTTTGAATATCACAGTACATGTGTTTGTATGTATATGTGTGAGTTTGTGCATGTGTTTATCACTACAGGGTATGATGGGTAAATTGTCGCCATTTTATATTTTTAATTTTGTGCATACATGTTGTTTATTTTTGATTTTGTTGACTGTTTAGTATAATAGGGTCAGTTGGACACCATCTGTGAGAAAAATAGCACCCTGATGCAATTCACTCTGCCAAAATATTTGGAAACAGCATGCTGTACTGCTTGGGATTCACACCAGAAGCTCCAATACAAACATTTCACAGTGTTTAGGTGTCAATATGAGGACAGTGCAAAGGATATGGAAAGAGTTGGATGAGTCTAATGGTGATTACAAAGATACAGCAGCTCGTAAATCTCACTCTGTTCTGATAAGAAAAGATCTCATGAATTTGTTGACAAGGGCTTCAGACTCAACACAGAGGCCTACATCATACCTTGAGGAGGTATTTCTACCCTGGGTCAAGAGGGTAGCTACTGAAAGACCCTACGTCTGGCAGCAGGATTCTGCACCATGCCACACAAGCAGGAGAACCTAGTTATGGCTGTCAGACAATTTCTGTGACCACATCACCTCTTACATCTGGCCACCTTACTTCCCAGACTCCAACCGACTTGGTTATTATGTGTGAGTATAGTTGAGTGAAAGGCCAACAAATATATATATATACATGGTAGTCTACATAGTCTGTATATATATATATATATATATATATATATATATATATATATATACTTAAGAAGACATATGACAAATGGAAAACCATTTCATTGAAACTAGATTAGATTATACGTTTTGCCTTTTTTAGGCTATATCAGATCAAAAAACAAAAGAGCGAATTATGTATGTGTGTATTCAATCTGATGAAGCTTAGAAAGCTTAGGTGATATTATTTAAAAGTATTTAAACTTCTTTACAAAATTTTACATTGCCTGTTTAATCATTTATTTTCAGTAAATGGTGTTTTATTTTTAACTAAAATGGGCCAGCACAGGCAGGCTATAACAATACAGTAGTGAAAATTTTTAAAAATTAAAAAATAGAGAATAAAACACTTACCACAGGACAATGTTTATTAGCATGCTAATCTTACATACTATTCTATGTGGATTCATTTTTCATGGCAGCTCCATGAATTTGTCCTTCTACTCAAATTAATGCAGTCAAACTTTTAAAAATAAAGAAAGCAACTCTCACAGACTGTTTTGATCTAAATGGTTACTGTGTCATAAATAATGCCCACTTTCAGTTTTAGTCTTCAAAAGATAAAATACAATTACATTTTATTCAATTATATGTTCACCATTATTTACAATGACTTGTTAGCACTTATTAGGCATTTTTTTGTCAACTTTTGAGTAAAAATTCCATGTCTTAATGTGAAAAAGATGTTGACAAACTCTGTAATCTGGTTTTCATTAGAGATAGTTTTCCCTCCCATCTACATGTTTTGTAGTGATTGAAAAAAGTAATAATCAGTTGATGCAGGGTTAGATGACTATACGGCAGATGGGGTAGTTTTTTGAAACTTGGTTGGTTTGTGTTATTCTTGCTTTATGTGCTTTTCTGTTGACATAGAGGTGAATAATATTTTCCCTGTTGATGAGAAAATGTTTTTTGTGCAAACTTTTGTTGACATGTTGCAGCTACTGTACATCTAAAGGTGCATTTAAGGAAATCTGTCCTGTGTTATTCTTGCTGCATGCAGGAGAAAAATTTTCTTTCTTTAATCCAATGTGTAGACTACCATGCAGAAACTCAGGTATGTTCATCTAGTCCAAATTTATTCTTACCTGCCAGGTATGATTAGTAGTTATGATAACACATTCATCAATATATTTGGTTTTTAACACCAACTGCAATGAGCCAAACACCTTGCCCGAATGCCACACATCCACCTACCCAAACAAATTGTCTTCTCAGAGCTTGCATCTGGCAAGAGACCATGTGGAGCCCCACATTTTCAATTCAAGGATCAGCTCATCTTGCTGTGAACAGAAATTGATGAAGCCAATTGGGAGATGGAAGCTGCACAAAGAACCAATTGGAGAAGAGGATTCCATGTAAAAACAGCATCCTTCAAAACACCAGAAAACAATAGAAGAAACAAAGAGAGCTCAAAGAAAAACCAGATCTCTTCATACCCTGAAGACACTACTATGTGGTGGCTGCAATTGTCTCTTCAGATCCAACATAGGACTCATTTCACATAGAAAGAAATGTCTATAAGCACACTAATACTTGGCAATAAGTTTCACCAATGACGACAAAAATTGGTTTGCAAAACTGTATATTCTTTACAATTCAATCTAATACTTATTACAATTAAAATAATGGCTGAATTATATTCATTTATTAATTTTCATTTATTTTGGCTAGATTCCATACAATCCAGTTCTGGGAATGTGATGCACATCAGACCACCACCATCAATGGCACACAGGTCAGCACTGCACTCCCAAACAATCCACCAGCCAAGGGAGATACATCCATCATGCATGAACCAACCCGAGACTGCACCGCCGGTTATTCAAAACCCACCTATTCCTCATCAGCACCTACCTTTGATCAACAGCTGTCTCCCTAACCCCCAGCACTCTATGTACTTTGACAGATACAGATCAAACATTGGGGATGATATCAACACTTGCCTCCCTCTGACCGACTTGACTGAAGGCAATGCCCTTTACCCCCAAGCATCAGGAAGTAAGAACAACAACAATACACATTTCAGGTAAGTCAAATGATTCTTCTCAAATAATTCATTAATCCTCTCAATTTTGGTGTCCGTTCCTCTTTATGTTGAAATCTAATTCCAATCTCTTTACTCCCAAAGAATTCATTTTTTTACTCTTTTTGCCTTCTTATGCTCATGGAGTAATTTTCTTTTGGCTCAAATCTCCTAAAATGAGTCTTCCTTCAAAATTTATTCTGTTCCTTTATTTTTGAAATAACTGTATTTTTATTGAAATATTACTTTTGATTGATCCTTTTGTATTTATCTGTAAAGAGAAAGTATTCTTTACTGTGAAATATCATTTCAGTTCTTTTATTAAATCACCATAAAAGAAAAGCTGCTCTTCAAAAAGTTTTACCTCATTCCTCATTTCATAACTGGTTAAAACTATATAGGGATGTGATGAGTGATTATCACCCTTGGGTTAATACAAAGTCACAAGGGTTAAGTGATAGCCAGTGACTTCTTGGGATGACAAAACATCATTTGCTATGTAGCAAAGTATTCTTTACTATTCAGTTCTTTTATTAAATCACCATAAAAGAAAAGCTGCTCTTCAAAAAGTTTTACCTCATTCCTCATTTCATAACTGGTTAAAACTATATAGGGATGTGATGAGTGATTATCACCCTTGGGTTAATACAAAGTCACAAGGGTTAAGTGATAGCCAGTGACTTCTTGGGATGACAAAACATCATTTGCTATGTAGCACGCAATAGAAGCAAGACATGTCTGTCCATGCTAGTTGCTGATGATAGACCACTAAATTACTAGAAATCATCTCAAGTTCACAGCAGTAGAGAGAACATAGTAGCTCACATGCTTGTAGAAGATAACACCAACCTGGCCAGTTTCCTTTTGGGAATTATTACAAGTAAGACACTCTTGCTTCTTGTGTTTCCAATCTGCTTCTTTTATCCATATGTTACAATTTCTCAAGGGTGGTACAAATTAGTAACAAGTATTTATATATTTGTATATTATTTCTTGTATGATATAGTGGTATATAAAAATATCTTTGAGTATAATGCATGTTTGCCATTCCTTTTTTTTTCAGCTATTCTGTTCCATGTATTAAGGTGTTACCATAATGCCTAAAATGAGGGAAATATAAACTCTAAATAAACTTTCTTACCTAACGCCTATAAAGATTTGTTCTACATGCATGCATACTGTTATGGTCCAATATCCTTGCACCATGGTTATGGTCCAAGGTAGAACCAAGGAAGAACAACATGAACACAAGAATAGGAATAACAAAGATATATTATAACAGAAATATAATACAAGAAGTTGAAGGTGTTAGTATTAACTGTCAGTCTGGTTTAGAGTGAACTAATATGTCTTGACTCGTTAGGTCTCAACTCATTCCTCAGCCCTCTCTCTCAGAGAGGCACAGTATTTATAGAGTCAGGAAGCGTCCATTATCGTTATAGTTAAGTTCCCATAACACATACATACATACATATATATATAGTAAAAATAATATGGTCTACAAATACTATTCAAGCAATTTTGTGAGCTAAAAAGTGATTGATATACAATTACATTACAGTGCTATAATAAATATAAATATATTTTTAATCATTTCACCCCCCCCCCAAGAAAGGCAATAAAGACACTAAGACACAAGGAGGTAATGAGTGTGTAAGAATATGAGGAAAAAGAACCACTTCTAAGGGGAGAAAAGAATAAAAGAACAAGAATTAAGAAGACAGTAGATAACAATTAACATTGCAATTTTGAAGATCAGATTTGACTGGAAAGCAAGAAGCTGGAAGAGAATTTTACAAGGGAGAAGTGTGATAGTAGAAGAAACTGTTAGCATAGAACTTATGGTTACATCGAGCTATTTCAACTGTAAAATGATGAGACCTTCCAGCCAATCTAGTAATGCACTTAAATTCATAAAGTCTCTGTACTATTCAGTAAAATTCTTCAAAACAATTACCATGAAAGAATTTATAGAAATGGTAAAGGGAAGCAAAATTAGAGTGGTGGGAAAGTGACTGAAGCCAAGATGCCAGGTCTAGACAACAACATTGCAGATTATTCTTTGGATTTTATCAAGAATTCCTAAATATATAGCAGGAGCACCAGACCAGATGTGGCAGCAGTATTCAAAGCAAGGACAAAGGATAGATTCTGGGGAGAAAAATTGTCTAGCATGACACAGGGAACCAACTTTCCTAGCAACTGACCAAGCAATTGATTCAATATAATCTTTCCCCTTCGATGTTAGAGGAAATGTTTATCCAAGAAGGCATAATGAATTACTCTCCTAGAGGTTAGCATCAGTCATGCTGATGGAAGCAGTTTTGTTTTGCAGGTGTTAAAAGCCATTCCTTGCCCCAGCTAAGAACAGAATGTAGATCATTTTTTAGATCAATTGCCAGTTTGACCCAGACTTACTATTAAGACATGAATAAATGATTGTGTCATCAGTAGAAATAACGAGTTGAGAAATAAAAGTCATACGTAACGTCAGTGATAAAAATTTTATATATGTAAGGCAAAAGACAAGTTATGTGTATTACAATTTTCACTAAGTTTTTATATTTGACAAATTAGTTTCTATATCTTTTGTTATTGAAGTTGTAAAGGAACTGCCTACAATTCTTGTTAAGATATCAAAATTTTGAAAAGTTTTAGTCATTGTTAAGAAAGAACGAAACTAAATGAAATCTTACAACTGTGTGTGACTTTGGATCTTTGGTATGATTTTGTATTTTGAGTTTAGAAGAGTGATGCAATGTAGATTTAAAGAATTCAAATACATTTACCTATTCCAGAATTAAAACTGATTTTATGGATTGTTCATTGTCTTGACTTCCATAAATATTTTAAAAAATTTACCCCATTTTGCTGAGTGTTATGTTATTCACAAGGAAATCCCTTATATTATTGTAACTTTTAGGTTTCTCTATCATGCGTTGCTGCATAACACTTTCAGATGAAATTATGACACCTGAGTCTGTGAGAAACAGTTACATATTTAATATAAAAATATATATATATAAAGAAATATAGTCTTAAAGTGTGCTATATTTATGGGATAAAGTGCTCAATATCAGAGATAGAGCATGTGTAAATATAAAAGTGAACATAGAAGTCAACACTTAGAGGTGACAGTCTGTTTCATGCTAGATGCAATAAGCGTGGCCCAATGATTGCATCTAGCATGAAACAGACTGTTGCCTCTAAGTGTTGACTTCTATGTTCACTTTTATATTTATATATATATATATATATATATATAGCATAATGAGAAGCCACATATACTTCCTTGATATGTATATAATATATGGATAAAATAACTGAAAAAAAATTGGGTGTTTTTTTGCGAAAGTATTTATTTGTATGTTTTTATATATATATTTAATATTTCCGAGGTGATCTGAAATATTAAATATATATAAAAACATACAAATAAATAATTTCCCAAAAAAACACCCAATTTTTTTTCAATTATTTTATCCATATATTATATTATATATATATATATATATATATATATATATATATATATATTTTCTTTTTGCTATTTTTTGAAACACACTTTCCAGTAGAACAAATGAATTTGTAAATAACATTATACAGAGGATTTGATGTTAAGAGATTTAAACTTTTTAATAAAAAATGAATTGTAAATATTTCTTAGTTGCTGTGATCTTTATATATCAATGGATTAAACATAAAAATTACAACAATATAAGACAGTAACTTCTTTTTATTTATTTTTTTATATTATAAAGTATAGATTGAGCAGTTTCAGTAGAGAAATGGCAGCAATACTCCATTTTTGGGGTCCAATCTGACTCTTGTAAAGTTAAAGCATAGCAGAAAGGAGTCAGCGACTTCTTGGCACCATAGAATGGGCTGACCATTTTTGTAGCAACTTTAGCAATGTATCACCTCTGAGTCGAGAATGAACTTGAGATCCATAATTTATTACTTATATAAGTACAGTATAAACAAGCATATCATGTGACTTTTGAAGAGTTAATTTTGAAGCTAATTTTAAGGGGGTTGCATTAGATTTGTGGAGGGTTTGTAGTTTCAAGTGCAAAGAACCTCTATTATTGCATTTTATATTACATCCACATTACATCTTATGCTATATTTTTATTACATTTATATTATATATTAGATATAGAGATATTTTATATTACTTTTATTACATTTTATATTACATTTAGATTTTTTTCTTACATTTTATATTATATCTATATAACACTTATATTAGGTAAGGCTAAATTTTAATTTGGTTTATCAAGTGAAAATAAAAGAATAATTTTAAATTAACTCACCAAAATATTAATCAATATTTTCTGATATTTTTCAAGTAAATTCCTAATCCTATTCTGTCATATCATTATGTATTTTCCAATGAAAAAAGTTTTCGGTGTAAAAGGCACCAACATTGGTTCTTTGCTTGAAGTACATTCTTATGTTTTTTTTTAAAAAGTTTTTAAACATTAACCATCAACAACAATGGCTACAATAAAAATACTGAATAATTTCAGTGAATTTAGTTGGTTTTGTTTTCGTTTAGCAGCATATCAACTTCTATGGGTTATTTAATGCTGGAGTCTAAATATTTTGTACACAATTTTTTTATTTTGTAAAGTTAATAATGGTTTTAATGATACAAGTTTTTCTAATTAACCCATAGTTGAAACTGTATTCATTGAGTATGTGTAAATTCTTATTTAAACCTAGAATTTGTGAATTTATATTAAAAATGTAGTTTAACTTGGATTTTTAGCATTCTTGATGGCAGTGAAAGGAAGACAATAAAAGGACACATCTAATGTTATCAATCCTCTGTTCCTGTTGTTTGAAATGTGTAACTGCAATGAAATTGATGTTGTTATCTGCAATAGTTTTCTCATAGTTATTAAACCATATTATTTCTTCACTATCACGCTATTCTTTTTATATTGTATCCAAATACATAATGTACAAAGAATTGATCTCATAGTCATTTATTCTTTGATTATACTTAATGTACAAAAGCTTACAGCAGTAAATATAAACATTTGCACAATCTAAAAATTTGCAGATTTTACTTACACAAAAACAAGGTTGCTCTTTACAAATACCTACTCTGAGAACTGCACCTTTTGTTTCAGACTATAAAAATACCCAATAAAACCTTTGCTTAAAGAATAACAGAAAACTTTCCCACCCCCAGTTACCCTTTCCATACTGACAATGTGAAATGCTTACCTCTTCATTATGTTCCGTTCGTGTACTTTTTTTTAAAACTATTCTTGTTCAGATGTTCAAGGAGCAGAATCTTGCAGTGTCCTTAGCCCAAGTCAAGTAGGCCTCTTCGTTCAACTCTTAGACCCTGTTTGAAGCCACAATATCCAGTTGATGGCTATTGATTAACTAGTGCCACAATTTATTGTTGGCATCCTTGAACAGCAGTTTCCATCACAGACATATAAGCGGCATGTAGACTTCCCTTTCCACTTGTCATCATGCCGGCATATTCCCTTCCTAGCAATCCCTCCACCGTCCTTGATTTTCAAAAGAAATGATTCCTGAAATCCTGTCACAGCAGAATTCTACCCCGATAAATAACCTTATAACTGATAAGGATTTCTGAAAACTTATTCCACTTGCTGAATGTCAATATATATAGCTTGTTTAATTTGTTTTTTGTTTTTTTTTTAGAGCATTGTCATTTGTATTTCCTGTGGCTGCATTATAAACACAAGAAAGATAAACTTGGTTAAAGTTAGGTCACATTACATTTAATGTTAATTTTGGTCTAAATCTCTGAGATGATGATATATTGTTCTATAATGCATTTGATTTATTCAAACTGGTGTCTTCATAATCATTTTATCTATTGTTCACTTTACAGGCACTTCAAGTGACTGTTTTATTATTCAGTAACATTGTCAGAATTTTAGCCCAAACTCTTTATTCCATCAACAAAGATAGATCATTCTCATGCCACCATTTATACTATTTTCTTTTTAATCATTTTACCCCAAGCAAGGCAATAATGCCACTAAGACATGAGGGGTTCCTGGGAGTGAAATAGAATGAGCAGACTTTTGAAGGAACCAGAAACCTGATTCTAAACAGGAAACATATGTTCAAAACTCCGCCCACTTTGTGGAAATAATCAAACATGCTCCCATCCTATCCAACCAGATGGTGAGCTTAGACGTGGTGAGTTTGTTCACCAAGGTACCCACGGAGGAGGCACTCTCAGTAGTCAGACAGATTGGCCTCTCACTCATCCCTAGAAGAACAGACCAGTATTCCAATAGATAATCTGATGGAGATGTTGACTTTCTGTACACAAACAACACACTTCGGAATTGGATTACACATATATCGACAGGATGAGGGCTTAGCAATGGGCTTGCCATTATCGCCAGCAATGGCGAATATATACATGGAATACTTTGAGGAAATGGCATTAGAATCTATATCTCTAAAGCCAACTATATGGTTAAGGTATGTAGATAACACCTTCATACTCTGGCCACACCAGGAAAATGTTCAGGTTCTACTGAACCATGTGAACTCAGTAAGACTTTCGATACAACAATGAAGAAAGAGAGTAACAGCACACTCCCATTCCTGGATGTTCTAATATCTTGAACAGAGCATGGGTTCAAGACATCCATATACCGTAAACCGACATTCACCAGACAGTACCTCAATTTCAACTCCCACCATCCATACAGCGTAAAGAAAGGGATCGTCCGCTGCTTACAACACCGAGCAAAAGTCATAAGTGGCGACCCAGAGACATTAGATAAAGAATTGGTCAGTATAAGTAGTACCCTACAATGTATCAACTACCCTGGGTACATGGCAGCAGCCCCCAAAAACTGGGATAGGCAGGTACAAGAGGAGGACAACAACACTCAGAAAACAATCTGCCTGCCTTATGTGAAGGTGTTATTAGAGAAAATGCAAAGGATCTGCAGTCCATAAAACATCAGGACAACCTTCAAAAGCTTGATGACACTTCGCAGATAACTCCCCCGAGTAAGACCCCCCATAGAGGAGAACAGTGACTAAAGACTGTGTGTATGCTATCCAGTGCAGTTGCGGAAAGAAATATAAAGGGGAGACAGGCTGCCCCCTTAAGATAAGGCTTCAAGAACACCAGAAAGCTGTAACACAAGGAGAAGTGGAAAAATCAGGTGTGGCTTACCACATATGGAGAGAGGAGATCACTGCCCTCTGTGGGATCAGGTTGAGATCATAGACAAGGAACACCATTGGAAAATTCGTAAACTTAAGGAATCAGCACATATGCTAGGCCAAAAAAAATCCTGAGCTGACCAAGCATAGAAATGAATACAATATGGGAACCAGTAACAAGGAGTGCCAGAGAAAAGCAATAATAACAACAAAAAGTTGCAATATGAGCTCTGGTAAAAACATGTAATGATAACAGCAAAAATTGCAATATGAGCACTGGTAAAAATGGTTGCTGAAGACATTAGGTTTATAATACCCAGAAATTCATACACAGATGTATTCAAGGACACATGGCACAGTGGATAAAGGTGTTGGTTAGATCCAGTGACAGGACCTGAAGAGTGTGAGTTCAATACCCGGTTAAGAGGGAAATTAACAGGAGATAACTGATAACTGACATCCATTAAACATGGCACGTGGAACTAGAACAGTCTACCCCAGTGAGCGAAATAAAGGGTTCAGTTCGACATTCCAACCACCAGAAGAGAAGAACGTACAATGAACAAAACATTGTAATAAATATGGTGACAAAGATGTGGACAATAGTCCGAATAATGTAAATAATGTACATAATACCTCATCTCAGAAATATAGACAGATACAGGAAACAAAGGATAAACCACTATTCCTGTTCAATAAACAGGGAAGGTATGTGAACAGGGAGATAGGTCATCTATCTATCTATCATATTGAAAGACAAAAGTAAATAAATAGTATATAAAATTTCAGAGTTTTAAGTGGAAATGTTAGAAGTATAAAGATGGATTAAACTTTAGAAGGAACTGGAAACCCAATCCTAAACAGGAAACAAGGGATAAACCTCTACTCCTGTTCAAAAGATGAAGAAGGTGTGTGAAACAAATGAGATGCAAACCTATCTATTCCTATTGAGGATAAATAAATCATAAATAAAATAACAAGAGTTTAGGCAGAGATGTTAGAAGTATAGAGTTGAAGTAGACTTTAGCAAGAACCAGAGACCCAATCCTAAGCAAGAAACAAGGAATAAATCACTACTCCTGTTTATAAGACTGGGGAGGAGTGTGAATTGGACGATAGGCAAACCTATCTACTCCTATTAAAAAAAAATTCAATACCTTGGAAGACTGCAAAGGATACTTACTGTTGTTCTTTGCTGAGAAAGATAAGGAAATAATCTCATATTTGTTCATTCATACCAAGCCTAGTGGATATAACCATTGGTTGTATGCAATTTACTTGGCTGTCATGAGATCAGTCTCTGGGCTAGGCAGTGAAAGTCATCTATTATGGTTCAGTGGAATGAGAAAAAGCAGCAACATGTGGATAAATTAGCAAAAAAGAATTAACTAACAGCAGTTATCATCCTTAACAAGAACAAGCACAGTCTACCAACTGAGCATTAAATAAAGGATTTGGTTTGAAATTCCAAGAATGGTATCAAACATGTGGTTGGTATAGTGGCCCACAAATAGATATTGAACGATGGAAGACAACAACAAACAAAACAAAGACTTGAGTAAAAAAAATATATTGCCAAGTTTATTTTTGTTAAAGAAAATACATCAACAAAAATAAGGTAATGGTGTGCACTAGGCAAAAAATATTTTTCTGCCTGTTCATGTAAAGGGTGAGAATAATGTTGAAGAGTATTGTCTTGAAAAGGACAGTTTTGTAGTCAAAATGTTGTGCTGAAAAGGACAGTTTATCATTTCTGCTGGTGAAGATGTTTGGCTTGAGCTGGAGGCCTGTTGGAGATGCCTGGATTGGCAGCCAATGGCAAGCTGCAGCTGACAATGATGGCAACTGGATTAAACTGCTTCTGCTAGTGACTGGAGAGATGAAGCCAGCTGTTCACTGATGGAACAGGTACTACACTTAGTAGTACCTGTTCCAGGCATCTTGGTCCAGATTTTTTGTCAATTTTTGAGGCCTTTTTATATGCTGAATCATTTTTACAACTGTCACTGGTCCTGGAAGGCAAAGTTTTTTTCTTCCAGTTGTTTTTAAGGCACTTAAAGAATTTACTGTATATTATTATCATTATTGTTGGGTAAGAGAGTAACATATCATCAAAGTGTTTCTTGGTGTACAAATATACAAAGCCTCATATACCAATCATGATACCCAGTTTGATAAAGGTATAACATGCCCATATGTTATGATGACAGATTTTTATAAAAGTGGGTAAGTTCCAATTAAAAATACCTTCAGGTTTTGTAACCCAGTCTGCTCAGAAAATCTCCAATTGAGGGTGTTCCCAAGTATGTTGACGTTTTTTTTAAATCAATTCATCCCAAGCAAGGCAATAATGTCACTAAGACACAAGGGACTACTGAAGGTGAAAGAGAAGGAAAAGAAGAACTAAAATTTTGTCAGTACACTACAATCTCTCAACCTTAAAACCTACTAAAAACAACAAAAATATCACTATTTTTCTTTTAGTCTCAATGTTCAATTTTCTTGAATTCCTGACCAAGGAAAATAATTATTGTCTGAATTTCAGTGTATGTCTATAGTAAATTTATTTGTAATAAATTTCTATATTAAAATACTGTTAATGAATATTAATTAAACATATTCAAACAGTAATTCTTGACTGCTAAAAATACTTCTTCATCTGATATACAATGCACAGACTGAATACTAGAACTTTTTTTTTAAATTTTAAAAATTAATTCTTAGATTCCATTTTTAAATGCTAATGTTTCTCTGGTGATTTTCCCTCATTTGTATGTCTGTGAATGATTTTCACAGACTTTTGTAAATGAACAACATAATACTGATGTAATTATAGCAGTTTTGAATTACTATGAATAGGCTCAAATAAATTTTTCTGTGAGGAGACCAAAATGTACCTTTTACTCTCTTGGCATATTTTTGGCAGTTAATATTTTGTATAAATTCCTGACAAGATAGCATTTAGCTTTTATAATTTCTATTTTCTCCATTCTTTTATAGGTTACACATTATATAGACATTTTGGTTTTTGTTTACTGCCGATAAGTACTTTTATTATTTGCTGTGTCACTGTATATATAATCATTAAAATGAATAAGCATTTTCATGTAATAATAAACCCTGCCTCAAAAGTAATATGTTAGCAGTTTTAGTTTTAAATAAATGTGTTTCCATATGGCTGTATGGAGTGATATGAATATAATTCAATAGATATAAACAGAATCAGATCAATATAAACCATCAGAGACTCAGAATTTTTTATTGACTGATTTGTTTTTTATGGTTTATCAACCTTAAAACCAGAAAATATTTTTAGATTGTAAGGATTTTTGGGAGATAATAATGATTTCCTGATACAAAACCTTCTAATTAACCTATAGCTGGCGGGGGGGAGAAGACGTGGATTCATGCCTTTCCCAAGGTTATTTGCATATACGTGAATATAATGAATCCAACTGGAATTGGAACTTGGCTAATTTCTAATTCCAAGCCATTATCCATTACACCACTTGCACATCGAAGCTTACAACAGCTGATATTCCCTTGCAGTCATAGAATTGAATATATAACCAAATTCTTTAAGAATTAACCTGATCTTTGTCTTTATTTACATAGCAGTAATACTCCACCAGGAACTTTGATTCTCGACCTTGTAAAAATATTATTTTCATAAAAATACTGAAAAATGACCAAATGTCTCTTCAGTGTACACAAACAGAGAAAATTATTGAAGCAAAATTTCTTTGACTGGCCTACTAACCAATCTACAGCCATGTTAAAGCCTCCACCCACCAATACACTGTCTTTCTTTGGCAATATGATCACTGCAATGTATGTGTCATAGTGGGCTCCTGAGACCCCACTGGGTCACAAAGGTCCTTTTATACAAACTTTTATGTCTAGGAATAATATGTACACAAATTGCTAGCAGACACTGTCTAGCCAAAACAATTCTGCCACAGAGAAAATGGACCAATGAAGAAACTTAGTATTAGAATATGGAACATTAAGGACCTTAATCAGACAAGACAGACTTATCAACCTTCTGACCGAGTTAGGTTGGGGTGTGGGGAATTCATTCTGGGTCTTCCCCTAAAGATGAGAAAGAATTCTTCAATTACAAAGTCAGCTGCTATTATATACAGGGAATGAAGAAAATAAGAAGGTCTTAAAAGCAATCAATTTTGATCAGAAAAATGCACGGACATACACTTAAACTTATAAAACACATATTCGTATATGTATGTGATTGTAAGTATTCACGCATACACCCATATTAGCACATTAACATTTCGTTAAGGGATTTGATCAAAACAAGATAATAGCAACATTAAAACTGAAGCAGGAATATACAAAATGGATTGCAAAGAAAATGTCTGATAAAGTGACGAGGAGACATCTACGAATTTATATAAAAAATTACATGAACAAGAGAGATATTTTATAAAGCACGATAAACATTAATTATTTACTGTAATAAATTGCACCATAATTTTGACTTAAAGAATAAAACCTTGTTGCACTTTCTTTGCATAATAAAATGTGACCCAGCCAAACAAATTCTCAATATCTTTCATAAGGTTAGATATTATAAGCTTAAACTCATACAAATATAATTATCGTCTGAAAATTTTACCAACAATAACCTGAATGTAAATAATTGGTTTTTAATTTTCTTCTTCTTCTATGTGTCATGTACCTTCAGGACATATGCAATCATGGTTCTCCACAACTTCCTGTCTCTTGTGGCTCTTAGCAATGTTTGTCTTTTTACTATCTCTCCTATTCTCAGTTCTGCCAACCATTTACACAAGTTCAATAGGTAGGTTATTCACTGTTTTCCTCTATCCCTTTTGATGTCAATATGTCCTGTCAGTACTAAATTTTCCGAGCCCTCTTTCCTCATTATATGTCCTAGACATTTCAGTTGCCTCTTTCTGATTTTAAGTGTAATTGTTTTTGTTTCTATTTTTTTGTTGTTGTTGTTGTTCAGTTCTTGGTATTCTCAGCTTCCTTCTGTAGAGCCACATTTCTTTTTGTCTCAATTTGAAAACATTTCTTACATTATGAAATAAACTGATAGTGTATATAAGTATTACAAAATTACTAAAATATACCAATAGTTTTTTTTTCATGTCTGACATGCTTATATGACCCATCCATGGTATTTTCAAAATCCTTCTGTAGAATCACATTTGTGTTACTTCAAGTCTCTTCTTTATCTTTGAGGAGATTGTCCAGCATTCACTACCATATAGAAGGACTGACATTACATAATAGTTCAGTACTCTTTGCTTTGTTTCTAATGAAATTTTTCTGTTTCTTAATACTTTGCTTAGCTTTTGGAAAGCATCTTTCACTATCCCAATGTGCCTTCAGATTTGGTGGTGGGGGGGGTCACACCCTCCATCATCTCTTAAAACATTTCCCAGATATTTAAATATTTGTACTTGTTTCATTTTGGTATCTCCAATTTGTAATTTGCATTTTGTTGGACTGTTTCTTTTACTAACCACCATGCATTTTATCTTCTTCAAATTGAGGCTTAGTCCTTTCTTCTCGCTTTTCCTTCACTACCTTCTGTAGTTCTTTAGTTTCCTTTCTGTGTCTGTTATCAACACTGTGTCATCTGTAAATTTTATGTTGTTATAGATTGTGGCCGCCAATAAAAACATATATATATATATGCACAACATACACACACAGAACTACTCACACAACTTCTATGTATGTGTATGCACAAACATACTCCTAAAAATACATGCTTTCACGCACACACACACACACACAGACACACACATATATATATATATATATATATATATATATATATATATATATGTATATATACGTATACAGAAACATCCATTGCAACACCTTAATGCATTAAAACATAAACCCGTATACTCCTTGATACATACACAGTGTCCAAAATGATGGTAAAAGTACAGTAGAAAGAGAGTACTATCATTCTTTGAAAATAACATTATCATTTGGAAAAAAAACAAAATCAGGAAGAAGTAAAGGTCAGCAGCATCTTTGTCTCCAAGACAACGGAAAGAAACATTAGCAGAAAACATAGAATAAAATTGAAGATGATTCTTTCTTTAGAAGATCATGAACTTGTATAGTTGATCCTAATGAAGACTGAGTTCTACCAACAGAATTGGTAACTGCCTGGGACATTTTTATGATTGGCATGATGAATAATGAGTAAAATGAACTCTGCAAAATTGTCTGAAGAATTCTTTGGTCCCAGTGGTTCATGAAAAAATTGGTTTCAATTGAGCAAAAAAAAAAAATATTAATAATAATAATAATAATAATGCTGATAACTAAAAATGGATAAAAGAATAATTTCTTCAGATTTTGCTCAAATGGAATAACATCCAAAATTCTTCTTTACTCAAACTACAAAAAAAAAAGAATTAAAAATTATAAATTGCATGTTAGGTTTGTGTCTGAATTCTAGGATGAGTTATTATTTACCTTCAGACTGTTGTCCTCATCTTTGTTGTTGTTATCACAATGTTTCAACCATAGTTCCCTCCTGCCTTCATCAGGTACATGTCAATTTGGGTAACCCCCATGTTGAGTACTTATGGAATTGGTATGATCTTGAAAAATTGATTTAAGTATTTTAATTCCTTCTTTCTCTTAACTTTGTGGATCAAGTGGCTGTGTTAAATTTAGCTTCTCATCCAAAACACTGATGCAGTATTGACCATTTATTTGAACATATAATTAATATAAATTATAATATAAAGTGACCATTTATTTGAATGTGTTATAATTAACTTTTATCACTCTGTATGTGACTTCATTTTATCCTGCCATTGAACATGACTCTGATCCCTGAATTTGAATTTTATAGTTATGTCGTCTGGCAACAGAAAACAACTTTGAATGAAATTAACAATAAGTATATAGCAACCGAGAGGCCTTAAAAAGGAATGCAGTGGAAAGTGAAGTAATATCAATAATGCAGAATGTTAAAGGTTAATATAAAGTAACCTCACCTACTATGCAGATTATTCTCTATAGATGGATATACACATTTTTTTTTTTTAACTATAATGCATCAAAATCTTTTCTTTGAATGGAACCATTTACCTGCTGACTTTGGCTAAAGGTAATTCCTCTCATCTTCTGCTACATAACAGATGCAGACAAGAATTTAATTTTTGAGACTAGGTCAGTTTTGTCAGTGATACCAGATTTGCTTTTGAGGCAGAAGTAAATAGTAGTGTTGTCAGCATAGATGCTTACTTGGGAATTGATGACATCGGGGAGATCGTTAATGAAGATAAGAAAAAGAATAGGGCGCGGGCTAGAGCTTTGGAGAACACCTGTGTTCGTGTGAAAGGAACTGGAGAAGAATCCGTTAAGGAAGTCCTTCATTACATGGTATGACAGGAATGATCGTATTAAGTCAAATAATCAACCTGAAATTCATCTCTTGAATTAAGCATATCAGGTTTGACATGAACTCTGGTACCAATACACTATTGTTTGTCAGAGTTTAATTTTTGAATTAATGTTATTTATGATGGTAATGGTTCGGAAAAGTATTAACAATCGCTTGCATTTGAAATTTTTTTTGACTCTCTCCTAAAAACCATCGTCTGTAATCATCTACATTTTAATGAACTAATTTATGTTCATGGGTATAGTTGTTACTGTATCACAATAAAAGCAGTATATCATAGCCAGATTTTCATTAGGGCAATCATGTTAAAATGCTCTAACTTTAAGAATAAAGCAATTTCCAGTCTAATTTTCAACTTTATAATAATAGTGTGAGGTGTGCATTCACTTTCATCCCGTATTGATACTCCAATTTTTAAAATTGTGTGTCTTTGTTGCAAAGGCTGCAAAAAAACATTGATATTAAAAAATGAAATGAAAAGATTAGATTGATGTTTAATATAATGATGCTACAGTGTAACCCGGATATAAGAGACTTCTTCTCCGGTCCCGACAACTCTCTTATATCTGGGTTACACTGTATTAATTTGTGAAAAAAGAATATAATTTGTTACATATTTTTATGTAAAAATAAGTTTTAAAAAAATAAACGTATTATTTCTGCAAAGATTTTTAATCATTTTATTTCTCTATCTTCCATTTTCAACATTTCTACATTTTTGGTAAAAAAAAAACAATTTAAAAAAATTATTGTATGTTCAAAACTCTAAACTCAAGATGGCTGCCAATTATAGATAAACAGAAGTATGGTTAACTCTAAATTTTAAATAGTTTGGATAATTGAAAAGTAGTCTCCCCTTACTTATTTGCAAATAATTATCATTTAAATTCTGTGTATTGTCAGCAAACTGCCTGCATATGTATAGAAAATGAGTTCAGCGGATATACAAAATTAAAAAGCGGTGTAAGTCAAGGATGTGTCTTCTCACCTCTACAGTAAGGTGATTCTGAGTGAACTAGAAGTCCTATCAGCATCCATTATTGGTGGCTACAATCTTAACAACATAAGGTATGCAGATAACACAGTGCTGATAGCAGACACAGAAAGAAAGCTACGGAACCTCTTATAGGTGGTAGTGAAGTAAAGTGAGGAGAAAGGATTATACATCAACTGCAAGAAGACAGAATGCATGGTTGTTAGAAAAAGGATGAACTCCAAGTGCAAATTCTAAATCAGAGATACTAAAATCCAAAGGCATATTGGGATAGCCAAGGATGCATTTCAAATGCTAAGCAGAGTACTAAGAAATCAGAACATTTCTCTAGAAACAAGGAAAAGAGTACTAAACTGCTATGTGATATCTGTCCTCCTTTATGTCAGTGAGTGCTGGATGATCTCCTTAAAGATGAAGAGGAGAAGCAACAGAAATATGGTTCTACAGAAGGATGCTGAGGATACAGTGGACTGAACATGTTATCAATAATGAAATTTGGGAGAAACTGGAAACAAAGAGGAAACTAATACTTAACATCAGGAAGAGACAGTTGAGGTTTCTGGGGCATATAATGAAGAAGTGGGGTTTGGAAAATCTGATACTCATGGAACAGTTAGAGGATGACAGCACATAACATACTTAGTAAGCTTGAGTAAATGGATGGCAAAAGATGGGTTAGAAGAAATAACAGAAAGACAAAGTTTATTAAGAGCTACAAGAGACAGGAAGTTGTGGAGAGCCACGATCGCCTACATCCTGAGGAGCTTAACAGCTATATTCAATGGTCTTTAATCAAGTTATGAAAAAGAAACTACTAATATGATCATCAATATCAATTGTAAAAAGCATGTACAATAATTTTGTGGGTGATGAATTATTTTCCACCCTATAGCTTCTTTCCCAAAGATAAAACATTGCTCACCTATTACTACTTTATCACTTTTTCCTGGCAAATTTTCCGACAAGCTACATTCTTTAGTTCCACCAGTTCAGACCTACACAACTAGGACCCACCATGTCATGTACACAAGGTTGACTCATCCTTATTTCCTTCATATTCCATTGATAAGGAGTAAGTTCCATTCAGGCAGCTTCTTCTCTAGAACTGTTATTGTGTAGAACAGACTCCTGAGAGGATACTTTCATAATCACTACAGTCTTAATCTTCAACAGGTGCCCCATATTTTCGGCCTTGTGCCACATCAATGCTATGCTTAGAAAATCATCACTAATATCTTAATCTTTTCAAGTCTAAGGTTAGCTGTTTTCTTTCCTACATATCCTCATAGCAATTTTTTGCTTCATCTTTTTACATCCTTACACAACCTTCAATAACCCTCTATGTTTAATGGCTCTTGGAACTTTTTTTGGGGGGGGGAGGCGGGTGAACAATAGAATTTAAAAAAGGAAAAATCTATAATCTGTAAGGGAAGTAACTGTAAGATTTAAAAATTCTTAATCAGGAATAGAATCAGCCTTTCTTCTACTCGATAAAAAATTTAATAAAAGTCTCACTGACTTGCATCTAATAATTAGTATAAAAATAGAACAATGATTTAATAATAATGTTTGTGGTGATGTTATCTTACAAGTAATAATGACTATAGTTGTATCATAACAGTAATAATAAAGAAAATTATCTTAACGGTTTGGTTGAGCTCTTTTCATTTTGTGTTCAGTTGATTGGTATCATTATTGTCTGTTTTTGTTGGCCATCTTCAAAAGTTTTGGCAGCCAAAGGATTAATTTAAGAAAGTTTGTAAACATGTTAAGAGTCTTATCTATTACCATAGTCACTCTAACAATACACATTACCTGGCAGGTGCTAAATGAAGATGATTCCTGCTGTCTTCTTTCTTAATGGCCTCTTACCTAAGGCACCTAACAAAGGGATTCTGACTATTGTCACTGTATTATTTCTTATCAGAAGAATAATGGACATAATTATTTACCAAGACTAATATAAAGGAACATTTGGAGAAATGATAAAGGCTTATGTTGACATCAGATGCTGACTGTAAAGTACAGAGAAAAGATAAAGATACTGGACATTGGAAGACCGATTGTTTAAACACGAGAAAGATGATGTGGCACTGTCAAGTTTATAATCCTTATGTGGAAGAATAAAAATGTTTAAGAGTTTAATAAAAGTAGAGTATGGTTAATCAAGAAAACTAAATTAGACGGTGAACCTAATTCAGTGTGGAATAATAAAAATTCTTTATCTCGGAATTTCAGGCAACATGTCCATGTTGAAATACATTAGAAGACTGTTTCTAACGTTTTTAAGTTCATTTCATGACAAGATCGTGCTCAGGTGACATTTACAGGCCCATTTACTTGATCCTTGGGAATATACTCTTCTCATTTTTATATCTTGAACTCCTGATGACAGTCTTAGAGAATTTCAAAACTTTAACTATTAATTGATACTTAAATTAAATTCTTGCTCAAGTTAATAATTTGCCTATCGAATGAGTTTGCATATATATCTGCACTTTTGTAACCTACAAATTGAACTCATGACTTTCAGAGAACCTTACTGTGTCCACACAGTTTAGATCTACAAATTGATACACCAAGTTCAAATTACATTGAATGTAGTTTGTGTTCTTTTCCTATTAATATATTTAGGAAAGGCATGAATCCACCTTTTCCATTACGTCAGGTCAGGGCTTATTCCTTGTTGCTGGTACCATTTAACCCACTACAGTCTGTAGTTTGTTATGTGAGGCAGAAAAGAGCACTGGAATAAACCCTCATTTCCTCAAGAAATGTCATGTCCTACCCATCATAGTACCCTGAACATTTAAGTCACAGGGTAATCTCAAGTTTGGGGCTACTTTGCAGTGATTTTGCTGCTCCTATAGCACTCAGCTGTATCTGACTCCTCAAATTATCATTCTGTTAATCTCTTACCTCTTTTTGGCAAAATATTAGAAGCTCTAATCAATGTTGAATTGATTAAGTATCATACTTCACACGATATCCTTTTGTATAAACAATATGGCTTCTGTTTCTCCAGGTCTACTTTCAATGCCATCATTGAATTTGTCTGTCAAGCTTTAGATAAGAACAGCAAAACTTGGGTTGTGGCCCTAGATATCACAAAGGCATTTGACAGGATTTAGCATGCTGGTCTTCTGCACAAGCTCAAGGGCTATGATGTCTCTGGATGAATATTTGGCCTAATCCAATAATTTCTAACAAATTGTGTAATGAAGGTCATGTTGAATGGACACACTTTTAGTTCATTTCACATTAATGCAATAGTCCCCCAGGATTATAACCTTTCTTTAACTGTTTCTGATCTTTATCAACAACCATCTCGATGTCACCAATTCCCAACTCGGTATCTATACAGATGACACAACTATTTACACCTGTCTTTGAACAAGTCTGACGGATCTGATCAAGTAAAACTGGCAACTGCTCTCGAAAAGGACCTCTAATCAGTGGTTACTTGGAGAAATTTTAACGCCTCCAAAATAAAACTGCTTTCATTTCATCACCATAGAGAACCTTTCCTACCTGCCATGGCTGATGCTAAACTCCAAGAAAGCAACTCTTCGTGACTTCTTGGACTCACATTTTCCACTGATATGAAGTGGGGTGATTATACTGAATCAATTGTTAGGTCTACTGCTAGGAAAGTTGGTTCACTATGTTGTGCCAGACAATTCTTCTTGTCAGAATCCATCTTGCACATTTATAAATCTACCATTTGTCTGTATGTCATTGAATACTGTTGCAATATCTGGTCTGGTGCTCCTTCTTTATATCTCGGGATACTTGACAAAATTCAAAGAAAATGTATAAACTTACTTTCATCATATATTTAGTTTTTATTACAATTTTAATCATGACTTTTTAAAACAAAAAACATTGCCAAGGAGTGAAGGTAGTTAAAATAATAGCAGTGTCAAAGGAAAACCGTCCTTTTGATATTTCATCTTTTTGCAGGCACAAAGGCCCAAGTAATTCAATGATTGGAGTATAATTTTTTTTTCTTTTAGAAAATCTATGAGGAGATATAAAGTATTATGTGTGAATATAATCAACTCTGACCTGGCATTTCGACTTCAGTTTCTTCCCCAATGACATGACATGGCTTCCCTCTGTCTTTTCTACAAATATTTTCATAGCATTTTTCTGATGAGCTGTTCACCTTACTGCCTTAACAACATGAATTTAAGTGTGTTATTAGTTTGCCAACTAGGTCTTGACGCTTTACTTCTGAATTAGCTAGATGCAACCATCAGTTCTATTCTAATAGTTTCCTTTCTTGCACTTCTCACCTGTAGAACCCCCTTCTGATTTCTTGCTTCCCTGTCACTTACAATCTTAAAAAATTTAAATGCAATGTCAATCACCATTTTTTGTCTTCCTGAATTCTGTTCCTTTATTGTCCTTTTCTTCACTTCTCCTCACTACAGTCTTCTCAATCTCTTTTATTCCTTATACGCCACTGTGTCCTAGTGGTATTAACATTTTGAGTGGGAGGAAATGACTAACAAAAAAATAACTAAATGAATAATCTGATGTTAAGTATGAGTGACAATTGTTAATTGAGTATCATACTAAGTAACTTAAACAATCTGTGCAGGAACACAGCACTGGTTTTACTGCAGGAGATTCACTAGATTTGAAATCAGTGCTCAACATCATTTTTTTCTAGTTGCAGAAAAAAATGGGTTTTTTTGTTACCCAGTGTAATATATTGATTGCACTGAAGAATTTAAGCTCATCCAATAGGTCTCGCTATCTCATTTTTAAATTCTATAAACAAAAATTCTTTAATAATCATAATCTTATAATATTTGTTAATATTAAAAGGTTTATATAATCTTTGTTTCAGTTGAATCCCAGCTGTTAATCTGAATTTCACACATAAAATACTTTATATCTCCTCATAGATTTTCTAAAAGAAAAACAAATTATACTCCAATCATTGAATTATTTCCAAACTTGGACCTTTGTGCCTTCAAAAAGATGAAATATCAAAAGGACGGTTTTCCTTTGACACTGCTATTATTTTAACTACCTTCACTCCTTGGCAATTTTTTTTGTTTTAAAAAGTCATGATTAAAATTGTAATAAAAACTAAATATATGATGAAAGTAAGTTTATACATTTTCTTTGTTCTTGCCGAGTATTGAAGGTAGTTAAAATAATAGTGGTTTTCAAAAGAAAAGCCATCCTTTTGACACCCCATTTTTTTGAAAGCACAAAGGTCAAAGTTTGCTGAATTATCGATGCTAGATTAATACCTAAACACTCTTGTTTGGCACAATTGTCCACTGCTTGAAATGAAACATGTATGATTATAAATTTTGGTAGCAAATAAAAAGAATGTTTAACAAAAAACAATTACATATACATTTTATAATTACAGATTTTTTCCCTAAATATTCCTTGCCAAAGTATGGTTTCATGTTATTGGACAGCTAAAGCAGTTGATCTGCCATCAACCAATTTCTTGAAAAAAGGTAAAAGAAATCAAAAAACAGTATAAATACTTATTTTAAAAAAATAGGGAAAAACAATAGGATCAAACACATTGTGTTATATTCTACAGTAGTACTGGCACAAGAGTATAACACTTAGTGTGGGTGTAACTTATTGTCATAGTTCAAAAACAAAGTGAGGGTCAAGTCAAATCATATTCAATCCTATGACTTGGTTGGTCATTAAAAAATCATGCTGGATCATTCATAGATTTTCTGTAGCCAATGAGGTCACTTGGCAATACCATCTCTTCTCCAGTCAAATGCAACAGTTTCTTGTTGGTTGTATGGAACAAGTGGGTTCATGCCTTTTCCAAGGGCATTAATTTGAAGTAAATACTTAGCATCTCAACCAGAGTTTGAACTCCAATTGCAATGGAAACAAAAAGGACACTCAGACTTAACATCAGAAAGAGATAATTGAAGTTTCTAGCACACATAATGAGGAAAGAGGCCTTAGAAAATGTTATACTCACAAGGATTGAAAACAAGTAGGACAGGAAAAAACAATGCATAATCCTAGTTAACGAGCTTGTGTAAATGGATAGCAGAACGGGGCTTAGGAGAGATAACAAAAAAAGACAAAATTTATTAAGATCTACAAAGGACAGGAAATTGTGGAGAGCCATGACCGCCAACGTCCTGAAGGGACACGGCACATAGAAGAAGAACTGTTAGGCTCAATCAATGTGTTCATGTACTGAAGGGTAAAAAATTATTGTCAATGTACTTAATTACCCTCACCCATCAAATATTATCAACCATACAACTGAAATTGAAACAAGTACACTATTTCTCAAAATTTGATTTACTCTGGTACATGGCCACAAAATTGGGAGATTGTCCTTCACTGAACTTTCAGCTTTCACATAACGGGAAAAGATCTACCTTGAAAATAAGCATTCCTAGCTTTTTTGATGGTCCGCTAAGCTGACAACTGACGTTTTCCATTGATTCAAATATGTGTAAATAATTCTGATCCAGAAAAAAGAAAATGTACATTATCAATTTAATGCACTGGATCACAAGTATGGAGTACCCAATGAGGATTGAATTCACTCCCAACGATCTCCAAGTCCAGCCTCTTTATTTTCATCTGTAAGACGACCTTTGTCAATCTTCACACCTCAAAGAGTGGCCCAAGAGAAATTCATACTTAACTTCGAATAAAAATAAAATGCTGTACCACATATTTAACTTTTATTGTTGTCATTTGATCATAAATGAATCTATCTGGACACAATTACGACTGAGTAGTGAGTTCGAATATCACTGGGTGCCCCATACTTTCGGCCTTGTGTCACATCTAAGCTATGCTTAGAAAACTATATGAATCTATCTCTACAAATTTGTATTTATTTCGACTGTAGCACGGTGAAATAAAGTTTTAAAAGATAATTATGAAGACAGTTATTTTTTTAATTTTCATTAAGCTATTTACGGAAAACGTAAAAAAAAACGGAAGCTTGGGTTGTCGCGTTTTTTATTTATTTATTGTTATCTGCGCCAATCAGTGATAAAGATTTAGTTAGAATTCTTAATTCTCACGAAGAACCGTGTTGATGATTATGATGACTGATAATAATGACGGTGATAAAGAGAATTTCCTGTGATGATGATTAAATCATTATCATCATGTCAAAATAGCGCAACAATTTTGAAATTTTCTCCCTTTTTAAAGCAACGTTATTTTTATACGTCACTACTGCTTCCTTTTTTTAATATATAACTATTCTTTCTTTCTGTTTATCTCTTCTTTCTTTTTATCAAGTATCTCTTCTTCAGTATGAAGTGTAAGAGGGTTGTAGGGAGGAATGGTAAATAGGAGACGGGGATGGTGTGGCTAAAATAAAAACAGCTGTTTTGACGGTCCCACCCTAAAATCCCAGAGCAGCAGAAACAAGTTATTTGAAAATAAAGTTGTATGTGCGGTGCATGGTCCGTTGTGTCAGTTAATATTGAAGTTAATGATCCATTTCGTTCTCTTTGTACGTTCACAATTGAGTTCATTACATGTGTAAGAGTCGTCTGAATAAGATTGTGGCGATAATATCCGCTGCATTGAGGGTCTCTTTCATTTCTCCACTCTCTCGGCTTTTGTCTCTACGAATCTTTGATAAGGGGGGCTTTAGTCTGCCCGGTCTGGTCGTTAATATGTCCTTTTGTATTGATAATCATGGTGGCTTTGCAAAATCATAACATAGAGCAGTGATCTTCTCCTGTCGGTGCCCTTCTTAACTCCACCGCCAAACCGCCTCCACCTTACTTACTTTTCTTTTCTTACTTCCTCTTTCTCCTCCTCCCCCTTCGTCTTTTTCTTTATTGCACCTTCCACCACTATCTGTTTCTCTTCTTCGTCTTCTTTCTCGACATAGTTTTTCTTCTTTTTCACCTTCTCCCTTCACTCCCTTCTCACTCTGTGTTTTTTCCTCAGTGAGAGCGCCTTCTACATTTCGCTTATAAAAGTACTCTCCCTATTAGTACCCTTTTCATTCCTCTTCATTTTCTGAAAAAGTAGACCCTATCTATCTATCTATCTATCTATCTATCTATCTATCTATCTATCTATCTATCTTTTTACTCTGTATTTCCATGTAGCGCCCTCCTCATGAAAGTATTCTGTCACTACCTTTTTCTTTTCTCTTCATTTTTCTGAAGGAGTACAATCTTTCAATCTGTTCCTTTTTTTTCTCTATTTTCTTTTTCACCCTTGCGTTTTATTTTTACTTCAGTGACTATTTTTTTCTTCATTTCTCCTAACATTTTTTACACATATCTTCAGTCCCCTCTTCTCTTTTCAATTTTCATCGATGTCTTCAGTTAACTTTTAAAAGCAAAATTTCTTTCTTTATCTCCCACCCGCTTAAATTTAGTTTCACTTACTTTGAATTATCACTCAGAATAGGATCTTTCTCGGCTCTTTCCATTCACTGTTTTAAGATTTTTTTCTAAAATTTATCTCATCTAACACTCAGTCCTCTCTCTCTCTCTCTCTCTCTCTACACGTTAACTCTTACTCATTTTCTCCTCCCTCTTTTTCTTTTCGTTTTCCTTTCTGCTTTCTTCCTCGAATTGATTTTTAATTCCTAGTATAGAGGATATGCCTGCTTTAAAATCAGCTTTCAGAATATCTGTTTTTTACCAGGGCTGGAACAATTGTCACTAACACGGGTGGAAAAATAAGCAAGAAGGCCTATTTAATTTCTCTTTTTTTAATTCTTCATAATAACTGAAGAATAATACTGAAAGTTTATTTTTAAATCGCCATCATCTTTTCGTTTCTCATCTTCCTCCTCCAATCTTGCTTCTTTTTCTTTTTTAAGGTCTTTCACTCAGAAATTATCTTTTTTATTTACCCTCTTTCTTCAAACCCTTACTTTCTTTTCTTTTATCTTCTATTTATCGCCTTCACTCCCTCTTTCTTGACGTTTTCCTTTTTGCATTCTTCCTTTTTCACTCTTCATCATTAACCTCTTCCCTTTTTTCTTTCTTCTTAGTCTTATAACTTTTGTTTTCTTTTTTACTCGCTTAATCCCCTCTCGTTTCCGTTCTTTTTCTTTTCCTTTTCTTTTCTTTCTTTCTTTCGCCCCGTCCCTCTCTCTCTCTCTCTCTTTCTTCTCTTTCCATTTTATTTTCACAGTCCTTCACGATCTGTTTTTTCTTCTTAAACTCTCAATACTCCTCTTCTTTATTCTATTGATCCAACAAATCTTTATTCTCCTCTTCTCGCCCCATGCATGTCATTTTTTTACCTTTCCTACTCTCTCACTCACTATACATACATTGACTACCCCCTCTCTCTTTCTCTCTTTTTCAAACATTTTACTCTCCCTATTTTTCTCCTACGCCCGATTCTCCCAAACACAGCCTTCTCCCTTAATACTCTCACTCTCTCTCTCTCTTTCTCTCTCTCTCACACACACACACACTTGAGTAATACTGTTCAACAAGCAACAACGTAAGAAACGATGCCACACTTTCTAAATTCCGGTCGAGCCTGTTCAAAACTTTCTTCAAAGAATCCATGACTCTTTGTTCGTCTTCTACTGAATGATTGGTCTCAGACTGTGTCCTCATTCGAACACCCCCATGCACCTTACTTCGACCACGGCGACCACCATCATCACCAGCGCCGCCGCCGTCATAACCATCCACCAATCTATCTCCGACCCCGCCTGAATCCTTGCTCAGAATTTTCACTTCCTGATTAAGCCAAGTCCTTAGAAGAAGAAATACTGAAAGGCAGCTGTTTCGCAGGATATGAAAATTGGAAACTATTTTGGGTCGGGGTCGGCAGGGACGTAGCTGGTAAGAAAGAAAAAGAGAAGAATAACGAATTTGTAGGGTGACAGAGTCGGTGGGGGTTGAAAGAGAGAGAAAGAGAGACAAGTTGGGAGAAAAGTTAAAGAAATAGATGGGGGTTGGGGAAGGGAAGGCGGAGAAAGTGGATAGATATTGTTATATTATTCAATGACTAAATTTATGGTTTTGTTCATCTGACCAACCAGAACAGCTGGTGTCTTTCTGTTATGATCATTATTAGCTTTTGTAAGTATCATTTCTCTTCTTAACTGTACTTTACGCACCCACCAGCACCCAACGCACGCATGCGCACATATACACAACAAATGCAGGTATGTCAGGTTTGTGCGTACAGATATTATAAACATAAAAATGCTTGAATAAAGTGTGTTTATGTCAACGTAGGAATGTTTTGCCATTTACGAGATGATGCCGAAAAGTTCAGGGAACATAAGACGCAACCCACCCTCAAATCCCCCAAAAAAGAAAGAAGAAAAATTATAGGAAATGAAGATTTTTATTTTCTAGTTGAGTGATTCCAAGAGGTATGTCAAATTCCGATGAGACACGGGAAACACTGAGTAACCTTTGAATTGATCAATTTTTTTTTTTTTTTTTAAATTTCCTCTATGTTTGGGTAACATCTTTCTTTCGTGTGGTCGTGTATGTGATGATGACATATGGGCTAGTATGGGCGACAACCCGCGGACTCCCCAATCAAGGGCCTTAGTCTTGGGCTCCTGAAAAAAACTAAAAAAAACTAAATAAAGATGTAAGAGTAAGAACAGATGAGATATGTTTATTTTAAAATTTAATTGGGCTCTTTTGAACTAATTTGAATCAATATAGTAGTGTATTTGGGCTCCTCTAGTGTTCCATGTTTTACATTTAAAAAAAGGCAAGCATAATCTAAAATTAAAAATCTCTTTTTTTTTTTATAGATACGGGGTGGAGGCGAACATACGTAATAACTAGGCCCTCCAAATTATATTAGCCCAGCGGCCTCTTAAGGCCTAAATTCGGCCCTGGTGAGAGGGGGAAAATGTGAATGAAATATTATTTATATCCATAATAATGTGTGTATGAAGCAGGCGCTGAAAAAGATTTGGCTCGACTCTCCTAGCCAAAAATAAGTATTCTGATTAGAGAGTTGTCAACTCTGTCAAGTTACAATAAAGGACGTAAATAAAATAAAAAATATCTATAAATTATAAATTTTAATTTAATTCCTGCAATATAACTGAAAAAGGCAGTTTTTTTAATCTTCCAAATTTCAACAAAAGACAAAAACAGGAAAAGCTAAATAAAGCACTGTACCTTCTCAAAAAGCACAGTTGGCAACCCTAATTCTGATGTTTTGTCATCGAAATACTGATTTTTGGGACAGTGGGTCGTGCCGAGAATTTTTCAGCAATTCCTTGAAGATGTGTCAGAGGGTTGCAATATGCATTGACAAAACTGAAATTGTGAGCAGATTTAACTAGCGCCCGGTTCACACTTCTTCCCGGTCTTTTGAATAGGAATGGAGGCTTATCCCGTGTTTCCTGTTTAGAATTTGGTTTCTGGTTCCTCCCAAAGCATTTTCCTTCTCTTTCATTTCTGGTAGCCATTAGGCGACATTATCTTCTTGCTTGGGGTGGTGCCTTTTCCCCACATATGCAATGTCAATCGCTTTCTACTGTTCCCTTGATTACTCTTTTTTTTCTTTTCGGTCATTAGTAATGTTTCTTATCCTAATTCTTCCACACCCAGTAACCCCTTGTGTCTTAGTGGCTTTACTGCCTTGATTGGGGTGAAATCGATTAAAAAAATCCCTGCTTGATGTTGTTTGGAATGGCTATACCAGTCGATGGTATATGATTGATTTCGGCATTATTTATTTACTAAATTAGCAAGGGTGTCGTCACCGAGGAATTTTGAAT
>OZ038483.1:38262060-38267060 GCA_964036315.1 Acanthosepion esculentum | reverse complement strand
TATGTAGTGATAGCCCTAGTGTTGCTGGTACACAGGGTAAGCTGAGCTTTGGCGTCCATACAAGTATAATTTTTAAAAATTCTCACGTGGAGGAAAAGTGAGACTGTAGAATTTATTAGAATATACAACTTAATTCAAGCTAAAGAAAACATTCAATATCCTACCTAAAATATTTTTTCTAGCCTTTAGATCTGCAAATATTTTCATGGCATTTTCTACACCTATCTTCTTTACAAGATCATTTCCTACTGACAAAATAGCCAAAGAATTTAAACTGTCTTGAGTCATGGACGACCGCAGGTATGTTTTTATACTATTTAGTTTTGGAATATCCCAAACACATGTTATGGCGGCACAATGTTATATTGAGCCAGCCCTGCTTATGTTAGTAAAACATTCGGAAATATATTGAATTTATCTGATTTATTTGTATAAATATTAAACATTATTTTAGAATCGACAACTGTTGATAAAATTAGTAGAACTTTCAAGGTATATAAAAATAATCTTTTGAATTTCCAAATTCTCAGCGCAGTAAGCATTTTCCAAAATATTTCCATGCACAGAGGACATTTTCTTTTTCATAAATTGATAGAGATTTTTATTTGGAAAAAATGTGTGCTCTAAAATTCGTTAATTTTCTTTTGATTATTTTTTATTTTCTGTATAGTAGATTGGAACAAAAGTTCTTAACGATTTTCAGTAGATGGTGTTTAAAAATAATTCATAATAATTTTATTTTATATGTGACTGAAATTCATGGTATGCATATACTATATTTAAACGTGTCTTTTTGTTTGGAATGTGAATTTTAAATGTTTTAATGTTAAAGGTAAAAATGGCATACATTTTCATTTGATGCTCTTTTATTTCTGAAGAGGAAAAAATGCTTTACAAACAGCGAAAATGTTACGTGCCATTTCTGAAGATGGTGCCGTACCTAAAGTGGTTTGCTAGGTTCAGAAGTGGAAATTTTGATCTAGACGACCGAAAACGTTGAAGCAGGTCTGCAGTGGGTGATGGTGACCAAATCGAAAGGGTGATTGATAATAATCCAAATCACACGACATTTCAGATATACTCCACATTTATCATATGAGCGTTGTCTGGCATTTAGACACAAATGTTTGGATACGTGAATCGCTACGATGTCTTTAGTTTGTTTAACGATTTCATGGAAAATATTTCATGGAGAACGATAACAGGTAATGAAATGTGGATTGTTTACAACAATGTGGAGCGAAATGGTCCTGCGTATAGCGAAATAAGCCACCGTTAAGTACCCCAAAAGCTGGTCTGCATCCGAAGAAGGTGATGCTCTGTATCTTGTGGGATTGGAAGGGCTCTGTGTATTACGAGTTCCTTCCGCAAAATCAGGAATTGAAAACAGACGATTTCTGTTCCCAGTTGGATCGACTGCAGACAGCAATCGGTGAAAAACGTCCGGAATTGGCCAATCGATATGGCGTCATATTCCATCATTATATCGCAGAACTCTTTGCAAACGCAGCAGAAGCTGGTAGAGCTTCGCTGAGATATTCTACTACATTTGCCATGTTCACTTGATTTTGTGTCTTCGGTCCAACATTTCTTTCAGTCCCTGTAGAAATTCTCTTAATGGGGAAACTTCATTTATCTGGTAGCTGGTAAAAACCTTTTAGGCCAGTTCATTACTCAGATGCCAAGTTCTTGGGGGATGGAATCATGAAGCTGCCTCAAAAATAGTGAAAAATAGTAGAAAAAAAACGGCACACATGTCTTTGAATAAGTCTATGCGCAAATATCTAAATATTTGCTTTGAATTTTAAATATTCGCTACGAATTTTGTTCCAACTCAATAATCAGAATACTTCCAATATGACCGACAGAGGAAAATAATCATAGGCCTACTAGGCAGGTGAGTGTTTACAGCGGACCCTTCTTCCACAAGGTGAATGAATTGTACATTTCCAGGGCAACTTCGAAGGTAGTTTCTTTCTATTCACCCGTCACCGTAAAATCTTCTCCTGTGCGCCTGTGAAATCAATGATCATTTTATTCTGACCATTACACTTTTCACGTGACAAAATTATTTAACAAGAGTTACGGAACTCAGTCGGTCAGTTAAGTGCCATACGTGATACACGCTTGGGCGACCACGTCTGCTTTCGATACATAACTGAGTAAACAGGAAATTTTCCTTCGGGAGTTGGCGTTTCTTTCTGGTTGCCAACCAAGGCTATAAGACCCAGTCTGTCCTGCTATTTAACCCATAGCTGGGGTGAAAAGAGATGGATTCATACCTTTCCCAAGGGTATTTGTGCTTAAGTGAAAACAAACTCGACCAGAATTCGAACTCAGCTCGCCGATTTCTCATTCCGAGCCGATATCTATTACACTACAAGGCACACAAAACTTTTATTGTTATAATGATTTTTCCAACAAAAACAAATTTATGGATATTCGACGGCGTGGCTTGGCCTTATAAGAGTTACCGTTAGTTCTGTGAAAACAAGGTGAGGTCAGCTCTTGTGAGTTCAAGTGTTTTTTGACGATGAGTTCATTTAAAAGATTCGGAAATTCGTAGAAAATCGTGAAGGGAATCTCATATTCAGTCATTCGGTCAGTGAGCATTTAGCCGGGTTAACATTGATGGCAACAGAAATATGAGCGTTAGGTTTCACTTGGGTCCTAGGCTGAAAAAAATCTTCATTCCACATTCAACCTTCTGTTCTCTCTCTCTCTCACACTCACACACACACACACACACCAAGATTCTAAATAAAGCAAGAACTCAGTACCAAAAAAAAAAACAAAAAAACATATAGATGTTTAAATTGTATTTCGCTGGTCCTACTGATAAGACGACGATCAATGACCTACGAAGAAGAATTATGATGATAGTTTATTACATTCAGTTAGTTAAGTGCTATACCTGATAAACGCTTGGGCGATCATGTCTCTTTCGATACATGTCTGACGAGGCAGGAGATTTTCCGGCAGTTGCCATTTCTTTCTGCGGTAGACTGGTTGTCAACCAAGGCTACAGAATCCAGTCTGACCTGCTACCCAACCCATATCTGGTGGGAGAAGAGACGGATTCATACCTTTTTCAGATTTCTTATTCCGAGGCGATATCCATTGCTCCACAACGTGCATACATTAGTCTTCTAAAAAGAACATTTATGTTTTGTTTGAATAAAAAAGGGGTATATAGGTATTTTGCAAGTTTGAACGTTTGGATAGTATACACGAAAATGCCCTGGCCAGGCAAAGGGGTAAAACAGTTTTTCAGAGAATTAGACTTCTCAAACCCAATAAATATTATAGTTCTTTTATATACCGATGGAGGTTTCCTATCAAATCTTTCACATTTGATAGTGTGAAAAGTTAGAAGCTTGGTTATATCAATTATATCATTAGCTTTTATTCTAGTTAGATTTTTTTCACAGTAAATTTCACCCTGTACAAGACCCAGGAGCCACTCGAGGTAGAGGGTTACGATTAGGGGTAGTTTATATGGATAGGAGGGGAAGGTAACGGTTGACGATAGACTTGAACAGGTTAAAACACGACATACATTTCACTGTTTGACCGACATGATATCTATGAATGAGACAGACTTATTTGTTCCAATATCGGAGCATTCGTATTTGAGTCATTATTTAATTTTCTTCTTTCTTTTTTCTTTTTTTTTTGTGGATAACTTTTTGCGGTTAAGTCGGTGATGTGCGGATGTAACGGTTATTGGCGCAGAAGGTGGAATCAGGGAACCAAGTTCAAATTCCGGCTCTGTTTTTCAGGTTTTGCTTTATATATAATTCATATGACTCGTTTTTATTATATTCAATATATTTGAGTTGGACATGCTGTGCGTATGCCGGGCCATCGCCTCCCGAAAACTGTATTCTTCGAGGAGCTCGAAACCGGCAGCACCCCCCCCCCGCAAGTGGAAGCCCAATGAAACGATTCTGAGACTATTTTAAGCGTGCTCTTATCTCTTGCAACATTGACCCGACACAGAGAACATTGCAAGGGGTCGGACTAGCTGGCGGTCTCTCTGCGTCGCCGGAGTGGTGCACTTCGAGGAGAGTCGAGGAGCGTCATCTGCAACTTGCCAATCCCGCAACCTATGCCCGAGAACTTGTCATTCGCGGATCGGGCTGCTATCTCACTTGGAACCCACAGAAGACGGACGGAGATGGAAGGACAGCGTCGTCGTCAGCAATGACGGGCGGCCTTAAGCATATTTGGGCATATTTTACAAAAACAGCGTTAATTCATGAACGTGTTTTGCCATAGTGACAAAATATTTTCAGTTCTTTTCATTTTGTGCCCATATTTCACGAATTGCGGTTTGCGGTCATCCTTAACGAATTTAATTAAAGAATTTGTCTATTATACCTTGATCTATTTAAACTCGTGTCTTCATTTTGGTTAGTCTAATCACAACGTTTCGGTCGATGTATTCTCCGGTCAATTTCAGGCGCCTGTCATATTGGTTGCCCTCCTGGGAATTTTGAACTGAACCTTTTATGCAACCCACAAAAGTAGATTGTTCTAATTCCACTCACCACGTTAGGGGATTTCTCTTATCAGTTAATTTCCTCCACGTCATTGCGTCCTTGTAAAATCACTTTTGTTCTTGCCGCCGAACCGGAGGGATTGAATAGAGGAAACTAAATGCCCTTACCCTAACGCTTTTACCTATTGGGCCATTGTTTTGTAGGGAAATTGGGTGGTGGGTAATTCCTCAGCTCAGAAGTTCAACAAGAATGTTTTTTTTTTCCTTCAACAGCAGCAACAACAAAATTGGATAGCACACGTGGGAGAAGAATTATTTTCTACACTCCAACCTCTCTCTCTCTCTCTCTCTCTCTCACACACACACACACAAACATACACGGAATGTGGCGAGTCTCCCAATGCTCTATCGCTAATTCCATGGAAAGTGCTCAGACGAACTGCATCTTTACAGTTAGGACCCGCCCTGCTACTTACACAGTAGCAAACCACCCACA
>OZ038483.1:38197060-38257060 GCA_964036315.1 Acanthosepion esculentum | reverse complement strand
TGTGCTGTAAGAAATATTAAACTACCCAATATGAATAAAGACATTGTTATGATAATAATATTGAAAATCTCTGTTTTAACATCAAACTGAATGCCAAGTTGGCCCTAAAAATCTTACAGTCGCGTTTGATTGCTTTTATTTTATATAAATATGTATTGATTGGACTCCTGTCAAGGTCAGTTAGGGAGCGAACAGCTTTTGGCTGCTACTAGTGATTTTCCAACCGTAGCTTAGATGTGGCACAAGGCCGAAAGTATGGGGCACCCAGTGGGGGATCAAACTCACTATTCAGTCGTAAATGTTCTAGCGAGACAAGTTTGCTGGCCGTTACACCTCCTCAAGGTGCCCATAATGATTTTCTAAGCGCAGCTTAGATGTGGCACACGGCCGAATGTGTGGAGCACCAAGTGAGAACCGATCTCACTATTCAGTCGTAATAGATCTAGTATAGCAAGCTTTCTGACCATTGCACCACGACGAAGTGTCCAAATGCTTTTGGCTGCTACTATATGGACAGGTTTGGTCGTTATCAAAATGCTCACTCCACAACCTTCTTTCCTATTGTAACATGCAATTGACGAGATATTTTATTGAGATATCAGCAGATAGAACAAAATTCAGGGAGATGCGGAGTCGTGCCTTTTTCACGTGATGTCAATCGAAATGAATGTAATCACAGCCGAAATTCGAATTTGATACGTTGCTTTCCATTTTCCGGGTTTACGCCTAAATGACCATCTTTCGTTTTTGATCTTTTTTTTCCTCAAAGATGAAGAAGAGACCCGAGACGACGCAGATATGGTTCTACAGAAGGATGCTAAGGATAACATGGACCAAGCGTGTGAGCAACGATGAGGTCTTAGAGAGGATGCAAACAAGGAGGAGGCTTAAACATTAACATCAGGAAGAGGCAGCTGAAGTTCCTGGGACACATAATGAGGAAGGAGGGCCTGGAGAATCTGATACTTACGGGTCGAATAGAGGGAAAAGGAAACAAGAGAAAACAACGCATGACACATTTAGTGGTTTTAAGCAAGTGGATGACAGAACGTGGTCTGGAGGAGGTGACAGAGGGAAGGAACTTGTTGAGAGTTGTAATGGATAGAGGGAGGTGGAGAGCCATGATCGCCTACGTCCTGAAAGCACACGGCACATAGAAAAGAAGTGAGGATTCTTACTGATTGTTTTAGATATCTTTTCCGTAGTAAAAACTGCATCAACACATGCACAGAAGAACCTCAAAGGATAAGAGAAGCCGTGGTTGGTGATTTATTTATCTGCAGTTGGATTAAGTAGCAAAAAAATTATATTTAAAACTTTTATTAAACTAAGACTACATTGCAATATTTTAACGTAGCCAAACACGAATAAGCAAATAAAACAAATAAAAATAAACATAATCACAACATAAGCTTTTAATAATAATATTTTAAAAATATAAACAAACTCAATCAGTCTCATTTTCATAGTTTGTCACATAAGTCAAATATATTTCGTAGTGGGTGGGATTTGCTTCCCCTCTGTCATTAAATGGGTTTAAGATATATAGTGAAATAGTGTAGAGTTCAAAACATTAAAGTGTCATTGTTCGCCTTAATTTAAATGTAATGACAGGGTATATTTTATATATAATGGAAACAAATCACAAGTTTAAGAATGCAAAAAAATCTAATGTTAAATAGAAACCATAAAGTGAAAAATGTCAAATTCTTGACGAGCGTATATGGTTTCCTATTATCCACGGGGTTCACCATTTACGGGAACCTTGGAACTTATCTACTACAGATAATGAGATCTTACTTAAGGTCGTTGTTAGCTACATGTTTTATTTTAATCATACCATGTTACCAAATCTGAGTTATGTGTCCTTTGATCACACTATTCATGACCCTCATTGCTGAAATTTCATACTGAATTTTGTTACAGTATTGCTATGATAAATCATTAAGTAGCATTCATGAATTTATTTAGATTAATATCTTTATCTTTACCAATGGATGCACTACATAGATTAAGCAAAAATAAATTCATTAATTGTAAACCACAGTTTTAGGACAGTTTCTTTGTTAATGTCATATCTGGAAGAAGAAAAGAAAAGGTCGTGCCGAGGGCTTTTTACATGTTTGGACTATTCTTGACCATTTCCCATTTATACTTGTCAAACGCAGAAGAACTGATTCATATTTATAGGGAAGAACATTAGTAAATTGATGCATTTCGTTAAATCGGTGAACACTTTAACTATCCAACTCGCCAGCATATTTGGATTGGTCAGTTGTACTTCCCCAAAGTTATTTGACAAACTGTCTCCTTATTTTTAAACTTTTATGCAAAATTAAAAAATAATGTATTTTGTATGAAGACATATTGTGTTTTTAAATATTAGTATGTCACATTTAAATATTTAAATTAAATATTTCTTTGTTTATTTTTAATTTTTTTTAGATGACAATATTTCACGATTCATAATAGTTTTACTTCATATTATTATTATTATTATTACTTTTCGGATGAAATTTTTTAACTATTAGTATTTTATTACTAGTTTTACTTCATCTTATTATTGTTACGTTTTATCCCAGCACTCTAACTCTTAATTAATACTATTATCAGTTTTGCTACATCTTACGTTTTTTTTTATCAAAATTTCATAGAGTAACTATACTTTTTGCTTAATTTTGTAATATCAGAAAATATTTGTTGACTAATAAATCACGTTTATCTATTTAAAATCAGGCCCGTCGATAGGCGGTGCAGTAGTTCCAGAAAATCATTTATTTCCCTCCCCTCTGCTTTGAAAATGATGTGAACTAATTTTAGTGTGCAAGTTCTTACCCGCCTCCTAACTTAAAGACTACCCCATTCAAAATATTCTGGCAACAGGCCTGTTAAAAATAGATGTAGGTATTACACTGCATCCAATGCAAAGGCATTGTGAATAAGAGGATTGGCTTGCCTAGAAAATCAGCATTTCAAATTCCGGAACGCTGGTATTAGTGGGAAAATTGGTGATGCAGCCAAAGTTGTCTTCGGTTCTATGTTGTTATCAGTCTCTCCATATTAGATTATTTCTGACACGCTCTGGCTCACTTTATCTCTGTCTCTTTCTCTTCTTCTCTTACTAAATATCTTGCTAACTTTGTCTATTTGTATGTGTGCCACACAAACCTCATCCAGTCACATTGTTTTCTAAATGTTAAAAACCTTTTATTATCGTTCAATAATGAAAAATGGATTCGTTTTTTATTCTGTTCGGTTGTTTTTATTATATTTCTTCTTCTTCTTCTTCTTCTTCTACTTCTTCTTCTTCTTCTTCTTCTTCTTCTTCTTCTTCTTCTTCTTCTTCTTCTTCTTCTTTATGTGCCATGTCCCCTTGGGACAGAGGCGATAATGGCTCTCCACAATTTCCTGTCTTTGGTAGCTCTTATTAAATTTTGTATTTTCGTTATTTCTTCTGAACCTTATTCCTCCATTGTTATGAAAAAGGGTTTGATGGGAATTAAAAGAAGTCTGAGTCCGTATAGCTTGAGGGAAGCTTTATTCCACTAGAAATCTACTCCGTAACCAGAAAATGGCCGACTACCTCATGGAGAGAGAAAGACGAAAACAAAGGGAAATCAATCATTCCTGTAAAGTCAGGGAAAGATTAAAAAGTTCTTTTATTTTCATCACAGCCATCCATTTACTAAAGCTTATCAAGTATGTTATGCGCTGTTTTCCTCTTGGACTCAATCTGTCCTGTGAGTATCAGACTTTGCAAGCCCTCTTTCCTCATAATATGCCGCAGAAATTTCAACTGTCTCTCCCTAATGTTAAGTAATAGTTTCCTTTTCGTTTCCATTTTCTCTAAAACCTCGTCGTTGCTCACAAGTTCGGTTCCTGCTATCCTCAGCATCCTCCTGTTGAACCACATTTCTCTTGCCTCTTGCAAGTTTTTTTTTATGTCTCTTAATACTTTGCTTAGCTTTTGAAATGCATCTTTGCTTACCCCAATGTGTTCAGTATCGCACTTTACGTCTTCTGTTAAAACACTTCCCAGATATTTAAATTTTTGTACTTGTTTGATTTTGGTATCTCCGATTTGTAATTTGCATTTTGGGCTCTCATCCTTTTTTACTCACGGACATACGTTCTGACTTCTTGCAGTTTATGTTTCGTTCTTTCTTCTCGCTTTCCTTCTCAACCTTGTCGGGGCTTTTGTGGTTTTCTTTCTGTTTTCTGCTAGCAACATTGTGTCATAAAGACAAAATTTGATATATTTACTTTGCCTAATTTATTAAGGTACACGGCTAAATCCACAGAAATAGAAATAAAAAAAATGAAAACAGTGTAGCGCCAAATTTTTAAGCGATAAAAACTGACCTAACTATAATTGTGGGACATTTGTACACATTGGAAAATGTTTATCTCACTCAACCACAATGCAGGTTACTGATTCATATAATCTTACACAATTCTATACACGCGGGGTTCCTAGCGAGGATTGAACTTCTGAGAAATGATTAATCAGACTCTATGACAAACTTAATGTTCAGTAAGCAAAAGGTCGATTTAGTCACTGCACTATACTTTAGTCTGACATTTGATATCGTCCCTTTTTTTCCTTTTCTATTTTCAGTTTTAAAACAAACTTTAATTTATTCTGAAAATTGTTTTTTTCTGTTGTAACGGACAGACAGAAACATATTTATGGGTTAAGAATCCAGCAAAAAATGTACATAAAATTATTGTCTTTGTTCTTTTTCTCCTTATTTTTATGCATTTATACGTTCACTCTTATAGTATCTGGTGATTGTCACTAGATGTTAAGTGACAGTAAACCTCCTCAGTTCTCCTGCACCTTCCTTAGCACTTTTGCCAACTATACTGTATTGTCTGGTTTTGACAGTCTCAGTTCTTCACCTTGAATTTCTGATTCATCTTAATACACCTTTCGCTGCTTTTGATACACAGTACCCAGTGCACCATTTATTATAGGTAGTACCATAAACCTCATGTTCCACAGATTCTTCAGTTCCTGGACGAGGTTCTGGTATGTTTTCCCCTTTTCTTTGAGTTTCACTCGGTGAACCATTAAGATAGTCACACTACAACCTATTAGAACCTCTTTCCTTTGTTCACAATAACTAGATTCAGACTTATTTCTTAGATTCTGTCATGAGACCCAAAGCCCCAGAGCAGTATTTCCAAACATGTGATTCCGAGTGTATACGATATATTTTTACCAACTGTTTTGGCTAAAAATTTAATTTTATTGGTTCGCTTTTTTACGGTTTATCAACCCTTTGAAGGTTATTTAAATTCAGAAAATATATTTAGATTGTAAGAATTTTTTGGAGATAATAATGGTTTAGTGATACAAACCTTACTAATTAATCCATAGCTGGGGGAGAATAGGTGGATTCAAACCTTTCTCAGGGATATTTGCGCATAAGTGAATATAATTAACCATACTGGAATTGGAACTCGGCTCTCCGATTAACAATTCCGAGCCATTATACATTACACTACCCATACATCCAAGCATCTGGTATTCCCAAGCGGTCATCCATCTAGGTGCTGACCAGTCTCGACGTTGCTTAACTTTGGAAGAAGGGAATCAAACGGGAATCGAACGGGACAGAATTGAACCTGCAATATTGAAAAACGTGATTGATTTCCGATAAGGGGTCTTAAACTTACACACTCGTAATCAAGAGAGTTGGCCCGAACCCCAAAAAATCGACCCCTCGTAGAATGATGTGAATTAATTTTAGTGTGAAAATTATTATTAATGCCTCCACCCCAACTCAAAATTCTCTGGTGACGGACTTGCTAATTTAGCAAATAAATAATGTCGAAATGAATCGTACACCATCGACTGATATAACCAATCCTAACAACATCAAGTATAAAGTCGCACTTATTAAAAATATTCAAGAACGTATATTAAAAAAAAAACAGAAGGAAAAAACACATTTAACTCCATCCGTTGATAACAATATATACCCATCTAGGTACTAACCAGGCTCGATGTTGCTTACCTTCGGTGATCGTGAGCCTTTCTGGCAAGAAAATATTGATTGCAATTGCAGTGATATTTGTATGATTATATTGGATAACAAAAAAAATAATAATATTAATAATGAATCATGTAATTTCAGTTCATAAAATAGTTACATATTTGTTTCACCTTTTTCCGAAATCTTAATTACGATTGGAGTGGGCAGTAAACGATCTTGCATTTTCTCAAATTTGGTATCAAATTAGAGACAGAAACTCTCTTCTTTGTTTCTTTCTCAATACTTGTTTGTTTGTTTTTTGTTTTCTTATTATAGTTACTGCTAAAAACTCAGGCTGAAGTGCATCTGCTATGTATTGAGAAAATAAGACACAGTTCTCGGGCCATGTCGAATGTAAAATCTTTTTCAATTCACCCAGCGCCAACTTGTGTTGAAACTATGAAGTTCGACCCTAGACGAACAGGGGGATTAGCACTATATCAATTATTTGTTTCTGGAAAGAGTCGAGAAATAGGTTTCGATTTGTAGTTCGGATTTACTAATATTTTCTTGTGTGGATATTGTTTTTTGGGGTTTTTTTTAAATTTTGTTCATTTAGGCGGAATTCTGAAAACGAATGGCGTATCCTGCGTTTTTCGTAGTAGTTTCTTTGCTGTAGTTGTTTCATTCTTCGTCAAAAGAAAGTCGGTATATATTTTGTATTTGACAAAAAAGCTCCATGTAGTAAGTGAAGTTTTGTTTTCAGTACTGAAATATATTAGATGTTCTCAAGCAGTGGGCCATTTCATGGTTTCGAGGCATTTCAAGGTTTCGCATTGACTGTAACCTTCATCAGAATAAAATCGATTTAAATACCCTGATTTTTTTATTGAACATATTTTTTTGTTTCATTGAATTATAATACCCTGGTATTCTATTGAACTTTTTGTTTATTGAAGTATGCTTCAGTTTATTTATTTATTTAACGAATTAAAACAAGTTATTATACATGTATTCAAGTTTAATAGTCCATCAACATTTTCTATTGCTATTAAATTTGTAAAACTCTTCTATAAAAGATAATCCATGTAAATGTACTAATATAGAAAAGAATGCAGATTTTCAATGATATATGCATAACATTTGGAATGCAGCTTTTGAGTTGAACAATCTTAGAACGCGGGGTGGGGGTGACTTTCTGATTTATGGTGAAAGAGGTGCATTGGGTAAAAATGGTTGCGAACCACGGTCTTAGATGGACTGTTCTCCCAGGTTAATGAGTTGCATGTACCTGATAGTTCATTGTATTTTTTAAGATTAACTGAAGCAATTGAAACTTTGTAACGCGGTGTTCTGCAATCAAGCAACTGTCATGATCTGGCAATGGTTTGAATCGGCAATCATTAGTTTAACTATCTGCCACTAGAGTTCTTGAATTTGGTTTCAAACTACGGTTTGAACCATAATCTATGAATTTAGGAAACAACCTATTACACCGACTGTCCAAAACCTCACTGTCATTTGAAAGCAAATCTAAATTTGACTTCTTTTAATATTTATATTAGCATGAAATTAGACACATTCTTATTTATTTTTCGGAATCTTAAAAAAACTTCTCTATAAAATGATCTATGGAAATTTATATGTACTACCAGAGAAAAGAATTAAGATTTTCAATAATATATGTGCATATTATTTGGAATGTACCGGCTGAGTTGGACAATCTTGGAAAGTGGGTGACTTATGGTGAAAAGGATCAGTCAGTTATGTGCCGTGCGTGATACACATTTAGGCGATCATGTAACTTTCGATACATGACTGATTAGACAGATTTTTTTTTCCCGCAATAGGTTGACATTTCTTTCTGCGGTAGACCAGTTGCCATCCAAAGCTATAGAACCCGACCCGTCCTGCTATTTAACTATAGATGATTGGGCGGGGAGAAGAAGTGTATTCATACCTTTCCCAAGGGTATTAGCACGTAAGTGAATATAGATGGATTTGAGTAGAATTCGAACTAGGCTCTCCGATTTCTAAATCCGAGCCGCTATCCATTACTCCACCGTCGTTTCATTTCAAAACGCTTTGCGTTTGTTTTAATCTGTTTTTAATCTGTTTTTGATTTTTTTTTGTTAATATGCAGTTTTTTTTTTTTTATTTTATAATTACTGAATGTTTAGTTTCTTGTTATATTTATATACTTTGTATGCATATATAGGGAAGCATTTTGTTTTCGACTATTTGTTAGTTGTATCAGTGCAGTCGACCATCAGACCGAAATGAGTTAAGAAATCATAACCAAGGAGAAGCCGTCTGAATGAACTCGCCTCTGAGGTTATGCTGCGTTTGGGTTGCGATCTGGAAGAATTTTTCATATATCTGCCGGCGATGGAAATAAAAGCAAAGGTCTGTTAGCGTTGTTGATGAGAGCAGCAGCAGAGGAAGGAAGAGGGTTTAGAAGTAGCGGTTATGTAATTTTCTTTCTTTCACATTCACTTTGAATTTTGTTGAACGATTTGTTCTGGAGTCGGAAGGTTTCGTCTTACAAAAACTGCGCATTCCTTGCGAGTTTACCAAATGCACTGGGAGTGAAACTTTTGTTTTAGTTGTATGTTGTGTGTCCATATAACGTCGGGGTCACCATTTTGTAGTGAGAGCAATTACGACTTGTTGCGGAATACGATGAAAACTTTCAAATAAACGAATTCAATATTTTCAAAAGAAATGAATTTCAACACGTGGAGGAATTTTATAAATATGTTTTCATGTAAAGAGCAACACAGCTCACAACAGAAGAACGAGAGAGAAAATTATAATTACGTGTATACAAATAATTAAAAAAAGGTAAGAAATAATTTATGTTCATAACCGTTGTCTATATGTGAATGTGTGTATGTGAAGTGCGCCACGTAGCTGGGTTGAAATTTAGATAGTCGGTAGTTGTGCGACTAAGTATCCTCGGAAGGTAAGACTGACACGTCTGCTACCTACCGCATTCTCCCCTGGGTGATCAGAAAGAATAGAAAGAGTGTCAACTTTAGTCCTTTATTTTTATAGTACTTAATAGAATGACACCTAGCGGGAGTCATGTCAGACAAGGTGGAGTAATTCCTACAGGTGTACCGAATACATCGTAATCGGATCCAATGATAGCTTGAGAATTTCCTTGGATCTCAGAAAATGTTTGCAGATTTGAAGATTTGCATTCACTTTTTATGAGAATCTTACATGTCATGGAAGACAAGGTGGGGTAATTCCATTTTATTACCATAAATCCACGGTGGATAAAGACAGGATAACTAATAATGAAAAAGTAAAAAGGGTCCGAAATAAACTTTGCGACACCTGATAAAATTCCTTTATTTTTTATATAGCACGATAGAACCGAATGAGTTTTTGCTATTTGTGCTATTTCCTGTTTATCCAATATGTATCTGTTCATGTTAGGCGGCTCGGATTGAGGAATCGGAGAGCCGAGTTCGAATTCCAGTCAAATCCATTACATTCACTTACGTACTAATACCCTTGGGAAAGGCATGAACCCCCCTCACCAATTATGGATAAATAGCAGGACAGACTGGGTTCTCTAACCTTGGATGGCAACTGGTCTAATTCAGAAATAAATGGCAACCTACGGCGGGACAAATCTGCCTCGTCAGTCATGTATCGAAAGATACATGATCGCCTAAGCGTGTGTTACGCATGGCACATAACTGACTGATCTGTCCATGTAAAAAAAAATTCTCGCCTTCTTTTTGCATTCTCTCGATATACATCGCAAAGATTCGCCAGGGTGTGTCATCTGTGGTTTATTCTGTAGAAATTACATGCCATACGATTCTTTATAGTCCTTTTTTATACTTTAGACCTCCTCGACTTCCTTTTCTATAATCCCGTCTCCCTTCTCTCTTTTTTTCTTTCATTTGTCCCCTCTTTTCCTCCCTAACTTATACGAATGCTCTTTCTTTTTCGCGCGCTCCATTCTTAGCAAATAGCCTGTGGGTCCCATCTGGTTCATAAGCAATCCTCTGTGTCAGTTTCCTCTACAACAGGCCAGGATCAAGGTGGGCGTGACCCAGGCACGCGTAACCTTGAAACTCTCCTGTCAATGAGGCATCTTTAAGTTGACCCGCTGTAATCTATACACCTCCCTCTTCTAAGCACTTGTTCACTCCCACCGGGTCATACTTTTTTTTTTCATCTCCACTACCCCTGCCTACATCCCTACACTTCGACTGCTTATCCGGTTTGCTTCTGCCTGACATAAATATAAAAAAGAGGAGGAGAGACGAACCCAAACACCCAGCTCAAACACTCCATGACTATATCTCGTGTCCAAGTATGTCTATTGGCAGGGGAGTGGGTGACTCTTTACAACTCATGTCTAAACAAACAAGGTGATAAGCTGTCCTTTTTGTTTATTTGTTTTATTTTTACTTTTTTAGCTCGCTAGTTACGGGGCGGCGAGTCACGGTGGAGTAATGGATAGCCGAGTTCGAATTCCAGTCGAATCCATTACATTCATTTACGTGCTAATACCCTTAGGATAGGTATTAATCCGCCTCTTCTTCCCCCAGCTATGGGTAAATAGCAGGATTGACCGGGTTCTATAGCCTTGGATGGCAACTGGTCTACTGCTTAAAGAAATGGCAACCTACTGCGGGAAAAAATCTGCCTCGTCGGTCATGTATCGAAAGTGTATCATGCATGGCACATAACTGACTGAGTTACGGGACTATTTATAGCGTTTGATCCTATTTTATTTCGAAATATTCAAAATGACCCTATCTCCTGGCAAAACACACGTGTCAAAGGAATTGACGAGGAATTTAATTTTATACAAGGGCTGACACGGTCATATCACATTGAAATGCCGTTTCACCGAAGTTAAGCAACGCCGAGCTTGGCCTGTACCTAGATGGGTGACCGCTTGCGAATGCCAGATGCTATAAACTTGGATTTGAGGATGATGCAATGGACAATGGATCAGAATTTTTCATCAGAGAGCCAAGTTCCAATTCCAGTAGAGATCGTTATATCCACTTACGTGCAAATACCCTCTCCCAACTATGGGTTAATTAGTAAGATTTCTATCCTTATAACTAAATCATTTTTATCACAAAAAAAAATTAAATCTTACATTCTAAAAATATTTTCTACCTTTAAATAACCTCAAAATGGTTGATAGACCGTAGACATAATCGCTTCGTGAGAAGCTGTTCGAGTGAAATTTACATATCGCCAATGATATACGAAGGCAATGAGTTTGGTTCGCTATAATGTACGTGGCATGGCAGGTCTTAGCTGTCAAGGTTAGAACTGATGGAACTAAGTATGGCCTTGTGCCAATCTAAGCTAAACTGGGTAACAACCAACAAATTTCCGTCGCCATTCTTGTCTTCATCTTAATGAGAGGCTATATAAAAAATAACAAAAGAAAAACAACAACAAAAAAACAGGCAAATGGCGTTTTGAAGCTTCTTCTTCTCTGAGTCATGTCTTTTCAGGGCGTGGGCGATCATGGCTCTCCACACTCTCTACTATCCTTTGTCTTTTTACTAGTTTCTCCTTTGTTTTGTCAGACATTTACACGTTAGGTAGGTTACTCACTGCTTTTTTTCTCCCTTGTTTTAAATATGTCAAATTTTCCAAGCCTCCTTTCTTCATTATGTGTTCCAGAAATGTTAACTCTCTTTCTCATTTTGAACAATTCAACACATAAAATATGGCTTTTTATACCTTTACCAGAATCAAGTCAAAGTTGTTTTTAAATCTTAGTGTGGAGTTATAGTGACTTTAGTAATAAGACATAAAGTAAACATCGAATAAATGTTGTAAAATTTTAAACTGTAGTTATTTACCTGTTTACAATTAAAGTTGTATATAAAGGTGTGTGTACGATTTTCGTTAATGTATCTTTTCACTGTAAACAGTTTTATTATTTGAAATGTTCTTAGAAATGGGCGTTTTTGCAATAGGAAAAAGTTCATACCTTTAATAAACGCCATGATTCACATATTACAGACGAAAAGGTTATTTAAGCGTATTGACTTAGAGGAGCTAGAATGCAGAGTTAATTATTGGTGAGTTTTTGCTGTCGTACCGCTTCGCTTATCTGTTTGCAAAAAGGGGGTTCGCTTATCGGAGATTAATGTAGAAGAGCTACGATTTTTGAGTTGACTGGTCACAATTTATTGCGGTCTCGCAGTTATCTGTGTTCAGGAAATGCAAATTTGAAGTTGTTTTTTGTTTTGTTTTTTAATTCCAGCAGCATTGGTTGAAAATTCTCTTTTGGCACCTCTTATATATCGTCTTCTTTTTCGTATTACGTCTGCAAATATTTTAAAATCTTATATTTAACGTAATTTTATGGAGTTTGCTGTTTTTAGATCTCTCTCTCTCTCTCTATCTATCTATCTATCTATCTATCTATCTATATATATATATATATAGATATATGTGTGTGTGTGTGTGTGTATAGCCGAAAGCGCTCGGATAAAAAGAACATTCGGACAGTTTTTATATAATTTATCATCTGAAAAGAAAAACATTATTAGATCGCACGAGAAATTATATAAAAAACTAAATAAAAGCACCTTGTCGGTCGTTTTTAATGAAATGTGTATGAAAGAAGGATTGCTGCCTAAATACACAAATATATATATATATATATATATATATATATATATATATATATATATATGTATGTATGTATGTATGTATGTATGTGTGTGTGTGTGTTAATTTTCGACATGCTTTTGACATCTTTATACGTTTCTTCTTCTATGTGTCTCGTCCCTTCAGGACATAGGTGATTATGTCTCACCTCAACTTTCTCGTTTGGCTCCTAGCAGTTTTTCTCCCTTTGCTAAAGCTCCTGCTCATCCATCTATTCACACGAACTCGTCAAGTAAGTGTGGCTCACTGCCTTACCATATCTCTGTATGCCCCGTGAGGGTTAAGTTTTCAAAGCTTTCCTTCCTCATTATGCGTCTTTTCCTGATTTTGAGTAGAAGTGTTCTTTCTGTTGCCATTTTATTTAAGACTTCCTTGTTGCTTACTCGTTCCGTCCATAGAATTCTAACTATCCTTTTACAGAACCACGTTTCTGCTCCCTCTAGTTTTCGCCTCATCCGTGGGGAGATTGTCCAGCATTCAGTGCCATATAAGAGGATGTATACCACAGAGCAATCCAGCCCCCTTTTATTTGTTTGTAACGAAATCTTTCCGTTTCTCAGCACCTTGATTAGTTTTTGGAATGCCCCTTTCGCTAATCCAATGCGTGTTCGGATCTCAGTGTCACATTTTCCATCCTCTCTTAAAACGCTTCCCAGATATTGAACTTCTGCAACTGGTTGATGTTTATGTCTCCTATTCGTAACTCACATTTTGAGCTTGTTAATCTATTTATTAAATTTTGAATATTGCTAGATGTTGTGATATACTAATAATTCTTTTGTATTCATTCATTTAATACCTTCTTTCAGGCCATCCCATAAGTTCTGTCCGAATTTTGAATTTTGAAACAAGTGACCAAATGTTACATTTAATTACAGATTCAATCAACAATGTATTTTCCCTGATTATCTATGATCCCTTCCATCTATTAACAAGCTTACTAATTCCATTACTGTCACAAATGTCAGTTTTAACCTCTTCCTGTGTTACAAAAACTGTTTCTTCCAAATGATTCTGTAAGCTACAAAACAAATGGTAGTCTGAAGGAGCAAGGTCGGGAGAATAAGGTGGATGAGGAATTTTCTCCCAACCAAGTTCTTCGATCTTTTGTGACGTGATTCTTGCTGTGTGTTGTCGCGCATTGTCCTGGTGAAACATCACCCGTTTTCGATTCACTAGAGCAGGTCTTTTTTTCCTCAAAGCTTGGTTCAAACGCTCTAATTGCTGACAGTATATTTGAGCATTAATTGTTGCATTACGTGGTAAGAATTCAAAGTGGATTATTCCTTGGCAATCCCACCAGATTGAAAGAAGAACCTTTTGCCCATGAAGTTCCCTTCTCGACTGTGGCTGGGGTCCTTCCCCTTTACCAAGCCACTGTCTACGACGCTTAACATTTCGATAAAAGATCCATTTTTCCAGTCACAAGTCTATCCAAAAAAGGTGAAACAAGTTGGCGAGAATGGAGAGAAGAGATGTCAACTCGGGATTTGAGGTTGTTTTCAGACAATTCATGAGGCACCCATTTTCCAGGTTTAGGAACTTTTCCAAGTTGTTGAAGATGACGATGAACAGTTGTATGGTTTGAACTGAGAACCACTGCCAATTCCTCAACTGATAAAGCAGGATTTTCTTCAAGGGCTGCTTCAAGAAGCTTTTCATCAAACTCAACTGGACGTCCGGTTAGATCTTCATCTTCAAGGGTGAAATCTCCACCTCTGAATTTTGCAAACCATCTTCTGCAAGTTCTTTCATTCACACATTCCTCTCCATAAACTGAGTGAATGTTTCTAGCTGCTTCGGCTGCTGAGTTTCCTTTCTTGAATTCATAAAGCATTATGTGCCTCAAATGATTCTTGGGTACTTCCATGTTAGCAGGGTTTTAATCAAACAAAATTTAATTTTATTGTTCTCTGAAATAAAATTTGATCAGTTTAAATGCATCTAAACATAAAAATAATGTTCAGCTCCATTAGACATTATAAAATACTCTTTAAATTTCGTTCATTTTAACAAAAAGTTAAAATTCGGACAGAACTTATGGGATGACCTAATACTTATCTGCATACGAACTGTTGTGTGATTTTGCGTTGGTTCATGTCACGTGATCTTGTATTTATAAATAACGGTGGGACGCCTCTTTCCTCCTCTCTGGCGTCCGTTCGCCCATATCTTCTATGTAACTGGTAACTAGGTATGTTGAATAAAACCATAATATTCAACTTACTAAAAAGGTCTCTTTTCATTACACTAGATACTTTGTTACTCTTAGAAATCTTATAGATTCTGATTAAAATTATTGACCTCTATAAGCGCTTTAAAATTAGAATAAAAGATATAATAATGGATTTTTAACTTTATTGTATATTCACATTGCAACGAACAGGCTCACTAAGGAAACTCGAGACAGAGCAAAACTGAATATGGCTTATTGGCAAGCAAAGACTTTTACAAAAGTGACTTTTCTTCTTTCTCCTCTAAATACAAATTTTCTATTCGTTCCTATAAACTCTCTCTCAAAACAATTTATGTTTCTCAAATCTATTAACTGCTATCGCACTTTCCCGTATTGATGTGATGTTTCCTTCCTCGCCTTTTGTTTGAAGCAGTGTGGAATGGCAACATTATGATTATGTCATCATTTTCTCCGAATTACATGTGATATCCATTTTAGCTGCTGTTGTTGTTGAAAACTCGTAAGTGATGTCGTTTCGATTATCTGGTACATTTTTTTGTTTGTGATTCTGTAACGCCAGTCCACACGAGTCAAGTGTAGTCCTCGTCGAGACCCATAGGTTTCACTCGCTCAAAGCGATTTTTAACCATTGATCTTAGAAAGCAGTTGCATACAGCCGACAGTTTAAACATTTCTGAACGAGTTTGGCAACATATGAAACTCTCTATTTGACGAGGCTATTTAAGAACATGGCTCGAGTTTTCAAGTAAATGTTTTGGTTTTGTAGCTATTTGCGGTTTTGTACGAAACTACCTCTAGCGCAGCCTATTCTATGTCCAGTTTCCTTTTCTCCTATACTAAATTTGTAATAACTTATCTATACACCGAAGTATTTGAAGTGTTTAGTATTTACTAATTCTACATCCTGAATTTTTATGATAGATTCAGGGTACTTGCCACTGCTTTCATTACAATTCCAGATCATAGTTTCCGTTTTGGAAAGTTTTATCTTGAGAACTATTTCTCGGAACACTTGGTAGAGGATGTTGATTTTTGTTCAAGATTATCCCAACTATGAATACGTATGTCATCAGCATATCACACGCATCATTAGTAAATCGGCCGTGGACAGGATTGTTGTCTTCTACTAGTTGATTTGTTTGTCATGTGGTATAGAATGCTTAAAAGATCATTGCCCATCCCGTCATATTTCCTACTTATAAATGAGAAGATGAAGTCTTTACACATACCTTCATTTCCCATTTCTATCAGTTTATTTACTTATCTCCCTACCTGTTCCATCTGGTCATTTGATACTCTGGAGTTCTATCTATTGTAACAATTATAATTATTATTTGATATCAAATAATCTCCCATCATTTCGTCTCACTGATTTTTATATTGTTTGCAGGCAGAAGTGCCTGTCAATCAACAAACTAGTGCGTGGGTTCTCAAACACCATCTTACCGGCTTTATTGACGTACCCTGTGAAATGAATTTGGTATAGATGCCATAGAATAAATAACAAACAAGTTATAGTTGTTTATAGCTTTATTTAATTTATTGTTACACATTTAATGTGGTGATTGGGCTTTTTTCAACAAGTAAATCACTTCTGGGAAGCAATTTGAATATAAACCCAGGAAAAGAGTGTTTCGAAGTCAGTTCTTTCTACTCTTTCGCCAGCAAGCGAGGCATGCCGATATACTCCTCTAACTACCAAGGAGCTAATCAAGAAAATGGCTTGCTACAAATGAGCGCTCTCATACTCCCCCCCACTCTCTCTCTGTTCTAACGTAGCTAAGAACTGTATCAAAGGATACAATTTGCATTGATAAAGAAAAAAATTAACCTTTATCACTCTGTATGTGAATTCATTTGCTGTACAAAAAGTTTATACTGACACTGACTCTAATCCCTGAAAAATAGCGTGTTTAAATTTCATAGTTGTGTTGTCATATCCTGCTATGGCAACAGAAAACAACTTTGAGTGAAATTAACAATAAGGATACTGCAATTGAGAGGCCTTGAAAAAGGATGCAAGAGAAAGGGAAGTAATATTAATAATGCAATGTGCTAACGGTTAAAGATTCCAGAACAACGTTCGCTTAGCGTTCTTTCATTTTGAATAAGAAAACCAAAATTCTACGCCAACATCTACAGGTCTTTTCAACAAGTAACATCTCCCATCATTTGAGAATTGAAGAAATGCTTGATCACTTCTTCAATTTCTGATATCAATATTTTAGATGTTGAACAGTTTTTTAACTTTAGAAAACCGGAATTACCATAACAAGTTTATTACCTTTTGGTACAGATAAACATAATGTAGAATAGAAACTAAGTAAGAGAATGTTTAGCTGTGAATGACTGTTCTCAGCAAAACCTACTGCTGCTACTGCTACTCCTCTTGATGTAGGAGTATTTTTATGTCTTTCGTCCGACGGCCGTGTTCAAACTTGTAGGGAAATATTCTCTTTTACAATATTATCACACAAAATTAATGATTATACGGTAGGTGGGGCTTGGAGTACGTCGATTGTGCTCTAACAGAGAGATAAAATCTCTCTCCCCCTATCAAAAAAAAGAGGTTACTCTCCGGATAGATATTGTATAAATCTGGCCAATGTCTACCCTTTTCACAGTTGTTTATCTTCTAAGACTGATATTTGACGTTAAATAACCCAGCAAGAGTTAATATATCGTTAAATTAATCACCCTAATCTAATCTAAAGAAAACTAATGAACAAGTTTTTGTCAGTGCATACTCTTCTTTTTTATACGCTCTTTTCTTTCAGGATGTGGGTGATTATGATTATGGCTCTCTACAATTTCCTGTCTTTTGTTGCTCTAAGTGACATCTGCTACGTGGTCATCCATTTTTGTCCTTGTTCTGCCATCCATTCATGCGCATAATAGATATTTAAAGATAAAAGATCGTCAGTATTTTATACAGGTGCCTATAGGCCTATTTTCAGTCGATAAAAGATATAGAACTGCTGGACTAAAACTGTTAAATGCGAACCAAGATGATAGAGAGAAAGACTGATAGAGAGACAAGCAGGGAGGGAGAGAGAAAGAGAGAGAGAGAGAGATTGTATAGATATATACAACTATACTATAAAGTTTCGACTTACATTTTGACAGTGAGCATCTTCAGAATGGGGCTGAGAAGGCATTTGAAGAGAAGAGGCCCGAGACTCTGACTTTAATGTAGTCACGTGGGCTAATCTGATAATGAGCTGTCTCCCTGAAATAAATGTCCTGGAATCGAAAGAAAAAGGCCTCGCTTATGTAAGAAATTGACATTTATTGAATACATGCGAGTCTTTATTGAATTAAACATATTTGGTAAACTTGTACTTGTTCGTGTCCAAAATAAAAAACAAACAACAAAAAAAACCGGAGTGTCAAAAGGACGGTTTTTCCATTGACTACCTTCAACTCTTCGGCAATGTTTATTCTTTTACATGTGATGATTAGAATTGTAATAAAACCTAAATATATGAAAGTGAATTTATACATTTTCTTCGTTCTTGAGAATTAATAATATAAATAATAAGCATTTATTTATTATATTTTTCATTGAAAAGGTTGACGAAATATCGGCTAATTGCTAATTGATTCGAACTTAATAAAATGGTAAATAATAAGGATTTACTTATAGTTGGTTCACATATTTTAATAATTTAGTCGATGTTTATAAATTTATGAATAAAAAATTGTTTTCATATGTATTTCTTTATAAATTGGGAAATAATAAACATTGCATTGCATTAGTTTCAGTTTCATAAGTTTTTAGAATGTTGTAAATATAAAATTATTATTGTAAATAAGCAAACTAATAAACAAATAATGTTTAATGTAATGTGGTATTGTAAATTCTCAATGACAAAAAATGCTTAAATTCACTTTTATAATGTTTAGGTTTTATTAAAATTTTAATCTTCGCATTTTAAGACGATAAAAATTGACGAGGAGTGAAGGCAGTTAAAATAATAGCAGTGTCAATGAAAAGGCAATAAGTGAACTTCTTGGAACCATGCAGAAAGGATAACAGCTAACTGTAGATTTGAAGAGGTCAAGATTTGATTAGTGTATAATATTTCAGAGTTCAGTCCGAGACGTTAGAAGTATAGTGTGGTTTCCAAAAACAGAAATTATGACTTAACCTAATAATTTAATTGTATTTATTCAACCCATATTCTCCTGGTGCTAGTTTAAGCTGATGTCTCCTTTACCCATATTTTAAAAGTATAATCATGAAAATTGAACATTTTACTGACATATGTCAAAAAAGTTTTCATCAAAAATCAAGGAAAAAAGAACTTTAAACAAAATGGTCATAATATGTGGGGAAAAAGGTGTTAGTTTAATTCAGTATTTCTCAGCCCCCTTTACTTTAGGGGCGCACTTGTAGAATAACTAAAACTCTGGGGCATACTTTAAATTTTAATAAGGAAAAATTTATCATGAAATTTGAAAATATGAAATTTTGGTTTAGCATTCGCAAAGAAGATTAGAGGTACAGTTTTCAATTAAAAGGATTTATGAAGAATTTGTGTTATATACTGTACCTATGAACACTAATGGGTTTGTCTCAATCCTCATAAATACGTTGGACACTATTGTAAGTGGGGGTAATATGCTGTTTAAGTAGTCCACCACTAGCAGTGGTTTACCTACTTCACGCCGCTGGCGAGTGTTGTATTTTGTTGATGCTATAAATATTACCATTTCATTTCCAACCTCCGTTTTGGTTATTCCTCATTCAGTAACCCCTCCTAGGTTACAACAATTTGCTATTTTGTTTTTTAGAGAGGCCGATAATGACTGATTAAAATCACTTGTGAAAGACAAAAGAGACATGCTTGTTTTTACTGATAGACCCAATACACGGTCCAAAGTCTATTCAATGTAGAGCGTCATTGAGTAAGATTGTTGTAAGGTAGGGAAAAGGTGACATTAAAGAAATGTATAAGGAGGACATATAGGACAGATATCGATTGAACCTGGACTTGAAGCGACCAGGATTGTAGTTGTCAGGGAAGCTCCCCATCGAGAATCTGTTCCACAAAGCAACGCTTCTGGGGAAGAAGCTGTCTGAGTGGAACTTGCTCTTTTATCAAAGGAACACGAAGGGAATTGAGATGGTTTGCCACAGTGAACAAGGCACGGCGGGTCCTAGCTGTGAAGGTCTGAGCTGGTGGAACTAAGGAATGTAATTCGTCTGAACATCTAATATAGTAACCTCTATGTTATTAAATGTTTAACAATGTAGTGAATAAAATTATAAACAAATTACTACTAGTCTGTTATCTCTTCTATAGTATCCATACATTTCATAACAAATTCTTCTTAAAGGGTACGCCAATATAGTCGGGTCGGGAGAAAGAGTACGCGGAAGGAAAAAGGTTTCAGAGCCCCCTACTCTAGTTTGTTGGCTGGTTTGCAGCTTCTGGAAGCGTCTGCTTACAAACATTATAAAATTCAGTGACGCTATTCTGTTTGTGGATATCGATGCAGTGAAATGTGTCTATTTGACAATTTCTTGCTAAAACTATCACAACTGCAATAAGCTTAAAGCTCATTGGCTTTTATGACTGTACAAAGTGCTTGAAATTTATATGCAACGCTGCGAACCCTCTTAAAACTCTCTCTTTCTATATGCCGTGTCCTTTCATGGCGTAGGTAATTATGATTGTTCACAGCTTCTAGACTTTTGTTGCTTTCAACAATACTTTATTCTTTCTGGCCCCTCTTTCTATTGGTGATATTTGTTTTTCCATCCATTAGATTATTCATTGCTTTCTTGTTTCTCTTGCCTTCGATTTGTCTTCTGAGTATTACATTCTCCAAGCCGTTTTTCCTCATTATGCACCCTGTTTCATATTTCAGCTATTTCTGATCTTTAGCAGCAGTTTCTTTGTGCTTCTTCTTCTCTTTAGAACTTCCCCATTTCTCGCGTGCTCCTTCTATATTGTTGGCATTGTCAACGTTCGTTGGTAAAGTCACACCTCTGTTGCCTAACGTCTTCTTTTGTTTTACAATTGTGACGAAATCGTTCAGCTTTCACTGCTACAGGACATTACGTTGCACTTCCAAATTCTGTTTCTTTATTTCTAATGTTATTTTCTGGTGCCTTAGTACCTTATTCAATTTCTGAAAAAGTATCCTTTGCTATTATTATACGCATTCGAATTTTCGTGTCACACTTTCTGTTATTTACACTGCCACACTTGTTTAATTTTGACATCCCCGGTTTGTATCTTATATCTGCCCATTTTGCTTACTACCATGCATTTGGTTCTCTTACAGTTACTGGTCTGTTCTTTATCATTTATTAAAAAAGAAACGGTTACGATTAGGTTAAGACAAAGTGTGTATTTTTGTAGAAATTTCTAATGTATTTCTACGTATTTTGAGTGCAGTTGTCTTTGATGTCTTCGAGAAATTAATTTTTTTTTAAAGAGATGATTGATTTAATATGTAATTAAAATTCTGCCCGAACCCTTACTTTGTGTCCAGTTTTATGTAAAAGTTGCATTTTTGTTTCCTAACTGCAACTATTACTAGGTTATTAAACCATTCATGCCCACTGTTTCCTTTTTTGCGACGGTGGACATTAATGGGTTATATAGATATAAACCTATTATTAATATGAGATTTCCATTTTTATAATTAATATCGGATTTTATGGTGGGTACTAAAACTCTCATTTTTCTGTTTGTGTTTGTACTTTAAGGTTTAACTGTGGATATTTTTATTGTAAAAAAAAACAACATTCAACGTCATGCCAGGCAAAATGTCAGAATCCACTTAAGTAGCATACATTTATGATTTATTTGTGAATTTAACTTTAGGGCCATTTTTGCTCGCTTCCACTTTAGAACAATTATTTTTGAAAATGAAAAAAAAATCCGATTAATAATAGGATCATTTTCATAAAGAACAGAACAAACTACATCGAAAAAAATACATTTCCCAATAAAATTATACAGTTTTTTAGCTTAACCGAATCTTAAAATCTGTATCATCTTGGCATCAGTATTTTTTAAAACTAATAACTTCATTTGTTTTGTTTTTTTGCCACATGGTGTGACCTCTTTGCGGAAAGTTTCTATTTTCTTGATTTCAGATGGAAACTTGGATTTTTTCCAAGGTATTTCAGGGGAATATTCTCTCTTCAAAATTATAGTTTATATACGAGACAAAAAGATGGCGTCAGATTAAACTGGCACCGGTAGGATTATAGGGTGAACATTTTTCGAGTTTTATTTAGCGGAGGCAAACACGTCATTATATTTGTTTGTTTGTTTTTTATCTCACATTTTATCATTTCTTTCTTAATACTGCTTTGGATATTATTTATCTTACTTAACTATACCAAAACGTCAACTACAGAATAATCTAAACACTGCGCACAAAAAGGAATTTGATCTCTGTCTGTCTGTCTCTCTCTCCATAATTTTATTACTTAATCGTTATTTTAGTGGATACTCGTATTTGAGTAAACGTTCAGTTTATTTATTAAACATTATATTTATTTATTTTCGTCTACCGACCTGAATATTCAAAAAATCTTACTGACGGGTAGATGAAATTAAATAAATAAATGTACTGTTTAAGAAATAAACAGAGCGTCTACTCAAATACGAGGGTCCATTAAAAAATAACGTTTAAGTAATAAAATCTGTCGGATTAATAAAAAAAATGGACAGCACATGTGTTATATACATAGGAATATAGGAATATATACTTGAAAAACAAGGTGGATAAAATAAGTAAAGATTTATTGTAAGAAAAACGGTACAATAAGAATAAAGATAATAGGAATGCACAAGGTCGTCGCAAGTCAATCCAGTAGTGAGTGCTACTATTGGAATGTCAGTAGTTCTCGTGTAAGTCTGAGTTGGACTCAACAGATCCCAACTGGTCTCCGTCCTGGGTACGACGTTAAACTGCATCCAACAGCAAGGCCTCTGATCAGGAGGTTTTGAGGAAGCGTGGAACCACCTCTTAATTGCTGGTGTTCCCAGGTCCACCCTGACCCGGGGTGGTAGTACCTGTTGGGGTTCCAGCTATGGGCAAATAGTGAACTTCCAGGTCTTTTCCAGCACATTGAAACAATGATGTTGCCAACTACACTTTTTCAAAACAATGATGTTGCCAGCTACACGTTTTTGAAACAATGATATTGCCAGCTATACGTTTTTGAAGCAATGATGTTGCCAGCTATACGTTTTTGAAACAATAATGTTGCCAGCTATACATTTTTGAAACAATGATGTTGCAAGCTATACGTTTTTGATATATTTAGTAAATACTGGATCTGGCATTAAATAACCCATAGTGGTTGATATGCCATAAAATCCCAAACAACCAACCAACCAACCCAGCTGTTCTCTGTAGTGCGTTGACTTACAGATACTTATAGGTAGTTACTACCTATAGTGTAGTCACTCATGAGGGTGACAGGTTATTCCATTCAACATGTAACTAGAATAGAAAATAATGACATAATCAAGTTGTTAACTTTCCACATTACCAACAACAAGATTTTTGGAAAGGAACCCCCATCAGCACTAGAAAGTATCATAACACTTTGTGGACTTGAAAAGGCTAATTTCTTTAAAAAAAAATATTAAGAAAATATTTTATAAACTTCAACTCATAGCAATACTAATGGTTGTGTCAATGAAGGCCAAATGTTTCCTGTATAGAAATGGCTGATTACTGTTAAAATGAAAATAAAAGAAAAAATATTTAAAAGTTTTAATCACAGACAAAAACCCTTTGACATGATCTTCTGGCAGAAGTTTTTGGAGCAAATCAAAATCTGTTTGTCAAGAAAATCACTTACTTATTTTTTTTGCTCTCATCTCATGTCAGACTTTATGCAAGTTATACTAAGCAGAGATATATTAATTATCATTATTAATCACTAATTGATATGATTAATTACATAATTGTATCTAACAAGATTGATTATGTCGTAATCTTTAATAACGTCTTTGAGGCGACTTTGTAATCTAAATGAGAATTATGTCTGATTAATATTGTTAATACTTTAAGGACTGGGAGAAACTCTGATTTCTATCAATTGTCCTATCAATTGATTTAAGGGAATTATAGAATAGAGTAATCTTAAATTCTGTTGTAAACCAAAGATCTATCAGACAAAGTGACGTATTCCTTGATCTTCCTTCTGGTGACCGTTGTAATTATTTGAATTAGTTTATGTTGTCCTCAGAGAATAGCTTATTCGACTTGCAGAAATAAGTGGTCAATTGTGGTCATGCTGGCTTGTAAAGTCCAGTTGGCAGAAAAGCATAATGCTGATTATTATTTACCTACTGAAGGAAGATACTTGTAAAATATATAAATTTAAAAAAAAGAAATACATATTCTATTTGTTTTACTCAGTAGTATGTTCCATAGCCTTTCATGTGTGTTTGTAGGATGCATTAGTATCTGAAACAAAAGTGAAGATGGTGAGACAAAGTGGGTAATTTTATTAAAGACGTGTTTTGATGGAGAAGCATATGCTGTCTTTGGTGTCTTCAGTTTAAATGAAAGAAAAACAAAACAGTATTTTTTTTTACTTTGTCTTATCATAGCCTTTCATTTGAAGTGAATTTGTAGCATTTTATTTAAAAACTTTAAAAGTTGTGTAATGACAAAAGTATGCAGGTGTAGGCTTTAAGAAAGCTTTATTCAACTGAGAATAAAAGGTTCGCATATAGTGTCCTTTTATAGTCCCAGTAAACAGAAATAGCTCTCTCAGAGAGGAGAGTAAGGAAACAAAGTGAGACCCCCCTTGATTATTCATAACAAAGTGTTTTTGAAAACAAACTCTTTATGTCCTCCAACTGATAAAAAATACTGAACTGTGTATAGCATTTATAATGTATTTCATAATTTATTATCTACTATATTTTTACTCTTAGTTGATTATAACCAACTAGAAATCTGATGATTTAACTTAAAATCTATGGTAAGTAACAAACACATTAAGAGTTCTAACTAAGCAGAGATGCTGCTTAACTTATGGTTTACTTAAAAGAACAACACTATTTACATTATTCGGACTATTGTCCTCATCTTTGTTGCCATATTTATTACAACGTTTCGACTATTGTACGCTCTGGCATTCTTCAGGTGGTTGGAATGTCGAACTGAACCCTTTATTTCGCTCACTGGGGTAGACTGTTTTAGTACCCCAGTGAGTGAAATAAAGGGTTCAGTTCGACATTCCAACTACCTGAAGAAGGTTGGAGCATACAATGGCTGAAACGTTGTAATAAATATGGCAACAAAGATGAGGACAATAGTCCGAATAATGTAAATAGTGTACATAATACCTCACCTCAGAAATATAGACAGATATTAAAAGAACAAATATAATGTAAAATTGTTAGATATCATGTTTTCAAGAATAACGATTATTTTCCTTGAATGCCCACAAGACTACAGCTTAGAGTACTCTGAATATGTATAATTGTATTTATATATATATATATATATATATATATATATATAGAGAGAGAGAGAGAGAGAGAGAGAGAGAGAGAGAGAGATCAAATGGATAGATATAAGCAAGGGTATACACACGTGCTAGTATACATGCACAGGCAAGCAAATCGGCAAATTATACATGAGGTGTAGACATAATAGTGCTTGATGTGGTTATACTGAGCAAAGATATATGTTAATTAGTACATATACATGTACCTACATATTGGTGTGCAACTAAAGATTACCAGCTCGTCAGGTACAAGATGTATGTTGTTAAAACTTTTAACAACATACATCTTGTGCCCAACAAGCTGGTAATCCAGTGAAACTTCACACACCAAAGCAGGTAAATGTATATGTACTAATTAACATATATATATAAAACAAATGTTTGGTTACTACTTTATTCTTTTTATCATGTGTAAATAATCTGAAAATTTATTTTTATTCAAACTCTGTTTAAGGTTTGAAGACAGAAAATAAATGTATAGTGAGTAGTTTGAATGAGGTATGTACGCAAACCCCAAATTCTTCAAAACGTCTATTGTCTTGCAAGCTATGTGAACATGTGCATTGCCCTGTGAAAAGAGAACACATTTCCATAGCTTTGTTTGCTATTTTTCTTTTAATTCTTCTTTTAATCGCTATAGTAAGGTAAAAGTTAATATTCTGCATTAACTGTTTGGCTCTTCTGAAAGTAGTAATCAAAATACCAAATTTATTTTTTTTTAAATCCTACAAATCTTTTACTTTTCTTCAGCCATGACAACTCCAAGTGTGTTGTCACGGCAGAGTTTTTTGGTCTCTGGATCATAATAGTGCCCTCATCTTTCACCAACAGTAACTAGGCATTCCAAAAATCACTGAAAATGCTGCAAATCCCATTTCAATATAATATTTCATCCTCATTCAAATGTTTTATCACCCACTTCTGCTGCTCAAGCCTTACAAACCCATGTTCCCTTGATATCTTAGTAATTCATTTTTACATGATTCTTCAATAGGTTAAAATAAGTTTGTGAAAAGTTTCAGGAGATGCACCATTGAAGGTCATCCACACTGTGCTGCAACGTGTGTCTCAAAGTTTTCTCACATGAAATTTGCACACCGCTTCTTCAGAGTCAATTATAACAGGCAACTTGTTACCTAAAGTTTATATCATATATTGCCATTTGAGTTATTTTCTTGCAGAAAAAGCAATTTCATAACAGCCTAGAATTCAACACTTGAAAATTCTACACCTTCTTTGACATAGTTTCAGTGATCTGAAACAAATTAAAATTAAAAAAAACACAAGCCTCCAGCAAATTGAGACTTTGCAATAGCTCTAGTGACAAAATAAGATTATGGTTTCTGAAGTGGGTCAGGTAGAGAATTTTTCAGAATTCCTTGAGCTTGTAATTTCTTTCATCTTCTTAGTAACCGAAAAGAAATGTTGAACAGATTTCATTAACAAGAATCATCTACTCTAGTCTATTTCTGAAATGTAAACGTTTAGAATGCAGTGTGTATTTTCAAAAATTTTGCACCAAACTATAACCAACAATAATTTTATTCAAGTTTAGTTTTATACATTACTGGTACTATGAAGTACTGCAGAAAAGTCTTTGGCTTGACCAAGAAAGATTTTTTCAAATTTAGCCATTCAGTCATTTGTCTAATTTTTGGGAAATTTTTCTGACTGGAAACTTTTCAGTACCTCCTAGTACCGATATTAACTTGTTTTATCCAGTTTTGGCTTCATCTGGTTAAAGGATTATTGCTTTGTTCTTTGTTTTTGTAGTCAGTTATATGCCAAAAAGATGATGAGTGATTTTGTACACCATTTTTGTTTACTTGTGGGTAAGTAACTCAGTAATATAAACTCCTTGGTGAGAAATTTAAACAGCATGTCTCCTACCAAGAGATGATTCCAAAAACTTTAATTTTTTTCTGTGAAGATTAATATACATTCATTTGTTTGAATGGAGAATTCCAAATAACTTTAAAAGGCTGTCTACTGATTGGATAGGTATTTCTTTTGATTGATTAAAAAGACATGACTGTTAATTTTAGAATTATCCTGGATGGGGGCATAGTTTTGTACTTATAGAAAAATAAGATAAGACTGTCCTTCAAAATCAGTACATTTTGTACATGCAAAATACAAATCATGTTATTGTCATTTTTTTTCCGTCCAAAAAGGCAATATATCCTCTTTGATTAAAAGTGGAATTTGGGCACTTGTGGTTATAAATCTCCAAGTTTTCCTTCTTCATTATGTGTCATAAATTTAGTGTCGATTTAACTCATACTCCTGACCTATAAGCACTGGTGATATGTGTTATTTAAGACATATTAGACATCCAAGAGAAAAGAAAATTATATCCAAGAGAAAATTTAACGGGTAGGATTTAAGCATGTCATACTTCAAGCAAGTTATCAGAACACTATAAATTATTACAAAAGTAATTTATCTTTAACAAAAATCATTACTGTATATAAAAAGTAAATTAGCAGAAGAGCTGACCATAAAGTAAAAAATCAAAAGGGTAAAAATATCTGACATCTGATATCTGTAATAAAACAGAATATTGCTGGTTCTTTGTTACAGTAATTCATTTTACAGTATCAGCAGGAGTAGTAATAATAATAACAAGTAATTTGTGGTTTGAGAAAATTAATAATAATAATATAGAGTTAGGTTAGATTAACTAATTATTTGAGGTAGAATTATAACCTATGATAGTGAGTGTTGGGGATAAAATTAGCCTAGAGAAAGCCTCAACCTGATATAAAAGAAAGGCAAGGTTTTTGATTCACTTTTTGTAATAATATGCATCTTTTATGCAATCAAATAAGGTAATAAATTAGCAGATCAATTGAGTATGGATGAGGATATCAGGTGAATGGATGACTCAGATCTTTTTGTAATGTTGACACAATGTTTTGGCAGAAATATTGTACTGACATTAGCAAATATACAAAGAAGAGATTTCAATAATGTTGGAGAAGTTTACACTTTTCATATTTACACCACACAAAATAAAATGGACTACAATTTCTCACAATCAAAAGTTTGGAAAAAAAAAGGAAGAATATAAAGAAACCAATGGCAAATGTCGAGCAAAATGTTTGTTCTTATGTATATATTTATATACTTATATATTGATTTACACATGTGAAAAAAAGTCGTTACTCAATTTGGGAAGCAACTTTTCCAAAAAGATAGAATCCATTTATCAATTAAATCATTGACTACAGGCCAAATTAGCTGTTCTTTATATTTGGATGTGTCATTGATTTTCAAACTTTCTCCCTACACATATCTGAATACATAAATAAATAAATAAATATATATATATATATATATATATATATATATATATATATATATATGAGGTACCAAAAAGTTCTCAGACAAATCTACTTTCCAAAATATGCCCAAATGACTAAACATCAGAATTTGTAATTTGTGGGTGGGAAAGGGCTGAGAACATTTCAGCACTATATATATATATAGTCGTAAGGTATGCTATATTTATGTTTTGAAGTGTTCAGTATCAGGAATATAGTGTATGTATATAGATATAAAAGTGGACATTGAACTCAACACCCAGAGGCAACAGACTGTTTCATGCTAAACACAATCATCAGGTCATGTGTGTTGTGTTTTAGTTCAACTTATTATATATAGAGGTCAGTAATGCATTTTGGGTAGTCTATTGCATTATTCTAAGTTATTTTGATGGGCGTGGTTTGTTAATTTGTTTACTATTTACTTAGTTAATATACTTATTTATTTGTTTGTATTAATTTATGTTACTTGTTTTTGTTTATTTGTTTTATTTTATTTATTTATTTTTATTTATTCTTGTTTAGTTTCAATTTTTAAGTAATGTAGTAAAAACTTGTTTTTGGGTCTGCATTTTGAGTTCTGATTGTTTATTTGGTAGTTTGTTTTGGTCTGGGAAGGTAATTACAGCTATTTATTCCTCCAGGCAGTGTTTACAATTTTTGTGTTGTAGTCTGATGTTCTTTTCTTTATTTTCCATGATATTTTTGTTGTGATTTGTTTTTAATCTTTAAATATATATATATGTGTGTGTTTATTTAATGCATAATAAATATTAATTTTTCAACATAATTCTTTTCCTTGTCAATGTGATCCAAAGTGGAAGTTGGTTAGAGTAAAGAAACAAATTAGACATGTATTTGGAGAAATGACCAAAGATTTATTTTCATTTACAAGATATGAAAATGTCACTTGTAAGTCATATAGTGTAGCATTTGAAATGTATGGTGTACAAGGTGTGAAATGCGAGTGTTAAAAAAGGAGTATGCTTAAATCCGGCTGATTTTTTGATGGCTATTGGTTTGGGTTTGTCGTGTTGATAGTAATGTACATTCTCTTTCTGTGTTCACAGAAGATTGTTTTGACAGCCTAATGGTTGGATGGGCAGTCAGCTGTGCTCTTGGGTAGCCTATATGGAAATCTCTCTCTGTTCTCTCTCCACTCTGTCCAGCTTCTCTTATATAAGGGAAACGCACAGATGTATTTGCAGACATTTGCAGCAAGTGTGAGTCATATCAATAATGGTCAGAACTCTGGTATATTTGTGTTTGTTTTAAAATTTGTTTTGAGTAGAGTGTGGTGTGTCACTTAGTTTGATGAAAATTGGTGTGTAGTTAGAGATATATGTTGTATAAATTTGGCTTCAATTAGTTATCAATAACTATGTGTAAATTATGTTTTTCTGATACAAATGCACTTCATAAGGTGGTGAATATTAACCACATTCAAACATTATGCATTGAAAATTTTAGATCAAAATTCAGCTCATAAACACATATCAGGCAATTGATCAGCTCTCACATATCCATATTTTAAAGTAATTAATGGATTTTTAAAAATCTGACATTATTTCTTATTACTACAAAGGTTATATTTGGTGGGTGGGTGCAAGTATTTGAATAGGCATCCCTGACAGTTTTTTTTTTTTAAGAGAGAAATTAAGATCTTTCAGCCAAAAGACAAGACAAGACAGGAATTGAACCTGTATTCTTTTTTTCAATGTGATTTCTCAGATTCACGAGGCCTATTTTCTTTAGGATAGGGGTGGGCAAACTATGGCCCGCGGGCCACATGCGGCCCGCCAAATGATTTTGTGTGGCCCGCTTTAAAATGTTATTTATTAAAACTATATTTTTCCTTTGAAAGCCCTTTATTTTGCCAATTTTAAATATCAATTATTTTGGTTTATATATACTATGCGGCCCAGTAAAACTATAAATTTTTAGAATGCGGCCCTTGTACTAAAAAGTTTGCCCACCCCTGCTTTAAGAAAAGTTCTCAATGTCTAAGTCAGTAGATATTAGTTTCTTTCTTTAAATCTAATAAAAATAAAAAGTGTACCAACTAAATATAACATTTATATTAACTAGAAATACCTGTGAAAATTTTACAGTTTTTCTATTTGAATTTTCTAATGGGACTTAATTCTTAAGTTAATGATACATGGCAAGTTCTACAACAACAAAATATCTGTATAAATTCCCCTATCGTATTGTTAAAATATTTGAGCTTAACAACTTTAACAAAATATTGCAATAACAGTCATAAATATGAATGCTGGTTGTTATTTTAAAGGAGTAAGGGGATAAATTTGAAAAAAATTGAAATTGACAACTTTTTTCCATTATACCAAAACAGATCTTAGACACTTCTATCTTTCCTTCTTTCTTTCTTTGATTTACTCATTGAACCTGAGTATCATATATATATCTTTCCATGCCGTCAAAACAGAATAGTTTATTATTTATGAGATATAGGCAGCATCTAATGGCTGTGCTTACTAAGAGAGGGACAGTTGGAACTATAATAAGATAAGAAATATAAAATACATTATGTGTTATATATATATATATATATATATATATATATAATCAGTTATTTAATTATTAAAAATAACTTTTCTCATATTTTTTTAATCAAATTCATCCCAAGCAAGGCAGTAAAGCCACTAAGACACAAGGTGTTACTGGGTGTGAAAACAAGGTAGAATACAAAAAACATTTTGAAGGAGGGAAAACAATAAAAGAGTAATCAGAAAGACAGTAGATAATGATTGGCATTGCAATTAAATTTTTGAAGATCAAAGTTGGCTGGAAAGCATAGAGTTGGAAGAGAGTTCCACAAGCAAGAAGTGTGAGAAAAGAAACTGTTAGCGTAGAACTTATGGTGACATCTAGCCAATTCAACTGCAAATTGATGAAACCTTGTTGTTAATCTAGAACTCTGCTTGAATTCATAAAGTTTAGGTACCATAGTGAATAGGTCATCCAAATAATTACCATGAAATTATTTATAGAAAAGGAACAAGGCAGCAACTTTATGACAGTAGGAAAGTGACTGAAACAGAAATGGTAGGTCAAGACCAATAATATTGCTGATTCTTCTTTGGATTTGATCAAGAATCTCTAAATATATAGCAGGAGCAACAATGGCAAATAGTAGACATAGATATACATAAGATAGATTCTGGAGAGAAAAATTGTTATATTGATACTTAACTGTTAGAATTAAATACTTTTCTTACAACTGTTTGGAGTTAATTTATGAAAATCAAAGAAAAATATACAAATGATAAGAGTTTCAATGAAATTGATGTCATGTGATATTGAGTGATCTTTCTAATTAATATATATATATATATATAAATGTCATCATACAGCACCCATCTGATTCTTTGAGGCAAACAAAATATTTTGTTTTCCGTATTATAAATACAGATAAACAAAATTTGCATTTGACCAATGCATTCGAAGAGGTGATTCTTCAATAAGTGCTATTAATATAAAAATAATTAATTGAAGTCAAAGTGCATGTATGTAAGTTCTGGAGAAACTTTCTCCTATACCATGCCATCTGTAATCAGTTTGATTTCTTTTATGGTGTTCTATTGCATATCAGAAAAACAACAACGAAGTTTCATGGCTTTATAGACTCTAGGTCTATCCAACTGTTTCTAGAACGTCATTAAACCAGAAAAATTATAATGTTTAGCTTCTCATAATCAGACTTTGGCAAGTCAGAGAAAAAGAATAGAATTTACATGCATTCATTTTAGAAATCTCTGGTATTCAATGGCATGAATAATAAGCATCTCTGACAGGGACAGATGGTAGTGGGGATTGTAGTGTACTGGATTTTAGCATGGAAATGGGAATTGGCATGTCAGGTTCAAGTACAACCCAAGGCCATTGCATTTGCTTTCAGACAAATACAGTGACATGTTGGTAAAGGCAAATGTGTCACACTTGGGTACTCATATCTCTTTTTGATTCATAATCATGCAGTGATAATTGCATGTAAGGCAAGGTAACAAACCTGACTGGAATTTGAACATGGCTCTCCAATTTCTTATCGTAAGCCACTATCTATAACATAACTCAAATATCTACAATAAACTGCATCTTGTATTCCTATGAATGTTCCACCTGGGAACTGACCGGGCTCAACATTGCTTAACAAGTAATTATTTGAGAACTGGTGTTTCAACATGATATGCTGTAAGGATTCCTTATGTATATAGGAGTGCTCTATTTTAAATTCTTTTGAAAGTGCTGTTTAATAGATATAAAAAATAATATTTTTGTTTTATTTCAGCATTTACAACAAAATTAATGGTTAAATAAAACAAAGCTGTTATCTTGATGTGTATATAGGGAATATTTTCTAAGTTTTTTATTCACTTTTTCTAGTTTTCTTCTATTTTTTTCATTCTTGAATATATATATATATATATATATACACACACACAGTTATTAATTACAGAAAAGAAAACATTTGTTTGCATACAATAAAAATATAACAGAAAATTTTTCAATTTTGTTCAACAAAACATGTATTAAAGAGTGATTGCTGCCCAAATACACAACTCTCTCTCTCTCATATATATATAAAAGAATAACTAATATATATATATATATATATATATAAAAGAATAACAATATATATATATATATATATGAAGAAATATAGTCTTAAAGTGTGCTATATTTATAGGATAAAGTGCTCAATATCAGAGATAGAGCGTGTGTAAATATAAAAGTGAACATAGAAGTCAACACTTAGAGGTGACAGTCTGTTTCATGCTAGTGCAATCGTCAGGCCTGACAATTGCATCTAGCATGAAACAGACTGTCGCCTCTAAGTGTTGACTTCTATGTACACTTTTATATTTATATATATATATATATATATATATATATATAAAGAATAACCAATATTAAAGAAAAACAATATATATATATATATATATATATATAAGCACACATAGTTTTATATATATATAATGTATATACACACACATATCTATCTATCTATATATGTATATATATATATTAGAACTCGAGAATGTAAATGATGAACTTAAAGAACAATTGTGTTTCCTGGTCATTTGATTCATCAAAAGAGAAGAAAAAAAAGGATAAAAAATTGGTAAACTAATTATGGTTATCAGCAGAAGCACCAACAAAAAGCCAACATTAATTTACGCGTAGATGTTCAGACACTAATGTATGGAAACCAATTTGGTCTTATGCAATATTCATACACGTTTCTTTTCTTTTTTTTTTTATTTTGCCATTTACTTTTGGTATGCAGGATAAAAAGAAATCCATAGCTAAAGCACAAACGGTTGTTCACACAGAGCCTGTATAGATAATTCTTTTGAACTTAACAGATTAGGAATGGTGGGCTGGGGGATAGAAGTGATTCTGATAACTTTCCCCTATGCCTTTTGTCCACGTAAAATATTATCGTGCATTACTGTAGATGTAGCATTGAGTTATATTTGTGGACGTGTGTCGAGACAATCAAAGCAGCTTCATTATCAAATTGATCAGAACAATCTGAGGCAAAGAGAGAATGAAAACAAAAGTCAAAATAGTTCATTCTTGGCTAGATACGAAAAACATTTACAAAAGCTCACAAGGAATACTTTAACTTCTGGCATTAGCAATAAAAAAAACAATTTAGATCAGTGCCATAAGTAAATTGTCTGTTTGAAAGATTAATTATAATAGGAATAATTACAGAAGAAAGTTAAACTGAAAGATATTTTGGGTAAAATATTAGTTCTTTTAATAATCTTGAATAATACATATATATATATATATATCTCCATATGTGGAGACGATGTTAAAGTAGCTGCCCATGAGCAACTTGGAGAAGTACTGTGTACCTTACGCCTGGTGTTGCAGCAATACCTGGCATTACAGTCTGAAGATTTATTTTCTGCAGCTGGATCTCTCATTAGCAAAATCAAAAATTACAACTATATATATATATATATATATATATATATATATGAAGAAATATAGTCTTAAAGTGTGCTATATTTATGGGATAAAGTGCTCAATATCAGAGATAGAGCATGTGTAAATATAAAAGTGAACATAGAAGTCAACACTTAGAGGCGACAGTCTGTTTCATGCTAGTGCAATCGTCAGGCAACTAGTGCTGTTATTTTTCTTGGCTATTTCTTTTTAGCTTTTAGTCTAGTATATATATATATATATATATATATATATATATATATATACTAGACTAAAAGCTGCTCTATCAGGTGGCATTTACGCTAGCTCTTGTGGAGGAATCATGATCAGGCTTTCATTACAATAGGTAGGAAAGAGTAGATGTGATAGGCAGTAATTAAGTAGAGAAGAACTAAAAACTGATTGCTGCAATTAAATATTGCATTAATTTTTAAGCTTACTTTTTAAAAGTTCAGTGATAATTTTTCTGCCACCATTTAATTTAAATACAATTTGATGCACGTAGGTCCTCGTTTTTCATACAAACAATTATTTTTTATTTCATGAGTGACTTTCGCTGGATTTCACAATTAATTTTGATTATTCCCAAATTTATTTCCAAGTTACAAAAATTATCGTTGTACAAAAGAGATTCATCACAAAATATCACGTAAAAAAAATCATTGAAAAACAATCACAGTAATGAAAAGTTGGGATTCCAGAATTTCAGGATTGTATGTTTGGATCCGATCCAAAATATTTTGAATTTGCTCAAGGAGTCAGCCTGATTCCAAAATGGTATATGTTGGGCTATATCCTCTAGGAGTAAAGTTGAAAAAGTCTGACACAGTGACATTCGCATTTATTAAATATATATATATATTTCAGTATGATGAAAATGTGGAAAAGACAAAGCAAAATCCGAATATGTGAGTTTTTTCATCATATATATATATATATATATATATATATATATATATATATATATATATATATATATGTGTGTGTCCTTCGTTCATGCACATTTCATTGAATACAACAGGCAAGGTGCTTTGATTTAGTTTTTTATACAATTTCTCATGTGATCTTACAATTTTTTTTTTGTTTTTTTGAGGATAAATTATATAAAAACTGTCCAACTGTTCTTTCTTTCAGATCGCTTTTGGCTATACATTTAGCCATTTTCAAGGTTGAGATATATTAACTGTTAACAAGAAATAGATTGTTGTATGTATATATTTATATAATGTTTTCATTTTCAAAACACAATCAACATATGTCAATGTTCATAGTTGATATTATTAAGTGCTGTTTTTTTTTTATTTTTATGAATAAGGCTTCCATTATTTTTAGCCTTTTTTTTTACATATAGACAATGCTATTATATTTGTGTTGTCAACAAGTATGTTATAAATAGGGTCTGGTAGGTGTACATGAATATTGAAATGAGACCTAATTGAGCTATGGTCAGAAATGTGTAGTGTGAGTCTGTGTCAAACATGTTGTTGTATGGCCTATATAATTATTAAAGGATTTTGATTGATCAGGAATACAATTCCTTAATGGTCATTGAAATTCATAAATAATATTTGTTCTATTTAATTTTGTTCTAAGAGGTGCATTATTATTTTTGACTATGAGGCTGGAGGTTTTAATTTTTTTGTAATAAATAGTCTAATTTTTTTGCTATTGTCAACTGGTGTTGTGCCTTTTTTTATAATATTCTTAATTCAGTTTTTATATAATTTAAAAAAGAAAAAAATTATAAGAAATTCTATAAAAATACAATCAAAGCACCTTGTCTGTTGTATTCAATGAAATGCACAAACACACACACATATATATATATATATATATATATATATATATATAATTGTGTATTTGGGCAGCAATCACTCTTTTATACAAGTTTCATTAAAAATGACAGACAAGGTACAGCAGTTAAGTTTTTTTTATTTAATTTTTCTTGTGTTCTTATAATTTTCTTCTTTCCTGAACATAAACTGTGGAGAAATTGTCCAAATGTTCTGTATTTACAAACACTTTCAGCTGTACTTTTAGCCATTATCAAGTATGATTTTATTTTTACTTTTAACTGAATATATAGATTTTTTATTTTTGTATGTAGAGTTATAGGAATGTTATATTTTCACATTCAGCACATTGTGACCATGTTCATAGTTGATATTACTGAGTGTCGGCTTTTTCTTTTTTATTAATAATGCTTCCATTATTTTTAGCTTTTTTTTTTAAATGTGAACATGCTTAGACATCCAGAACATTTGGACAATTTCTACATATGTAATTTATGTCCAGAAAAGAGGAAAATTATAAGAACACAAGAAAAATTTAAAAATAAACTTAATTGCAATACCTTGTCAGTCATTTTTAATGAAACTAGTGTGTGTGTGTATATATATATATATATATATATATGCTTCAGATCTTTACTCCTAACATCTGTGCCTGAACTCTTGAATTTTATTCACTATTTATTTCATTTTATTTGCCTATTGTCCAGTTTACACTCCTACCTGTTATTTTTAAAAGGAGTAGAAATTTATCCCTTGTTTCCCATATTCTAGTAAACTGTGCCTCAAGTGGCTCTTGGGCTTTGCACATGATGAACATTAATGTAAAATAAAAAATATACTTCTTAATTTAGGATGGTTGTTGTTAATTTCACTGTTTAAGAAAATAAAAAAACAGGGACAGCAACTTAAACACATGTACCTAATAAAAATTACATTTATAGTAATACACACACACACACACACACACACACACACACACACACATATATATATATAGTGGGGTAGGAGGCACAGTAGGGTAATGGATAGTGACTCGGATTGAGGAATAGGAGAGATGAGTTTGAATTCCAGTCAGATCCATTATATTCACTTACATGGGAAAGGTATAAATCCTCTTCTTGCCCTAGCTGTGGGTAAATAACAAGATAGACTGGGTTCTGTAGCCTTGGGTGGCAACTGGTCAAGGAGAAGAAAAAACTCTGAATTCAAACCAGCTTGGAGAGGGTTGGGCTCAGTCAGGCAATCAAGCCCAAGATTACTGCTGCATAGTACATGTGGTGCCTGTACAACCCTGATAGGTTACAAGATCAGCGATTTGTGATATACAGAGGTAGTGAAAAACACCCAGGAAGATCTTAAATTTTGATGTTTGACCATTTGAACAAGTTTGGAAATTGGTTTAAGCCAAACACACAAACTGAAGAAAATGCATTGATACATAAATTTCTATTTCTTTCAGTCTACACACACACACACACACACACACGCAGAAAATATAAATATATATATTGCCACATATCCACAGAAATAATACATACATACATACATTATATATATATATATATATATATATATATATATATATATATATTGTGTTATATGGAGGCATGATGGAGTAATGGATATTGGCTCGGATTATGGAATCAGAGAGCTCGAATTCCAGTGAACTTCGTTACATTCACTTAAATGCAAACACCATTGGGAAAGATATGAATCCATCTCTTCTCCCCTCAGCTATGGGTAAAATAGCAGGACAAAGTAGGTCTTATAACCTTTGGTGGCAATCAGTCTAGATGAAGGACAAAACCTGAGGAGGGTTGTTTGGAGGCATTCTGGAATGCTGAGCACCTGTCCAAAAACTGTGGTTGAATCTGCACAAGCCTTCACCACTAAAATAAAATCATATATTCAGGTAATCTGGCACTTCATTTCTAAGAACCTACATACTTTGAAAATGACAGGAGAGTCCATACACACACACATACATATATATAAATTCAGAAAATGAGTGCCATCAACATTATTTATCTGTGTATATATATATATATATATATATATATATATATATATATATATATATATATATATATATATACACACACACACACACAAAAGTAAAAATAAAAGTTCATCACTTAGCTGATTAATGTTACCTTCAAGTTCCTGACTCCAGAGTTTTGTAGATGGACCTGTCTATACACACTTCAGGGGGTAAAAAGAGAGAGAGAGAGAGAGAGAGAGTGCTATATTTCTAATTTAGAGAGAGTGAAAGAGACCAAGAATATATTTGTCTGTGTATAGATCAATAGATATTTTAATTTAGAGAGGTAGCGGTCTACACACACACACACACACACACACACACATATATATATATATATATATATATATATATATACATAGAAAGAGAGTGAGAGTCTCTATCCAACACCTGAAGATTTTGCTGTGTATGAAACTCCAGTGAGGGATAATATGTATATTTATTAATATATACTTAATAGCTCTGTTATATTACATCGAGCACTATTTTATTAGCAGTAACACTCTATGTGCAATATCATATATTTACACACACATATATATATATATATATATATTTTAGTTCTATGAATTTTTGTTATTCCTTTCACTTCCTGGATTTTAAACTGCATTTAATTTTTTGTGTGTGTTTATTTATTTTATTTTTTATTTCTTATTAAGGATTTTATTCTCATACTCTCTGATAGCTTTCTAAATATCATAATTATATGTTTAGGTGATTTTTAAATCTTAATGTTATTTATCATGGTCAGGGGAATAGCTGGGTCATTAGAATATTCTGTGAATGTTTATTTCATCTAGCAAATTTTACAGTGTCTTGTCATAAAAGGGCTGTATATATGTGTGTGTACATATACACAAATATACAGGCTTTGTTTATATGGTCTAAACAGTCATAGATAATATATAAATGGGCAGCCTTTGTTATAGATAATAAATCTACTTATTTATAATATTTTCACTGATCTTATTTTGTAACAGAGAGAGTTTGGGAACCACACACAAACACACACACATATTTTTTTTATATTGAAATTGGAGTAGATTTGAACAGCAAAATTAGATCAGAACAATTTTGTTTACTAATGGGAATCTGATCTATCCCATTTGGAATTGGATCATTAGGAAGACAATGGAAGATGGTTGAGATAATTTTTATCGGTTGAAATTTGAAATAGAGCTTACTAAGTCTATGAGGAACTTTGAAATTCACATGATTTTGGGTTGAAGACAGCACTTGTGATAATTTAAGCCAGGTTTATCTATATAAACGCACACAGAAATCTGTTGACAGAGTGGTTGGCTCGTCTGACGTCGAGTGCAGTCGAGCTGGGTAGAGAGAGGTCGGAGACTGGAAGTGACATCAGAGATTGGAACCGAATGCTCGCTAACATATTTTGTTGATATAAGTATGAAGAAGTGAATTACTCCTCCAACAATCTAAGACTGCTACTGCTACTATTATTACTACCAGTGGAAACGGAAACATCGAACAAGCTACAATAATCAAAATGTTGTTTTTGGGCTCGTCTGTCATTGAGTGCAGTCGAGCTGGGTGGAGAGATATCAAAGACTGGAAGTGACGTCAGGGATTTGGAACAAAACCCCCACTAACATGTACTGTTGATATAAGTACCTATGCTTCTGCTACCACAAAGATTACTACCACCAAGGAGGAACACAACTATAAACTTTAAGCCGCGCACAGAAATCTTTATCTCTCCATTGCAAGAGTCGTATATTATATTGTTCTGAGACGATTTCACAACAAACTAATCACAACCCACTCTCTCTGTGTCTAGAATCCAGTGTATGAGTTTTTACATCAATTATTTTCTTTTCTGTAACCCGTTTCTTTTCTGTACTATTCTTTTCTGCTATATAAAAGACATTAACAATTCAACCATTGAATTGTTGTTTGTCCGGCCTTCTGCGTATATATATATATATATATATATATATATATAGTTTTTGGTGCATTCTAAATTTCTTAGCACAGACTCTCCAGCTATGTCTACATCTTCAGTCGACTATGAATGGATGAACATCACTTCTGCTTTCTGGATCAAACCAAACACAATGTAGGCATGAGGCAGGATTAAACCAGTGGACCGATTGAATGATCTACGGATGCTCAGGGGACCTACGGTCACTCCTTTAAGTTCCGTTAAGATCGAGTAGACACCTCAACCCAGAGAGTAAGACATCAGAGGTTGAGGGGCTGGGGCGAAAGTGTTAGAATTTGATGACCTGCAAAACTGTCCACTTTTGGGACAAAAATTGTTTAAATGTTTACCAGGTTTTATCTGTAAAGCTGAAGTATCTGATAGACTAATTCAAACCATTACAAACTGCTATTTTATATTCTTCCTTTAATTATTACTTTAATTTTTTTTTAATTGAATTATTTCTTTTTATATATATGTATTACATATTTGGCTAACAGAACTTAAACAATGTCACAAAAGTTACTTTTAAAAAAAAGAAGTATGTGTCCTGAGGAGGCATGGTGGAGTAATGGATAGTGGCTCGGATTGAGAAATCGGAGAGCCGAGTTCAAATTCCAGTCAAATCTATTACATTCACTTACGGGCCAATACCTTTGGGAAAGGTATGAATCCTCTTCTTCATCCTGCAGCTTTGAGTAAATAGCAGGACAGACCGGGTTCTCTAGTCTTGGATGGCAATTGGTCTACCACAGAAAGAAATGGCAACCCCCTGTGGGAAAAAATCTGCCTCGTCAGTCATGTATTGAAAGATACATGATTGCCTAAGTGTGTATCATGCATGGCACATAACTGACTGACTGATGTATCTTGAAGGCAAAATTTAAAAAAACTGAAAATTTACAGTGGTTGTACTTAGTCTAACATATAAAAAGTATTAACTGTGAATGTATTTCTATTCAATGGTACAATCATAACATGTACAATCTGAGAATGTTGCAATATATACATACATCCAATATATATACATACATATAAACGGTTTTATAAGTTCAATTTTACATACATCTGTATGTACACTCATGGGAAATAAAACTGTACCACCCTGAACAAGTTTCAATTTATTCAATATTAAATATATAAATAAGGCCAGATTATGGTAAATTAGCACAAATCTGAATATATACAATAAAATAGCAAAAGGGGGTCTTCCTGAAAATCAGCAAAGTATAAATACATGAGAAGATTTCCTTAGAAACAAAGAAAAATGTGCTGAACAACTACATAATATTTATCCTCCTATATGGCAGCGAATGCTCACAATCACTACTGAGGCGACTCTAAATTTGCTCCAGTCTTGATAAGCAGTCATACTCTCAATACTGTCAAGCATATTTTTGCCATCAGTAAAGATGTTCTAAGAATAGTCAGTAGCTTATATCATGCTAGTAAATACCTAACTCTTTCTGCCATGCTCTATCTTTACAAGAGTCAAATCAGATGAAGAATGGAGTATTGCTGCCATACATGGCCTGTTGCTATCCACTTCTCACTGACCAGCCTTAAGAGTTCAAAAGCTTTTATAAGGCCTTGTGGGGGGATGAATTATTCCCCCCTTACAACCCCCTTTCTCCCCAGACAAAACATTGCTTCTCTCTCTCTCACTACTCTATTACTCCTCCTATGGTAAATGTTCTTACAAGTTATATTACTTAGTCCTACCAACTCAGAACTTCAGAGTTTGGACCTAAAACATGAGAAGACATATTAGCAAACTGATTCAGTTGGATGAGTACCAAAGAAAGTTAACTAAACATGCATTTCTATTTAGTGGTACAAGCATAGCATGTTCCAATATTAACACATATATGCAAATGGTTTTCATGTATTCCATTCGTTGTAACCTAGGGAAGGTTACTCATTAGAATAATCGCATGAAGGTTGGTAATGAACGATAATACTTATGACAAGAACAACACATATAAGTTTCACCAGTGGCACATAGAAGAAGTAGTCAACTACTAGAAGTGAGTCAAGTGAATTCCACAATTAATCTCCAACTGCAGGATATCTACCAACCACCCCACACGGTCAGATGTGGCACAGGGTTGAATTTAGTGTGGGGTATCTGAGACTGTATGCTCGGCCACAAATTCCCCATAGACTCTGTATAAAACGGGGTCAGGTAGCTTTTTCCTAAGACAAGACTCTGCCCTTTGATATAGCCTTGTCTGAGGATCCTTTCTGCTCTGAGGCAGAGAGTTTGACTAGCAAAGCTGGAGACGAATCTCTAACTGCAGACCAACATACAGTATTTACTACTGTATTTATGTGAATGGGGACTTAGCCATTATTGTCCGTAGGCATGCTAAAGAACCATTTAACACATATACATATTTACATTGATGTAAAATAAAACTGCAATAATCTGAATAAGTGTTTGAATTTATAAAGGATTAAATTGATTTATTTGTTTTTTTTTATTCCTTATCAAACTTTTGCAGGTTATTTAATACCAGAAAATATTTTTTTAGATTTTAAGAATTTTTTTGAGATAATAATGATTTACTGATTCATGTCCTACTAATTAACCCATAGCTGGATAAGACGTGGGTTCATACCTTTGCCAAGGGTATTTGCATGTAAGTGGATATAATGAACCCAACTTGAATTGGAACTTGGCTCTCCAATTTTTAACTCTGAACCATTATCAATTACACACCCTTGCACATCCATGTTTACAGCCCTGATATTCCCAAGAGGTAACCTGTCTAGGTTCTAACCAGGCTTTATTTCAGTGATCATACAGGAACCAATGTTTCAACATGATATGGCCATAAGCCACTCAGGATTAAATGTTTAGACAATATAATTGGATTACAGTAAATGATCATATATACAGATCAATATATGCACAGCTTCCAAAATAACCGATATAATAATAATAATAATAATAATAATAATAATAATAATAATCATCAAATCCATTATTAATAAACTGCATAACTTCCTTGAGCAGTAACGCAGACCTCTACACTTGCTTGTACATGATTGCACAATACAGATAATGAATAGCATCCTGCAATACAGATAATGAATAGCATCCTGCAATACAGATAATGAATAGCATCCTGCAATACAGATAATGAATAGCATCCTGCAATACAGATAATGAATAGCATCCTGCAATATGCATTTCCTCATCTCTCATATCTATTGATGCAGTACTGCAGGAGTTGTAGGTGAGAAAACTGAATGAGTCAGTTATAGTTCCACTATGTCCTATACATTTTCAATAAAGAACATATTAATCACTTAAGTTGTTGAACATTTTTCAGAGCATTTTGGGTTGACCAGGCACCATGTGGGAGGATATTATTCTGCTGGAACAGCATAATGCCTTCCTGTTGCAGGGATGACAACTGAATAGGTTGAAAAATATTTGGAATGTAATTGGCACTTTTCCGTGTTTCTTCCACTAATGGGGGTGAGAGTTGTAACTTATGAAACTCTGCACCATGATGCCAGAGTTTGGGTTTGTGTGTTTGTTAGCTGTTTCTTTTTTTTTGTTTGTTTAGTGCCATACCAATTCCTATGGGTTATTTAATGCTAAAATCCAATTATTATGTATGCATTTTATTTTTTGAGATAATGGTTTTCATGATATAAGTCCCACCAACCAACCCATAGCTGGAGGGAGAAGAGGTGGATTCATACCCTTCTCAATGGCACCCCCATATAAGTGAATATAATGAACCCAACCGGAATTGGAACTTGACTCACTGATTAACAATTCCAAGACATTATCCATTACACTACCTATACATCCAAGCTTGCAACACCTGTTTTTACCAATTGGTCACCCATTTTACTGATGAGACACAACATTGCTTAACTTCAGTGATCATATGGGAACCAGTGTTTCAACCTGGCTGTGGCTGTAAGCCCTGTGTGTTGTGGGGGGATACTCTCTTGGAAGATATTGTGCTTCCATCTACAATGCACATACAAACAACCAACACTTACCTGTAAGCAGAACCTGCTCTCATAAGTGGACATTAGAGTATTATTTGATCCTACAGGCATCTCTCAGATGGGGACAGGTACAAAAATGTTGTGACAGAACTGAATATCTCTCACGAATCCTACATGTAACTATAGACCTGCTGCTAGTAAGTGATTTTCAGTGGTCTGTGTTGACACTCATGAAGCCACATTTACCCTGGCCTGTGCTATAAATACCAAGCAGTCTGGTGATCATTTTGTATTAAATGACCATCCAGAACCTGGTCTACAGCTGTAGGAATGTTGCTATTATCAAAGTACCACTAATGCAACATGTTCCACCTGCCCAGCAAATCTCCAAAGTGACCATCCAGCATTTCGAAGACCCACAATCTGATCCCTCCCAAATATATCTAACTGAACAAAAAGGGCATCAATGTACCTTCACAGCATGACACCTGCTTGTGATGGAAATATTTCATCACAATGAGGTTTACTGTAGCATGCATCATCATATAAACCTCAAACACAGATTGTGCACTTGTATGAGAGTTACTATATCAGACAACTATGAAAACTTTGAAAGTTTTATCAGAATACTTACAACCCACTAACATGCACATACTGTATTCAGGTCAAAATTTACATCATCCTTCAGGTTGTTGCAATTTTATTTTACATCACTGGAAATAAATGAATAATTTTATTTTCCATTACACTAATATTAAGTTTAAATAATTGCAAAGTAGTTTTATATGACATCAGATCTGATAATTCTTTGGTTAATATCCAAATCAAGGTACAGTTATATATATATATATATATATATATATATATATATATATATATATTTAAAGACATTTTTATGTTTAACATTCTTTTTATAGATATAAGTATTTAAGTAAATGCTCTGTTTTTATAATAAACTGTATTAAATAACATTTACTGGCCTGAATACTGTTTATTATAAAAACAGAGCATTTACTTAAATACTTATATCTATAAAAAGAATGTTAAACATAAAATTGTCTTTAAATAATTGTCGGACTTTGTCCATTTCATAATATATATATATATATATAATCTTTTTAACTGAAGGAAAGTAATGAAGCTATTAAGACACAAGGGGTTACTGAGTGTGAAAGAATACAAGAAAAAAAGAAGACAATAAAAGAACAGGTATTATTAAGAAGACAGAAGCTGACAATTGACATTGCATTTAAATTTTTGAAGATCAAACTTGACTGGAAAGCAAGAAGCTGGAAGAGAGCTCCATAAATGAGAAATGTGAAAAAAGAAACTGTTTGCATAGAACTTATGGTTACATCTAGCAATTTCAGCTGTAAAATGATGAGACCCTGTTGCCAATCTAGGACTGTAATTAAATTCATAATGTGGAGGTACCGAAGAGGAAAACTCATCAGAACAATTACCATGAAAATATTTATAGAAAATGCAGGGGGAAGCTACATTATGGCAATGGGAAACTGATTGAATCCAAGATGCTAGGTCAAGACTGGTAATACTGCAGATTGTCCTTTGAATTTTATCAAGAATCTCTAAATATATAGCAGAAGCATCAAACTATATGTGACAACAATATTCAAAATATTTCTTAGAATTTGTTTATTGATTTTATTATTAGCATCTTTATCACTTTTAATATTAATCATATTTTTACAAGAGCAGATTTTGATTTTTCTATTACTATTAATAAATTCTGTTCTTGTCACTTGATTTTATCCTTTTGCTTCATTTCTGATTGTATCACTCTGAAATCTTAGTTTTGTCCTTTGACCAGACATCTCGATAAGTTGGAGAGGCTGATATGCCCGAGGCTAATATTTCTTTGATCTTCTGACAAAAAAAGGCATAAAATGCAGAATCATGAGAGCAATTCTGATTGGTATCAACCATAAAGTGTTTCCCAAGAGTTATGTAACTGAATAAATTAGTCAGAATAATGTTGGTTAGAGTATTGGACACACACATATCTTTCAGAATGGGGCAGGGCTAGGATTCCAAGATAAAATTGCTGTTTTTGTAATACATGCAGATCTTGAATTAAAAAAATTGAACAGTCATCACCAGTTACTAAAGATATGCTTTACTTTCTGCCAGTGCAGTGCAGAAAGTGAATTCGATGTACCAAGTTCTATTCCCACATGAATCTGTTTTGTTCATTTCACACAATTGCCACTGGAAAAAAAACATGAATCCATCTATGGTTAAATATTAGTGTAAACTGGGCTTTCTTGCTTTGAGATGGCAACTAGCCTAGGATAAGGAAAGCCCTGAATTCAATACCAGCTTGAAGAGAGCTGAGCTCCCTCACAGCCTTTCCAAGTCACATCTTTTTTATGTGCCATTTCCCCTTGGGACATAGGTGATCATGGCTTTCCACAACTTCCTGTCCCTTGTAGCTCTTAATAAATTTTGTCTTTCTGTTATTTCTCCTTAACCCTGTTCTGCCATCCATTTACTCAAGCTCGTTATGTCATGTGTTGTTTTACTCTGTCCTTCTTACACTCTATTTGTCTCATGAGTATCAGATTTTCCAAGCCCTCTTTCCTCATTATGTGACCCAGAAACCTCAACGGTTTCTTCCTAATGTTAAGTATACATTTGCTTAATGTTGCTTTATTAGATGCAGCTATTATAAGCCTAATGGGTTACGGCACACATGATGTCAGGTAGTTTTTGTCTACTATTTTCAGATTTAAATATATGTCAATTTACAAGTTTTTATAAACATAAGAAATCTTTATCTTTCATTTCTTTTTTTTAAACATTTCACCCCAAGCAAGGCGATAATGCCACTAACATTCAAGGGGTTACTCGGAGTGAAAGAGAACGAGAAAAATTTAGTGAGTCGGAAGGACAATAAAAGAACTGGTTTCAGGAAGACAGAAGATTGTGATTGATGTTGCTTTTAAATTTTTAATGATTGTAGGTGTCAGAGTAGCAAGTAACCAGAAGAGAGTTCCACAGGCGAGAAGTGTGAGAAAAGAAACTATTAGAGCAGAATTTATGATTACATCTAGCTGTTTCAACAGAAAAATTATGAGACCTAGTTGACAATCTAGTACTATGCTTAAATTCATAAGGTTGAGGTACCAAAGAGGAAAGCTGATCAGAACAATTGCTGTGAAAATATTTTTAGAAAAAGACAGAGAGAAGCCATGTCATGGCAGTGAGAAAGTGACTGAAGACAAAATGCCAGGTCAGGACAAAATTTGGAATGGGCTTTGTAGCATAAAATTCTATATCATAACATTTGGAGTAGTGAAAGTTGGAAATTTTTATATCATAAAATTTAGAATATTGTTTATATGAGGACTTTCTAGATTGCTTTGAAAAGTAGAAGGGACACTAGAATAAGCATGTGAGGTTCCATAGGGAGTACTTTGAAGGGGAATAAGGCTTCATTGCCCTAGGTAGGCTACTTTTTCATTAATATTGAATTGCTAAATACCTTCCTGGCAGACCTAATGTAATAAGCTTTTAGAGATGCAGGGGAAGGGGTGATGATTTTTGGGATATTCATTTCTCTTCTCATTGGACATAAGCTGAGGAAGTTAACTGATAGCAAAAATCTTAAACCTTTTGCTTTCAATTCAACATCCAGATTTCAAAATCTTTGTGCTACGACTAATGAAAAAGATTAAAATTATCCACATCTTGTCAGGTCTCTCTCTCTCTCACACACAGTATCTTTCTTTTCATGTCTTTTCATTCATGGGCTCTCTTCATTTTCAGTGCCATCTTGCCAGCAGCCTGATCAAAGAACTATGCCAATGTCAACTCTGAGTTGACATCAGACTCTTCAGTGCTGCTCCTTTCTACAAGAATCTGCCAAATTCAGATTGAAGACACCAAGGCACAATAATACTTCAAAAGGGCCATTCATTGCTCCAAACTCATCTTGTGATTCTTTCCTCATTTCTTACAATCCTTGTCTTTTCCAAAGTTTTCTGACTGCAATCTTTTCTTTTATTCTCTTTGTTTGTTATCCTTCAAAGTAAATATGAATTTGAAAACTAATGTTACTTTTATATTTGCAGTTTTAGTTGGTAGAGAATGTGGAAGGTATCATACAAAAATTACAGAAATTATTCTGTTCCTTCTCGTCAGCAGTGAAGCTATTTTTAACAAGAAATTTTTAACTTAAACTGAGTTCATTGAAATTAAATAAAATCACAAAACACTATTTATCATCAACAAAACCATATTACCTATATCCCATAATATTTGTTACATTTAGTGAATGAAATGTGGATGCTAATGTAACATATTATGGGACAGTGCAGTAATAGATAATACTACTTCTGTCCCATAATAGTTGTTACATTTATTGTATAGAATGTGTAACTGAATGTCACAAACATTACAGGACAGAGTAGTAATAGATAATACTACCTTTGTTCCATAATATCTGCCATATTTAATGTATGAAATGTGGATGCAAATGTAACAAATATTATGGGATAGAGCAGTATCAGATAACACTATATCTATCCCATAATAGTTAGGACATTTAGTGTATGAAATCTGTAAGAAAATGTAACTATTATAAATATTATAGAATAGAAGTAGCAAAATTTTTCATTGATTATTGAATAGAAAATCAGTTAATAATCACTGGTGAAAAAACATCACCATTTTCTTTGTGACAGAATTAGTGAAAATCTCATGCTAACAATAAAACTTAGTAATTAAATTAAGACAAACATTTTACTATGAACAATCATTTATTTATTGTTTAAATGCCCTGTCCCTTCAAGATGTAGGTAATCATGGCCCAGAACTCTTCAGCCCTCCTTTATGCATATATATATATATATATATATATATATATGACGATTGCACTAGGATGAAACAGACTGTCGCCTCTAAGTGTTGACTTCTATGTTCACTTTTATATTTATATATATATATATATAAGGGGTGAATAAATTTTAATCACTCTGGAACCAGAGTATTGACAAATTTGGTTATCTTATCAGAGTACAAAAGAGATCATATCATATGCATCACAAGGCAAGGGTTAGAGTATGCTGTATTAGTTCAATGAAACACTTTTGATCCATTTATTATACACATACCCTATCTCTTAAGTGTGAAATAAAGAAATACAAATAGTGAAAAAGTAAATGTGAACAAAGCTTTCTAATCAGATTATGGTCAGTTTAAAAGAAGGAATTGAAGCAGTTTTCATTTTCTCCATCAGGGAAATCAAGAACCCATCATACCATGCACATTATAGCAAACTATCCTCATTCCTTTTGTATTCTCTTGGTGAGATGTAAATTCCACTTGAACAGCTTCTTCCCACAAACCATTGATTTGTGGAGTCAACTCCCAAGAGGATGCTTCACCAACCGCTACAATCTTAACCTAGGGTTAACCATTATCTTTTCCCAGATATCCCCATCAGCTCTCACTTCTTACTCTGTAACCTTCTAACTCTAGTGGCTCTTGGGCCTTGTACAGAGTGCAAATTATTGCAAAAAAAAAAACTTTAGCCAAAGTGTGCCCTACCACAGTTCCCTATGGTTTAACTTGTAGGGCACACTGGCTAAAGAAGTGGTTTCCTTGATTGAAAAAGGGAATACAGGTTCAATTCTTGCTGGGAGTTATTCTGTTCTTGAGTAGAACTACCTGACCCCTAAGCTGGTTGATATTAATTAGACTTTTTAAAATAACATGGATGTCAAATTAAACATGTTTACCAACTAAAAGTAATGTTTGTAGTAGTAGTAATAATAATAATATATATATATATATATATATATATATATATATATATATATATATATATATATATATATATATATATACATATATATTATAAATTAATTGATTTAAAATATGGTCTTTCCACTACACAGTGATACCATGTTTCAGAAATGGGAGCTAAAGCCCCTGAATTTAATTTTGTTATTAAACCAAAGACATTAGTTCTATTTCCTCGTCAAGCAAATTTCGGAGTAACTTACTTTTTAAAATTTACGGTTGTTAAAGGCACGGCAAAGGTTCATAATTGAGGGTTTCCAAGGATACCGATCAATCCATTCATCTAGACAAGGGGTGGTTGGGGGTTTAAAAAATAAGTTACTCCAAAATTCGCTTGACGAGGAAATGGAACTAATGTCTTTGGTTTAATAACAAAATTAAATTCAGGGGCTTTAGCTTCCATTTCTGAAACATGGTATCACTGTGTAGCGGAAAGACCATATTTTAAATCAATTAATTTATAATATTAATGCTCTGTAAATTTACATTGAGCACTATTGTGTAGTAAAAATAAAATATCTATAAGAACACCGGGTTTTATATCTTACTGTTCTTTCTTTTTATTTATATATACATATATATATATATAAATATATATATATATTAATATATTTTCTGTTTATATGTTATTTTTATAGATACAAATATTTAAGTAAATGTTTTGTTTATAATTAACGTTTACTGGCTTGAATGTCAGAAATTTCATAGAAAATATGTGTTGTCCTCTGACAGGAATTGAACCTGTATCCTACACAAAACCGTCATATAGCTTGATGTGCTGTACCATTTAGCTACAGAGGAAGTGTCTGGTTAGCAACATTGAATTACTGTTTTTAAACTACAATGGTGATTCCTGTCGAAGGACACATAATTTCTATGAAATTTCTTGGACATTCAGACTGGTAAATAATGTTAACACTGTTTATTACAAACAGAGCATTTACTTGAATATTTGTAGCTATAAAAATAACATATAAACAGAAAATATATTAAAACAATTGTCAGACTTAGTCCATTTCATAATATATATATATATGCCTGACGATTGCACTAGCAGGAAACAGACTGTTGCCTCTAAGTGCTGACTTCCATGTCCACTTTTATATATATATATATATATATATTTATAAAATGGTGTACCTGTATATCTCTATTTCATTACATTTTTCAACTTTATCAATATAGAGAGTACCATTTAGAATATAGTAAATGACCCCCTAAAATATTTGATCATGTTTGTTTTAATGCAAGTTACATTTAGTCACCAAATATTATACAAACTTTACAGGCAGAATTACTGATTATAATTCATATTGTTTGTCAAATATCAGAAATAGAACTACCTTTCACTTCCTGGCTTTTCATGCCACATATAGCACCTGCTTTCATCTCTGCATGTTCTTTGCTCACTTTGCCAGGAATTCATACATAATTCAGGGTTTTTGAAGTGGCCCTAATTAAAAAGATAGTTAATTACTGAAGCAAACCACTCTATTACATTTACCAATACTCTGGAATCCATTAGGTCTATGTTTAGTTCATATCTGCTCAATTTTAGTGCACAGTTTTCGCCTGCACATTTGGTTAATAACATTCATGGGTAACCTGTGGCCTGCAGGCTAATATGGCCCTCAGGCTAGAAATGGCCTGTGGCCTTGTTTCAGAGTTCAAGTTCTTCATTATTCCCCATCTTTTCCATGTAGTTTTATAAATATCAGATAAATGTGGTTGTGCTTTATAAGAGAATATAGTGCTACTAATTTTTAAAAACAGGCCCCATTTGGCAAAAATTAAAAAGTAAAGAAAGTCCTGTTCTATCTGACAGCATATTGGACACCATATTATCCCCCCGACAGAAAAAAATAGCTTAAAAATATCTCCCACTTTTTATATGTGAAATTGAGATATCTGGTCAACTCATGTTTACCCTGATGCAGTAGACTGGCAGAAATTTTACTGAGTATGATATCATAATATTCTGACATTAAATGTAGGTAGGAGGCAGAGTCTTGTTTGCCATCAAATACAATATTTCTGAATATTAGTGATTCAAGCAATTAAAATGTTGCATATAACAAAAGGAAGGTTTTTACTAAGTGTGAAAATCAGTATTCCTTTGCTTATTATCATGATCATGATTAACCATGCTAGACTGGTTTTATTTTGTCTGGTACATCTGTGATGTCACAAATGGCTGTGTGTGATGTCACAAATGTAAGACGGGTGATGTCATCAATTTCAACAACCTTAACTCTAACCCTACCAGTCTGAGGTGAGTAAATTTGAGAGATGTCTTTAATTTATGATACTTTTTCTTTTTAATATTTATTATTAAGATATATATATATATATATATATATATATATATGTGTGTGTAATTTGGCAGCAACTTTTCTTTTAAATATGTTGTGTTGAATGTTAAAGACAACATCGTCCTGCATATTTTCTTTTGAATTTTCTCATATTTTCTAATGAGACTTTTTATTTGGAAATTATATCGAAATAAATATTGTCCGTACGATAACCTAGTACTTCGAACATCATCGTTCATCTTTAGGGTCAAAATTTTTAGTCAAAAATTGGCAAATGTTTTTTAAAAATTTTGACTAAAAATTTTGAGCAAAATCTAAAGTTATTTCCAGATTCCCAAATATATCCACTATTAGGACATATTGTGCAGAATAAATAGTAGATTATGTTATGGCTATCACAGGTGAGGCGAGGTGGGTGTATCTTAATATTGGTGTTGGGTACAGAAAATACAGTATCGAATATTAAGTGTTTGCAAACTAAGCAATGAGGTTTGTTACATTTGTAATTTCCTGATTGGTTTGTATTGTTTAGATATTTGGTAGAGGTGAGGATAGCTGATAGGTTAGGTGATTGTTTCTTTGCATTAATGAGTGGTTTAGCGAAAATGTCTTTGATCTTTTTGTTTAACTGGAGGTTCTTGTAATCCATTTTTAAATTGTGAATAGGTGTGTGGGAATATTGATTGTGGTTAAAAACCATGGGAATCCGATTGTTGTTTTTACTTTTTTTTGTATGTGAGAAGTGTGTTACGATTTATGTGGATAGTTTTATTCAGTGCTTCTTTTATTATTTTTATTGGGTATTTACATTATTATGAAATGGACTAAGTCTGACAATTATTTTAATATATTTTCTGTTTATATGTTATTTTTATAGCTACAAATATTCAAGTAAATGCTCTGGTTGTAATAAACAGTGTTAACATTATTTACCAGTCTGAATGTCCAAGAAATTTCGACAGGAATCACCATTGTAGTTTAAAAACAGTAATTCAATGTTGCTAACCAGACACTTCCTCTGTAGCTAAATGGTACAGCACATCAAGCTATATGACGGTTTCGTGTAGGATACAGGTTCAATTCCTGTCAGAGGACAGCACATATTTTCTATGAAATTTCTGACATTCAAGCCAGTAAATGTTAATTATAAACAAAACATTTACTTAAATATTTGTATCTATAAAAATAACATATAAACAGAAAATATATTAATATATATATGTATGTGTGTGTATATATATATATATATATATATATATATATATTATTACTACTACTACTACAAACATTACTTTTAGTTGGTACACATGTTATCTATTGTGCCAGTATATATATATATATATATATATATATATATATACAGAGAGAGAGAGAGAGAGAGAGAGAGAGAGATATGTGTGAATAATGTTTAATTACCAGCAAGTATTCATCCCAAAATGTTTGATAAAAAAGAATCAACAAAGTTTGTCTGTTACATGTTTTATTGTACTTTTCCAATTTTCAAATAAGGTGTTAAGTATCCTTATTGAAATTTGTGGATAAACTGAATTTCACATTGTGTTGTTTTTTGTTCAAGTACTTTTGACCATCTCAGTCATTTTCAAGAACGAATGTGGCACCTGTATGGTAGGTATCCTGCTATTTTGGCTATTGAAATTGGTTTGGATGAACCATTTAAATCAATAAGGAAACACCTTCAATACATAACATACTTGTTAAAAATATAAATATGACATACATCTTTAGCTGTAAAAAATAACATCTAACAATAAAAAAAGAGCAAAAACAACCCTTAACAACATCAGTTACAACTGCCGTCATAATGTACTTGCAGTATTATATAATTAAAAAATGCTTACATTTCAGCAACTTATATACCATTATAATTGTATAAGTAAGCTCCTTGAAAATATCCAATTGATTAATGGTCAAAATAATCATTTGGACAATTTCTACACACACAAGTCCAAAAAAGAAATCACTTGTAAACACTTGAAAAACACAAAATTTAACTGAAATACTTTGTCAGTCATTTCTAATAAAACATATATATTTTTTCTTTTGCCTGGTTTTCGCTTTTTTTTTTCCTAATTTTATCTCCTTCCTTCTTTCCCTCTCCTTCACTTTTCACAATTCATTCATTATTTATATTATTCATTCATTATTCATTCACAATTTATTCATTATTTATATTATTAAGCATACTAGTTGGAAAGTATGTAAATGTTTCCAACTCAGAAGAGCTGACAACTGGATATATCAGTTCAGTTATGTGCCATGCATGAAACATGCTTAGGCAATCATGTATCTTTCAATACATGACTGACAAAGCAGATTTTTTATTTTTTGCCACAGTTGATTGCCATTTCTTTCTGCGGTAGACCAGTTGCCATCCAAGGCTATAGAACCTGGTTTTTTCTGTTACTTACCCATATATGGGGGAAAAGAAGAGGATTGATACCTTTTCCAAGGGTATTAGTACGTAAGTGAATGTAATGGATTTGACTGGAAATCGAACTCTGCCCTCCATTTCCTCAATCCGAGCCACCATCCATTACTCCACCGTATGAATTTATGGTGAAAAAGAAAAGTGTAATGGTCATACATAAAAATAAACAGAATAATATAATTAATCATTGGGAAGAAATGGTTAGTAGACTAGTCTCACAGACAGTTACTGCTTTAGTTGGTCTTTGCAATCATAACCACTGTAGTGATTTTGATTTTTATCTTGTGCGCCATTTTTGTGACCTTGTGCCAGACTTAGTTAAGTATTACTAAATATGAAGAGTACCACACATAGTGGTGAGAATATTAGACTCACAAACTATTGCTTGTGTCCTACACTTACTGAATTACAGCAGATGTTTTTTCATACCATAATCCTTCAAGATGTAGGCAGTCATGACTCTCCGCAGCTGCCATTTCTTTATTATCTGTGAATTGCCACAAATTCTTTGCTAAGATAGTGGAATGGTTTCCTGTTGACTTCTTCACAGTTTAGAATTCAGTGTTTTCCTTCTCTTAGACTGGTTGCCACATCAGGCTGCAGAGCCCAGTTTACCTTCAGGCAGTTATGTGCCATGCATGATACATGCTTAGGCGATCATGTATCTTTCGATATATGACTGATGAGGCAGATTTTTTCCCACAGTAGGTTGCCATTTCTTTCTGCGGTAGACCATCTGAGGCTATAGAACCTAGTCTGTCCTGCTATTTACCCATAGCTGGTGGGGAGAAGAAGAGGATTCATACCTTTCCCAAGAGTATTATCATGGAAGTGAATGTAATGGATTCGACTGGAATTCGAACTCGGCTCTCCCAGTTTACCTTGCTATTTATTTAACCCATAGCTGGGTGGGATTAATCATTAAGTATAATAAATGTCTCCATTACTGATATTTGATGCATTGTTATTGTGTAGTGTTTAGTGAGTTTAATCTTCACCTGGTAACCCCTCCTTTTAGCCTTGTACCTGACTAAACATAGTAAGTACCTATAATGATAACATACTATTTACTCTATATGTTGATTATTCTACAGCCAATATTCAGAAAAAATATTATTTATGCCCTACCCTACCCCACTCAAGGAAAAAGACATGTTAAAGTTTTGAATGTGACCCCCGACCTGGCAAAAATGTGTTTCCAATATCTGTTTTACAAGACCTTTGACCTTCATGTTTCTTGCACCTTCTCTTTGATCCTTTTAATGAGTATTTGATCAAATTTATTTCATTTGCACCTGGTTTTGTACATGGTGTTCAAATTTGCACTAAACGCAAAAGTTGGTATGCACAAAAGTACTGCAAGTCAAGGAAATAACGTAAAGGTCTTCTCCCTCTCCCCTGTACCTACTTGTAGTGTCAAATATAGCTCGAAGCAAAGCAAGTCTCAGGAGAAGTGGTAATGAGGCAAACACGCGTAGACATTCAAGTGAAGCCTGCCATGCTGACCTTCTGCCCACCGCCCTCCTCTCGGACCAATAACTTGCGTTATCTCCATTCACCATTCAGGAATTTGTTGGCCATTTTGCCCATCATATTGCCCACTTACTGGTCAGCTCAAGATGTTCAGTGGTGATGGTGAAGATGATCATTATGTCAGATGATACACAAGATTTCTTTCTCTCTTTCGTTCTCTCTCTTCCCTTAAGCGAAAAAGAAAAAGAGCAGTTTAAAAGAAAATGTACATTTCAGAATTTGAAGAAATCATTGAAATCTTAAGATGGATTTTAATTTCTTCTTTTTTTTATAAACCTGATTTTTATCTGTGTTTTTTTTTTTGTTTTGTTTTGTTTTAATCAAGAATTTGTGAGAGGTAATCTATGTAAGGGGGATAACCCATCAGAATTTAATGAGAAGGTCAATAAATCAGAGTAGTTTCTGTTTTATCTGTCTCTACATGTCTCCTTATATATTTTTTTTTTAACAATAATGTTCATCCTGTAGAAGGCCCGCAAGCTACTTGAGGTAAAGGATTACAGAGTAAAAGGCACAGTTTATGTGGAGATGATAACTGTTAACTCTAGACTAGGTTAAGATTGTAGTGATCAGGGAAAGCTTCCTCTTGGGAATTGGTTCCATGAAGCGACAGTTCATGGGAAAAAGCTGCTTGAGTGGAACTTACATCTCACTAATAGAATACGAAGGCAGTAAGGATGGTCTGCTACAATGTGCGTAGAATTTAACTGTGAAGGTTAAATCTGGTGGAACTAAAGAATGTAGTTTGTCTGAACACTTTCCATGGAAATAGCACCAGAGCAATGAGAGGCTGATAATGTTTCATCTATGAGGAAAGGGGTTGTAGAGTGGAAAATGACTTGTTACCCACAAGGACTTGGAGACGATTTTGAACTCTATTAAAACTGAAAAATGAAGATAGGGCAGCTCTTGCCCATATGTAATCATTCAAAATATTTTCATGGTAATTGTTCTGGTGAACTTTCCTCTAAGGTGCCTAGACTTTATGAATTTAAGTACAGTACTAGATTGGCAGCTAGGTCTCATCATTTTACAGTTGAATTGACTAAATGTAACTGTAAGTTCTATGCTAATATGGAACTTTCTTTCGGCTTCTTTCTTTCCAGTCAACTTTGATCTTCAAAAATTTAACTGCAATGTCAATCATTATCTACTGTCTTCTCGTTTCCTCTTCTTTTATTGTTCTTTCTCCTAAATATTTTTTTTTCTTATTCTTTCACACTCAGTAATCCCTTGTGCCTTAATGGCTTTATTGCCTTGCTTGAGAGTAAATTGTTAGAAAAATAAAGCTTATTGATTAGGGAAGTAATAGAAATTAATCCATTATGATTTTTTGTAAAATAGGACCCAAACACGTGCAGGAAAAACACATAACAACTAAAGACAATAATAAATTCTAGGTTTTAACTTTAATTATGATTCTTTTTCTATGTTCCATGTCCTTTCAGAATGTGGGCAGTCATGGTTCTCCAAAACTTCCTGTTCTTTTTAGCTCTTAGTAACGTTTATCTTTTAATAATCTCTCTCAGTACCTGTTTTGCCATCGATTTTCACAAGCTCACTAGGTAGGTTATTTGTTACTTTCTTCTGTCTTTATTGCTTTCAGTATGTCCTGTGAGTGTCAGATTTCCCAATCCCTCTTTCCTCATTATATGCCCTAGAAATTTCAACTGCCTCTTTCTGATTCTTTAAGTATAAGCGTTTTTCTTGTTTCCATTTTCCTTAAAACTTTATTGTTACTCAAATATTCAGTGCATGGTATGCTCAGCATCTTTCTGTAGAACCACATTTCTCTTACCTCAAGTCTCTTCTTCATCTGTGAGCAGATTGTTTAGCATTCACTGCTATATAGAAGGCGCAATATTACATAACAATTCAGCAGCCTTTTGTAATGAAATTTTCTTGTTCCTTAATTTTTTTTTTAATGTATCTTTGACTATTCTCATGCACGTTAAGTTTTCTGTGTTTCATTTTCCATCCTTTGCTAAAACACTTCCAAGACAAAAATTTATTTAAACACCGGATTCCATATGATCACCAAAGTTAAGCAATGTCAGTGACTGCTTGGGAATACCAGGTGCTGTAAGCTTGGATGTGCAGGTGATCTAATGGATAATGGCTTGTAGTTCCAATTTCTGTTGGGTTTGTTATATTCACTTATGCCCAAATATCCTTGGGAAAGATATGAATCCGCATATTCTTCCCCCAGCTATGGGTTAATTAATAAAACTTATATCAATAAACCATTATTATCTCAAAAAAAATTTCTTATAATCTAAAAAAATATTTTCTGTCTTTAAATAACCTGCACAGGATTGATAAGCCATAGAAAAGGAATCAAACAATCAGTCTTCAAAGTATTATTATAGAATAGGAAATATATTCAATAACAACATGTTTATAAATGTAAGAGAACAAAGTAAGGGTTTTTTGTATATATAAAATAGAAATATGTATCAAAAGATCCAGCCTCAGGAGTTGTAGAACCCAATGAGAAACATATTTATAAATTTCCAGATTCAGAGCTAACTCCTTTGTTAAAGATGTGGCACATATAATCACATATTTGTTTGTTATTTTTTTAAACTCTTTTTAATAAAAGTCTTTAAAATGTTTTATAATTAATTAAGATATTTAATTCAAGTAAATTTTAAATTTAAAAAAAATATAAAGCAGGAACAACGATTGACTTTTAAGTATTCAGAAAGAAATGAAAATCATTGCTCTTGCATGACAAACTTCATAATGTGATGTTAGGTATATATTACAGTGTGTTGCATGTATGTGTTTAACAAGACTAGAATAGATCCTGTGATAAGGAAAGAGGGCTTGGAAAAGTTGACATTCACAAGATATATTAACAGAATCAAGGCAGAGGGGAAAAATCAATTAACCTACCTAATGGTAGCTGGGCTTAAGCACTAACTTCTAGCACTGGCAATGAATATACAACTACCTCAGCTATCAAACAAGCATAAAAGATGTTGCTTGTATCACTAGATATTTATGAAATCCCTGATATCATTGGTAGGATTTATTAGAAAAAAGCATATAAAAACTTTAATGCATTTTAATGATTGCAGTAAATACGAAAAGCATATACTGGAAGCAAGATGGTCAAAATTTCCATTGTATATTTAATATGGGAACAGATAGAATGACTATCATATCAAGTATTCAACAAGTTCATCATTTAATATTTATCTATGTTTTGCTAGGAAACTTATGTAAATTAATACCATAACGTATGAAGGATACTAAGTTTGTCCCCCTCACAGAAGAATTTGTAATAGCCCATTCTATGTGAGTACTGGCTTTTGTGCAAGAAGGTGAAACTCATTCACAAGGCTATGAATGCATGAAAATTACTGTGATAATATTATTGCTTAAAAGTAAAAATTAATGATGAACCAGCAAATTTTGTAATTTTTAACTGAAAATCTTAGCAGATT
>OZ038483.1:38004560-38189560 GCA_964036315.1 Acanthosepion esculentum | reverse complement strand
TACAAATTTAAGTGCATTACTAGATTGGCAGTTAGGTCTCATCATTTTAAAGTTGAAATTGCTAGATGTAACTGTAAGTTCTATGCTAACAGTTTCTTCTATGTGGGACTCTTTTTTTTTCTTGCTTTCCAGTCAACTTTGATTTTCAAAATTTTAATTAAATGTTCTTTTAATGTTCTCTCTTCTTAATAATATTTTTCTTATATTCTCTCACAAGCAGCAACCCAGTTGCTGTTTTATTAACCTTTCTTGTAGTGAAATGATTAAAAAATAGTAATCTGTTTTAATCTAAACATTAATGATTTTACTGAATCATATTAAATTTGACATTGTACCTAAAAAAAAAAAAAAAAACTTTTAAGGCTTCACTCCTAATTCCTTCTGTTATGTGAGCCATTAAGGCAGAGGTTCTCAACCAGGGGTAAATTTACCCCTAGGGAGTAAAAAATTATATATTCAGGGGTAAATAATTGAAGTACCTGATAATTTAAAAAATAATGTCTTTGTATTTTTTACTAATGACTAATTTGCACAATTTTTAGTCACAAATTAGTCAGTACTAATCATAATGATACATTAAAAGAAAAATTTTTTTAGTATTTTCCAAAAATTTTTTAAATTGCCAAAAACAAAAATACTAAAACAAAATTTTTTTTTGAATGAATGATTATGATTAGTATTAATTTTTAGATCTACTAATACAGCGGATAAAATGAATAATTTTTTATTAATGACTACAAACGCTGATAAAAATACTGAATTTTATACAGAGTACTAACTTATACTAAAAAATTAGTAGATTAGTACTAAATAAGAAATCAGTTATTTGATTGTCGCTTAGTATTTTTTTTTAGTCACAGTAATTTGACTAAAAAAAACCCTTAGTATTTTGAATGACAAAATCATTCATTCATTTAGTCACGAAATTGTACATCAGTGCTTTATGATGGCTATGAATTTTTTGTATGGGAGTAAGGGGTAAATGGAGAAATACATAAAGCCGAGGGGGTCAATGATGGGGGAAAGGTTGAGAATGGCTGCATTAAGGTCAAAGCTTTCTTCCTAATTTCATTTTGATGAGACTCATTTTCCCTAAGAAATTAATGAAAGCTCCCAATTCCCAAATGATTACAATGGCTAAAGGAAAATAACTAAGGATGGGTACTTATTTGATTTTTTATTACTCGACTTCCTTGTATAAGTTAAACAGAAAAAGCAATCAACCAACAAATCATTGTAAACCAAAACGGGATTAAAAAAATGTTTTAATTTAAGTGTTTATATTTATATCTTACATGAGGATTGAAATGTTTTAGATCAGGGTTTCTCAACCAGGTGGGAATTCCCAACTCCTTAAAACTTTTACTTTTTCTTGTTTTTTACTTAAAGAATTTGGAGCCAATAATGATTAAAAAAAATCAAAAATGCTTATAAATGAAAAAGTTTAACTGTAAATAAACTGGTGTTAAATCAACAGGTGAGATTAATTAGAATTAACACTTACAGGAGTGTATTATCAGCAGAGATCAAAGACTTGCACAATGCTTCCTATAAAAAGTTAATTTAGGAAGGAATCAGGTGTATGGAGATGAAAAATTTTCTGACTGTTTCTTCATCGTGTCGATTTGAATATTCACCAGTTGTAGCGTGCCATTATAACTTGTTGCCTGGCATGAGATAGGTAAGCCTTAAATTCTCGACGTTGTTTTTGGATAGTTTATGTTCTCTGTCCATTTAAGTATAAACCCACCCCATATTTGATTCCATGTTCCTTGTGTATGTATATGTAATTTCTTAATTTATTTCAACATTTTATTTTTTTTTTTATTAATTTGTATTTTTTTTTTGCTTTTTGTTAACCGGCACTCTGGGCCCACTCCTCTTATTTTAGAACTAACTATTCTAACGTAAGTGGTAATATGTCATATATGTGCATGTATGTGAATGTCTTATGAGGAGGAGGAGGTTCCATTCACAAACATTCTTCATTAAATTGCACAAAACAAGACTTAGCACCTCATGATATTGACCACAGTGTCCACTTTCATATATATATATTTTTAAAAAATATATAAATCTGTGTTTTTCCAGTTTAGCAACAATATGCCCACATATGTTAATTTTCTTAATTTCTCTCTCCAAATTTGTTATCCCCCTCTCTTTCCTTCAAAACCCTAAGTCCATCTCTTACTTCTTACATCTTTACTTCTCCCCTTTCTTTTTTCTCTCTTTATATCATTTCTGGTGAGTTGACCTATTAAATAGGTCAATGTCTGATCCTTACCCCCTTCCCTCTATTACTCTAATAAAAATAAATTTAAAAGCATTACCATCTCTCCCTTCCCTCTCTAATTTCAACCATGTCTGTTACACTATCTCTACCCCTCTCTATATCACCTTACATCGACTGAATACTACCCTCCAAAAGTGTAAAGTTTAAATTTAATTTTTTCATCCAAGGAGCCAGAAAATCCCTGGGGAAATAAATTATAACCTTATGAAACCTTAAAGTTGTCTGATTTTCTTTAAATTATTCACTCTGATTTAACATTGAGCTCTCTGGATTTCATTCTCCTTGTGAATATCCATACGGATTACCAAGATTTTCATTACTCAAATTTATATATATATATATATATATATATATATATATATATATCTGCCAAAGACAGATTCAGATGACTACTACCACACACCAAAGACAATGGTTAAAAGATTTAACATAGGAAGAAAAAATTAATTCCTTTACATAATATGTGGAAATAACCATTTTTTGCCTGATGAAGGTCACAAAACCTGAAATAAAAGTAAAATATGTAGAATAATGGATGTAAAACAAAAAAATTGACATTATAATCAAAACCTTTGTGGCTTTTTCTCTCTTTAAAATACACACATTTTCTTTCACTGGAACAACTGTAATTTCTTCCTATATATATATATATATATATATATATATATATATATATATATATATATATATATTTAATATAAAAGGCTCAAACACTAATATTCCATGGTTATAATTTACTACATTGGAATCATTATTACAATCCAATTCATCAGACCTACAAATTTTTCTTTTTGAATTTGTAGGTATATATATATATTTATATATTTCATATATATATATATATATATATATATATATATAATGACCACAAATATTATCTATCTATCTATCTATCTATCTATCTATCTATCTATCTATCTATCTATCTCTCTCTCTCTCTCTATATATATATATATATACACTAGTGGGGATACCCGGTGTTGCTTGGAAGATCTCTGAATAATAGCTTATTGACAATGTATTGATATTTTTCAGCCATCTTATGGAAAATAATTTTTTATTCAATCTTTAAAAAATAAACTTCATTGTTTTTTTTGGGGGGGGGGGTTGCTACAAAATAACTAAATTTAGGAAAATATGACACTACCAGTACCACACATGGTTGGGGCTTTCATGTAAATATATATGTCCAATAATATATGCATATTATTTGGAATGCACTTTTTGAGTCAGACAATCTTGGAAAGGGAGAAAATGATATTCTAACTTATTGTGAGAAGGAGGCATTAGTCAAAAAAGGACCACAGTTTTAGACCATCTATGGCGGTTGAAGAAACTAATTATAAGAGTACAGAAATATAGACAGATTAGTATATGAAAAGAAAAATTCAGATTTTTACTATTTTTTCACAGGGACTTCTGACAACTGAGGTTAAGTGAAAACTTATTTTCTTTGTGATTATGGAATTAAAGTATATATACTGTAAATTATTTTATTTAAAAAATGGGGTAATTAATAAAAAAAAAAATAAATATTTACTTGACCTCCCCACTAAGGCAGGATGTGCCACAAAATCTTTTTATTTAGATTGCCCGTAGACATGCATATAAATATGGGCCAAGGAAAAAACTGTGTCATGCTAATGTCAATATAACACAGACTTTTAGTGCAGTGAGGAAGTAACTGCCACAGGGTTGGAATCCTCAGGACTGGGTGCCTTCTCCCATCTCACCTGAGGAGAGAACAGATACTATGTCTTGATCTCAGCCAAAAGGCTGGTTAAGCGATAAATAAATTATACTTATATTTATACTTATAGTGATTTTTAAAAAAATACTGTAGCAAAAATAAAACACTTGTAAACAATGTATTAACATGTTTTATGATGCCAAAGGCAGTTGGAAAGATGAATTTCTCTAAGACAAAGTATCTTAAAGAATCAAGACAGATTCATCATGGCATAAGGATAAAAAGACTTGATCTCATGCTATATGAAAAACATGATCTCAAAAACTTTAGCGAGGGTTGCAAGAAAGTTTTTTTTCCAGAGATTATGCAAAGTAAATACTTCAGTATCTGTCTATATTTCTGAGATGAGGTATTATGTACACTATTTACATTGCTCAAAATGTCATCCTCATCTTTGTTGCCATATTTATCACAAATTTCAGCCATTGTACGCTCCAGCCTTTTTCAGGTGGTTGAAATGTCGAACTGAACCCTTTATTTCGCTCATTGGGGTAAACTGTTCTAGTTCCACATGCCATGTCTAATCCTGTTAATTCCTCTCTCCAAGTTCTCCACTGCCTTAACCAGGTAATGAACTCACACTCTTTGGGTCCTGTCACTGGATCTAACTAATGCCTTTATCCACTGTGCCATGTGTCCTTGAGGACATCTGTGTATGAATTTCTGGGTATTATAAACCTAATGTCTTCAGCAACCATTTTTTACCAGTCCACATATTGTAATTTTTGCTGTTATCAAGCTTGTTTTTTACCAGAACTCATTTGCAATTTTCGTTATTATTGCTTTTCTCTGGCACTCCGTATTACTGGTTCCTATATTGTATTCATTTCTATGCTTGGTCAGCTCAGGAGATTTTTTGGCCTAACATATGTGCTGATTCCTTAAGTTTACGAATTTTCCATTGATGTTCTATGTCTATGCTTTCAACCTGATCCCACAGGGGGTGCTAATTTCCCTTTTCTCTCCATATGTGGTCAGCCATGCCTGATTTTTCCACTTCCCCTTGTGTTACAGCTTTTTAGTGTTCTTGAAGCTTTACCTTAAGGGGGTGGCCTGTCTTCCCTTTATATTTCTTTCCACAGCTGCATGGGAGAGCGTACACACAGTCTTTAGTCATGTTCTCTTCTATAGGGGGGTCTTACTCGGGAAAGGTATCTGCAAAGTGTCATCCAGCTTTTGAAGGTTGTCCTGATGTTATATGGACTGCAGATCCTTTGTATTTTCTCTGATAACCCCTTCACATAAGGCAGGCTGACTGTTTTCTGAGTGTTGTTGTCCTTCAAGGTACCTGCCTATCCCAGTTTATTGGGGCTGCTACCATGTACCCAGGGTAGTTGTTACGTTGTAAGGTACTGTTTATAATGACCAATTCTTTATCTAATGTCCCTGGGTCGCCACTTATGACTTTTGCTTGGTGTTGTAAACAGTGGACGATCACTTTCTTTACGCCATATGGATGGTGGGAGTTGAAATTGAGGTACTGTCCAGTGAATGTCGGTTTGCAGTATACGGATGTCTTGACCCCATGCTCTGTTCGAGATATTAGAACATCTAGGAACAAGAGTGTGTTGTTACTCCCCTTCTCCATCATGAACTTTATCGAAGATCTTATTGAGTTCACATTGTCCAGTAGAACCTGGATGTCTTCCTAGTGTGGCCAGAGTATGAAGGTGTCATCTATGTGTCTTAACTATAGAGTTGGCCTTGGAGATATAGATTCTAATGCCATTTCCTCAAAGTATTCGATGTATATATATGCCATTGAGCCCATTGCTAAGCCCTCATCCTGTCAATATATTTGTGATCCTATTCCAAAGTGTGTTGTTTGTGTACAGAAAGTCAACATCCCCATCAGATTATCTATTGGAATACTGGTCTGTTCTCCTAGGGATGGGTCAGAGGCCAATCTGTCACTGACTACTGAGAGTGCCTCTTCCGTGGTGAACAAACTCACCACATCCAAGCTCACCATCTGGCTGAATAAGATGGGAGCATCTTTGATTATTTCCAAGAAGTGGGCAGAGTTTTGGACATATGAAGGTGACTTTCTGATCAATGGATCAGTTATATCTACAAGGAAGCGACTCGGAGAGTGGCACACAGAACCTTGGCAACTAACAGCCTGAATGGAATACCATCTTTGTGAATCTTAGGGAGACCGTATATGTGAGGTAGCTTGGTGTAACGCTGCGAAAACTGCCTATACATCCTCGGTGCGAAGTGATCCTTGTTCTTGATTAGTATCTGTGACAGTTTGCATTCCATTTTCATTGTAAGATCCTTTTTTACTTTGCTGTAGCTACCAAAGTAAATATTTGTATTTTAATTGGGGTTTGCCTTGTAAAAATGAATTCAATCTTTCTTTAACTTTTTATTGTAAATCTACTATGGCAAAAAGAAGCATACTTGTAGTAAACAATGGATTAAGTATCTTCAAGACATTGACATTCCACACTACTTCAAATAAAAAGTTTGGAACGAAATCCCCATCACTACTGAAAAGGGCAATAACAGCTGCTGGACTTGAGAAACCTTTTTTTCTTTAAAAACTGTTTTAAAAGAAAGATTTTATAAATTTTATCAGAAAGCTGTACTGGCTGCTCAATCAATGAATGCTGAATGTTTCCTTATAAGGAAATGGCTAATATTTATTTATTTTGAATCATTTAACCTCAACAAGGCAGAAATGCCACTAATATGCAATGGGTTAAGGGAGTGAAAGTGAGAGGAAAACTGAGTATAGGGGATTGCGGAAAGGTCAAAAGATGAACAGGATTTAAGAAGGTAACAGAAGGATGTTCCATAGGCGGAAAGTGCAAGAAAAGAAACTTTCGAATTAGAAGTAATATTACCATTACCACCTTCCACAGACATAATAAAAAAATTGATCCCATGGTAATTGAAAACAGTATTCTGAAGAATTTACATTTTCGGAGAAACTTATTTTCAAGATTTGATGCAAAATGTTTGGATTATTGTGAGCCTTATAAAAATAAATTTAATTTAATTTTCCTTTTTTTTTCCCCTTTTGAAAACATCCCTGGGAGGTCTCACATTACTCGTAGCCCAGAGGCCTACAAAATCATTATCTGACAGATGCTACATGTGCTGTGCACCTTTCCACACGGTCCACAAATATTCTCCGAGAATCAGTAAAATGGATCAACAATGTATTTAAATTGGATCACTGTCAACCTCTAATGACGAGCAGCACATGCCACCCACACTTCTCCTCCCTACCTACAAAAGGAGTACTTACGTGTTGCAAAAGAATACTTGGACACGCTGTAACCTTGCGACTGTCTGACACTTGGCACTCTACCCAGGCAAGAAGCCTGGCGCAAATACAAGGAAAGATGCAAGGAAAATGAAAGAAAGATCTTAAATTGCAATTCCTGTGATGTTTTGCTAATAGCTGTTGGCCTTGTCAGTCAGCCGGTGGCTAAAATCCCTTTGACATGTAAGAAGCACAAGACAGTTTATTCTGATTTGTTAATGAATATAATAATTTGCAGTTGCTAATCTCAGTTCTCAAGTTGAAAACCTCTAAAGAATTCTTCCGCACTGCTAAGTCAGTATATTAGTCACAGCTTTTGTTTCTACTCTAGTCATTATATCAGAGGGACACTCATATAGTTGGCAGGAGAAAATGCCAGTGTTTAGGTCAGATTGATCAATTGTTATCTAATATATTGATCAGTTGATGTATTTCTACAAATATGTTACTATATATATATATGCCTTAAAAATGATCTCAAACATAGTGATTGGTTTGACAGAAAATCTTTTATAGATACTATAATTTTTTAAGTGTATGTGTTTGTATATTCATGATGTGTCTGTATGAATGCAGATCAATAAGACTGTAGCCTGACACAGTTATTAGCTGAATTCTGATCTGAAATTTTCACTCTATAATGTTTGATCTGTGGGAATAACAAAAAGTCATTGGGTTAAAGGGATTGATAAGGAAAGAGATTATGTCTTAAAAACAAATATCTATTGTGAGAAATAAACCTTTCCTTTCATCATCAACAGGTATGTATTTACAGAAAACAGTGCCTACAATAATCAGACATTACACCTTTGTCCCAACATACGACCAGATGATATTCTTTTATGTGTCCTTTCAGGTGTCAGTCCTCAGTATGATGATAAACTACATCTGGCAGCAAGGCCTCTGGGATATTGGAGGTTTTGAGTGTGGAACCACCTCTTAATTGCTGTTGTTCACAGGTCTACTCTGCTAGGGTCCCAGCTATGGGGAAATAGTTAAACACTATGAAAGTATAAAAATACATTTTTATAGTAAGATTACCAGCAATACATATTTATATAAAACAATTACCAACAATAACTATTCATAGTAAAATTACTAACAATACATTTTATAGCAAAATGACTAACAATACATTTTATCTATAGTTGAAGGCATAAGATTGCATTCAAAATCTATTATTTGAAGTCATAAAACTTTGTTCAAAATATTTAGATTTTGGCATTAAATAACCCATAGAGGGTGATATGTCACTAAACAAAATCAACCAAACAACCAACATGAATGGTTTCATGACATTAATCCATATAATATTCTACAATTTCTTAACTCAAATTGTTTTCCAAAATATAACTTCAACAAAGCTATAATATAAAACCCATATCACTGCCTCTAGTAATTATGTCAACACAAACATGTATATGCTGAAAAGCTGAGTATCATCGACCATATATTCAACTGTGAAAGCAGAATAACATATATCATATTTTTATTACTTCAAAGATTCTACGAAAATTAAATTGCGGCATTAAATGACCCTTAAGGATTTGATATGCCGTTAAACAATCAAATCAAATCTTTCAGGTGTGGGTGATCATAGCTCTTCATAACTTCCTGTCTTTTGTTGCTTTAAGTAGATTTTGAGCCATACTTTTTTTGTCTCTGTTCTGGTCAGCAATACTCCACTTTTTGGCCTGATCTGACTCTAGTAAAGATAAAGCAGAAGGAGTGGTAAAAAGAACCACATTTTTAGAGAAGGATCATATATATATATTCAAACTAAACCCTTTATTTCATCAAACCAGAGTAGATTGTTCTAGTTCCACATGCCATTCTCTTTCTGGATATCTCAGTTTCACTTATTTAACTATAGTAACTCAACTCTCCAAGTTTTTGTTTCCCTCTGTTGTGGCCAGGTATTGAACTCACAATTCTTTAGGTCAAGTCACTGTATTACTTCAACCAATGCTTTTATCCACTGGGCATGGCACATGGAACTAGAACACTCTACCCTGGTGGATGAAATAACTTTTATCACCTGAAGAAGGTTGGAGCATACAATGGCCAAAACTTTGTGAATATAATTACAATTTTGTTCTCATAAAAACAATTATAATTATTATCAACAAAATCTTCACTTACTTCAACTAATTTAACTGTTGAAATGAGTTGAGAAGGCTGACAATTCATGAGTGTTGAAGGGGTTTTTTTTAGACAATAGTTCACTTTTATAAACTGAGGGTAAAAATGAGTTAAATCTTGTATTCAAAATCAGGGTTAATACCTCTAATTTTGTGTGAAGCATTCACAAACAACTATAGAACAATAATCAGATATCTTTGTACATTTGTAGAATTATCTCTTTTCTGATTTCTTTTCTTTCAGCTTCTTTCTTTTCTTTGATGTTGTCATCTTTTTTTGTTTAGATTCTGAAAACCAAGACCCTTCTAGTTTCTTTGTCTTCTTATTCTAATTTCAGCTATCAATAACCAGCCAATGTCTACCTTTTGAAAAACAATCCATTCTACCTAACAAGCCACAAATTAGCTCAGATTTGAATCAGAAATTTGAAAGCTATGGGCATAACTCACTTTCCCCATTGGTTAAAAAATCACAAAATGTATCTCTTTAAACCATGCTTGTTCATAAATTTTATTATAGTAGTGTTTCAGATCATAAGATGTGAGCCTCTTTTTTTACAAATTTTGTAAACCAAATTTTATGCATGTATTTTTTTTTATAAATCATCAGTTTTTATTTTTGAGCCTCACATATAGAAAAATTTACAGAGCAATTTTTATTCAAGACATTTTTTGCTAAATGTCTGGCTTCATTATAGCATTTTTTTATTTAAAGAATATGTGTTAGTAACTTTCTTGTATATCTATAGGTCTAACATTTACTCATGCTTAGAATATTGCTGCCACATATGGTCTGGTGCTCCTGCTATTTATTTAGAGAGTCTTGATAAGACCCAAAGGAGAATCAGCAATATTATTGGTCTTGACCTGGCATCTCACCTTCAGACACTTTCCCATCACAATAAAGTTGCTTCCTTATTCCTTTTCTATAAATACTTTCATGGTAATTGTTCAGATGAGCTCTTTACTATGGTACCTAGATTCTTTGAATTTTAGTGCAGTACTAGAATGGCACCGAGATCTCACCAATTTACAGTCGAGCTGACTAGATGTAACCCTAAATTCTATGCTAACAGTTTCTTTTCTTGCATTTCTCACTTATGGAACTCCCTTCCAGCTCCATGCTTTCTAGGCAACTGTAATCTGCAAAAATTTAAATGCAATGTCAATTGCTATCTACTGTCCTCCTGATCACTCTTTTTTGTTCTTGCTCCTTAGCAATGTTCCTAACTCTTCCACACCCAGTAACCTCTTGTGTCTTAGTGACTTTATTGCCTTGCTTGGGCTGAACTGAATTAAAATAATATACAGGGCATAATATATTTGATAAAAATAAACTGATAGGATTTTCTAAATCTTCAGAGTCCTTATCTTAAAATTATTCCTTCACTTAAATATCTATTTATCAATTACTCACAAGTGATAATATATCTGAAAATTTCATATTTTGTATGGGGTCCAGATAAATATTACTTACGTCATTCTACTGTCAAGGAGCATAATATAATTCAAAAGGATCCTAATGAACATGCTTGACTTTCTCCTTTATTGTGGTGACTGATAAATCATAAGGAAGGATCAGGGTAAACTGCTTGTATGTACCATGTCAGACATTCTGGTACTGCCAGGCAAATTGCAATTTATTACCACCAGTAAGAAAACAGTTGGCATTTATATGTACTTTATTGCCTGGATTCAATGTACTCTGATATTCACTCACTCACAGGAAAATGTAAATCTTTCTTTATTAAATCTCAAAGAAATATATCTCTGTGTGTGTGAGCAAATTTACAATCTGAAAATACCGTGAATATAAATTTAATATCATTTTTTTAATTTTTTAATATACCCAAAAGTTCACCCACTACAAGGCTCGAGAGCAACTCAAAGTAGATGGTTACTGTTAAAATAGTTATGATGAATGAGGCATGTGATATGAATGTTAGAAGAGGTGGGGTAGGAAGTGAAGATTATGAGGATAAGTCAGATAGATAATGATTGACCCTTGACTTGAAACGGATGAGATGTTAATGTTCTTAGAAGCCTGTTCGGCAAAGTAGCACTTGCAAAAAAGCTGTCCACGTGGAATTTTCTCATTACATTTGGAATATGGAAGAAATGAAGGTGATTTGACTTCGTGGAAGTTGCTTGGTGTATCATAGATCTAAAGATTATAGAGTTGGTTGATTGATTTTGTTTCACAGCATATCAACACCTCTATGGGTAATTTAATGTTGAAATGTAAATATTTTGAACACAATTTTATGACTTCAAAGAAATATACACTATATATAATATTGTTGTATTAATATTGGTAATTTTATTATAAATAGGTATTGTTGGTGACTTTATTATAAATAGGTATTGTTGGTAATTTTACTATAAATAATTATTTTTAACATTTTTTTTTATATAAAAATCTATTTTTATACTTTCATAAAGTTCTATTTTTGTTTGGGGGTTCACTATTTGCCAATAGTGAGGACCCTAACAGGTGTTACCACCCGTGTCAGAGTGGACCTGGGAACAATAGCAATTAAGAGGTCGTTACACACTCCTCAAAAACCCCAATCTCCCACTCAGAAGCCTTGATGGCTATAGAGACTTGGTAAATTCAGAATATTTAAAGGGAAAGCAAATTTTATGTTTTATTTTAAAAATACAATTTTCTTTTTCCTTTTCTTTTGTTCCTCTGCATGTGTGTGTGTGTGTGTGTGTGTGTGTGTGTGTGTCTCAAATAAATCAAAAATAAAGTTCTGAAGTATTTGAATTATTAATTTTTGACTCGCTCTCTTTCATCTTATTGTAGCTTTTCATCACAGTATTGTTGCCTGATAAACTCTCAAAACATTAAATGTGATTAAAAACAATAATGAAATTAAAGAAATACTTTAAAATCAATAGAGATAACTATTTGTCCTATTTACATCATTCAAACTGTTGTCCTCATCTTTATTTTCATATTCACAACATTTCGACCATTGTAAACTTCAACCATTCAGGTGATATACATTTTAATTTCAAACCAAACTCTTTAGTTAGTCCATGGGTGTAGATTGTTCTAATTTCTACATGCCATACATTTTCCAGGTATCTCAGTCTCATTAAAGTCTATTTAGTAACTCAATTCTCCAAGTCAAGTCACTTCGTGGATTACTCAACCAACAATTTTATCCACTGCACCATGTGTCTTTAGGGATAAAAACTATATATTCATAAAATTGCCATATTCACATCATTTTGGCCATTGTACACTCAGGGACTTCAAAACAAACACTTTATTAAGTCTTGGGGACATGTGGCTAAGTGGATAAAAGCATTGGTTGAAGTAATCCAAAAAGTGACTTGACCCAAAGAGTTGTGAGTTCAATACCTGGTCACAGCACAGGGAACAAATACTTGGGTAGTTGATTTACTAAATGGAATTAACTGAAACTGAGATATCCAAAAAAGGCATGGCATGTGGAATTAGAACAATCTACCTGTTGTGACCAAGTAATAGTAAAGAAATAACAAAACAAGAGGTTGCAGATAAATAGTGTATTGAACAGTAAATACAACAGAAGTGTGTTACACGACTTTGGAGTGTGTCGGTTGACCAGCATTCAGTCTATATCACTGTTCCCCCAAGGCTTACTTTCCTACTACTTTATAGTGAGTGGAAGAGTCCACAATATCCTCATTAGAGGGAAGACACCACAACACTATCTCCATGGACAAAATAAAGGGTTTGGTTCGAAATTCTAATGTATATCACCTGAAGAAGGCCGGAGTGGGCAATGGCTGAAACATTGTGAATATGTCAATAAAGATAAGGACAATAGTCCAAACAATGTAAATAGTGTAAACTAGGTTATTCTGTAATTTTAAAAGATTTTCATTAAACACTAATAGAAATCTTATTATATATCAATTTATTTGAATTGTGCTCATTTTGACAATTTCATTACATTTTGGTTACTGTTCCTGACAGTCTTCTACAGATGTCTGTCATAGTCAGTAATGTTGTCACTAAAGCAATCAAAATGGAAAACAGTTCAAATAAATCAGTGAATAATAATGATAATTCCTCACCTAAGAAAATCAAAGAGAAATTATAAAATTCTCTTTAATAATGACTGTCAGTTAGGTTGATATTTCATTTTTTTAAAATTTTAGTTTCAAAAAATAAAAAACAGATAACAATAATAACTTGAGAATAAAAATAAAATAACTATTATATAGAGATAATTAAAAATGACATAAACAAAAAGCAGATATTATTGACTAAATAGTTTTTTATAAGTTAGATTTGAATTAAAATGCTGGAAAAGACATTTACATTCTAAAACCTTTTATTCTGACTTAAATATCTAAAAGTGAAAAAGAAATCGCTTCAGAAACAATTAAGTTATATACAAAATCCAATAAAAGAAGCAAAGTCTGATTGTAATTTTCTGCGGCAAAATTGATGGGGTATTTTATATTATTAAAGTCTTCTTTGTTTTTTTTTTATAAACAAAGTTTTCTTTTGAACACTTAAATGAACAGAAGTGTAAAACAAAATTCAGATAATATAAAACATATGTTTATCCTTAGAAGGGCAAAAAAGAGTTTTGTTTAAAGTTATCAAAATTTCAGTAATGGATATAATTACAATTAAATAACAAATCAAATTGTTCATAAAAAAAATCAGCTACTCTTTTGTGAAGCTTTCAAATATTTTATAAAAATAAAACCTGGTTTGAATTAGACAATTGGTTGTTAATTAATTTCTGTACTAAGCCCATTATGGAATACTTACCTTTAATTTTAACAAAGAAATATAATCAGTTTTGAAATTTAGAAAGTGAAGCAAGAATTTTCTCAAATTTTTTCTTAGCTGTATTCATATCTAAATAATTAATTAAAAATGCATATAGATAATTTCCCAGCAGAGTTAATGTGACATCTAAAACTGGATAGGAATTTTTTTTTAAACTACTTGTTTTCAAAAGAATTTCCTATAAAAACAAGTTTATAATTTAAAATGAGAACCCTGAAAATCATTTTTCTTGGTGTAGAAAAGAAATGTTATTAAATTCTGTTCCCATTAAAAAAAAAAAAACATTAATCTATTAACGCTCCTCATGAAATCCAGTATTAATGAAGATAAATAAAATAAAAATCTGGTATTATTAATTGTAAGTTTCTAAAAAAAAATAGTATTAATTATGAAAATTAAAATAAAAATCTGGTATTATTAATTCTAAGTTTCTAAAAAAAATAGTATTAATTATGAAAATTAAAATAAAAATCTGGTATTATTAATTCTAAGTTTCTAAAAAAAAATAGTATTAATTATGAAAATTAAAATAAAAATCTGGTATTATTAATTCTAAGTTTCTAAAAAAAAATAATATTAATTATGAAAATTAAAATAAAAATCTAGTATTATTAATTTACCATTCATCCATGATTAGAATATTGCTGCCACTTATGGTCTGATGCTTCCACTATATATTTAGAGATTTTTAATAAAAATCCAAAGGAGAATCAGCAATATTATTGGTACTGACCTGGCATCTCAGCTTTACTCACTTTTCTACCACTATAATTTAGCTTCCCTGTGCCTTTTGTATAATAAAAATCCAAAGGAGAATCAGCAATATTATTGGTACTGACCTGGCATCTCAGCTTTACTCACTTTTCTACCACTATAATTTAGCTTCCCTGTGCCTTTTGTATAATAAAAATCCAAAGGAGAATCAGCAATATTATTGGTATGGACCTGGCATCTCAGCTTTACTCACTTTTTCTATAAATACTTTCATGGTAATTGTTTACATAAGCTTTCCTCTATGGTACCTAAACACTATGACCAAGTGCAGTACTAGATTGGCAACAAGGTCTCATCAATTTACAGTTGAGTTGGTTAAATGCAACTATAAGTTCTATGCTAACAGTTTCTTTTCTTGTACTTCTTGCTTAGGGAACTCTCTTCCAGCTCCATGCTTTCCAGTTGACTTTGATCGTCACAAATTTAAATGCAATGTCAATCATTATCTACTGTCTTCTTGACTTCTCTTTTATTATTTTCGCTCCATAATAATGTTTCTCTTTCCTTTATTCGTTCACACTCAGTAACCCCCTGTGCCTTAGTGGCTTAATTACCTTGCTTTGGGGGGGGGGTGAAATGATTTAAAAAAAAACAATCATATGTTCAGTGTAAATCCTGTTTTGTTTCGGTAATGTAGATTTTGTTGAAATAAAATATTTTTTTCTCCTGGTGTTGATTCATCAGCAAAACATCTCAAAATAGAAGTTTGATAAATTCTCTTAGTTATTCACATTTCCAAATTGTCTTTTATAGATTTTCAGCCGGTCAGTTAAGTGCCATTACATGATACACACTTTGGCAATCATGTCTCTTTTGATTCATAACTGACTAGGCAGAATATTTTCCTACAGTAGGTTGCTATTTTTTTCTAGGATAAACTGGTTGCCAATCAAGGCTATAAGACCAAGTCTGTCTTGCTATTCAACCCATAGCTGGGTGGGGGGAGAAGAAATGGATTCAGACCTTTCCCAAGAGTATTTGCATGCAAGTGAATGTAACAAACCTAACTGGAATTCAAACTCAGCTCTCCAATTTTTCATCCCAAATCAATATCGGTTACACCACAAAGCACATCTTATAGATTCACCATTTCTAAATTGTCTTATCTATTTACCATTTTCCAGCAATTATTTCACATAATGTTCATTAAATATACAAAAAGAAAATACTGTCATAAATTTCAATTCTATTTTTAAAAAGTACTAACGTAAGTGAAAGTAAAAAATTATCCGCACATTTGTCTAAAGATATGTTATGGCAAAAGTGTGGATAATTTTTGATTTACCCTCCGTATAAATTCAGCCAATTTTGAATATTACAACATTTTTAGCAAGATGTTTTTCTCATCAAGAACTTTTTATCAATATCTTTCAAATAATTTTATGTTAAAATCAGTATATTTGTATTACTTTTATTATATATCAATATTTTATTATTGTATTATTTTGAAAATCAGTTTTATTATATTTTTATATTGTTTATATTTTGTCATTATTTTATTTGTTTATATTAAGAACAGTTTCTTTATATTTACTATTTTTTATTTTATCATTATTACTTTTATGTTAATAGTGTATTGTATATGACAATTACTTTCTTCATCAGATCAGTTTTGTCACATTTTTATTTTTTATTATTTTATTATCATATTTATATTAAGATCATTTTCATTCCTTCTCTTTTTTTATTATTTAATTTTATCATTGTTACTTTATTATATTAAGATCAGTTTCTCTAAATTTATTTCTATTTTTTGTTTTATAATAATTATTTTATTATAATTTATATTACATTAAATTCTCTTACATAATTTTTTATTTTATCATTATATAATATTTTTGGAAGTTTTTCTTTATATTTGTTTTCATTATTATTTTATTTCAGTTGTTTTACATTTCTTTTTATTGTTTTTATTATCATTATTTTATTATTAGATTTTGTATTAGGATCATTTTTAATATTATTATTTTTATTTCATCATTATTATTATATTTGATATTAGGATAATTTCTTTTATTTTTATTATTTATTATTCTTTCATATTTTATTATATTTTAGGATCAGTTTTTCTATCTTATTATTTATTTTGTCATTATATTTTATATTAGGATTAGCTTCTTTAAATTCCTTTTTCATTATTTTTTATCTTATCATATTTTATATTAATATTAATTTCTTTATATTTCTTTTTATTATCCTTATTTAGCATTATTATTTTATTTTGCATTAAGATCAGTTTATTTAAACTTTTTATTTTTTACTTTATCATTATTATTTTATTAGGATTATTTTTTTTCTGTTTCATGATTAATATTATCATTTTATTTCATTATTACCACTATTATTATATTTTAAATGATGATCGGCTTTTTAGATTACATTTTCATCATCATCATTATTATTATTGTTATTATTGCTGCAATCACTTTCTTTAATAAATCTGAAAATGATTCAAAATCCCTCAAGCTTTAAAAATTAAAAAACATTAAGTTTTAAGATGACTTGAAACATCTTTTCATAAATGAAATAATGATATACTTTATTGTTTTCATAAACTTAACTATAAACTGTTATTATTTATCACTTACTTTTTGAATTTATACAGCATTTGTTTATTAATTTTTTTTTATTTCTGTGACTCTACAGGATAAAATATTTTCTTAACCTCTTAAAGGTTAATTATTATTCTTTTGCATTTTATTAGTTTTCCTACATTTTCTACACCAAGAAAAACTATTAATTAATAATAGATGAAAATGCTTCATCAAATTTTTTTTCAAATTTAAAAGTAAAGTTTCAAAATATTAAACTTAATTGATTCATTATTTCTTCTTGGATGTCAAAAATCAGTTTTTACTAATTTCTGCTTAGTTTGTTTACTTTTAAAGTTTTTAAATTTTAGCATTAGTCATTTTAACAAGTTTTCATAAAGATTATCAAAAAGCAAAACAATTTTCCTTTTCCTCTTAAAAAGATCATTAGATTAAATCAGCATAAGGTAATACAATCCAAAATTATTTTTTTTACCTTCCGATGAATTTTCTTTTAATAAATTTACATTCTGAACAATCTTTTCAGTGTTGTTATGTATTGAGAAAATTCTGAATTAATTTTAACAAGAATATTTTTCAAGTCATAAAAAAACTTTAAAAGACATGCAGTCAAACAAAATTTGTTTCCAGAATCCATGATTTAGACTTCATTTTTGTATTGTAATATACTATAGATAGTATTGCTATAAAAATGATTTTTATAAATCTTTCATAGTTTGAAAATATTACTTCTGCCCCATAATTGTTGTTACATTTCCATATGCATTTCATACACTAAATGTAGCAAATATTATGGGATAGAAGTAGAATTATCTTGTATAAATATGTCCCATCATAGTTGTTACATTTAAGGCATAAAATGCATATGCAAATGTAATAACTATTATGGGACAAAAGTAGAATTATCTTGTACAGCTGTGTCCCATAACAATTGTTACATTTGCATGTAGAGTTCATATAATAAATGTAACAATTATTATGAGGCAGAATTAGTATATTTTTTATATTTCTCTATACAACTTTTTTTTAATAAGGAAAAAGGCTAAGTTGAGCGTATTTCCAATATCAAATAAGATGGAAAAAATAATTTTGTTTGATTTTACATTCAAAATTAGTCCTTCACTGTTTATAGAACATTTGCATCACACAGATTATTATAGTCTAAATTATTAAATTTTACTTTCTGCAATAAAAAGAAAACACTAAGATATTCTTAAATATTTGAATAATTAATAAGAAGCTTTCTCCAGACATCACAATTTGCCCAAAATTTTCCTGTTAACAATTTTCACATACAAGACTTTTCTGCCAGATTACAATTAATATTATTATTATTATTCTGCCTTTGTTTGTAGTTGCCAAAAGTCTACTTTGGCCAGACTGACAAATAAGGTCAGTGCTTGGAATGTCCAATTTAACTGCTTGGATTGAGCTGTGAACAGGAACACTGCTAAGACAGATGGATCCAGTACTTATGATTGCATTTAGAAAAAATGCCCTACTTAATAGGTGGACAAGCCAGAGTGGACAGTGTCCAGCATGAGTAATCTTGACCACTGCCTGTTCTTGGCAGTAAGAAACATCAGTTTTACTCAAGTTCGGTGGTCAGGGAAGAAAAGATGTTGAAAGAAAGAAAAGAAAAGAGTATAGTACATGAGTATACTAGATTGTCTATGCACAAATATTTTATGTATGTGTATGCGAATGTGCATAATGTGTAAAAGTTCACATTGTGTGTGTGTGCTTGAGTGTATGTGGTAAGGCTTTAACTAGAGATGGGGATAAGAAGAGCAGTGTGGTGAGGAGGCTTTCTTCAGAAACTCCAGAGCCAAAACTGAGTTGCTCTAGCCACATCAGCAGTCCAGTGATAAATTGATATCTTGTTCTCCCCCCCAGGGAGCTGGTCCTAAATCACATTGACCATGAGTCTGTCCTCAACTGACCAACAAATGTAATTTAAAGCAGACTAAGGGGTTAGCATCTAATGTGATCAAAAAACTATATAAGGTAATCCTCAGACTGACCTCTGAAGTTGGGAAGAACTAATCAGCTAGCAAGACCAGTGGTCAGCCGGGAGAAATTGCTTCATATCATCAAGACATTCACTTCACAGACTGCTTATTTGGATAGCTGACCTTTGCAGGACATTCAATACTCCTGGCCAAAAAAATTCCTGGTATTTTTTTATTTTTTTATACTTGCATTTCTGGCCCTTGGAGCTGGCTAGGCTGCACACTGACCATTTGGCCTGGGGTGGTCTCAGGAGTCAGTCAATGAGAGAGTGAAGGAGAGAAAAAAAAAGAGATGGGGTGAAGGTAAGAGGTAGGGGTAATTTAGCTAGACAGGGTGGGTAGAGGAAGAGGAGTGGAAGTAGTATTATATGGGGTGGGGAGTTATGATGAGGTCATGGGTTTGGGGAGGAATTGAATTGGAATCGGGAGGGAAGGAAATTGAGTAAAGAGATAAGATAAAAGAAAAAAGAAATGAAGAAACAAACAAAATATAAGAAATTAGTGGGAATATGAAAAAGAGGGGAAAAAGAAAAAAATCTTGAACTGAAAACAAAATAGCAGTGACCTCATATTAATATAAGTGGAGTGGGTGGTTCAAGAAGATGGAAGTGAGAAGGACTGGGAGGAAAAGGAAGATTGTTGGGTGCTGGTGACAGGATGAAACTAAGTAAAAGAAATGGTGGTCTTTTGAAAATGTTGCCATGGTAGCATTGGATCGGAAATGAACTTGGACATTCCACACATCAACAACTTGACCATTTTCCCAGTTCTTTTTATGGTTTTTGTTTTCTTGGAATGAATACAGTGGATCATTATTACCATTCTAAAAACTCTGTTTTTAGTTTGTTTTCTTTTAGTCATGGAAGAAAGATGATGAAAATGAGAATTTCCATGATGAGGTTCTTATTATTTTTTCAGTTGGATTTATTCATCATCATCATGTTGAAAGTGGGGGTGTCATTGTGAGCTGATTTGGCACGGTTGTATAATTCCTACAGACACTACTATTCAAGTCCAGTTAAAAGCAGCAATTTTAGATGCTGATTTTCAAAGCAAGCAAGATTTTCCAACTTGGAAAATTATTTCAGTTTCATTCCTTTTACCTACATTTAGCCTTATGTCATAAAAATGCGAAGTTTAGTAAATAGCAAGCACAGATAAATTCCACAATTTTGAATGCTAATTTTCAAGGAGGTAAGATTTGCCCACTTGGATAATTGTACAACATAATTGCTTTCCCTACATTGTGCTACACAAACTAGGCTCAATACTGTACATGACAACTGCCAGTGCATACAGCTGATGCAAGAATTGGATCCCCAGTAACTGGCCGTTATGGTAATCACATAGTAAACAGGAACACTGCATCACATTACACTCTCGATCCAATTCTGGTGCTTCTCAACCCATCAGTCAACATACTGTTTCTATAGTATTTTGTATTCACCAATCAGCAAGAATACTATTATTGATACCATGGCATTAATTACTGTACTTCACATTGGCCAGAGAACATTACCATGGAAGACTGGAGCAATGTCATTTAGTTTGAGGAGTCAGGTCTACAGATCTTTTAGGCAGATAATCATCTTTATGTGTAGAGGAGACTGCATAAAGCTATATATACAGTTTGTCTCTGTAAGGGAATATGTGCAGTAAGTGTTTGTGAGAATGACGAGTGGAACTGGGATTTGTTTTGACAAGTATGGTATACACAAATCATTTTAAAGACCATTTGAATCCCATTGGTGACCAATGCTCAACAGATTTGCACCCCAATGAGCATAGATAGGGCATGTTATAGACTTCACTAAATTTTCTGTAGCCATGGAGGGTGGGTGGTTTAATGGATAGCAGCTCAGAATGAGAAATTGGAGAGCTGAGTTTGAATTGCAGTCAGGTTTGTTATATTCACTCACATGCTAATACCCTTGGAAAAGGCATGAATCTATCTCCTCCCCCAGCTATGAGTTAAATAGTAGGAATTGTATCTGAAAAAATCTTTGTTACTTCAATATTCACTTGTAAAAAAAAATAATTATACTTACAATCCAAAACCATTTTTTGTCTTGGAATAACTCACAAACGGGTTGATAAGACATAAAAACAAGAAAATCAATCAATTTCATCAGCCATGTCATATATTATAGGCATACCTGGAACATATCTGGATATCCCTTGCACTAACTCTCCCTGTCTCCCTATATATATATATATAGTGTTCATACAGTCTCCTAACAATTAAAAAAACAATATTACAAAAACAAATGAACAGACAAATATGTGGAAATTGTTACAAGGAGTAGATACTGAAATTTTTTTAACTAATTTACTACACCTTTCTATAGGTACCATTAATTGCATGAAGCAGATCAAAATGGTACTCGATTTCTTGCCATGTTCACTGTAGCATAACCTCATCAGTGGTAGCAATGGCATTAGTGATCATTTGCTTTAGATCAGTGATGTCCCGAATATTTGTTCGATTCATGATACCTTTAAAATAATCCCATAGAAAGAAGTTCTGTACTTTCACTGAGTCTACATATCCGATTTTGTTTCAATAAACCATCACACACATTGTGCCTTTTCTTGAGGAGTAGCCATTTTTTAGGGGTTTATTTAACAGTACCTCTTTCATCAACAGGATAGCTGAAATACACAAATGCAATGTGATTAAAAACTTTTATAACTACTCGACACATAGAACAAATTTATTTAAGATATCTCATCACTTGCCTTTGTAATATATTTTTTAAATTGTAAAGAGACTTTATGGGCACCTATATATATATATATATATATATATATATATATATATATATATATATATATATATATGCAAATTTTATATTTTATTGATTTAATTTTATTGATCGACTTTTCCAAATTATGAATGATCCTTCTCAGATAAAGAGGAAATTCCATCAAAAATTGTCCAAAATTCACTTTGGAAAAATATAGTCTAAGCATTTGACTTAAGTCATCATCAGGCTGGGTAGAGACAAATGGTGATGCAGGCATAATACTCTTGTGCCTACATCTAAACACTCTTTGTCTATCTCACAACACTCACCATTTGTCTCTGTCTATCCTGATGATGACTTAAGAAAGTTAAAAGTCAAAAGCTTCGACTGTATTTCTTCCAAAATGAACTTTGAACAATTTCTGATGAAATTTCCTCCTCATCTGAGAAGGATCGTTTGTAATTTGTCGATCTATAAAATTAATTGAGACAATATCTGTTTTCTTTAATAATATTTGCCTTAAAGACCATTTGCTGCCTAAATACAGAGAATGTGTGTGTGTGTGTGTGATGTTTCCATATGAAATTCTCATTATTATTTTTCTAGTAAAATAAAAATCATAATTATTCAGTCCTGAATAGAATGATATTTGTTTAGTTTAATATTAAAAAAAGTACTGAGCAAAAACAAGAAAGGTTTTTTGGTGCTTAACCTTTCACATCCGGCATTATTAATATTACTTCTCTTTCCAATGATTCTTTTTCAAAGCCTCTCAGTTGCAGTATCCTTATTGTTAATTTGTTTTCTGTTACCATAGCAGGATATGACAACACAACTATGCAATTAAAACAAATTCAAATTCATGCATCAGAGTCACCTTCAGTGGCAGGATAAACATTTTGTACAGCAAACGAACACAGAAGTACCATGTAAGAGCAAAATCATTTAACTCCTTCAAGCGTCATCTATTCTTCTTATCCTCATAACCTTCAATTCCTACCATCTCCTGTTGTATTCATATCACACACCATATTTATTAACACTCTATCTTGAGTGACTCTCGAGCCTTGTATCAGGTGAATGCTATTAAAAAAATATTATCATCATTTTTTGATAGTAGGGGTAAATAATAATAATGGTAGTATTTATAGCAATAGTCCTGATACTGATCTGAATGATATCAGTGATTTGGATAACTGTATTAATTATTCATAAGTAATGCAATGATTATCAATGACAGTATCAATGGTGATAATGATATCAGTAGTGGTTGAGATGGTAATGAGAATAATATCAGAACTACATAATGATGGTAAACATAATAATATTGTATATCTGTTGTAATGATAAAAATATCAAGATCAAGACTTGATATTGATGCTAATAAAAAAGATATATTCTAGTGGCATAGATGATAAAATTGGTAGCATTATGAGTGTAGCAATTAATGGTAGTATCATCTCTATGGGAATGGTAGAGATAACAACTTAGGTGCCCATAGGGGTGAAGATAAGGGTGGTTGAAGTGGTGATAATGATATTATTGGTTTGCAATGATAGGGAAGCTTCATACCTCAGAGAGTTCAAACAACGTCCAGGCTGTGAAATCATGTCATTAGAGAGAAAGGAAAATCTATTTTGATGCAAAGAATGGATTGGATTAAAAAAAAAAAAACGGTTTTAGGATAATGTAAGATTCCTCTGGGAGATGAGGAAATGCACTACTGGTTCTTTTTCTCACAGGGCTGAATGATAAAAATCATTTGTATTAATGGAGAATATTGTTGTTTTTGTTGTTGTAATAGTATCGTTGTTGGTGATGATGAATATTTGTTGTTGTTGCTAGCGTTGTTATATGAATATTGATAGAAAGTTAGGAGTAGGAGGAGTATAGGGATTGTAACTTTACTTCTATGTGCCATGTCCTTTCAAGATGTTGGCGATCATGGCTCTCCATAATTTCCTGTCCGTTGTAGCTCATCATAAATTTTGTCCTTCTGTCATCTCTCCTAAACCTTGTTCCACCATCCATTTACTCAAGCTCGCTAGGTTAAAAAGAAGAAAGCAGAAAAGAAGGTGGTAATAATCTCACCCAATGACCCAACCCCAAAAAAAACAAAAGAGTTTTCAGTTTGTTTTTTTTTTTTGTTTTTTGTTTTTTATGGCATGTCATTTAAAGATGTAAATGATCAGGGCTCTCCACAGATTATTTTTCTTTATTATCTACGAATTTCTATGACTTCTTGGAAAAAATATGGAAGTAATTACCTATTGCCTTTTCCATTGTTGCAAGTTCAGAGTTGTCCTTCTCCTAGACTGCTTGCCAACCAAGTTGAAAGAGCCCAACCTAAATCTTATTTAATCCATAGCTTATGGAGAATATAAATGGTTCTGTGCCTTTTGTAGTAGTATTTGTGCAAATGTGAATGCTGAGACTGGAGTTTGAACTTGGCTTGCTGATTCCACTTTCCATGTAAATAACCATTACATCAACTGCACATCTCTTTTTTTAGTTTACCTGTTAACAATTACTCATTATTATAGTCATAATGATTATTGTGAATGAACAACATTCAGTAAATCAGCATTTCATTAAATTGTTTTTTGCTATACACTTCCATTCCATATGTGACAATAAATTAGTGCTTAATATAATATAGCAGAGCTATTAAGTATATATTAATAAACATACATATTACCCATCACCAGTAGCAGGACTCAGAGTCTCATGCACAACACAATCTTCAGGTGCTGGGTGAGGCTCTAATAATATTCAATACTCATTGAATGTCAACACAGTGTTTTGTAATATTTGAATCACTCATCAGGATCTTCGACAAGAATGACTACATTGATCTGTCATGATTGAAATCCAAATATATATATATATATATATATATATATATATATATATATATATATATAGAGAGAGAGAGAGAGAGAGAGAGATACAAACATATATATATATATAGAGAGAGAGAGAGATACATACATATATATATATATATATATATATACATACATATATATATAGATACATACATACATATATATATATAGAGAGAGAAAGATACATATATATAGATACTTACATATATATATATATATACATATATGTATATATAGATACATACATATATATTTAGATATATACATATATATATATATAGACACATATATATATATATATATATATATATATATATATTGTGTGTGTATTTAGGCAGCATTTTTTTATTCATACATGTTTCATTAAATAATATAGACAAGTGTTGTCTATTTATTTTATGTAAATTCTTTTCATATCGTCTGATAAGCTTAATAACATTATCATTAAACGAAGAAAGAAAATATTGTGATTTTCTTTCTTCTTTCTTCAATGTTTTGTACCCAGTAAACATGACCACCATGAACCTCCTCAAAGAGATCAGCATAGGCTCTGTAACTGGTCATAGAAGTGCTCTTTTCTGTGTCAGGATGACCAACTTGTGGCCTATAGAAAAGTTTCACTCTAAAAGGTTATCATCAGCCCTGCTGATGGAAGGTTAAAATGCTTCTCTGTGATGATTCAAAGATAGGAGTTTCATTTTGGAGGCATTAAAATTTACAGGCCACCTACCAGATTTACTTTGTCAGATCTAAAAAATGATGTCATAGCTCTAGACATTTCTGATAGGCTAATTGACATCATATAATCACTTGGAGATGTATCTGTGGCTATATCTTAACTCTTTAGCATTCAACATCCTCAAACCTGCACCATAAATATCGCCACTGAAAGTTTCCTTGTTTGTGGTCAAAGTCTCACTGTTTACTTGAATTCCAGCGTTATCTGCGATGATGTTGTCATATATTACCACAGAGTATGCACGGGGCAAGTTACAGTGGGTTGAACACTGAGAACCGATATTCGCATCTGAATATCTAAAGGGCTAAGGCTTGCTTTTAAATTCAATGCCTTGACATCATGTGAAAATCAAAAGAAATCAATTAAGATTTTAAAAAATAAAACTGGACCTTTACTGTTTTGGTTCATCCTTGAGAGCATTTTCCAAATATCTGATGGTACTATGTTTGTCAAACAATAGTGCATGAGTATAAAAATCATGGGACTATGAAGTTGTTATGCCATTCAAGAAAGAAATGCATTTTATCTCCTCGAGATGAATGTGCTCCAGTTGGGAAAGTGCAAATCTATCCCAGAACAACGTCAATGGACTTTGTGAAGATGCTTGATGGAGCAGGTACAGAAGTATTGATATGTTCAACAAAATGAGTATCATGTTGACACAAATAAAAGGGCTGCTCAGTTCAGAAATCATTGCTACAAAACTGCCATGCAAAAAACAATATGGTTCGCAAAAATCTTTGTTTTTGAAAAAATATTACCTGGTTTGATGGAACAAATATTGAACTGTTTAACAATAATGTCTATGACTGTTCGAAAGAATAATGGTGAGACTTGCAAGTTAAGGAAACTATCCTAAATGTGAAGCATGAAAGTGGTAGCATCATGTTGTTGGGGTGTTTTGCTGCAGGAGGGATTGATGCACTCCATAAAATAGATGGCATCACAAGAAAGGAAAATTATGTGGTTATCTTGCAGCACCATCTCGAAAGATCATCCAGAAAGTTTATGGTTTGGTCAGTGAGTAGATATAATGATGCCAAAAATACTTGCAAAGGTGCGGTAAAAAGGCTTAAGACAACAAAGTCAAAATTTTGGAGTGGCCATCACAAAGCTGTCATCTCACTCCACTAGAAAAATATGTGGGTAGAACTGGAAAATCATACATGAGCAAATCTGATTCAGTTACAGCGTTTTCCATTTAGAGTAATGGAGCAGAATGACTGCAACTCGTGAGAAGCTTGTGGAAATCTATCACATTTGTTCTGGTCTATTCTGCTCTATTGATTGATCTGGTTTTTTATAGCTTATCAACCCTTTGCAGATTATTTAAAGCCAGCAAATATTTTTAGATTATAAGAATTATTTTTTGGGAGGTAAGAATGGTTTATTGATACAAGTCTTACTAATTAACCCATAGCTGGGGGATAAGTGGCAAAGTCATACCTCTCAACAGGAATTGAAACTCAGCTGTCCGGTTATTACACCACCTGCACATCCAAGCTTACAGCATGTGGTATTCCCAAGCAGTCACCCACCCAGGTATTGACCAAGCTCAGTGTTGATTAACTCTGGTGATCATATAGAAACTGGTGTAATGCTTGGTGTTTTATCGTAATTGCCCACAATATCAAAAAGCAGATTTTGGAGGTAGAGCAATAGACCTAAACCTTCTTCACCATAACCCATAATTTTTTCCCTTGACAACAGCTGTGTACTAGTCTGACAAAAAGTGCCTATGAAATAAAGTTATGTTTAATTCCACCATGCAGAAAAATTGAACCCCTTGATATTCATCAACACTTATCAAAGACAGAGACCAAACATTGGATATGAGCACAGTTAGGCAGTGCACACACACACACACACACACACACACACACACACACACACACATATATATATATATATATATATATATATATATATATATATATATATCTTTGGAACCACATTCTAAGCAGCCCTGCACAACTGTCAATCTGCAAAATGAAAAGCTGTTCTTCATCACTGGCAATAAAAAAAAATATGTGGCCCATGGTGGTGTCTGCATGCATTATTTTGTAGCTGAAAACTTACTGTTCAACAGTATTATTGTGCTCCTTGTATGTGTTGTTGCATCTGTAGAAATAAATGGGAGACATTACTTTATAATATATTGAGTGTAAAATTTTTCACAAGGGGTAAAGATATGACACTCTGATCCTTGGCAGAGTTCCAAAGAGCAACGCTTTCATTCTTGGCAAAATGCACAGATAGTCTGGTCCTTTTTGGAAGCATTTATCCATATATAAATAATCCCATTGTTTTTATGGGTATTATGCTAGTAATAATAACAGCAATAACAAGAGGAATATTAATAAATAAAGTTAATAAAAATTATAATTTTATTTTGGTCTCTGATATTCTATAAAATGTATTTGAATAACAAAAAATTAAAATCCAGAATTGGTAAGTGAAAAACTTTACAAATTATACAAGAATTAAAAGAACATGACAATTTTTTTTAACTGATGTAAATCTTTTGTACCTTTATGTATAATTTTTTTTTAATCATTTCACCCTAAACAAGGCAATAATGCCACTAGGACGCAGGAGGTTACAAGGCGTGAAAGAGAATAAGAAGACTTTAATGGGAGAAATGAGAAAAAAGACAATAAAGGAATAGGACTTAGCAACTGATTTTTTTCCCCTGTCTTTGTTGCTATTGTTATTTTGTTTTTTAGATTTTCCCCTAATTTCACTGATGAAAGACTGACTGAAATGAAAAAGGAGTACAGTTATCATTTTAGTTTCCAGGGTCAAAAATGTTTTTCATCCAGTCTTTTAGGAAAACAACCTCTACATTCTTATTCCCAGGGCTTTAACCACTAAGCCAGATTGATGACTGATTGCATTTGTTGTTATAATCATCAAAAAAATTAGAAATGAAATGAACAGGCTGAAAAGAGTTTTTAAAAAATGTAATTAAATTAATTCCTGACAGACATTGAGCATATCAGGTTTATCATCATAATCATCAGTTATCTCCCATTAACGGGGCTTAAAGAAACCATTGAATTATTGTATACATTTCATCCTTCTGGGTTAGATCTAGAGAGTCATTTATGTCTATCTCCAAACTTGCTTGCATTTTTTTTTTAAAGAAAGAGATATGAGTATTTTATTAATTTACAATTTTGTTATACATGCAAATAACAGTAATTTTCAAATAAATATTTTAAAAGATTATGAAAGAGAACTTTTTTTTTCAGTATTTGATATACGATAATTTTAATTAAAATACCTAAGCATTTGTAGAGCCAAGAATTTATTCAGTATAGTGAAATCGTTTTAATGTTTATCTTTTAGACAATGTCTCAGATAAGGATATTTATTAAAAAATATTGCCGTGTGTGTGTGTGTGTGTGTGTGTGTGTGTGTGTGTGTGTGTGTGTGTGTGTGTGTGTAAAATTCAGAAGAGAAAGTAAATTACATAGATGTAAAATTCTTGAGAGTATCACTATAAGATCTGACCAAGATATAAATCTGCACCCAAATTTTTCAAATAACTCATTTCCTAAAAGATATAACCCCTTTCCCAAGCCAAAATAGAAGACCATAATTTTTTTTTTTAAATGAAAAGAAAACATTTAAATTCAAGACCTTCTATTATTTAAGATAAATAAACACATAAATATTTTATTAAATTAAATTATAAAATTTTTAACAATAACAACATTTACTCACTTTCGTTTATTAGGCATCAAATTATATCTCTTAGTGTCCTCCATAGTTTATCTTGCTTTTCACAGTTAGCTTAAAGAATATTTATGTGCATTCTTAAATTTAAAAATTTTGAAAACCTAATGACATTTTTACTTCCATTTATAAAGACTTATTGCAAAATAAAATCCTTACATTTGCCTTGATAAAGTCTAAAAGAAGATAAAACATACACACACATATATATATATATATATATATATATATATATATATATATATATATATATATAGAGAGAGAGAGAGAGAGAGAGAGAGAGAGAGGATGTGTGTAGTGTTTCTGAAGACAATCTTTAAAGACCCATATAAATTATTATAAACGTTATTATAAGATATTCTATTAATCGTTTCAGACAAAATAAAATCATTTTACCCTGGAGATCCATTTAGGTGAAATGTAGGTAGGTAGTTCCTGGCTCACTAGGATTTTTTGTACTCTGCTCTACTTAGCGTATTGAGCACTTTGTTTTTCCTTATTTACTCGATTACGTTTTTTTCTTTGGACTAGAAATTATGGCACTGGATGAATTTTCCACTAACTCAGATGTTTTTAGTCCTTTCTTTTTTTTCAAATTTTTTTCCCCGATACCTATTTGTTTTAATATATTTTTATTTGCAATTATCTGCGTTTTTTCACACCAACTGAGTATAGTCATTAACATTATTTATATATATATATATATATATATATATATATATATATATATATATAATATATATATATATATATATAATGAAAGTTTAATCGATTAATAAATGTTCAAGGAAATTGTATTTATTAACTTATATTTAATTAAAAAGCAACATACATTTATTAATTGATTATTATTCCTCAATCCAGGTGGGCAATTTCTTGAAACTTTTGCTCACCTTAGAATACATTTAATTCTAGTAATTTTTACATATTTTGAAAGATATTGTTAATATATATATATATATATACACATTCAAACTGAATTTTGTTAAGACAACAGACAAATGTTTTATATTTTTAAACAGATTTGTCTTGTTGGCAAATTAGTTTCTGCACCTTGTTGTCCAAATTGTCAAGGAACTTACCATTTTCATTTTGGAATAGACATTCAAATTTAAGTTCTCAGAATCCACACTATATCATATTCTTGTAGAGTTTTAACTCAAATAATAACTTTACATTCTTATGATAATGTAAACATTCAAAACTCAAAAATACATACAATAGGTCACAAATAGATAGATAGATAGATAGATAGATAGATAGTAATGGAAAGATTAAAGAGAAACACAAAGATTAGTGAAGGAGAGATAGAAATGCAAAGATTTGTGAAGGAGAGAAAGAAATGCAAAGATTAGTGAGAGAGATAGAAATGCAAAGATTAGTGAAGGAGAGATAGAAATGCAAAGATTAGTGAGAGAGAGATAGGAATGCAAAAATTAGTGAGAGAGATAGAAAAGCAAAGATTAGTGAAGGAGAGAAAGAAATGCAAAGATTAGTGAGAGAGATAGAAATGCAAAGATTAGTGAGAGATAGAAATGCAAAGATTAGATAAATAGATAGAAAGAAATGTAAACAATAGATAAAAAGAAAGAAATGCCAAGATTAGATACATGAAAATTGGAGAGCAATATATAAATTTGTATCTATCAAGAACAGTTTTGAAAGAAAAGTGACATGTTTCATTCATTAGGACTTCATCAGACTGGGTTTGTTGATGTGTATGTTACAGATGCACATGAACGAGTGACACCGGTAGTTTCAAAATATTTGGAAAAAATTTATTTTTCAATATAGTCAAATTAATCTATCTTCTTTTTCTTTCCATCATCTTTGTTATTTAGACAAAAATGCAAAGATTAGATAGATATGAATAGACTGAGTTAGATAGATTCCTTTAGAATCTTGTTGATATATAATATCTAATATCAGATATTACAATATTCTGAGAAGTACTGTAGTACCTGATAAAATTTCCTGTGTTCTCTGGATTTTTTAAACAATTACTCAATGAAACTTGATTTATTCATACTTTTTCCATTGTTTTATAAAGACATGCTGAGGGGAGGGCAATATCACCTTTAGAACAAGTTCCAACATTTCTAAATATGACAAACACCTGAGGAAATATACTGATAACGGGAGCTAAACTAAAGTGATAAATAATAGTAAAGATAAAAATATTTCTAGGATGAGGATTGGTTTGGTTTGTTTTGTTTTACGGCATATCAACCTCAATGGGTTATTTAATGTCAACAAAATTTTTACTGCTGGTAATATTTTTCTTCAAAAATCTATTTCTGGGAATATTTTTCCTTGAAGAAATCTATAGATGGTTATATTTTTTTCAATGAATGTATAGCTGTTTGTATTGCTGGTATTTTTTTTAAAGTATTGCTGATAATAATTTTTCCTTCAAAAATTATTGCTGGTAATAATTTTTTTTATTACAAAGTATATCTGGTATTAAAACCTATTTTTACACAAGTTTGGGTGTTAACGATTTGCCCATAGCTGGGACCCTAACAGGTGCTACCTCCCCTGGTCAGGGTGGACCTGAGAACACCAGCAATTAAGAGGTGGTTCCACACTCCTCAAAACCTCCTGATCAGAGGCCTTGCTGTTGGACGTAGTTTATCGTCTTACCCAGGACGCGGATGTAGTTTATTGTCATACCCAGGACGGTCTAGGATGAGGAATTATTATTTACAACATTTTCAGTTGCACTAATATCCTCATCTTTTTTGTTAAAACACATTTCAGTCATCGTACCTTCCAGCCTTTCTTTAGTATCTCAGGGATTTTCAAATTTAGTCTTTAACTTAATCTAAGGGGCTAAAATGTTCCTATTCTGCTATCCATGTCTTTCAATATCTTGTTTTGTATATCTTTTTAGTACTGTTCAGTTATTGCTTGTCCTGTTGCCACTGAGTCTATACTCCCCAGCCCAGGGACTGAACTTGCAATTACTAAACCATCAAATTCATGAACCAATGCTTTAATCCTCTAGGCCATTGGCCCATGGGACAAACACCTGAAGAGGGCCAGAGAACACTGTGGTCAAAAGATGGTGATAATAACAATGAGGACATTAATCTGACCGTAAATAATGCAAATTGTGAATGTATTAGGCTGAATTAAACAAAATACATTTCCAGTATGCTTTTAATTTTTTTTTCCTAACAGTCATTTAGTCTCCATACATTATTATGAAACTGTTATTAAATATTTTTGTTCTTAACTAATCATATTTTGTTTAAAATAACTCAGAAAAAAATATGTCATTCCTTTTATGCCATATCTGCAATATTTCTCCTTCCTGCCTCTTTCTTCTTCTATCATGTTATTTATTCTTTCACGATAAAATGACTTGTTTTTCTTTGTTGTATCCAGTGGAGTTGATGCTGCTTAGCCATTATAGGTTTACAATCAGCTTCTGTGGCCTCTGTTTATTGTGCTTTATTATGAAAGTAGGGTCACTTCCCCAAATCTGGCCAAATAGCCAAACATCAGTATGTTCTTGTTGGCAAAGGAAGAGATTCTTGGCCGAGACCCTCGACTCTAAGAACTTTTCAGCACGCCAATAAAAAAACAATTTTTCCCTTGCAGGCAATAAGCAATAAAGCAACATTTTTTGTCTTTCATCTCAATATAATGCAACCATTGATGCAAATGTTTGTAGCCATTGTACGAAATTCTACAAATTCATTCAAAGCAGCAGAAAAATATTTAGTTCATTACACACACACAATGAACAAAGTTTTATAATTCAGGTAAGGATACTTTGGTTTCTTACCTGTTGGAAAATGTTTACACAGATTGCGATGGGTAAATTGTCGCTGTTTTATATTTTTAATTTCATACATGCACTTTGTTTTTGATTTTGTCAACTGCACAGAGTAGGATCAGTTGGGCACTGTCTGTGAGAAAAAGTGTACCATGACACAATTCACTTTGCCAGAAATTTGGAAGTGGCATGTTGTACTGCTTGGCATTCATGCCAGAAGCTCCAATACAAACATTTCAGAGTGTATGGGTTTCATTGTGAGGACACTGTAGAGGATTTGGAAAGAGGTGGATGAGTCTGATGGTGATTATGAAGGTAGGCAGCACAGAAAACTCAATCTGATCATTCTGATAAGGAAAGAAATCCTGAATTTTTTGGTAAGGGCCTCAGACTCAACAATAAAGTCTACATCAAGTGCCTTGTGTAGGTAGTGCTGCCCTGGGTCAAGAGGCTGGCTGCTGGAAGACCCTATGTCCCAGGACTCTGCACCATACAACACAAGCAGTAGAACCTAGTCATGGCTGTCAGAAAATTTCAACAACCATATCCCACCTTACATCTGGTCACCTAACTCCACAGACTGCAATCACCCTTGATTATTATGTGTGGGACGCAGTTGAGCAAGATACCAACAAAACTCTCTGTAACACCAAAGATAAACTGAAGGCAAGGATTAAGGCAGCATTCACCAACTTAAACAAGGAGGCCATCCAGAAAAGATGCAGAAGATTCTGAAGTTGTTTGGAGGCCGTGGTTGAAGCCAATGGTGATTTTATTGAATAAATTTACTCTTTAGTATTTCAACATTTTTTGTGTAATTTTGGTAAATATATCTGTTAAAAAGAGATGTCAGTGTTATTTTCATTTTTGCATAATTTAGAAGACAATTTATTGATCACACCCTGCATGTATATTTATATATCAGAGCATTCACATATTTTTAAAGTGAGAAAATTAATTAAAAAAATTAAACAGACATTTTCATTTCAGTTTGATATAGTTTTATATATATATATATATATATATATATATATATATATATATATATATATATATATATTGAGGAGGCACGGTGGAGTAATGGATAATGGCTTGGATTGAGGGATCGGAGAGCCGAGTTCAAATTTCAGTCGAATCCATTACATTCACTTATGTGCTAATACCCTTGGGAAAGGTGTGAATCCTCTTCTTCTCCCTCCAACTATGGGTAAATAGCAGGACAGACTGGGTTCTATAGCCTTGGATGGCAACTGGTCTAGGAGAAGGACAACTCTGAATTCAAAACCTGCGGAGAGTCGTTCGGGGACCTTGTGGCATTTGCTGCACCAGGTCCCTGTATTTATCCCTCCAAAAAGTGTGGATGGCCCTGCACAAAGCCTTCACCACTATAATCAAATCTCATGTGTCGGTGTCGGGCTTTCAGTTTCTAGGAACTGATCTGCCTGACCCTCATACGTCGAATTCGACGGGAGAGTCTATCATATATATATATATATATATATATATACAAAGAAATATAGTCTTAAAGTGTGCTATATTTATGGGATAAAGTGCTCAATATCAGAGATAGAGCGTGTGTAAATATAAAAGTGGACATGGAAGTCAGCACTTAGAGGCGACAGTCTGTTTCATGCTAGAGCAATCGTTGCCTGACGATTGCTCTAGCATGAAACAGACTGTCGCCTCTAAGTGTTGACTTCTATGCTCACTTTTATATTTATATATATATATATATATATATATATATATATATATATATATATATATAATAAGATAAAGAAGAAATAGTAGGCATTTTCACTTTTATTAAGGTTTCGTTAGATGAAGTGTTAATAGAATTAAAACATGTTAGATTGATAAACCTGTCCTATTTATTTTTATTTTATCATTCTGTCAGATTACAATCCATATTTGATTTGTATTTGATCCCAATTCATATATACATGCATACGTACATACATACATACACACACACATACATTTTTCATTATTATAAACTTTGTTCAGCCTGTACACATGTTTAAGTTGCTATCCCTGTTTTTAATTTTTAATTAACAGTGAAATTTATAACAACCAGCTCACATTGTGAAGTCCTACTAGTGAAAGATTTAGTGTGCACTAAGAAGAAATCAGGGACATCACCTCAACCACATGTACCTGCTAAAAAAATAATGTTTATGGCAATAAGAAATAAAACTGGATAAAAAAAATTCTTTAAAAAATATATATATATTATGGCTAGACAATGAGACACAGGTTCAAATCTCAGTATGGTCGATCTGATATTATCTGCATGGCAGGGCAAGCCAACCATGATCACCATTGGAAAGTGTATGAAAACGACCCTGCATGTTGATCCAAGCCTTGTGAGTAAAATTGGGTAGATGAAACTGTTTGAAAGCCACCACTGGTTGCACTCATCAGAAGTTATTGTGGCCAAAGGTTTGAGTATACTGGAATTGTTTAATCTGTTCATTACACCAGATTATACACTCTCTTCCAGGAACTGTAATCAAAGGTTGCAGTATGCTCAGGAAGAAACAGGAATATGCCTGAGCATGTTTCTGCAACAGGGACTATCTAGCCACATGAGCAGACAGGTGTACTCAAGAAATGAGCAGCCAGCAATATATATATATATATATATATTTTGCACGCATATAGTTAAAGTGCATTTTGCTATTAATAAATCATATTTTATTAGCAAGAAATTTATATATTAGAACACATTTATATTCTTTTGCATACTTGGTAATTTTTAAAAACTTTACAAAGTCAAAATAAAAATGAAATTATTATTGAATCAGAAATAATAAATTTCATAATGTTTAACCTTTGTGCCCACAAAAAAAAATGGTGTCTCAATTACGGTATGCACTTTTAACTTCCTTGGTAGTTTATTTACAAGATTATAAAAATATCTGAAGCCAGTAAATGCGATATTTATTATTTACCTTTTATAAGGATTTATTATTTCCCATTTTATAAAGAAATAAATTGAGAAAAGAAATCTTTCTATTCAAAAATTTATAAAAATTACAAAATTATTAAAATATGTAAACCAACTACAATGCAATATTTATTAATTACCATTTTATAAATAAATAACTATGAAAACAAGTTTTTTTATTCAATCTAATAAATAAACAGTGTTTAATATGTTTGTTGTCAGTCCTCAAGAATAAAGAAAATGCATAAATCCATTTTCATATGTTTGGATTTTATTAAAATTCTAATCATCGCTTTTTAAAACCAATAAATGCTGCTGAGGGAGTGAAGGGAGGTTTTTTTTTTATTAATTTTCCCTAAGCAAGGCAACAATGCCACTAAGGCACAAGAGGCTGCTAGGAGTGTAGGGGAATGAGAAGACTTTAGAAGGAGCTGGAAACATGATCCTAAACAGGAAACAAAGGATAAACTCTACTCCTGTTCCAAAGACTGGGGAGGAGTGTGAACTGGACGAGTTTACAGTAATAGCAGTGTCAAGAAAAAAATTGTCCATTTTATAAATTTTTTTTTGTTTTGTTTTTTCCAAGACATGAAGTTTAAACATTGCCAAAGTCTCTGATTCAATAATTCTTACTTTAGACAGGTATTGAGCTCATTATTGGCAGACATTCTTTTCACGTTCATATGTACGGAATTTTATAGTTTTACCTATATCAATAAGTAGCTTCATTATTATTTTATTCTATCTTAAAGATGTAAGTATTTCTCTTTTGCTTAGAATATTCTGAAAACTGTTAGAAAAGCCACCAGAATGGTTCATAAAATTCATCCCACTTCTTGTTTTGTCTATAAAATATTAATTACTTTCAAGTATATTTTTTCTTTCTCATCAGTTCTTTGATTTTATTCCAGCTGATCCATAATGGGTCTTCACTGTGGCAATTAGAGTCAATATTTTATTACAAGGCCTTTTTACTAAACTAACTAATTCATTATATGAAGAGGACATCACATCAATTAGTGCCATCTGGTTAATTATAGATTGATTTTCTTTTGGCTCTATTAATGATAATTGTTAATTTCAAAGGTAATTAGCGTATTCTGACATGAGTAATTAGTAAAAGGGAAAACATTGTCAACCACCATCCCATAAGCGCATTTTTTCTTCATCTTCTTTATAGTCAATTCATACAATTAACAATCATGAGATGTTTCCGTTTTTTTTGTTAGACACTTAACTGATTCTGTCACCCAAAAGCTACAATGGAGTAAGTCTGTGAATAGCTGTTGTCATGTGTTTATGGCTTTTTGGCTAATGTGATTGAGTGCTGACCAACAAAGCAACCTCTAGGACTTTATGCATGTTTTTGTTTACATTCATTGTTAGAAAATGTAAATACCAACAAGATAGTGTTTAAATGTAGGTTGGTGAAAATAACTAAAATCTATAAATATATTTATCTATGCAAATATGAAAGGTATATGTTATTTTGCAATGTGTGTGTGTGTGTATATATATATATATATATATATATATATATATATATATATATATATATATATATATATATATATATGCACAGACACAAACATACACGAGTATAATTCAAAAATTATCCATGCTTTCGCCATAACATATCTTTATGAGTGTGGATAATTTTTTACTTTCCCTTATATATATATATATATATATATATATATATATATATATATATATATATATATATATATACATACATACATACATACACACACATATATAGCTGGCCATTTGTATTTGAGGATACCTGTTTACTAGGGCAGCTAGCCAATCCCTACTGCAGACGCTTGCTCAGGCACATTTGTGTTTATTCAACACCCACAGAGCCCACCTGTGGTTTATACTGCAACTATGCTGAACAGACCCTAGCTACACTTTCAGGGAAAAAACATGTTATCTAGTGTGATCAACAATTTGAACAAGGCAAGCACGCTATCACAGCTATCGACTACACCGAAGGGTTCTGTCTACACAATTTCACTCACAAGGCTTGGGTCAACCCGTGGTATGGTTTTCAGGAACCTTCCAAAGGCATCACACACTGGGCTCAACCCCACCTGTCCAATAAAATCAGGAAGTCTCCTCCCTGACATATTGACCATGGTGTTATTCAAACCTGGGTCTCATGGTCAGAATGTAAACATTCTAACCACTCGGCCACATGCCCATATATATATATATATATATATATATATATATATATATATATATATATATATATATATATATAATTATATTGAACAGAAAATCAACATCCTCTACAAAGTGTTCCAAGAAATAGAAGGTAAACCTTTCCAAAACAGAAACAAGGATCTGGAATTGAAATGAAGGCAGTTATGGCACATGCACTGAATCTATTATATCTGAACATTCTGATAAGAAAAGAACTCCTGAATTTGTTGGTGAGGGCCTCAGACTCAACAATAAAGTCTACATCAAGTGCCTTGATGAGGTAATGCTGCCCTAGGCCAAGAGGATGGCTGCTGGAAGACCCTATGTCCCAGGACTCTGCACCATACCACACAAGCAGTAGAACCTAGTCATGGCTGTCAGAAAATTTCAACAACCATATCCCACCTTACATCTGGTCACCAAACTCCACAGACTGCAATCACCCTTGATTATTATGTGTGGGACGCAGTTGAGCAAGATACCAACAAAACTCTCTGTAACACCAAAGATAAACTGAAGGCAAGGATTAAGGCAGCATTCACCAACTTAAACAAGGAGGCCATCCAGAAAAGATGCAGAAGATTCTGAAGTTGTTTGGAGGCCGTGGTTGAAGCCAATGGTGATTTTATTGAATAAATTTACTCTTTAGTATTTCAACATTTTTTGTGTAATTTTGGTAAATATATCTGTTAAAATGAGATGTCAGTGTTATTTTCATTTTTGGATAATTTAGTCAACAATTTATTCATCCCACCCTGTATATATATATATATATTTCTAATGAAATTATGGATTTATTTCTGATCTGATATCTTTAGTACTTTGGATGCTATTATAGTAGATACTCTGTATTTGAAATAGATGCCCTATTGTTATTTGTTAAACAGTGTACAGTCATGCATCTGAAAGGAAATTTGTCTTAAAAACAAATATCAGTTGAATATGATTTCACAAAACTGAATTCTTTGTATGCAATCAGTCGCCGAATTAATTCTGTTGATCACAAAATATTTACTATTTTGAAAACCCTTGTAGGCCATACCAAGTTATATCGTCGGCTGAATGCAGTTTGTGAATCGTATTTTGTGCAGACCTGATCTAGATTATAAAATGCAATTTCTCACTCTTGGAGTTGCTTGAGTATAGAGTTGGTGGGAGTGGGAATGCCTATTAAATATAGATTGGTGAGAGCGAAAATACAGAATGGTAAGTGTTTTAGAATGTCTCTCTCTAGCAGTGTAAGTAGTAGTAATAGTAGTAATGACTGTAATAGTCAAGGTAACAGTGGTCTTGGGTGAAGATGGGATGCTAGGAGAGGTGGTTACCTCCTCTGTCTTTTCCTTCTTTTGATGCAGGGTCTTCTTTAATAATAAGAGCTTCACCTTTTTCTCACATCCCAAACTAGCACAACCACCACATTTTTTAATGGTCAAAGTATACAATTGTGAAGTCCCTTTTCTGTAACTGTGTTATTAAACATAGGTACCAAAAGAAACTGAGATCCTTTAGTCCGAACCATTTCGTCCCCTTTTCTTATGACCTGCTCCTCTCCCTCAGACTTCTCCAGTGATACCACAACATTTTTTGGTAATGGAGACGTCTGGGTAGAGCAGTATGTTACCCTCAATGTTTGGATGAATTTTCCAGTTAGAGACATCCTCCTTTTTGACAGCCAGTGTAGGTAACAAAGCATCTTGTCATCTGATTTTTTTCAGCAGAGATTTTTTCTTGAGTTGAATAGTCTCTACAGTAGGATTTCCTCAATACAGTGACTGACTGCTTCCTGGCCTTCGCATCCAGACAGTCGGAAATAGCATTAAAGGTTCTCTGATCAATCATGGTCAGTGAGTCACTCCTTGCATATTTGTTCAGAATTGTGTACTCATTACAAAGCTAAAAAACCGCCACCTCAGCCCGACATTGACCCTGGTATTCAACTGTAAATATATTTTATCATAAATAAGTAAATATACTTTTTTATCAAAGCTACACAGTCTTCTGAAGTGGGTAGTAGAATATCCCACAAGAATAAAGATGTTCCTTTGATGACTTGATGGACTTGTTCGTCAGTGATTTGATCAGTCTTTCATAGATTTCACAATCTTGTTTGGGCTTATAGCCATATCACAATGAAACACAATCACTAAAGTTAAGCAACACTGAGTCTGGTCAGTAACTAGATGGGTGACAGCTTGGGAATACCAAGTGCTGTAAGCTTGGATGTGTGGGTGATGTAATGGACAACGACACAGAATGAGAAATCAGAGAGCAGAGTTCAAATTCCAGTCAGATTAGTTATATTTACTTACATGCAAATAGCGTTGGGAAAGGTATGAATCCATCTCTTCTCCTCAGCTATGGGTTAAATAATAGGACTTTTATCTGAAAATCATTATTATCTAAAAAAAAAACAAATTTCACTCGCAAAAGCAAAAGAATTATTATTCTTACAATCCAAGGAATCGGTCTTAGTTTTAGATAACCCACAAAAGGTTGATAAGCCATAAAAAAGAAATCAATCAATCAATCAATCTTGTTTGTCTTTCTTCCAACCATGAAGATGAACACAATTCTCTTTTTGATGGGCCTCATTTCAGGCCGATCAACCAGCAATCCATTTTCTAGTGGGTGCGGCACTCTAATACCTGCTGCACAAATTTTACTGCATCTATTCATGTCCGAGAATGTCTGCTCAGAGCGCACCTGTAATTTATGCTGCAACTATGCTGAGCGAACCTTCGTTAGGGTTTCTGAAAGAGACGGCATTATCTGGCAAGTTGAAACCAAAGTAACGGAATCGGTTGATCTCCTAATTTTTTATACTTAAAAGTTCTACATGTTCAATTTTTATCTTTTTATTTTTTTTTTTTTTTTTTTTTTTTTTGGTAGGGTCAAAAATATTTAGAATTTAGCCTTATCAAAGGTTGCCAACATGGTTAACGGCAAGAACACTTAAAGTTTTCAGTACCTCGTATTTCTTACTTTATTGTATTTCGTAAAATTAAAACTGTAAATATATATATATATATATATATATATATATATATATATGCAGAAATATAGTCTTAAAGTGTGCTATATTTATGGGGTAAAGTGCTCAATATCAGAGATAGAGCGTGTGTAAATATAAAAGTGGACATGGAAGTCAGCACTTAGAGGCGACAGTCTGTTTCATGCTAGTGCAATCGCCTGACGATTGCACTAGCATGAAACAGACTGTCGCCTCTAAGTGCTGACTTCCATGTCCACTTTTATATTTATATATATATATATATATATATATATATATATATATATATACTACTACAATTGGTAAAGATTTGGGGGGAGCCATAACCCCTGCCCCTATTCGGCTGCTACGACCCTGTAACACTAACACTTTCCTCTGTCTCAATGCTAACTTTTTGTGTGCATCAATAATTCGTTGCTTCTCACGCAGTGCCTGTTAGGAACAAGTAGAGACTTCACTTTAAACCTAACCTGGGTGGTTGTATATTGTATTTGAAGTACAAGTCAATTGGAAACGATTTATTTTTCTTCCTTCATTGTTCTGTTTTTAATTTCCCTTTATTTGCCTTCTTTTTTTTTTTTCTTTTATTCGTCGTCTCTTGATTTATTTGTACAAGCAAATGAAATGACATTACACAGATTTTACTCTTCTCACCAACTAGCAGACGAAAGCAAAAACACACGTACGTAGACATGTTCTGGCATATATAGCGATATTAACGTCCTGACGGTATGGAAAACATTTTCAAGTTGTTTTGTCATTGTTAGTTACGTATAGTTACCGCCCAAAACAATGTGATAACTAATATTTATTTTGGAAATGAAAAATCTTTATTTGAGCTTTTTATTTTAATATTAATTCCAGGCTAATAATAAATTTAATTTCTAATAAGCAAAAATATACTTTGCTGTATTTCAAATTGAATTTAAATTGACTGGAATTATTTTTTTTAAATCGCTAAAATCGGCCATTTTGACAAGTCTGTCAACACAACATATCTCTTTAAAAAATTTAAAAAAATACGATATACTTTTCTGAAATTTTATTTGAGGAAGATTAACTTGTTTAAAGTTTAATTAATTATAATTAAAACAAATATTAATTACTTTAATATTAATATTAATATTAATTACTTTAATTAGTTTATAATTTCGCAGAAAAGCTTTTATTAACCCGAAAGTCTGTATTTTGTTTTATGATGTGTTGACAAATTTATCGATAGCTTTGGCATTTTTAAGTAAAGAGTACATGGTTAATAAAACGTGAACGAATTTTGGAAAATATTCTTCTAAGTAATCTAATATTTTATTAAATTTTACGCAAGTCATACTTACAAAGACGCTTGTTGAAGATATGTTAGAAAAAAAACAATAAATTTGAACGTTAGTATAGTTACCGCTATTATTTTCTGATAATGTAGTAACTACATACCAACGTCCATAAACTACATTGTAGTTTATGGACGTTGGTATTTACAAAAATTGGTACGTTTACAGTACACGCACAAAAACATCGAAATCCTCTTTTTAAAATACTGGGTGTCGTGAACTTTAGTAAGCTTTTCCATTTATGTTTAGTAAATAGTTTTACTTAATAACAATATCACCTAACTGCTACAAATTAATACAGAATTTTATAAGATTTAAAACTTTATTTATTATTTTAATTAAATTTAAAAAATGAAAGCAATTCTGTAAAACGTCATTATTCATAGAAAAGTGATTTAAGACAACAGTGTCTATCTTATTCATAAAAATAAAAGTTTCTGTAATTAATGTCTTAATTTTACTGCATGTTTTTTTTTGACAAAAAGTTTGATTATTTAAATTCTCCAAGTACTTGTCCTTATAACTAATTACTAATATAAATATTAAAGCGCTACAAAAATGAATTTTTCGAGATTGCATAAAAAATTAAATAAGTGGTGGGGGGTATCAAATATAAAAAAATATTTTTACAAACATTTTCGAAAAAAAGAAACAGTTCTAAAATAATTTCAGTCATTTGTGAATAAGTCCTGAAAGTTTCATTAAAATCTGACAATTATCTGATTTATGCAAGAATTTCCAAATCAAGTTATTTTTTTCCTTCTTCGCAAAAAGACATTGAGTTTTCCCATACTAATTTCTGGGCTCTCGTTGACGCAAGAAAAACAAAATTTTTAACCAAAATTTCGAAGGTTCTGAAAAGGAGTAAAAAAATATAATTTAATAACAAAAAATCCGTTTGTATTCTTAATAATAACGAAGACTTTGACGATAAAAATATGTTTTTATTAAGTTTGGGGCATGTTTTCATCGTGTATACGTTCACTTTTAGCTAATCTTAGGCGGCACTTACTGTTATATTTTATGTTGAGTCATAAATAATTTTTGTTCCTCAAAAAATAAAATACGATTACATTTTATTCAATTATATATTCACAAATATTTGCAATGACTTGTTGACTCTTATCAAGCAGCTCTTCGATACCTTTGAGTAAAATTGGTTTTGATGTGAAACAGTTTTCCACGAACTCTTGAATATGGTTTTCATTAAATTGTTTTCCCCATCAAAGCGTTTTGCAACGATTTAAAAAAAAAAGTAATAATAGGTTAGGTGAATATTGTAACAGACCAAGCGAGTTCCAAAAATTTGCCTGTGTTATTTTTGCTACACGCAACCTTGCGTTCTCATGGAGGAGAATACATTTTTTTTCTATTGACAATTTCATGTCGCTTTTCGACCAAACCATTATGGACATATTGCAGCTGCTGGACGTATAAATGTGCATTTGATGTTTCATTGCGTTTTAAAAACTCTAAATAAAGACTATCCCATCTTACCATTCTTCCATGGAGCTCAGCTTTGGAGATTTATCCGTTTCAGTCCACAGCCTCTTGCGTTGAACATTGTCGAATGTAACCGGTAGTAGTAGGCTAAGTTTAATAAATAAAATAAAAATATTTCTTAAATCTCCCTGAAAAGTATCATCTTAACACTTCATTAACATTAACACCAGCATTATTAAGGACAGGTCAATCACCTACCTTCGTTCTGAAACCAAACACTTGGTTAAGCAAAACAAAAGACACTGTACCAAAGCGAAGGACAATCCTACAGCAGCCACCGACCACTTACCGAGTTAAATATAAACCCAGAAAAACAGAGATTAGTTCTTTCTAGCCATTCGCCAGAAAACAGTACAGACTAATCCACCAAAGAACTAACCAGAATGAATGTTTGTTTCAAAGAAGGAGTGGGTCTCACTGTAAAACTCTTTGTTCCAACGAACTCTGTCTCACAAGAAGGATACAAGTTTGTATTTGCCTTCAAGAGAAAATAAACTTACCAGTTCGCTAATGAGACTATTTTCCAGTGGAAGAAATACTGGTTGTTACGTAATAGTTTCCAGTAGCATCACCAATAGTAAAACATGCCAGTTAATTTTTTCTATTAACTAGACTGGACATTTAGACCGGAGAACAAGTAAAATATCTTTAAAAACATCAAAACATTATCAAAGTCGCTACTATTTTCATTATTCTGTCCATTTTATGTTTTCAGATTATTGCATTCATCTTTGTTGATATTAATTAATATGACGTTTCGACCGATACATATTTCATCGACCTTCCTCAAAGGTGTTTGGTATCGCTATTCTTTATCATTCACTTAAACAATTTTTTATCATTATTCCTATTTTTCTCTTCCTCATATTAGACATGAGGATATTCACTTCACATTAACTACGTAGAACTGGCTCCTGTCAAGGTTGACAATATGCGGAGCAGCTTTCTTGCTATTCTTGCTTTCTGGAATGGAGAAGGTATTATAGATAATATATACTTACTGTACCCGTGGAAATTATTTTCTCTTTTAATTCGGGTCAGCTTTAGGCTATTATATTTCAAATTAAACCGTAATGTAAGTTCAAAGAAAGTATTAAGTTATTTAAAATGCTTTTTCCGTTTTTTTTAAACCATAGTGGTACCTAATTTTTGTTTTCAACCAGAAAAAAAATACCACCAAAACTTGTGCATATTTTTTTTTTTTACCTTTAACTGTAACAGTCCTTACAAGTGCGTACACAAGAATATCAGCGTGTTTGCACATAAACGCATGCACATTCAAAAACATCATTACCTTACAAAAAAACTCGTTCAAACACAAAAGCAGGCATATATGTATTTCCGCGTGTTTATTCGAAAAAGGAAATCAATACAAAGTTAGATTTAAAATGAAAGTCCCTACACGCTTACAATGTAGTGGCGATAGAAAATTTCTAGTCTCCTCGACACTTGCCTCAAGCATATGGAACAGCCCTGACCATATCCCTCCTCTTAGTGCAGTTGGGAGGTGCAGCCTTAGCGGACTCAACACCACAGGAAAAAGAGTGGTGCATACCTTTAGCCACGAATGACCAAGGCGGGGTCAGATACTCCACCCACTCTGATCCCAGTCTGAAGGACAGAAATAATAGAAGATAATGATTACAGTTTTCTTTGGACCCACGCGGGTGAGATAGACCACCCTCACCTTTTATTTATTTAACATGGCTCACCTTGATCATGTGTATTTTCCTGTTTCATAGAACAACAAATACAACAGTTGAAATTCCCGTTTATTTTGGAGTGACGAATGACGTCCCAGATGAAACAAGAAATACAGAAAAAGAAAACAAAACTCCGGCTATCGTATTCTTCTCAAACTTTTTATGTTGTATTTCGATGCGATCAATAAGTCTGTAGCTTGACCCGATGTTAGCTGAATTTTGATTAAAAAGTTTCACCGTTTATTATTCGATCTTCGTCCTTAATTCCAGTATTCAGCATATCGACAAGGAAGGAAACTATGCTGAAAATATTTTATGCAATTTTTTTTTACGTTTAATTAGGCAACGGTTTTTTATTTACGTGTTCAACTAAATTTTCCAATGCATTTATCTTTTACAAGTCGACTATTTACTAAACTTAGCTTAGTGAGTACTAAATAAAATAAAAAATGGAAGCTTGTGTTGCGGCAGTCTTCCAAGTGAAGAATATCTGCCTTTTGAAAATAAACTTTCAAAGTCCTATTTTACCAGGACTTGAGCACTGACCCATGTTCACGAACTGGAAGTATAACTCTATCATCCGCGAGGGAGGGCCATTAAACCACCTTATTTCATACAAAATTGAATATGTTCATTGAAATTTTGGGTGTATGACAATTGGGTAGAGAGAAACAGCAGGACTTGCGAGAAAAAAGAAAATAAAAGAAATAATCCTGTGCCTCGTCTTAAAGAGGAATTCGAGATCTAGACCTGTTCTTGTGAACCGACTGCCATTTGAAGTTAAAAAAAAATCTGTTTCTGTGGAACTTTTGTTTCAACACGCTTATTTTACAGAAGTAACACTATAACATTAATTCCCCTCAACTCGGTACTTATTTGCTCTCATTACGCCACGAGTTCCGTAACCCATTTACGATTTTAAATTTTTACAATTAAAATAAAATCGAAACAATTCTTGTAAAAATTCATTATTCATCGAAATTTTTTTTCATAATACAATAGTGCCCATAATATATTTTATTCATAAAATCAATTAAAAACTTTTCTAATTAAATAATTTTTTATATTTTACGATTCAGAGCAGATTTTCTGTAACTTAGGGTCCTATTTGAACCCCCAAATCGATGACTTAGCCTTTAAGCGATACAAAAAATAATTTCTCTAAATTTCCAGTGGGGAAATAACAGATGTAAAAAAAAAAATTACAAAGGTTTTGTTTTCTTAAAAATAAACGTCTTAAAAACGATTTCATTCATTAGTGAATAAGTTCAAGAAAATTTTATTGAAATTCGACAATTATCTGAATTATGCAAGAAATTCCAAATCAATGTTTTTCCACGCAAAAATTTCCCGTACAAATGCAGAATCCCACGTTTATGCCAGATAAACAAATTCAAAGGTTTTAAAAAGGATTAAAACTTTGTTTTTATTAAGATTTGGGAATTTCCTTACCATGTATACTTATTTTTAGTGTATCTTTGAGGTATCTATATAACAAAAAGAATCTAAATTAAATCGGTTAAATTAAAAAAAAAATTAAATTTAAAAATGTAAAACTCCCAGCATCCCTCATTCGTGTTGTTGAAATTTGGGCTAATCCTCGTCGCCAAAATGTTGTAACCTAGGAAAGGTTACTGAAAAAAATAATCAAACGAAGGTTAGCAATGAACAATAATACTTAGGACAAGAACAGCACATATAAGATTCGCCAGCGGCACGTAGAAGTCAACTGCTAGAATTGAGTCAAGTGAATTCCACAATGAATCTCCAACTGCAGGAGATCTACCAACAGTCAGATGTGGCACAAGGCCAAATTTAATGTGGGATATCCGAACCCCTAGGCCCGGCAAAAAAATTCCCGTAGACACCGTATAAAACGGGGTCGGGTAGCTGTTTCCCGAGACGAGAATCTGCCCTTCAACATAGCCTCGTCCGGGGATCCTCTCTGCCCGGAGGCAGAGCGTTTGACCAGCACAGCTGGAGACGAATCTCCAACTGCAGACCAACATACAGTATTTACTACTATATTTATGCGAATGAGGACATACCCATTATCGCCTGTATGCTACAACACGTGTGCATGTATAGTCGTACCAACAAAATCCTAAAGGATGAAACGCGTCACAAGAAAACTTTTTCAACTTCGTCATACATTTCCCCAATATTGTTCTGATATATAAAAATATATATTGTTATCTCGTATCTCTCTCTCTCACTCTCTCTCTCTCTCTCTCTCTCTCTCTCTCTCTCTATATATATATATATATATATATATATATTAGTTCCAGCGTTTTTTGAAAGAATAAAAATGTCGGATTAAAAATAAATTCATTAAATCTTCAGGAATATATAAATAGATAAAGAGAGAATCTGGTTTGATATTTACCAGCGCAGGAAACTAAACTGAGGTCAGATTTGCAGTAATACACCTGGGAAAGGCATGAATATACTTCTCCCTGCTTTTATCAGAGATTGGGTTAGTGAAAACATAAGGGAATCGATGTTCCATAAGTATATTACCTGACAAGAAATGAATAACGGAAAGCTGTTACCCCCTTAGTCAGCCTTGACATGGTTCAACGCACGCACACACTAACTCTCTCTCTCTCTCTCTCACACACACACACACACACACACACAACTCAATAGATAATTATCTGTTACTGATTGTTTCCAATATCTCAAAAACTTTATTGGCAGTCTTCTTTCTTTATCTCTCAATGGAATTATTGTCATATCGCATCAAAGCAATGAATCTTATACAGCCAAATATGAAAAAAAGCGATATAAAAGATAAACAATGCAAAAATGAATTTAGTTAGAATTTACTTTTCATGCATAAAACAACCTTTGTTTCCTTCCCTACCGAAAACAATAATCGTAATAAAAAAGAATTATGAAGAGAAAGAAAACGAGAAAGATTGAAAAGGGTCACAAACTGTGCTTGAAAAATATTTCAAGAATTTACATCTATCAGAATTGTTTTGTAGATAATCTGTAGACATTTTGCGTCAATTTGAATCCCTGTACAATGACAGTTCCACCATTGTAGTAGATTTGAGGAGTTATTATGTCATTATCTGGAAGATGAATAGAAATTTGGAATAGAGTTTGAGGAAAATGATTCTGCATACAATATGCCTGACTTTTCTTCAGCAAGATCTTCATTTTTTTCTCCTCTTTCTCTTTTTTTTTCTTCTTTTTTTTTTTTAAATTTTTGGTCCGGGATATTTTCCTTTTGGTAAATAAACTAATTGAATGTCAGACAATGATAATGCCAGATTTTTCCCTCGCAAAAATTACAGCAAAGATAAATAATGATTTAAAAAAATGGGGATCTGATATGTTTTATACTTCTATTAGGTTACTTTGTGCGATCTCATAATTACATATAATGGCTATGTAAATAAATATTCAGCGCACACTTAATTTATATCGATATCTACAGCTCTCTATCTCTCTCTCTCTCCATATAGCATATAAATATGTGTGTGTGTGTGTGTGTACACCTACGTATATGGACGTGTGGATACGTAGGTAGATATATATGTAGATGTGTTTATATGTGTGTGTGTACAGCCATAGGCACTCCTTTAGATACAGATACCTCAGAAACCAAACGTCCCTATCCAAACACTACTGGGATCTGGTGGATAGGGGACTAACCCCACTTTTCGAATGGAGATACTTGTCAAGAGCTAGCACACCTAATAACTTCCGTGATCGGTGTAATCTGTGCATCGCCGAAAAGATCTTTATTGTCAGAGATGAGAATCAGGATGAGCTGTTAAACCTTCGGAGTGAGATCTTCTCTAAATGTAGACAAATAAAATGGTTCAAAACATGAACACAGTGTTCACACACGTTGTCGGGTGTGACATACACACACACACACACACACATATATATATATATATATATATATATATATATATATATATATATATATATATCTATATATATATATATATAGAGAGAGAGAGAGAGATGCGTGTCCGGATGTATGTGTTGGCAGGATGTATAATAGAATCTGAGAAAAAGATGGAAAATTTTTAATAAAATACGCGTTTCGACGGAGAAAAATCTTAGCTTATATTCTCTTTGGCTTCATCAGTTCAATTAAAACAATACACACACGCGTACATGTATCTATCTATCTATCCATCTATATACACTTTCCTGTTTTACCTGGCCATATACGAATCGGTGCACAGGTAAGTTTACATACATATATTATATATGTGTATGTTTATGCATCTTTTTTATGTGCTGTGTCCCTTCAGGATGTATGCGATCGTGGCTCTCCACAACATTCTATCCTTTGTAGCTCTTAGCAGTGTTTCTCTCTCTTTACTATCTCTCTCACTCACTGTTCTGCCATCCATTTACAGAAACTCGTCAGGTAGGTTACACTCAGTTTCCCTCTGCTCTACTTGCCTTCACTGTGTCCTGTGAATGGCAAATTCTCCAAGCTCCCTGTTCTTATTATGTGCCTCTTTCTGATTATAAATATACGTGTTCTTTTTGCTTTCATCTTTCTTAAAACTTCCTCGTTGCTCATATGTTCTGTCCACTAGAACTATGTTTGCCAGTTCTATCTTCTGTCCTATTTGTATAAAGAATTTAGCTCAACTATAGGTCTCCAGGCCTAGCATCTTGTCGGCGAAGAAAAAAAGACGGTATAAAACATTAAAAAGAAAGAAAAAAAAACACAATTAGTTACAATAAAACTGATGCTATTTTTGTGAAGCTTTAATTATTTGTGAATAACTCCCCGAATTTTACAATATCATTTTTAGAATTATACGAAATAAAGACAGATAGAAAATATACTAGATCTCTTCTCCTCCAAAGCTATGCGTTAAATTACCGACTAAACTGGGTTCTTTAGCCATGTTTTGCAACCAGTCTAGTAGAAGGACAACTCTGAATTTAAAACCGTATGTAACACTAATGGGGTACATACAGGATGCGATGAGTAAATTGTCGTAATTTTATATTTTTAATTTCGCGCATGCATCTTGTTTGTTTTTTCGCCAGAAATTTGGAAAAGGCATGCTGTACTGCTTGGCATTCGCGCCAGAAGCTCAAATACGAACATTTCAGAGTGTTTGGGTGTCAATCTGAGGACAGTGCGGAGGATTTGGAAAGAGTCGGATGAGCTTAATAGTGATTACGAAGGTACGGCAGCTCGGAAAACTCACTCTGATCATTCTGATAAGAAACGAACTCTCAAATTTGTTAGTGAGGGTGTCAGACTCAACACTGAGGCCTTCATCAATTGCCTTTAGGGGGTAGTACGACCCCGGGTCAAGAGGGTGGCTGCTGGAAGACCCTATGTCTGGCAACTGAACTCTGCACTATTACCACACCAGAATAGTTGCAGGAGATTCCAAAATCGTCTGGAAGCCGTGGTTGAAGCCAATGGCGATTTTATTGAATAAATTTACTCTTTAGCATTTCAAGATATTTTTGTGTAATTTCAGTAAGTATATCTGTTAAAGTGAGATGCCAGTGTTATTTTTCATTTTTGAATAATTTAGACGACAATTTATCCATCGCATCCTGTACTTGAACTGTAACTAGGATTCGCTTAGCACGTGCATAATCAACCACAGGTTGACTCGGTGTGTAAGGGGACATGTTGCGTAGACACGCTGGCATTTATGATGACTGGGTCGGCTCCATGTGGATTGGCTTCCGACTAAAAGTCTTTCCTTTTTGTAATATTTAGGTGCATCGTAAATTTGGTCTTTACGTAAAGTCAACTGAGATTGATTAAAAAATATTTTCATTGCACATCCTGCACTCTCACTACGTCTGCACCAATTTTATTTTTAGTGGGTTCTTCTCGAGCCTAGCAAATTATCTGAACCTATTTCGAATCAACCGTGACTTTGATTATCAACGCAAATTTTACTAGACTCTGAAAATAAAGCTAGAATTTTGGTCTCCTGCATCAGTGTTATTTTCAGTGTGTAAAACTGCAAGGTGTGATAAAATAAAAAATTTAATTCATATAATAACTTTCTTAATATCTGTCCGTGTATCTTAGTCTGTTTTTATCTATTTTACTTTTTAATCATTTCACACTAACCAAGACAATAATGCCACTGGGTTACTGGGAGTGAAAGGAAATGAAAAGACTTTAGGAGAAGGAAACAGAAACCCAATCCTCAACAGCAAACAAGGGATAAACCTCTACTCCTGTTCCAAAGACTGCGGAGCAGTGTAAACCAGACGATAGGTGAACTTATCTACCTATCTATCAAACACTTTGATATTTTCTGTTTCTTTCTGTGATCACCTTTCGGTAAAAGCAAAGATATACAAATGAATCCGGCCCAGATTCGAACCAGCATTCTACTACTTAAACAGTATGGTAAAATTAATTTAGAAACATGAAACAAGCAAGTGACATGTCCAATACGTCAGTGTTCTGCTGCTTGAACAGCATTATAAATTAAGATTTTTTAAATTTTTGTTTTCATTATTATTTGAAATTACTCAAATAAACCTCTTTTTGTATTTATTATTTTTTAAAACAGCATCAATTCATTAAATTAATTTCAAACAATGAAAGCTAAATTTAACTTTTTTTAAAAATTACATTACATTTTATTTCCAAACAGATATGTGAACAAGAGTTTTTTTCATATAAATTAAGTCAAAATTATAATAAATTTGTTCTTATTCAAAAGTTCATTACAGAATTACAAGAACTGAAGTAGTACCTGTAGAAAATATTGGGATTAATTTTGTGTGTATAAATTATACAAACAGTAACAGTTATAAAACACAATGTGAATCTACACACAAATACCTACACGCACACACACACACACAGCATTTATAGCTATGGACAATGTGGACATAGAAATCAACACTGCATTATGACTGCCACTTTCACACTTCAACGTGATTTTCATATCATGGTCTGAAACTGACAGTAACCATGTAGTGTTGATTCCCATATCCACAATCTATCTATCACCAAAATTCTTTAGGGTGATTGTTTGTTTTTTTTGTTTACATTTTGGTAAAAATCTATCACCCCCAAAAATTTTGGTGATAGATAGATTGTGAATATGGGAATCAACACTACATGGTTACTGTCAGTTTCAGACCTTAATATGATATAAGTGATGAAAATTTCATTTCAACTGGATAATTCCCTTATTTTTCATAATTTTTAAAACTGAAGATAATATTTGTTTTTTTCTTTTGCTTACATTTTGGTAAAAATCTAACATTATCTCCAGTTTTAAAAATGATGAAAAATAAGGGAATTATCCAGATGAAATGAAATTTTCATCATTTGTCATTAATGAATGAATTGTAGATTGAATAGGTTTTCTTATTAGGAATCTGGGAAAATAACATATTGGTCAGTTATCACTCCACCTACATGCAAGCCACCAATCTACCACTGGGTGACATGCCACTAGCATTTACCGTTGGTAGCCTGCTGTTGGACTGCTGGCGTGTTTGTCTCTGCAATGTTACCACTTGAAAGCCACTAGTGGCCCACCGTTGGTCTGCTAGTGGCTGCCACCAGAGTACCACTGGCATTGATGGGCCACTAGCATCTTGTGTGTAGAGCCCCATTTCTATATTACCACTTGAAAGCCATTAGTGGCCCACCGTTGGTCTGCTAGTGGCTGCCACCAGAGTACCACTGGTATTGCCATTGGTGGGACACTAGCATCTTGTATGTAGGGCCCCATTTCTGTATATCATGAATACTTTCAAAATTGGCTGATGACATATTTTTATGGTTTTATAAAGAAAAGTCTCTGAAGATATTATTTATTTTAAAATTTTGAAATATCAACTGTGCACATTGCGAAAATTTGAAACCTTATTAAAAATATTTCAATAAAAACTCAAAAAAATATTTGTGGAAAGCTGGGTCTTGCATAATTCAATAAAACACATTATTTTCTTTCTGATTTGACAGGGAGACAAATCTACAATGAATATTTATTTTTGAAAAATGTACTTGAAATTCTTTCAATTGCTGATGACAAAATAAAGATATGTTTAATGAATGGTAAAATGTAAAGTTTAATGCCATTCATGGGTGTTAAATATTTTTGAAAGAATTTTCTTTTCTTTTTCCTTTTTGCAACAGCTAATTTTTTATTTTTGTCGAAGATCAAAAAGGAAATACTTCAACAATTCTCAATTACCTCTCGATTGTTTATATAATGTCAAAATGAATTCTGTATGATGCTTGGCCATCAATTAACAGTATCAATTCAATAGGTTTTTATCAATTTTTCCCAGATTTTAGTTAAATTTTTTTTTTTTAAATTAAGAAGAGCTGATTTGTTGCAATTCAATATTTCATGTCATTGAATAGTTTAAAAAAAAGAAGAAGAAATGCACCGGATAAAAAAATCACATCATTTTATTATTTTAAAAAATATTTTTATATTTCTACTAATATTAAAATATTTTAATAAATTTCATAAAAGCTTATAGAATAAAATATATATTCTTAACTTATTGGTCATATAAGGTTAAAAATGATTATTTTAAAAAATAATAATTTTCTGTATTTTGGTAGTTTTGGTCTTTTTATTTTAATTAAATTTGAGGCAGGTTTTTTTAAAGTGGGTGTTGTGTGTGTTACTGCTATTATATGATCCATGAACTTGTTGACAGGTGGGATATATCTTGTTGTGTTCAAAGGTGTTTTTGTCAATACTTTAAGCGTAAAGTAACATTTGTCAAAAATTCTAATAATTAATCCTTAATTTTATTGATTTACCTTGAGACAGATATTTGATTTTATAAGAGATTTTTATATATTTAAATGCATTTTTTTTGTTTACTTCTTAAGAATTTTAGCTCAAAATACTTTCAGAGTACACAAATACTACACTGATCTGCGACAGATTTTATGGCAAAGTGCATAGATACTAATATTAGGCAGAAGTTCCAGTTTTTGCATAAACAATAATATTTTTGCACATTTGTGTGTTTGTGTGTGTGTGTGCACATGCATGCAAGGGAGAGAAAGAGTGAGTGAGAGTGTGAGGTGAGAGAGAGGGAGATTAATGCAACAGACAAGTTTTTTTTTTCTTATGGTTGAGTTAACCTTTTTACATGTTTCAGCCAAAATGTCATGCCAACTGCAAAAAAGAGAAGGGAGAGAAAATGGTTTTAAGAAGACTTTGAAGTTCATATCATTAAATTAAAATAAAGAACTCAAAGCTGACTACTAGATCTCATCCTTTTACTTCTGAAATTGCTATATATATATATATATAGTTCTATTCTAATAGTTTCATTCAATTCCTCACTTCAATGACACCTATAATCTTCAAAATATTTTGAATGCAATCACCATCTTCTGTCTTCCTGAAACCTGTTCTTTTATTGTCATTACTCCTCTTCTCATTCTCTTCCACTCCAAGTAACCTCTTGTGTCTTAGTGGCATTCTCACCTTGCTTAGAGTGAAATGGTTAGACAAAAATTAATAAGGAGAGCAATATCAATTGAATTAACAGAAAAATAATTATTTGCTTAAAAATATGTAATGATTATGATTAGAACAGAATTAAAATTATGATCTTGATTTCCTTGATCATGACAATACTATCGAAGTAATATACATATATATATATATATATATATATTACAAAAAGTCAATCATACCTTGAATCAATCAGCAATATGAATGCAATTATTGGCGAAATCACTTCGCTAGTAATAACATCATTAATAGTAATAATCGCATTCATATTGCTGATTGATTCAAGGTATGATTGACTCATTGTAATGTAAATATATGCTGCCTATTTTATTATGTTCATATATATATATATATATATATATATATATATAAAAAACTGTGGCTAAATTGTTCAAAGTTCATGTTCTGTTTTTGTTTTAGTGCTTTTGACCATCTCAGTCATTATCAAGGACCAGGTGTTGTCAGTGTGTCATTAAAATTAATTTTAATATATGTATATTATATAAGTAATGTCACTTATTAAATGGTTGCACAAAGTTGGACCACATCTGAAAAGAATATCTAAAATATTTATACATATTATTACTTTACACAAACATGCACACACACACACACACACACACACACACACATACACATATATGAAGCGATACTGAAAAGTTGTCTGTATGACCCAACCTTTTTTAGGTGCCATGTATGATACACTTTTGGGCAAAGATTTCTCTTTTCAGTTCATGACTGACTTGGCAGAAGAATTCCTGCAATCCACTGCCATTACTTTCTGCAGTAGACTGGTTGCCAACCATGGCTATAGGACCAATTGTGTCCTGCTATTTAACCAATAGTTGGGTCGCATGACCTACTTCTTAAAATTTGGCCGAATGCCTAAACATGAAAATTTTTGGTCAACAGATATTGTCAATCAAAGGACCTTTCAGTATCTCTCCTGATATTAGAGTCAGTCAAAATGTGGAAAGATGATTTTACATATTGTGGAGAGATATTTCTGTCAAGAATATAAGTAAATTAATAAACTGAGCTTCACACAGGGCTCACTATTTTTTTACTAAAATTCAATTAAATAGGAGAAATATAACGATGTTAGAAAATTGGTATTTATTTCCAAATTTAAGCCTTTTCTTGAGTGAAGCAAATTCAACTGTGTCCTATTCAGAGAGACGAGGCTTTTGTTACAATATCAGTAGATCTTTCCGTACTTTGACAACAGCAAGGAATATTAAGTAATCTAAGTGGATTGTCTTGTAATCCCAAAATAGCAGTTTTATCTTAGTTCTCTAATTAGAAGTGCTGCTGTTATATATGATTATATTAAATATCTGTTTTATATTTTAAATAAGCATAAAATAGGTAAATTTCAAACTGATTAAAAAGGTATACAAAACATGCAAAGCTGATATAAATTAATTTTAACTTATAATACAAACTCTATGTAATATTTGAATTTAGAAATAAAAGCTATAATTATTACCTACCCACCCATCTATTTATCTCAGTCTGTTCATTATCTATCTGTCTGTTTATTATCTATTTATTTATCTTATATCTCAGTATATTCATTATCTATCTATCTATCTATCTATCTATCTATCTATCTATCTATCTATATATATATATATATATATATATATATATATATATATATATATATATATATATATATCTTAGTCTGTTCATTATCTATGGTGGATGACTCCAGAATCTCCTGCATTTCTTCTGGATGGTCTCCTTGTTTAAGTTGGTGAATGCTGCCATAATTCTTGCCTTAGGTTCATCTTTGGTATTACAAGGAGTTGGTCACTCGCTCAACTGCATCCCACACATAATAATCAAGGGGGTTGCAGTCTGGGGAGTTAAGTGGCCAGATGTCAGGGGTGATCTGGCTGTAGAAATTGTCTGACAGCCATAACTGGGTTCTCCTGCTTGTGTAGCTTGGTACCAGGCATAGGGTCTTCCAGCAGCCATGTAGGCCTCAGTGTGAAGTTTGAGGCCCTCACCGACAAATTCAAGAATTCTTTTCTTAGAATGATCAGAGTGAGTTTTCTGAGCTGCCATACCTTCATATTCACCATTAGACTCTCATCCGACTCATCCAACTCATTCCAAATCCTATGCACTGTCCTCAGATTGACACCCAAACACTCTGAAATGTTTGTATTGGAGATCTGAGGTGGATGCCAAGCAGTACATCATACTGTTTCCAAATTTCTGGTGAAGTGAATTGTGTCATGATACCCTTTTTCTCACAGATGGCACCCAACTAACCCTACTATACTGTGCAGTCACCAAATTAAAAAAAAAACAATCAATGTGCATGCATGCAATAAAAAATATAAAATAGCGACAATTTACACATCGCACCCTGTATCTATGAGTAGAGTGCTGAAAATTTTACTGGTTGTCCCTTCACGCCTGTGCAAGAAAGGATACCTCCTAAAACTTTGATATTTGGTCAGATTTTGAGAAGTGAGTCAGACAGAGAACTTTTTATCCAGATGGACAACTCTGAATTCAAAACTGTTTGGTTAAGGGGATAACAACTCTATCCTGCAAAAACCTACTTGTTACCAAAACCACAGTAGCAACACCTCACATGGTGAAGATGTAGTCCTATTCTCCACAGAGAAGTATGGCATTGAGTTGGAGGAAGTTAATAAGATAGTTTGGCAAAGAATATTTAAGAAAATTATTCATAACATTTAACTGAGCATTCAACCATACATATGTATCATTATTTTTATATTTTAACTTTTGATTTGTATCCATAATTTAATCATGTATTTAGGGGTCATCAGGAGACAAGTGAATAAACATGAGTGTTTAGGTATTAGGACCCATAATCCAACTATAAGATGTGGAGTGATTTTTGGAATAATTTTGCTAAAGAATAAAAAGTGTATCATATATGGTAGAAGATACAGTAATTTACAACTGACCTTGAAGAGTAATTAACCTTTACTTGACATGAAATCCATGATTTTCTACTCTTAAATCATAATTACTTCTCAAAATGTTACTCCTCCTGTGCTGGCTAAACTCAGTGTTGCTTTACTTCAGTGAGAACCTAAAAACCAATCTTTCTATGCATTAAGAAAAGAAAAAACGTGAAAGATTATAAGTGAGTGTCTTCCATAAGGGTTGTGACTAAATCATTTATAAATTTCAAGGAAAGTTTAAAAGAAAATGTTGTTAATGTTCTACAATGACCTTTTTGGATTCTTTCCAAATCTATTGTTTGCAATTAGATTGAATAATTGTGAAAAAATATTTCACCTGATATTTTTCTGCATTAATTCTTAAGTGATTATTTTGCACTATTTTTCTTTGTTCTTTTTCTATTTTTTTTATTTTCCCTTCCTCAAGTTGATGGAAGGACTTTGGTGCGGACTTGTTCAAAATCTTGGGCCCCAATTTGTAAATTTTCCATGTGATTTATAACTGAGTTGGGTCAGTAGGCAATGCATTTCTGTTTTTGAAAAAGAACAGGCAGTGTGTCCAAAACTCTTTCCTGGCACTGAATTACACCATTTTTTAATAGTTCAGGATTCAGATCAATCTAAGACTTTTTTTGATAGTCCATATTTCTTTTCAGATTTCTCATGTTTTCTGATAAAAAAAATGATAAATGTAGTTTTCTCATCAGCCATGTTTTTGATTTATTGTAGAAAGTAATTTTTCTTTGTTTTTTTAGATATGAATTTACAATATTTTGAACATTTATATGATTATGCTGGAAAAGAGTTTGCTTGATGCAGACATAGATAGATAGATAGATAGATAAGGAATAGAATAAGATAGATAGATAAGGAATAGAATAAGATAGATAGATAAGGAATAGAATGAGATAGATAGATAGATAGATAAGGAATAGAATGAGATAGATAGATAAGGAATAGAATGAGATAGACAAGGAATAGAATGAGATAGATAAGGAATAGAATGAGATAGATAGATAAGGAATAGAATGAGATAGATAAGGAATAGAATGAGATAGATAGATAAGGAATAGAATGAGATAGATAAGGAATAGAATGAGATAGATAGATAAGGAATAGAATGAGATAGATAGATAAGGAATAGAATGAGATAGATAGATAAGGAATTGAATGAGATAGATAGATAAGGAATTGAATGAGATAGATAGATAGATAGATAAGGAATTGAATGAGATAGATAGATAGATAGATAAGGAATTGAATGAGATAGATAGATAAGGAATTGAATGAGATAGATACATAAGGAATTGAATGAGATAGGGACTTCATGATGTGATTGATAATGAAAGTTCTATTTTAATTATGTATATAATTTACATATATGGAGATATGAGTGGGAATGATTTTTGTATATAAGATAAGCAAAATGAATGTTTGGGATGTGTGTAGGAGATTCAAATTCCTCAGTAGACTTTATTTTTACTTTGTAGATTAAGCATTTTTACTATTATTTTTTCATTGCTAGTTTTATTCCATCTTCTTTTTCTTATTATTTTATCACAAAATAATAGGAAAATAATTGATCTAAAAAGCAACAATAATAATATGAAGTAAAGCTCATAATAAAACAATAATTGAAAATGTTTAGATCCAATAAGCAAAAAGTTTAACATGACTGAATAATGACTGAATTTTATTTTAGGATCTCAATTTTGCTTAAAATATATCCTTGAGTTTGCAGAAAAACTCCATTTTCATCATTAAAATATAAGTTTTTTTAAATTATCAGTAACAATTTAAAAAAAGTAATATAAAGTATAAAGAATTTAAAATTTTTGAAACCAAACATTTCTTTTGAATTAATACTGAAAATAAAGTTGAATTTAATCATTAAAAATGTGCCTTATGCCTGATTCAGTTTGAATAAAATCAATATTTATTAAACCCTAAAACCAGACAAGAAAGAATATTTCCACAAAGTCCACTGAGAAGAACATGTCTTCATGATTCTCTATATTTGATAAGTAATTCAGTGTTAAGATAGTGAAGCTGTCCATTTACTTATGAAAGAAAAATACACACACACGCGTACGCATGTGTGTATGTATGTATGTATGTATGTATGTAAGAAAACTAAAACTATTGGTGGCACCAACAGACAACTTGCCAAAAAAACCTAAATGCCCTTAAACAAGATAAAATCTTGAACATGGACAGCAATAAGAAAAATGAAAAGTGCTCTATGCCTAGATTACCTAGATAAACAAATAATGATATATATATATATATATATATATATATATATATATATATATATATGTGTGTGTGTGTGTGTGTGTGTGTGTGTGTGTGTGTGTGTGTGTGTGTGTAAAAAAATTCAGATAGAGTATATCTGTAAAAGGACATTATGAAAAAACACAAAAGGAAAACTTAACTTAGTCGATGCATTTCGTCCTCTGAGGAACTTTATCAAGACAAAAGTCCTTCAGAGGATGAAACATGTCAACTAAGATAAGTTTTCCTTTTATCGCTTATATATATATATATATATGTGTGTGTGTGTGTGTGTGCATATGTGTGTGTATAAAAACAGACTAAAACCCCAAAACAAATAAATTTAAAAAAATCTTTGCATACAACCAATTGCAAACATATATATATATGTGCATATATTGCCACACAATAAATGTAAGCAAATATACAAGCTTATATGTATCCAAATTCAAAATATTCTTTAAAAATGCATATATATATATTTTTATATATATATCCATGGGAAAACAATATATACATTTTATATATCAAGAACAATTTTAGGGAAAACTATGACACAGTGGAAAAAAGTTTTTAGGACTTCGTTGGACAAAAGTGATGTTTATACTCATGTGACTACATATATGCATGAAGGAGAGGTGCTGCTGAGAATTTTAAATTTGAATTAAAAAAAAATTTAAATTGGTTAGACTATATACTCAAAACATATATTTAAAAAAAAAAAATTTAAATTTAAAATTCTCAGTCTCCCCTCTCTTTCGTGCAGTTGCATCAGCATAAATATCACTTTAGTCTGATGAACAAAACATGTCAGACAAAAACTTCTTCCACTTTGTCATAGTTTTCACTAAATTACACATCTATACACATATATACTTTCCAATAATTCCCATAAATATAATTTAAATACAGTTTATACACATACATATTTTCAATATAATACACATATACACAAATACAGTTCACATATGCAAATATATAACAATATACATCCACACCTACATATATATACATAGGTACATACAAATATATATATTACAATTAATATCTACATATTCACATGTACACAAATATATGCATATTTTTGTTGTCAATTCTTAAGAAAAAAGAAAACATAAATTCACTTTCATATGATTAGGTTTTATTAAAATTTTAGTCATCGCTTTTTAAAACAATAAATGAGAGTGAAGATAACTAAAAAAAATCGCAGTGTCAAGTGATAAACCATCCTTTTGACACACTGTTTTTCTGCAGGCACAAAAGTCCAGGTTTACCAGAAATTGAAACTGAATTTAAGATCTGAGAGCAATCAAATAGTTTTACTTTTAAAGAATGGCTATTTTTGTTTTAAAAAGTAAACGAATCCTAAAATTAATGGATTAGAATCAAGTAAAAAAAAAAGAAAAAGTTCTTTACCAATGTAATTCTTCTGCTCTCTGCAGTTGAAAGAAATACTTTCAAATACATTGCATTATAAGAATGGTTTGGAATCAGTGTTGAGTTTTTGGTTAGAGAGAAATCATAGAACTCTTTGAATGCATGAAGAAGAAATGGATCCTGGTCAAGATTGAATCAGTTTGGGAAAAAAAAAAGAAGATTTTTTTTTTGATTACTTGCTTGCCTTCTATTCTCCAAAACTGAAAGAAATTGAAAGGCCCCATGGATAGAAAATGGCGTTTTTCTATTTCGAAATAAGCGTGAGGTTACCAAAGATAATCTATTGATCTGGATGATCACACCTGAATCCTGCTTGAGGCCAACCTATGAGGCCTTACATGTTATTGCCATCAAAATCATACCAGTTCCTTCTCTTATACAAAAGTTGGTCATACCAGGTCCAGTACAATCCAATCCCACCTACCCGGTGGATTCTGTTCCTGCCATCTCACGCCAGTACCACTGCCACTGCTTCAAGCGATCTGGAATCTTATCTTTCCATCTTCCTCCACCCTTGGCTAATTTTACACTGTGATAAGAAGATCAAGAAAAAGAATCAGAGTAAAAAGAAAAAGGAGAGAAGAAAAAAAAAACAAACATTCTGTAATGGTAGAATCATGATTCTTTTAACACAGATGCAAACCTATTATACTTTTTCTACTGCAGATGCCCACGCTCCAATAGGGAGTGGTGGGGTTGGACAGTGAAGCCAAGAGGGGTTGGGGAACTCCTATGCATTTACCTCCCTTGCCTCCTGAACTGAAATAAATGAAATGAGAGAAAGAACTAGAATTCAAAGAAGATAAGATGGACTTTCTTGTCCACTTTTACCAATTTGTCTTTTTTTTCTTTTTTGCTGGAAAGCTTACCACTAAAGGTTAGAATAGATGACAAAGATTTCAGACCATAAATAGATAACATGTTGGGTCAGTTAATTAACAACCATACACCTCCTCCAGTTTTATAATACTGATAAAGTTTTTCTCTTCTTGGAATCTTCCAAACACCCACCCACCTGCATGACAGTAGAGAATATTTGATAAGTTCTGAGTTGAATAGCTTAAAATGACAGTAAACATGAGGCCTTATTTATACAATTACTGAAAACAACTTATATGCTATTCAGAAAGAAATAATTTTATTTATTTACAGAATTGGATTTACCATATATTTCTGCATATAAGGCAACCATTCTTTGAAAATTATCCCCCAAAATAGGGGGTCGTCTAATACAACAGTTACAAAAAGCTAATCTGAAATCCTGTGGTGTATTGGCACTGGTAAGCAGGCTAGTATGTTTGTGCCATGGATCATGGTTGGCTAACAACTACCTTGGCATGGTAACTACCAATGTAAATATTTCTAGTCAAAACAATTCATATTATAATACTGTACTACATTTATAAATCTAATAAAACTACTTTTACTTCTTGATTTCTCATTAAAATGCAGTATTCAATAGATGATTACACTGCAATTTGCAAAAGTTCTGCTGAGCAACGTGCACAAGTAACAAGTAATGCAAATAATTTTTTTGTTCTTGATTTGTAGAGTTATAGGTGCATTCACGCCAATCATTATTTCTCATAGTCGTCTTAAATAACAACATTTAGGTTAACATACAATGTATATTTCTAATTAAAAATCATTATCATTGTGGTGTTGAATAATAATGAAACTTAGTATAACATGCAAACTTTATTTTTTAACAACGTACATTATACAGTATTTATTTTTTTTGCAGTGTCAAGCAGCAACACATTTAAGATGTCATAAAATTCTTTTTTCTCATTACAGGATAAAAAACATGTCACCCATATACATAATCAAAACCCTCCAAAATTACTATGACCATCATCCCCATCTGATGCAAAGAGCTCATAATAAATATCATCATTTACAGTTTTGTCATATGGGTTCCAGTCAGCTATCAAACTACAGATATCAGATAAAATCACAAAAATTTACCTAGATTTTTAAGCCTCGTCTTATCTATAGGTTGCCTTATAGCTGGAAATATACGGTAATAGTTTTTTTTAACTAACTTTTCTTTTCTCTTTTGTTTTCTTCTATTTTCACTTTTCTCTTTTTTTTTCAATTAGTCAAACAATGTCCACCAAATAATTATGTAGATATTCACTTCAGATAAGCTTCTATGACATTGTTGTGGCCTTGTTAGGGCCAGAAATAAAGACACAAAGAGAGGAATTGGGTTAAACAAATATATTAACAGAAACAGTAAATGAATGTTACTGCAAGAATGTTCAGTCCAAGTGTCAGAGCTGACTGCTGGAAACTTCCCTCTCTAAAAGGCAGTACCTGCTCCTATTTATAGCTGGGAGAGTCCATGCGTGCGTGGGTAAATTACCATAACAGACATTAACTGGATTTTCTTTTATCTACCATGTTCCTTCAGAATGTGAGCATTCATGGCACTCCACAATTTCCTCATTTTTGTTGCTCTAAGTAACTTTTAAATCTTTACCATCCCTCCCTGTTTCCATTCATTCATACAGACTCATTAATTGGGGTACTCACCATTTTTTTCTTGCCATCAATATACCCTATGAGTGTTAGATTATCTAGGCTTTCTTTTCTAATTATATTTCCTAAAAGTTTTATCTGTCTCTTTTTGATTGTAAGTATACATATCCTTTTAGTACCTATTTTTTTTAAACTTTCTCATTGCTTACATGTTCTCTCTGTGGTATTCTTAACATTTGCCAGTAGAACCACATCTCTGTTTCTTCAAGTTTTTCTTCATCTGCAAGCAGATTGTTCAGCATTCGCTACATAGAAAGTTGGGAGTTGTTTACTTACACAGGACCATCGACATGCATACTTCTCATCAATCTTCCACTTTTGCTGCAATAGCACTTTGCATATCTCCAGTAGTTTTGTGAGAAGTGTGTGGGATTACCCCTACCTTATCTGCCAATGATTTTCACTTAAGGCTGCTAGTTAGTTTCTTATTCATGTCTATAATAGATAGGGACAAACCTTCTTTCTCTCGTTTGTTTTATCATCCATAGTATGTAATAAGTGCAAGATGTTTTCCAGTTTTCCTCCCCAGGCAAGCTGCCTTTCAACAGATCAAATGGTATATTGTTTATCTGTTTCTCACTCTCACTCTCTCTCTCTCTCTCTCACAGACACAAACACACTACAGTTAAGCATATAAATGTTTTCTTTACTGTTTTTTAAAGCTATAAGTACATCCAAATTCAAATCCAGTGCTTTTTGCAGGATCCCCTCCCTGATTGACCATGTCTTCAGGGGTGTAGCTATACTTAACATGCTTGACCAGTTTGCAGGTTGGTGAGGTTATTTAACCCATAGTTGGAGGATTTTTTAACTCTGAGTTGTCCTTCTCCTAGATTGGTTGCCATCTCAAACTCCCAAAAAAGGAATCCCTAATCCATTGTTGGAAGAATACTATATTTTCGTTAATTACTTGCTAGAAAGAGCAATAACAATTAGTGGACTTCAGATACTAAAAGTATCACTAGCTGCTTCGTCAATAAGTACCAAATATTTCTGTATAAGAAAATATTACCATTATCATTTGTCAGTTGTAGCATTAAAATGCTATGACTATTATAAGCAACACATTTTCATAGATAATACTAGACTATTGGCTCACTAACAGTTCAGTTTCTAAAACATTGAATTTGATTTCAGCATTAAAAAATTGTCTGTTTGATGAAAGTTGAAATAAAAATACTTAGTGTATAAACAACTCATATTTTTAAATCTTATTCACTTAAAACATTTTTTAAATCAGATTAACTTAAAAATATTTTTAATATGCCAAAAATATTTTAAATCATATTCACTTGAAAATATTTTTTAAATATAGCAAAAAAAAATTTTTTTAAATATTTAAAATATTGTTTGTTTAAAGAAAGTTGAAATATAAATAAGCACACATGCAATCACAGAGAGAGAGAGAGTGATGGAAAGAAATCCAATCATTATGTGCACAATGGCCAGCGTATGCATGATTCATAGACTTTTAGTGTTATATAGATATAAAGAGTAAATATAATTTCTGCCCAAACATTTTAATAGATTTTCAATATCCAAATCCAAATTCAGGGGCTTCTCTCTTCTGTTGAATGAACCTCTTCCTGATTGGCATTGTCTTAAAGGATGTAGTCATATTCACCATACAAGTTGGTGAGGCTAGTTAACCCATAGTTGGGGTAGATGGCCATTGACTCTGAGGAGTTCATCACCCTTTATGTATCTGTACATACATACATATATAAATATAATTTTCTCTTTCTCTTCTTTTGTGAGTTATGTTGTTAATTATATAAAGTTATATGTTGAAACCCGCATAATGTGTTAAATTAATTTCTTTTGAAAATGTTGAATTCTCTTACTTTGAAAGATTTCAAACATTTCCCCTAACAATTATCAATCTGTCTACTACAAACTGGTAACTGACATTGTGATTTAAAAGTCCTCTTCTCGCAACAATTAGCAACTGCCACCGTGATAAAAGCCAAATACAGAATTGTATATTGCTCTGTCATGTTCAGTAATAAGAACATGTTCTGCTTTCATGCTTGCGTGTGTGACATAAATATCAATCCTGACATTTGGGTCTGGGGTGCCATAAGGTGCAACACTCGCTTGCCATCAAATATCTTAGAGGAAATGTTGGACTGCATCATCTATACCCAGAATATTTTCAACAGGTTTTGCTACCATTCTTGCAGCAACAAGGTGATGTGCTAGTTCAGCAGGATAATGTCTTCCTGCATGTTGCCCATGCTACTCAACATGCTCTGCAAAATGTTCTAAAACTTACCTGGCCAATGTGATCATCAGACCTGCACCCCCAACCCCCAACTGACTCATTCAATTAGCTCACTTGAAACTTTTACTGTCTTCTGTATTCTACGGCAAAATGTATTGCAGGATGCTAATTCTGATCTGTTTCATCATCTGCGTTAAGTCCAAGGGAGATAAACAGGAAATTACTCTGGTGTCTTGATATTTACACCCTTTATTTGGGAACCAGTGGGCATACTGCCATATCACAGTGGAACACTAGTTTAAGCACTGTCGGCTCTGGTCAGCACCTAGATGGGTGACCACTTGAGAATACCAGGTGTTCTAAACTTGGATGTGTGGGTGGTGTAATGGTAACGGCTCAGAATTGTTAATTGGAAAGCTGAGTTCCAATTCCCAATGAGTTTGTTATATACACCTACACACAAATATCCTTGAGAGAGATATGAATCCACCTCTTCTCCACCCATATATGGGTTAATTAGTAAGACATGTATCAATAAACCATTACTATCTCCAGGCTTTAAATAAACTACAAAGGGTTGATATGCCATAAAAATGAAATAAACTAATAAATGATCATTTACTGTAATCCAGTTATATTAGTAGTCCATTTCCACTTGAATAAACTGAAATATATTCAGGCTGTAGAAATTGCATTTTATCACATATATATTCATTATATATAAAGTAAATATATAACACTATATATATATATATATATATATATATATATATATATATATATATATATATATGTATGATATGGATAAAACAACTGAAAAGTTGCAAATTAAAAGAAAAAAATTCGGAAGTTTGTTTATATATACTTGTTTACAAACTTCCGAATACAGTTATTTAATTAATTTCTGAGGAAAGATCGAGGCGATCTGAAATATCAAATATATATATATATATAAACATATAAATAAATACTTTCACAAAAAAACATTCAATTTTTTTTCTTTTAATTTGCAACTTTTCAGTTGTTTTATCCATATTATATACTTATCAAGAAAGTATACGTGGCTTCTCATTATGCTATATATATATATATATATATATATATATATATATATATATATATATGGTGAACTCTCCTGTTGTATTTGACATATGACAGTCAAGCAGCTCAGTTCCTAGGAACCGACAACCCAGACACCAGCACATATGATTTGATTATAGTGGTGAAGGCTTTGTGCAGAACCGATCACACTTTTTGAAGAGCCGAATACAGAGACCTGATGCACTACATGCCACAATTCCCCAAACGACCCTCCACAGGTTTTGAATTCAGCATTGTCCTTCTCCTAGACCTGTTGCCATCCAAGGCTATAGAACCCAGTCTGTTTTGCTATTTACTGACAGCTGGAGGAAGAAGAAGAGTATACATACCTTTCCCAACTCAACTGTGTCTCCTGTGATATATATATATATTGTGTATTTAGGCATCAATCCTTCATTTATGCATGTTTCATGAAAAATGACAGACAAAGTACTATGGTTAAGCTTTTTGTTTAATTTTTCTTATGTTCGAACAAGAGCTTTCTTTTTCGGACACAGAGTAGTGTGTAGAAACTGTTCAAATGTTCTATAGTTCTGAGCACTTTCAGCTATACTTTTAGCCATCATCAAGGATGATTTTATTTTTCAGTTTAATTGAGTGTGTGTTATGTGTATGTTTTTAGTGTGTTATAGAGATGTTTTATTTTCCGAACACTGTTAGAACATTGTGACCTAGTTTGTAGTTAATATTGTTAAGAGTTGTTTTTTTTTTATTATTAGGGCTTCCATTATTTTTAATCTTTTTTTACAGGTGGATGAGGTGATTATGTTCGTGTTTTCTACTAGTATGTTTCGAATGGAGTTTGGTAGGTTTGTGTGTTTGTGTTTAAATGGCTTCTAATGGATCTCTGGTCAGATAGGTGTAATGTAAGGTGTCTGGATAGGCATGTAGTTGTGTGACTGATGTAATTATTTATGAGTTCGGTTTGATCAGAAGCACAGTTCCTGATATATCTATATGACGGTTTGTAGAACTTCTACCATTATGTTTTGGCTTTGAATCAGTGTCATCAGGAAAAGAATTTGATTTCAACAAAATCTCCTTTAATAAGACAAAAATATGATTCATGTTGAGCATATCAATACTTGATTTTTACTTTAACTCTCTCATTATAGAAATATGATCACTGAAGACAAGCAACATTCATCCTGGTCAGTACCTAGACAGGTGACCGTTTGGGAATACTAGGTAATGTAAGCTTGGATGTACAGGTGGTGTAATGGATAATGGCTCAGAATTGGAAAAACACACAGCTGACTTCTAATTCCAATCAGATTCGTTATATTCACTTACGCACTAATGCCCTTGGGAAAGGTATGAATCCAACTCTTCTCTGCCTCAGCTATGAGTTAATTAGTAGACATTGTATCAATAAAAATCTTTATCATCTCCAAAAGATTCTTACAATCTAAAAATATTTCCTGATTTTAAATAACCTGTAAAGAGCACATCAATCAATCAATCAATTCTGATTGCCTTCTATGCGTATATTTGCTGCACCATCAAATTTTCATCCAACTTTAGTCACCCACATACAAACATATAATATCCCCATATATACATATATATTCTAATCTGATGAAGTTGTAAAGGACAAAAACAGGCATGAAAAAAGTATTTTTCACTATGTCATGAATTTTCCTAACATTGCTCTGGTATTTGAAAACTTATATAATGTCTTCTTCTATATAATACAGGGTGTGATGGATAAATTATCTAAAATATGCAAAAATGAAAATAGGATTGACTTCTCATTTTAACAGATATATTTATAAAAATTGCACAAAAATATCTTAAAATACTAAAGAGTGAATTTATTTGATAAGATTGCCATTGGCTTCAACCATAACTTCCAGATGACTTCAGAATCTCTTGCATCTCTTCTGAATGGTCTCCTTGCTTCAGTTGGTGAATGCTGCCATAATCCTTGTCTTCAGTTCATCTTTGGTGCTACAAGAAGTTTTGTTGGTCTCTTGCTCAACTGCTCCCCACACATAATAATCAAGGGGGTTGCATCCTGGGGAGTTAGGTGACCAAATGTAAGGGGTGATGTGGTTGCAGAAATTGTCTGACAGCCATAACTGGGTTCTCCTGCTTGTGTAGCATGGTACAGGGTCCTGTTGCCAGATATAGGGTCTTGCAGCAGCCACACTCTTGACCCAGGGCAGCACTACCTCTGCAAGGCATTTGATGTAGGACTCCATCTTGACTCTGAGGCTTTGTAGGAAGATGAATGGAGGCATATCACCATCATTAGTGATCACTCCAAACACATTTGTAATCACCATTAGACTCATCCAACTCTTTCTGAATCCTTTGCACTGTTCTCTGATTGACACCCAACACTCTGAAATGTATTGTAGCTTCTGGAACAAATGCCAAGTAGTACAGCAGGCCATTTCCAAATTTCTGGCAGAGTGAATTGTGTCATGGTGCTCTTATTCTTACAGACAGTGCTCAGCTAATCCTACTATACTGTGCAGTCTGCAAAAACAAAATCAAACAATACACATGTGTAACATTAAAAATATAAAATGACGACAATTTACCCATCGCACAGTGTATGTGTGTATACACACACACACACACGCGCATATATATATATATAAAAATTGTCGCCATTTTTTGTTAAGAAAGATATATATATATATATATATATATATATATATATATATATATATATATATATCTTTCTCAACAGAAAAAGTGGGAATAATATGGAGGTTTACTTTTTCTAGGATCTAATCATTGGCAGCTTTCTCCCTCTTTCACTCTCTCTCTCTCTCTATACTTGTCAACATTACCTATTGTGAGTCAACTCTTGAACAAAGATGACAGCTGTATCTCTATCATGTCTTTCCAGCCAACCCCTGGCCTTTTCCTATGAGGTACTAAACAAGCAACCTTATGTCTCTCTTTTTATTAAATGCTTTCCAGCCTATCATTATAAATAAATATTATAGGGCTTATGGTCAAATCATGCTGGATAATCTGGTTAAGCATTGTTGAGCCTGGTCAGTACTTAGATGGGTAACTGCTTGGGAACACTAGGTACTGTAAACCTCCTACAATCCTAAATACGTTTCAGCTTTAAATAAACCACAAAGGGTTGATAAGCTGTTAAAAAACAAACTATGAATATTGTTAATTAAAATTAACTATTAAAATTTATTCACTAAATTCCAGCTAGACTTTTACCATGGTAAATGTTATAGCATACCTGTGGATGATGAGTATATTCCTCATTCACATAAATACAGTAGTAAATACTGTATGGTGGTCTACCATTGGAGATTCACTGTGGAATTCACTTGACTCACTTCTAGCAGTTGACTACTTTTACACGCTGCTGGTGAATCTTATATGTGTTGTTCTTGTCCTAAGTATAATTGTTCATTACCAACCTTCGTTTGATTATTCTATTCAGTAACATTTCCTAGGTTACAACAGTAAACATATTTGAAAGGCAAAGATCATTTAGTACATTTGAAGCTGTATTCACTCTTTTATTTGTTGCACATTCAGTGTAATGGATTTTAGCATAGAAAATTAAACCAGTATGCAGAGTTCAAATTCTGACAATGTCTGCTATTTTCACTTAGCATTAATGGCCTTGAAAATGGTAAGAATACATCTTGTAGCTCAGTGGTTTCTAAACTTTTTATTGGCTATACCCTACCTAAGTATCTCTAAAATTCTGATGCTTCCTGCTGTGACATATAATTATTATTATTCAAAAAGTGAACTATTCATGTGGATGGAGCCTCAGAGGCCTTTAACTTAATTTTCCTTAAGAATTTGAAATGGCATATATGCAATAGTATTATCATTTATTCGGCTATTGCAGATGCCCACCTGTGGTTTATACCACAACTACACTGAGCATACCTTAGTTACAGTTTCTGGGAGAGAGTGTGTTATCTAGCATGATCAACAATCTGAACAAGGCCAGCATACTCAAACCCTTGGCCACGATCACTTGTGACTTTGTGCTAGCACAGCTATCGACGACCCCCAAGTGTTCTGTCTACCCAGTTTCACTCACAAAGCTTGAGCCAACACATGGTATGATTTTTCAGGCACTTTCCAAATGTGCTGCATGCCGGAATCGCCCCCCCCCCGCCTCCAGACTGATAACATCTCCTTCTTGACAAATCAACCGTGGTGAGATTCAAATCTGGTTCTCATGGTCAGAAAGCGAACGTTCTAACCACTCAGCCACGCACCCATATTATATTTATATGTAATTATATATGTACATACATACACACAAATAGTTTTATGTATGTATACGGTATATGCACTGCATGTATTAATTCACACACACTCATATGCACACAAACTTACTTGAAAAAATCATTGTTAGTAACTCATTTTTGAATTGCCCCACTTAAAAATTAAATTGTTTCCCTGTGGGACATCCACCCCACTTAGGGAATCACAGTTCTAGCTCGAACAAGACAGACTTTCTTGCTATGTATATCAGCCAGTCTAGGAGAAGTAAAACTCTGAATTCAAACTTGTGCCATGATGTTCATAGAAGCTTGGTTTGACTGATCTATGGGCTGTCCTGGACCTTACCTTGTCGCTGGACTCTGGAAGGGATACCAAGAGAGGGTGTGGCTATGGACATGTGTAACTCCTCACTCACCTAAGAATCCACACATCAATCCTCTTCATTCTTGAATGAAACCATCATCATCTCTTGGCAATGGATAGTATATATCATGCTCTTATCAGAAAAGCAGAGAAGACATAATCCAAATTTACTATTTGGTTTATCATAGTGATAATACTGAAAGTAGTCATTTCTTTCAAATCAATCCTTCTAGGAAACATTTTGGAATTTAAAAAGTGTTATAATTTTTAAAAATATTGGAAAAGATTCAGTCAATGAATCATTAATGATTTAAACTATCAAATACAGCTGTACGGGTAAAAATTTCAATGTTTTCATGAATTAGGTTAATAGATTCTTTGAAACACAATCTTTTTTCTTTTTTGAATGCTTTTGTGACTCATTGAACACCTGTTGTCACTTCTGTGATGTTAACAAATACTTGTTGTCACTTTCATAATGCTCGTTGTAGTAGAGACTTTGTAATCGCAGATACAACTATAGTATGCTGTTGAACAATACTGGTATCAGACGCCTTCGAATATCACTCACACTAGTAGGACTTGCTCAATAATACTCGCTCAAATAGTAATCCGTATAGTGATCTGAATAGAGAAATAGTATAGGGAATAGAGTAGAGAATAGCAGTCCATATAGTGATAGAGGAGAAATAGCAATCCGAATAATAATAGATGATAGAATAAAATTAACGATCATTAGTCGTCAGCACCTTCCTACATATATGCATTTCCTCTATGGTCACGTGGTCTACTTAATTCAATAATGGGATCGCCTGTGTTTGCTCACTGGCGATCTATGTTCAAACTCAAGTGTCGGCAGTAACACTTTATTCCTATATAACAAATGCAATATCCATTCACGATGTAGGCCAGGTATCGGCAAACTTTTGGAGAAAGTGGGCCAGTCAGCTATGCAGTGACTTGGAGGAGGGTCATGATATCAAATTTACTATAATAAATTGTCTTGACCCCTGACCACTACATCCAGAAGACTGCCTTGGACTGAAGATTTAAAGAAAAAACAAAGTTAATGTTATATTATTTAAACAAATTTCCTTATTTTACTACAGGTATAACAGGATAACAACTAACGCAATCAACAAAAATGCAAATTCCTTACTACAGTTAATTTGGTGGGCTGGACAAAAGTCCTTTGTGGGCTGGATGTGGCCCAGGGACTGGGGGCTGCCAACCCTTGATGTGGGTTGGCATCATAGCTCTTCACAGATTCATTTATTAACTATGAACTGACAATGGGGTGGTATTCTCAGTTTACAATTCAGAATTTTCCTTCTCTGAGACTGGCTGCCACCCAAGGCTAGAGATCCTGATCTGGAGGAAGAAGAAAATGGATTTATACTTTTCTCAAAGACATTAATGTGAAAGTAACCGCAACAGAACTCTGCTTTCCAATTTCACTTTCTATGCTGATATTCATTACACCACCCACACATCCGCTCTTATGTTTTTACTAATGTTTACCTAATACAAGGCCCAAGAGCCACTTAAGGAAGAGGGTTACTGTGTGGAGTTATATTAACATAGAAAAAGAGAAGTGTTAGGAATATAGAGCTGAAGTAAACTTTAGAAGGAACCGGAAACACAATCCTAAACAGAAAAGAAAGGAACAAATCCCTACTGCTGTTTAAAAGACCAGTGATGAGTGTGAACTGGATGGTAAGCAAACCTATCTACTCCTTTTGCCTAATTATTTTACTTAGTTTCTCATACATATGCAGTAAAGCCAAATATGCTGATGTTACTGACTGTTACCAACTGTCTATCTCATATGATAAAGTTAGCATCCCTGGTTGGTGAGAATCAGTCTCTCTGAGAGCAACATCCAAAATGACTCAGCAATCTAATTCTTGAATGACAAGAAATACATGTGAAACTGGTGTGTGGAGACTGAACTTGATTTTGCCGTCTTTGTACCTTGCATTGTCTTCTATCTGCCATGTGGTGGTTACACTTGTCCTCACCTCTCTTGATGTCTTTTCAGACAGCCTGTCACCAGTTACTGTGGTCTCCTGAAAGTTGCTCCGAGCTATCTGGATCAGTCTTTATAAATTTTTAGTTGCACTTGCAGATGTCTTTAAAGCACAGTAGAGGGTGTTGTCTTGTAACCAACTCATTGTACATAAAATCCTTTGGTACGCAACCATCATTTACTTGATGAATGTAATTAGACTAATGATGATGACTATCATCATCATTAGTCTAATTCACAAGTGTATGTGTGTATTATGTTATATGAATGTGTGTGTGTGTGTGTGTGTGTGTGTGTGTGTGTGTGTGTGTGTGTGTGTGTGTGTGTGTGTGTGTGTATCATGTCAAATTACCTCTATAAATAACTTTTCAAAGTCAGTATAATTCATCATGTTTCAATCTGAGGTGAATTTTTGTTGTTTATTTTGTGGGAAATGTGGGCAAACGTGGGTGGAGGGAGGGGTGGAAATTGTTTAGCTATCTCTGTATGTTTTTTCTGTTGGTTTTACTTTTTTGAATTTGGGATCGGCCAGTAGAAAAATCTCCAAAATGCCATTCTTTCAACTTGGAATGGTTGATGAACACCTGAAAGTATTTAATAGCACTTGTCCTGCTGCCAAATCTATTTTAAAATAACATTTAGGGATGCCAGCTAGGGCACATGGGAATCCCTATAGGGCTCCCTTGGTAAGCCAGAGGTCAGGCATGTTCAGTTATTTATCTATATTTATGTACCCTTAAATATATTTGAGGCTACAGAGGATTTAAACAAATAGAGCCAATAATCAGAAAACAAATTGTAGAAAAAGGGAAAAAAAATTATATTTATGTTTATTGTCTTTTTTTTAAATATCATTTTTAATTTTCTCTACTTTTATCATTTTTACATTTCATTTTTTTTATATTCCTTTTATTTAAATTGGGTTTGATTTTTGACTAAATTTGATTTTTTTTTTTAATTTTCTTTAATTTTCTTGAAATACTGCTGGAATTTCCTTTAATTTTCTTGAAATACCTCTGGAATTTTCTTTAATTTTCTTGAAATACTTCTGGAATTTTCAGACTGTTAAAGTGGTCTTTAAATAAAATTTTATGAATTTCATTTCATGCTTTTATTTTTTTCCTTCAGTCTTAAATTCTATTTGGTGCTATTAATTTTCTTTCTTTTTAATTCAATACTAATAACTTCTGTTTACCGTATATATTCAAGTAAATTAAAAACAAATAAACGGTCATACTATACGCATGTAATATTTTTTTTTGAAGGGGTTAAAATTCATGCCAAAACATTCAGGTGTTGCACTATACATGAAATCAGCTTATACACAAGTATATAGAGTAATTAAAAAATTGTTTTATATAAGAATCTTTATTTTTTAGTTTTTTGTTGGGTCAACTTTCATTCAATTTAATTTCACTTTAAGTTTATATAATTCAGATTAATCAGTATCTTAATGAATAAATATAAAATACAGAATTGGGTAATCAATATGATTATAATTTGGAAAGTTGAAATCATTTAATCATTCTAATAGGATAAGTGAAAGGTTTATTTCATAGATATATATATATATTAGCTAATCAATGTTTTCTTTGATATTGATTCATTAATATATTAATTCATCTTTTGTGTCTGCTCAGTCTTCTTTCTTCTATCATACTCTCTATCCAAAGCAATAAAACTCTTGCAATTAACATGTCTTTTCTGTATTTACTGTGACAAGATTTTTACAACAGAACATTGTATCTTATGTGTAGCTTAGCCTGACACAAGTTCAGTATACCTGTGACAATCATACCCGGCAAGATGAGTACTGGTTTTCATTTTATTTTATACTATTGTTTATCAAATGCAAGGCCCAAGAGCAACTCAAGGTAGAGAGTTACTGAACGCGGTTGTTATAAGGACACAAATGGAGGAAGTTAGAAGTACATATTATGGTGGATATACTTACATTATTTGGACTGTTATCCTCATTGCTATATTCACAACATTTCGGCCACTGTACACCTAGGTCTTCTTCAGGTGATTGAAATTTCGAACCAAACCCTTTATTTCATCTACAGGGGTAGATTGTTCTAGTTCCATGTGCTATGCTTCTCAGTTATTTCCCTTTAACTCAACTCTCTAAGTTTTTGGTTCACCACTGCTGTAGCCTGGTATTGAACACAACTCTTTGGGTCTAGTCACTGGATCTAACCAATGTCTTTATCCACTGGGCCATGTGTCCTTGAGTTATGGTAGATATGTAGAATAGATAATGGTTGATCCTCAACTTGAAGAGGTTAAAGTCATAACGATTGGGGAAGCATCATCTCGGGAATCTCACACGCACAGTAACAGTTCTGGGGAAGAATTTGTATAATATAACCCCAGCTGTGAAGGTCTGCACTGCTGAAAATCGGGAATGTAGCACGTCTGAATATTTGCCGTAATAATAGAAATAGAGTAGTGATAGGCTAGCGATGTTTCATCAAAGGGAAAAGGTGGAAAATAATTCATTATGCACATGGCCACGTAAACACTGGAAAGTGATGAGGGAGCACATCCAGCTCAGACATAGCAGCAAATCCTCATTTTTTTTTTTTTTGTCACATCTAGTCTGACTCTTTTAAAAAGTCAACTCATCCTGGCAGGAGGAATTAGATACTTTCTAGAAGGGCACAAGGAACTGACCATTTTTCCAGCCTCAATCTCACCAAGCCCTGCAAAATAAAGTAAAAATACTAAACAGGGAAAAACACTGAACAGTCAAATATTTGAAAGAATTAATGCATGTGCTAGGCTATGAGGGTCTCCTTCGTAGGCCTAGAATAGAAATAAATACAATATTGGAGTCATTAATAAATAAAGAAAAATGACAGCAAGACTTCAACAGCAGCAGTTAGAAAATGGAAGTCTTGGTGAATGCAGTCAAGTGAATTTTAAAAAAATGAAACATCTTTCTTTAAGCTCTTTTAAAATAATTAGTTCACCCCAAGCAAGGCAATAAAGCCACTAAGACACAAGGGATTATCGAGTATTAGAGAATATGAGAAAAATACTATTAGGGAGAGATAACAATAAAAGAACAAGAAGTAATTAGACAGAAGATAACAACTGACATTGCATTTAAAATTTTTGAAGATCAAAGATAACTGGACAAGCGGCAGCAGTCAGAATAAGTTTAAGGCTTCAAGTTCTATACACAGGATTGCCCATTCGGAAAATAGCTGAGTGGATGAAAGCATTGGTCTGTGAATTTAGTCCATATGTTGAGTAGGAAACAGAATGAGCAATAACAAAGCTGTACTAAAAAAAGGGCATGGAAAATAATCTATCCCTGTCAATTAAATAAAAGGATCTGTTTTAAATTCCTTGAATGTTGCTTGGATCAAAATTTAGAAACAATCTCTCATCTTATAATATTTTGCACAATTCTCATGACTTAAGAATTTCAGTCAACTTCATGAGCTAACACATCCTGATGAATGTGAGAGGGGTGTTTTTATCAAGTTGTCATCTCTAGATAGATTAAGTTAGAGCTTCTATCTCCTGAGCACAATCAGCTTTGAATTCATAGATGTCATCCTAGAATATTTTCTAACCAAGGTTAGTGTTCCCAGCTTACCTTTTTCGTTAAACCATAGCTTTCAGGAAGAAGAGATAGAATACCCTTCCTTAAGGGTATCTGTGCAAAAATGGCCTCTATGAACTTGACCAGAATTTGACTCAGCTCACCAGTTTCTCTGAACCACTGTTACACTATATAAACATCTACGATAAGCTTGTTAACAACTGTGCCATAATAGACAACCAGGTATTTAGTAAGCTTTTTTCTTTAATCTGATACAGAGCTATAAGTATAGGGCAAAAATGTAGATTAAATTCATTGATAAACACTTTCTCATGGCAATGTACAAAAGCTACAATAATCTGGCATTCAGTGAGGATAAAACTCACAACACTAGCTAATTGAGTTTTAAGATGGATTTGAAAATTCGTACATCATGAGAGGTATCTGCTTACTAAGCAAGGTATGTAATGATGGTTTGCTGATAAGAAGTATATATTCACTACCTCTTTTCAAGGCTCTTAACCCATGTCTGCTGTCTCTGCTAATGATCTAACCTCATCTTGAATCCATGGCTTTTTGTTTTATTGCACAACCCACAATTCAAGTGGTTTTGAATTAAGGGACTGTGCACTCAGTCTTGCTGCTTAGATTAATTCCCTTGAATTCATCAAACTAATATCAAATTACTGAGGAAACCTTGCAAAACTGGCAGATGAAGATGGCAGTGAAGACAGTGCAGAAGTTTGTCTTGAGTTGAGATTAAATCAGCCTGACCCTCAGGTTGAGCAACGTGAAAAAGTTCAATCGCATTTAGATATTCTCATCTGATAACTGACTGCTCGATAAAAGGAATAGAAATGGTCAAATAATCTCATTAGTGAATTAATCTGCAGTGTGCAATCCATTTTCAAGGGTCTTTCTGTTAAAGATCAGGAAATTTCCCATGACTTTGTTTCAAATGTTGTTTAGCTGAAGAAACATATATGTATATATCTATGTACACATATATATATATATATATATTTATATACTGCATGTATATAAATATATATATATATTGTTAGTGATATTCATGTGAAAAAATATTTATACACTTATATAGTGCATGTCTATAAATATATATATTGTTAGTGATATTCATGTGAGAAAATTGTTTCAGGACCATGATACTGAGCTTTTAGAATGTTTGCTCAATTTGACAAGGCTTAGTCAAATTTAGAATCTGGAGAATATAATTTAAAAAAAGATTGAACCATTGAAACTCCCTACTACATATTATATTAGGGTTTTTCAAACTGTGGGTCCTGAGCCTTCAGTGGGTCATGAGATAAAATGGGTCATGACAAAAAAGAAAGAAAAAAGTATGCAAGTGAGAGCAAAGTGCAAAATGTAAACAACTCTAAATGTTGCACCACACTCATAAATCATCACTTGTTTTTCACTGAAGCAAGCTTATATTATAGTTTATTTTTGAAATAAAGTTACACACACACACACACACACACACATACATGTATATATATATATATATATATATATATATATATATACAGTGTAACCCGGATATAAGAGAGTTGTTGGGACCGGAGAAGAAGTATCTTATATCCGGGTTTGGTCTATTATATATACATTAACACAGGCTCTAATTTGGGACCAGAGAAAATCTCTCTTATACCCGGGTTTCTCTTATATCCGGGTATCTTATATCCGGGTTACACTGTATATGTATATATATATATAGTTTGCTTTTGTCTTAAGAACAAAGGGGAATTACCACTAGTGAGTAAAAATACTATTTTATTAGTATTGCCTTTTCCAACTACTGACTTGAATGAATTGGGATTTTTTTCTACATTAATTCAAGAAATAAGGAATGACAGAAACAGGCCCTACACTGCACCTGATATGTGTATAGCATTGTCTTCCTGTGTTCCCAATTGGAATCAGCTGTTTATGAACAAACAAGCAAATCCACCTCATTAAATGACATTTTTTTTTTTCAAATATTATTTACTTTACCTTTGTGTTGAATTTCCTCTAATTTTTTAAAAGTTTTTTCTAAATAATTTTATATTCATACAAATAGAATGATTTTGAGAAATTAAATTTGTGCTCGTCATTTTGGGTTAAGAAGAAAGGAGAATTTCCCCTACTGATTAAAACACTATTTTATTGCTATTGCTTTTTACAACTACTTACTTTTGTGGACTGGGGTTTTCAACTAGCTCAATTTAAGATGACGGATAGAAACAGGCTCAACACTGCACCTGATATGCATGTAGCATTGTCTTCCTGCTGTGTGTTCCCAATTGGAATCAGCTGCTTATGTACAAACAAGTACATCTATCACATTAAATGACATTTTCTACCTTTGTGACAGAATTGCCTTTAAATTTGTTTTTTCTAAAAGTAATAATTATAAATTTATACAAATAAATACATGCAATTCCGATATGTGCAGATCATAAGAAATATTCATAAATTGTTATGGCTAAATTAATGAACCGAGTAATCAGATTTTGTCTTTGATTTGTTACATGTAGGTATAACGGGTCACAATGCAAAATGTGGTTCTTACTGTGGGTCACAATAAAATAAAAAAAAGTTTGAAAATGCTGCTCTAAAAGACATACTTAAAGAGAAGAAGTCAGCAATGATCTGTGTAAAAGCCTTGCACAATGGCAGACTGGGTCTAAAAATATTGGTTGCCAGGAGACAAAGGGGGACCACTTACAACAACAATGCTATCATTTAATGACTAAACAAAACCAACCCCATACCTCCACTTCTTTTTCACATCCGTTTAACGCTGCTTTGTTCTTTCCTTCACACACTAAGTGATTATTTGTTTCTTTCCTTGTTGCCTTTTGATTTGGTCTCGCTCTTTTGAAAAACAATTATATTTTATTAAGTTAGACTACAAAACACAGAGAAGATGTTGGAGATTTATTTATCTAATTAATAATAATTTGTAAGGTTCCTATAGAGATTCATGGACCCTTTCTTGCCTCTCTGCACCTCCACCCTCAGACTGATGTACTGGCTGAATCAAGACTACTGCTTGATATCCTTTGAAATTGCCGACCATCTCAAATCATGAAGTGTAACTTTAAATTCATACACTCTTGTTGAAAACATGAAATTTCCATAATTATACCCAACTTTCCTGACCACACCATTCCTCGTTCTTCCATGTTGTATTCCTTTTTATGCACTGCTTACTTGTGTCCTGTTTACTTGTTTTCTTTTTCCTTTTTATTACTAAAACAGTTGTCTGTGTTTGTTTGTTGCAATTTTATTTGATATAGGGGGCCCATTCGCCATCGGGAAAGTTGACACATTGGCCAATCCATCACTAGCCTTGCAGAATGTACCTTAGAGTCCAAAGACAGAGATGAATAAATATATATTTGCATGCATTTATTTATGTAGAGAAGTATATGCGTATGCATCAGTATACTAATGCATACGCATACACTTAAATATAGGAACCTCTAAAGAAAAGAGATACCCAAGGTTTGATATGAATTTTAAAACATTAAACTTCTTTCTTTAAGCTTTTTTAAAATAATTAGTTCACCCCAAGCAAGGCAATAAAGCCACTAAGACACAAGGGGTTATCGAGTGTTAGAAAATATGAGAAAAATACTATTATTGAGAGATAACAATAAAAGAAGAAGTAGTTAGACAGAAGATAACAACTGACATTGCATTTAAATTTTTGAAGATCAAATCTAACTGGACAACAGGAAGTCAGAAGAGAGCTCCACAAACGAGAGGTGCAAGAGAAGAAACTGTTAACATAGAACTTACATCTAACCAATTCGACTGTAAATTTAAAAATTGTCTAGCACGACACAGGGAACCAGCTTTCCTAGGAACTGACTTAGCAGTGGATTCAATATAATCTTTCCACGTCATGTCAGTGGAAAACATTAGTTCAAGAAAGCACAATGAGGGGTTAGCATAAGCCATGTTGATGGAAAGTAATAAGGGTTCTCTCAGATGATTAACAGAGATCAGTTTTGTTTTGGAGACATTAAAATTAACAAGCGATTTCTTGTTAACAACAGAATGTAGATCATTTCTTAGTTCAAATGCCAATTTGACCATATTGAATTGATCAGATTTACTAGTAGGATAGAAATAAATGGTTGCATCCTCAGCAGACATACCAAGTTGAGAACTGATGCCATCAAGAAGGTTGTTGATAAAAATTAGGAATGGCATTGGTCCAAGGATGGAGGACTTGCATTAATGCAAAAAGATATAGAACAGTGGCCATTCAAGACAACTTTCAATTTGCGATTCGATAGGAAAGACTGAATCAGTTCCAAAAATTGTCCAGAAATACTGTAAACCTTCAACTTGTCAAGATGACCAATATGCCAAAATCTGTCAAATGTCTTGGCTTGGGGATATCCAAAGCAACAGTCCAAGCTTCACCATACTTATATAAAACTTGATAGACTCTTTCATCAATAACAGTTAACACATCAGCAGTTGACCTAGAGAATCAAAAGCCATATTGCATGTCTAAAAGAAGACCCTGCAGAAAAGACCCAATTCAGAGTTGATCAGAGCCTCTACTTTACTAAAAATGAGGTAGAAGGCTAATAGGTCAATAGTTAGAAGGATTAGATGTTTTGCCTGAGTTCTTGAAGACAGGAACTACAAATGGTAGAAAACCAAGAAGCAGGAAGGCACTTACTGTACAGTTTAGAGAGAACAGGAGCTAGTTTTAATTGTAAGCTTAAATGTAATATTTCCAATAAGCAAAATACATTGCTCTATTTCAAAATGAATTTAAATTGATTGGAATGAGTTATTTTTTAATCACTAAAAATGACTGATTTTAACTATTTTAGCCATATTTACAATTTTCTCAGCACAACTAAAAAGATTTTTCAAAATTAAAATATACTGTTCTGAAACTTTATTTGAGTAAGATTAGCTGATTTAAAGTTTAATTAATCTGATTTGAAACAAATATTAATTATTTTTAGTTTATAATCTCACAGAAAAACATTTTTTAACACAGAGGTGACTGTTTTTATGAGGTGTTGACAACTATCTTGATAGACTTAGGTTGAAAACTTTATCAAGGGATACCTAACTGTAAAAATTACTTAACAAATATAACTTAAATACTTTTTTATATCATTTTTTAAACTACACAGTAATCATAAAAATTTAGGAAAATATTTTCAGTAATCTAATGCTTTACTTTATTTTAGGTACATTGGCTTTACATTTACTAGATTTATTTTCTCATAATGTTGTGTATGGATGTATGTATTTACAAAAATCAGCACATTTATACAGATATACAAAAACATTCCAAATTCTTTTTAGAATACTGGGGATCACTAAATTGTAGTAAGCTTTTCCATTTATGATTAGTAAATATAGTTTTTACTTCATAACAATATCACCTAACCGGTACAAATTAATACAGAATTTTAAAATCTTTAAAACTTTATAAATTATTTGAATAATAAAAAAAAAAAAATAAAAACAATTCTTATAAAAGTTCATTATTCACTGCAATTAAATGCTTTTCTAATTAAAAAATGTCTTAGTTTTATTGCATTTTATTTTATGATTCAGAGCAGATTTTTCGCTACTGGGAGTTGTTTTACAAAAAAAAAAAAGATTTAAATTCTCCAAAGATTTTTGCTTATAACTAATATCAGTGGGAGTGGGTAACAGATGTCAAAAGAAAATCTATTTTTAACATAATTTTCTAAAAGAGAAACTTTTCTAAAATAATTTCAGTCATTTTTGAATAAGTCCTGAAAGTTTCATTAAAATTTGACAATTATTTCATTTTTGCAAGAATTTCCAAGTCAATGCATTTTTCATCACAAAATGTGATCGGATTATACTGGTGAAGGCTTGTGCAAAACCAACCACACTTTTTGGATAAGCCAAATCCAAAGAACACATAGTGTGCCATAAGATCTCCAAATGAACCGACTCAGGTTTTGAATTAAGAATTGTCCATCTCCTACACCAGTTGCTACCCAAGGCTATAGGACCCAATCTGTTCTGCTACTTACTGATAGCTGCGGGTTGGGGAGAAGAGATGGATTCATACCTTTACCCAAGGGTATTTTTACATTAATGAATTTAATGGATTTGACAGTATTCCTGATTCCTCAATCTGAGCCACTATCCATTACACTCCTGTACCTTATATATATATATATATATATATATATATATATGATAAAAAATATTGTTTTAAGGTACGCTGTATTTATGGGTAAAAGTGTTCAATATCAGGGATAGAGCTTGTGCAAATATAAAAGTGGACACTGAAGTCGACACCAAAGTGGCAACAATCTGTTTCATGTTTGAATGCAATCAATAGGCCTGGAGATTGTGTTCAAGGATGAAACAGACTGTCACCACATGGTGTTGAGTGTGTCCACATACAGTATATAATCAACAAATGAATAAAATACACTCCTTGTTAGGGTTGGATAAATCTAATGGATTCCCTATAGATGTATATGAATTCAAAAGATTTATCTGGCTCTTATAAGACTTGAAGTAAGTTGCAAGATAAATTCTTTCAGCTTTTCTTTATTTGTTAACTATCACTGCTCTCGTTTTCTTATTGAGCACTTTCTTCAAAAAATATTTGCTCACTTTTGCCGTGTTAAATTCTAGTTAGTCATTATGTTATTATATATATATATCAGAAAATATAGTTTTAAGGTATACTATATTTATGGGTTAAAGTGCTCACTATTAGGGATAGAGCATATATAAAAGTAGACAACACCCAGTTTCATGCTAAAATCAATCCTCAGGCCATCTCACTAATTATGCTTGCTGGATGAACTTCCACAACATCATACCAAAAATAAAAATGGCCTGACAATTATGTTTAGCATAAAACAGACTGTCACCTCTGGGTGTTGACTTCAGTGTCCACATATATACAGAGAGAGAGAGAGAGAGAGAGAGAGAGAGAGAGAGAGAGAGAGAGAGAGAGAGATGTGGAGATGTACATGAGGGTTGCTCTGTATGTAAAGCCTCCAGTTTTATTATATTGATTGCCTGACATGTTGATGGTATGGCAGCAGTTGAACCTTGCAAATAATAACTCATATTTTTCTTTTCTTTGCTATACATAATACTGAGCACCAATCTGGCAAAACAAAGTCTGACATGAAAATGCATTAAAAGCAGAGGTGTCATTGAATTGCTATCATGAAGAAAAATGAACCCAATAAACGTCATTGATGCTTTCTGAACATTTACCAGGGACCAAACAGTAGATGTGACCACAGTCAGGCAGTGGATAATGAAATTCTAAAGTGGTGATAACAGTGCATGTGACTGCCACTGAGCCAACACTGCTGGTATAGAGTTTGTCAAGGACAGAATGCAAGCGTCTTGTTCATTGCTGAAGTATAGTCAGTGATGGTAACAATGTGAAAAAATACTGTTTCGTAGCTGAAAACTCACTCTATATTTGGCTTTCCATGGAAATAAATAAGAAGCTTTATTTTCAGAACATTCCTCATGCATACGCACACACACACACACACAAATATGTATATACACAATGAAGCAGAGAGGTAAATTTATTTTTACTAACAAAATAGAATCAAAGAATTTTTTATGTTTTTCACCTTAGCACAAAATTTTTCTTGTCTCTTCTAGTTTTAAATTCTAAAACATCTGTCTTTTCGCATCTCTATGTTGAAGGTCATCATAAAAAGTATTTTTCCATCTCACTAATGATGCCTGCTGGATGAACTCCCGCAACATCACACCAAAAATAAAAATAAAAAAAAAATACTTTTAAGCCACTTGGCTTTCTATTGAATGATTAACCAGATACACTGATTCTTGTCAAGGTTAACAAGGGGTGAAACAACTTTTTTACAGTTTTTTTAATAGTTATTTCTTAACCAGGTAAGAAGCAAATTAACAAGATTATCAGTCTTTAATGAACCGATATCTAAAACACTGACTATTTAATCTCCTTATCAGAAAATTTTTATTTGGAGACTGGTTAGCCATAAAAAAATATTCACATGGTTGATCCTTCAAAAGGAATCTATTTGGTAGATCCTCAAATGGGTATTGATAACGTATTTTGGTGCTTTTTTTAATCATTTCACTCCAAGCAAGGAAATAAAGAAACTAAGACACAAGGGGTTACTGAATGTTAGAGAATATTAGAAAAAAGAAACTACTATTAAAGAGAGAAGACAATACCTTTGATGAATCACATACTATTCGGCTAAGAAAAGGATCATTTATATTGACGATCCTGACTATGGTTGATTCCGGTAAAGTTTAATTAATCTGATTGGAAATAAATGTTAATTTAAGTTTAAAATATCACAGAAATGCATTTTTTAGCACAGTGGTAGTTGTTTATTTTAGGTGTAGACAGCTTGAATGACAGATGGAAGTTTGTTTAATGTTTTTCTACGGTGGATATATCTGTAAAATTTACTTGAAGAATATAATGTGAGTGGCATTTTTTTATATAATTTTTAATTACCCAGTAATCTTAAAAATTTAGGAAAATATTCTCCAGAATCTAATTTTTTATTGAATTTTAGATACTTTGGCTTTAAATTTACTATAGTTATCGCTCTTATGTTCTCATAATGTCGTGTATGGACATTCATATTTACAAAATCGGTACGTTTATACACATGAAACAAATTTCAAAATTCTTGATAAAATATTGGGCGTTGATGAATTGTACTAACTAAACTTTTCCATTTATGATTAGTAAATATAGTTTTTAACTTTTTACTTAATAACAGTATGACCTAAAGGAACAAAGTCATACAGAAATTTAAAAGGTTTAAAACTTTATAAATTATTCTAATTAATTTTTTAAAAAAATGAAAACAAGTCTTGTAAAAATTAATTATTCATCGAAACCTTTTTTCTTAAGTGTCCATATATCTTATTCATCAAAGCAATTAAAATCTTTTCTAATTAAATAATGTCTTAGTTTTTACTTTTATTGCATTTTTTATTTTAGAATTCAGTGCAGATTTTCTGTGACTGAAAGTCCTGTTTTACAAAAAAATGATGATTTATATTCTCCTTGAGAATATAAATACTTTTAAACATTAAGAAGGATAAAATCTCGAAATGTCATAAAATGAAATAAGTGGTGTAAAAATGTTATTTTTATCAAGATTTTCTAAAGAAAACATTTTTAAAATAATTTAATAATTCATTTGTGAAAAAGTCCTGATTTCATTAAAATCCGACAATTATTTGATTTTTCTAAGAATTTCCAAATCATTGTTTTTTTTTAACCGCAAGAAAGACGCTAAATTTTCCTACTAATTCTTTGGCCCCGGTGACTGACACACTACACACAAAAAAAGAGATTTTTAACCAAGATTTCAAAAAAAAAAAGAAGAAAAAAATATAATTATTTAATAATAAAAAAAAACTTTTGGTTTTTCCTCTTAATTAGCATAAAGATTTTGACGATAAAACTGTTTTTATTAAATTTGGAGATTCTTTTTTTTTTTTTTTTCATTATGATATACTAATTTTTTAGCGAATCAGTGTACTTACAAGAAAGATTTATTTCTGTCGGGTACTTCACGCACGAGTTTATTGGTCCCCTCTGTTTGCTATAGAAATTCATTGTAACCGTAAACCTCTAAAAACGTTTTCTAACAATGCTGCAGTCACATATTCGATATATTTCACAATTAGGAAGTCGTAGTATAAAGATCCAACTTGATATGAAGAAAGGCCCAAGAAGGATGTTTTTTTTTTTAAGTTTGCGCTAAAAAAGTAAACAAACCTCGAAGTTTGTATACAAACTGATATTTATGCCAAATTAAGAGCTTAAATAAAGTTTTTATTTGCGGTAAAACTTTCTTGTGCATAAAGTGTATATATTGGATATTTTTGTCATTAAAATTTGAATTCAAATTTCCTTGAATTTTCATTGTTAATTTGTTTTGTTTTTTATGAGACTGGAATTTGGTCTACTTTTGGCATAATAGGCTGGGATTTTTTTACGGTTACCATTTTTCACTGCTTAAAATTAAAAGAATGAAACAAAACAAAAAAATAACAGTTACTACAACTCAAAAACGTGTACCCACTAAAAATTACTTAAGAACTATGTCAGATACAACAATCCTTTCAAAAATGTTCTGCTTCTTACCATAGTTTTCCCCCTTACAAGCATAAACAAAGTTCTGAATTTCTGTTCACCTCCACACACATGAATAATTTTACTTACATGAGTATTTATTCGTTAGTATAGGATCTTGACGGGAAATATGCACGCATTATCGGAAATAGGTGTACGTTGATATAAGAAGGGGCAACGTACGTGTAGGTGCGTGACTGCTCGCATGCATGTCCTTTCTTTCGATGGAGCGCTTCCCAAAAAAGAAGAAAGCTAAGGAAATAGAAAAGATGCAGTACACAGGACATCCTAACAACCCGATACATCCTCCTACACGTCGTAGATGCGCGCACGTAGGACGAAACCTTTTAAACGTATTTTCATACTGAAATAAATGTGACTGATGGCTCCTTAACACATTTTTGCACGTTATGATCACAGAAAAGAAAAAAAAGGACAGGAAGAAAAAAAAATATGAAATATATGGCACTGTCTTTGACGCCAGTTGAATGACGTGTTAGATGGGCAGTTTGTTTTGCAGACTCGGTGGTGTCCAGACTTTTCTTTTTTCTCACTCTATAAACAGCTGGATGGCTGCTACTAACACGCCACGCCACTGCTGCCAAAATCTAATAATATGTTGGGTGGGGATTATACCCGATGATAACAAGTACGTTTCAATGAAGATTAAAGAAAGATAATATAATACATTTCCCTCTCTTTAGTTTTGTATCTTGCAATTTCTCTATTTCTTGACATATTCTTTTCTAGCTTTTGTCTTCCCTCTTTCTTTTTTGCTCTCCTTTTTTCTTTTCCTGATTTCTTACTCTCTTATTTTTTGCCTTGCTTTTTTTCTGTTTTTTTTATCTTCTCTTTTTTTGCCTTTGCTCTTTTCTCGCATTTGTCTTTCTCTTTGTTTTTATCTCTTTTTGTCGTGCTCTTTTTATTCGTTTTATTTCTTTTTGTCTCACTTTACCTTGTTCTCTTCTATCTCTTTTTTTTTGTCTTACTCTTCTTCTCTCTTTTTTTTTCTTTTTTTTCTCTTTCTTTTTTTATTCTGTTCCCTTTTTTTCGTCTTGCTCTCTTCTCACTTTTGCTTCTTTTTTCTCCTACACTCTTTTCTGGATCTCATTTTTCTTTCTTTTTATCTTGCTTTCCTCTCTCCTTTTTCCTGTCCTCTCTCTCTCTCTTTTTTGTTTTGCTCTTTTTTTCTCTCTTTTTACATCATGCTCTTTTTACTTTCATTTCGTTCTCTTTTTCTCTTGCTCTCCCACTCTCACTCTCTTTTTTTTAAGTCTCTCTTTTTTTGTACACATTTCCTCTACTTCCTTTACTATTTCTCTTTAGTTTTTTATGACTTTATCTTTCAAGTCTTGTTTCTTTCTCTTCATCTTGATATTTTAACTATTTTCTAAGTGTAGCTTAGTCTGGCTACAAGTGTAGAGCGTTCAGTTAACAAAGGTATACTAAAATCGTACTGATTGCTAACCACTTACACTTTGGTCAGGTATTCTGTTCTCTAAACTTTTTTCTTTTCAACATAAAGCAAAAAGTAAACTTTCCTAAATAAGATGCACACCTGTCAGTCTGTAGTCAGGTGAATTGAATATGAAAGTTCATTTATTAAATAGGAAAAACTGAAAAACATAGTAAAAATGCACTTTTCTTACCTTTTGTCAGGTTTGTAAACCGACCAAATGACGTTACTTTTTGGTAAAGAAATTTATCCAAACTCAAGTCAGTCATGTTCAAAGTAAGGATATATCTCAATGAGATTATCTTAGCTGAGAATTAGTTTAACTGGGCGTTTTGATGTCAAAATCATTCATAAAAGCATTAAAATCCCAGAAGCCCAAGCCTTTTCTTCCTGGGGATTGGTAATTTGAAGGCAAAATAACGGAAACGATCCCTGAACACTTCAAATATAGCTGATTTGGCTATGCCTCCAGTTTTTGATGATTTTACATTATTTACAGAGAAAATTTTTGCTATTATAAAAAAGAACGGTTTCTTTCAGATCACAAAGCGACTGAAGTTAATATTTCCTTTTGGGGGTTAGCTCTGACCGAAAGAGGTTTTAATTCTCTATAATCCGTCAAGGGTACTTGTAAGTTTTTTTTGTTTGTTTGTTTTTGTTTTTGTTTTTTTCATTATTATTATTGTCTGTAATGTTTGTAGGTTATTGCTGTATTTTACTGTTGTAGAATTATCTGGCGACGTCAGTTGGCGATATTGTGGGGATTACCTCCACTTGATCTGCCAAGATGCCGCTAGGTGGCGCCGTTTAAGGACTACAAAAGAAGGGTTATAATCTTCTTCTTTCTCTCTTTCCTTTTTTCAATTTTTTCAGTCATGTTACCAACGTGCGGACTTCTTTTTCTCGAGTGACTGACGACTGAATTTCTACAAAATTGAACCGCAAAAATAAATAAATAAATAAATAAATAAAAAAACGAAGTGATAAATAGTGATTAACATTTTTGTTGTAAATTCTCAAGAACAAAAAGTGTATAAGTTCACTTTCATTATATGTTTAGGTTTTATTACAATTCTAATCATCGCTTTTTAAATGAATAAACATTGTCGAGGCGTGAAAGTAGTTAAACTAATAGCGGTGTCAACGAGAAAGCAGTCCTTTTGACACACTGTTTGTTTGGGTTTTTTGTTTTGTTTTTTCGGGCACGAAGGTCCAAGTTTGCCTATTAGTTATATAAGAGTACATATAATTATCTCCGCTTTGAAATTTATTCCTTTTCTCCTTGTATCTCTACAAATGATGACAACCTGACATTTACACGTGAACACTTTGATTGCCACTGCTTTTACTCAAGCCAGAATCATTATGTGCAACAGTCTTTGTTCTGACAATAACGAACGATTCCAAAATGTTAAAAGACGCTGAGAAGACCGACTCCATGAGAAAGCAGAGTATATCAATAATAATTATAAAAACATATGTAAAGACTCACATGCGAAAACCTAATAAGAATAAAAAGAAGAAGGAGAAGAAGGATATAACAAAATATGCCTTTTTAATGCATGTCTAATCTAGTGTTAATAAAAGGATCACGGTGGACATGAAATTTGTTTTTTTTATTTATCTGTTAATATTTCTGAGATGTGGTATTGTAATTATTTACACTATTTACATTGTTCGGACTGTTGTCTTCCTCGTCGTTGTCATATTCCCGACGTTTCGGCTGTTGTATGCTCTGGCTTTCTTCAGCTGATTGGAATTTCCAACTGAACCCTTTATTTCGTCCACCGGGGTAGATTGTTCTACTTCCACGTGTCGTGCTTCTTCTGGATATCTCAGTTATCTCCACTTAACTCTCCAAGTTTTTGTTCACCACTGAAGTAGCCATATGGCCCAGTGGATAGAATCGTTGGTTGGATCCAGTGACTTAACCCAAAGAGTTGTGAGTTCAATACCTGGTTCTCCCCAGTTTCCATTGATTCTAAGTCTGTACTACTCGGCCAAGGGATTGAACTAACAATTAACATGTCACCAAATTCATGAACCAGCGTTTTAATCGACTAGGTCATTATATAATCGGATTTTAACAATATATTTTGTCATTTTTGTCGACATACTCAAAACTGGTTGCAAATTTTCTAGATTAGACTAATTACCTATTTTTTTTTTATTATTCTACCGAAAATAAGTACAAACATTTTCTTATTTACATTACAATGTTTCGGCATTTGTGCCCTCTGGACTTCTTCAGGTGTCTGTTGATCCGTGTAGCGTAAGGGAATTTCCCACTGAACACTTTATTTAATCTAAGAGGGTAGATTGTTTTTGGAGACAGCACCCAAAAGGATTAAAGCGATATTTAGCGAATTTGCTGACCTAGAAATTATGGGTACATTCCCCAAACTGGGTATAGTACGGATATACACAGATCCAGTGGAAACGTGACTAACAATAACTGAACAATCAATCTAAAAAAGATATTCCGAGACATGGACAACGGAGTGAGCAAAAAAAATCAACCCCTGTAGATTGAATAAAGGGTTCAGTGCGAAATTCCCTGAAGATTACTTGGATTGATGGACACCAGAAGAAGGCCGGAGAGCACACCAGCCGAAACGTTGTTATGTAAATAAAATGTCTGCACTTATTTTCGGTCTACATAAGTGGACACATGATGCTCATTGATTATATGACAAGCCGATGTATAACGTAAATACCTCATTATATAATAGGCAGATGTATAACGTATAAATACCTCATTATATGATTGGCGAATTTATAATTTATAAATGCTTCATGATATGATAGGCAGATGTATAATGATGTATGTCATGACCTTCTCTCCTTGCCACGTAGGAATTTTTTTTTTTTTGAAATGATGGAATTATAATTTATGATGGTTAAAATTAGAATTCTCACATATGAAATGGAACAACGATAGAATCCCAGAAATTCAAAGACGTCTTCCTTTCTTCTTTTTTTTCTTTTTCTTTCAGTTGTGTTTTCTTTTTCTTTTGCCATTCATCTTTGTACAACGCTGATCTCTCTCATTCGATCTTTCTCTGTTCATATTTTTTACCTTATTTTCTTTTTTATTTGCATTTTTTCTTTTTCACTTCTTACAAGCTCTTTCAACCGTTGTTTTCTTGTGTCTGAATTTCTGGGATGAGGAGTTATTATTTACGCTATTTACGTTCTAACTATTGTCGTCATCTTTGTTGTTGTTATCACAGCGTTTCTTGCCTTCGTCAGATGTATATCGATCCAGATAATCTACAGGAAATTCTGAGCTGAACCCTATATTTAATCTCTGCAGGTAGACAGTTCTCATTATAAATAAGAACTAGACGAGATATCCCTAGACAGTTGAAATTTCGAGGGCACATACTGAAGAAGGGGGGCTTGGAGAATTTGAAACTCACAGGACAAAAGGGACAGATGGCAAGAGTGAGTAACGAACATAACCAGCATGTGTAAATGATGGCTGAACAGGGAAGAGGAGGGATAGTAAAAAGACAATTGACTGATTTGTTTGTTTCACGGCATATCAACTCTTTATGGGTCATTTAATGCCGAAATTTACTTTTCTTGAGAGATTTGATGTAATTTGATAATTCTACTATATTGTTGGTCTTTTTATATAAAAATGTATTGCTGATATTTTTATGTCACTTATAAAACAAGATAAATAACTGTCTTTCTTTTCGACTAAACCGATACTAAAAGAGACCAAAAGGGTATTAAAATGGACTAAAATAGTACTGAAATGGACTAATAGAGATCAAAATAGTCATAAAAGAGACTAAAATAGTACTAAAATGGATTATAAACTGAAATAGCACTAAAATAGTACCAAAAATAGACTAAAATAGTACTAAAATACTACCATTGCAGATTACGAAATTATAATACTTTTTGATCTAAATGTTTTATTTTCCTTTCTTTTTTTCTTGAACGTTTTTCAAAGTCGGTTTTTAATTTCTTTTTTTGTTCAACATTTTCCGTTTTCTTTCTCGTTATTCCCTAACCACTTTTCACTACATTTGTTCACTAAGCTTAGTTTAGTTTGGCACAAGGCCAGATAAACAGGGGTACCAAGTGAGGAATGACTTCAATTAGTTTAACGAACTGGCCAGCAGACAAGCATCGCTCTACTTTTTCATTTAGAGTCAAAAATCGAATCGAAAGACAAACACAATTGTCGAAGTCCATCCTGTTCTTCGCTGTCGTGGGAGTTGTCATTGAATTAAACTTCTTAAGTGAGGACCAAAATTACTTGCCGAACGAACGAAGCAAAGACCAGGTCCGAACGTCACAATTAAGCAAATTGAGTCACATCAAATGATGCTGTATATACGACATCAGAAAAAAAAAATTATCAAACCAACGACAGTGACGCTTACATTTTACGTGTCTAGAGAAAAATAATATACTCTCAAAGAAGAGAACAGACACCAGCGTTTAATTTTTGCCTTCGGACATGATGACCATAGTCTTTGATCTTTTCTTACTGAAGGGACTGGTCAATGTCCAGATGTGTTCTTTTGCATTCCAAGAATTGATCTTATGGGGTTGTGTCCCTTAAACATAAACCTAAATCGCTATTAACCCCCATCTGTTTTTCTGTCCACTACAGCCAGCTGAACCTGAGGCAGTTACCTAACCTTCAGCCGCCCACCCATATATACCCCACCGCCTGGCATATCACTTGCCTGCTTGATCCTCTCTTGTAACTTTAACCCCCAAACCCCTATCGCATCCGTTCCTCTTTTCTACTTATTTTTTTTCTCTCTCTCTTTCAGCTCTATCTCAATTCTCTCCGTGTATTTTTTATTTGACAATTCTTTTAGAACAAAGACACGTCGCATACTGGAAATATGCCTTATTTAAAACTTTTGACATCATTAATAATCCTTTACGTGTTATTTTAAGCGTCAGTGGGAAATATGCAACTATTTCAACCTTAAAGATCCTATATATTTTCTCAGGTTAGTCTGGCACAAGGCCACGCTAGTGGAGTGTCCTATCAAAATCGAATACACTACACTAGCAATGATCTAGCAGAAGATTGTGTTGCGTCAACTTTCCAAGTGGGAAGGGTCTGTTTACCTTAAAATCCACATCTGAAATAGTAGATGTTTGCATGGGCTTAAATAACCCGCTACTTGTGCCTGTGGGAAATGGACAACTATCTCAGGTTATGTTTAGCCTGACACAAGGATACAAATACGAAAGCACTTGTAACAGTCCGTATTGCCGATCATTAACTTACACAAGTAAACCAGTTTAAGTATTGTTCTGGACCATAATTTAAATAATTATATGATGTGTGAGGAATTTAATAGTTAGTCGAAAGTGAAATTGGCATGCTGAGTTCAAATTTTGTTTCGTTTACTTTGTGCTAATACCCTTGGAAAAGGCATGAACCTATCTTCCTCTAGCTATAGGATAAATAGTCGAGTAAAATATGTAAATGGCACAGCCACTCGAATCCAAGAATGCCAGTCTACTAGGTCGGCTAGCTAATCCCCATTGCAGACGCCTGTTCAACATCTACAGAGCCCACCTGCGGTTTATACTGCAACTATGCTGAGCGGACCTTAGTTACAGTTTCGGGGAGAGAGCACGTTATTTAGCGTGATCAGCAGTATGAACAAGGCTAGCACGCTCACACCTTCGGTCACGATGACTTGTGACTTCGTGCTAGCACAACCACCGACGGTTCCCAATGGTTCTGTCTACCCAGTTTCACACACAAGGCTTGGACCAACCCAATGTATGGTTTTCAGGTACTTTCCAAAGGTGTCGCACGCTGGAATCGCCTCCTCCAGACCGATAACATCAAGAAGTTACCTTCCTGACAAATCGACCATGGTGAGATTCGAACCCGGGTCTCATGGTCAGAAAGCGAACGTTCTAACGAAAACTACACGTTATGGAAAGGTTATAAATCCATGTCTTATCACGCCCATGATTGGTTGATTTTTTTTACGGCTTATCAAGTGTTATATAAAACCAAAATAATGGTGTAGAATGGTTCTTTCGCCTTGGGTGGCAGACATTCTAGGAGAATTAAAACTCTCGCTTTAAAGCTACGAAAACAATAAAGCAAACTGGGTTCTTGAGCTTTGGTAGAGAAATGAATTTCGGAAAATGGCAATTCTGAATTTAAAACTCGTCCGAAATAGGATGACTCCATCAGAGTGTCTTGTCCTCGACACAGCCACTACTGTTACGGCTACAGTACATGTGGTGCTCTTATGACCCTAATAGTTTATGCGACTTATTATCGTGAATACGAGAATTCTCGGTAGAAAGAAAATAGCGGCTTACGTAGAAAAATTACTTGAATCCAAGGATTTAATGAATTAACAACATAATATTCAAAGTTTATCTATAAAACTCTACATTCGGCTTCCACTAAATGAATATCTCTTAAATTAGGATTAAGAGATGCTTAAAATATAAAGGCTCAACAAAGAATAAGCAAGTAGAGTATGTATCTCACATAGGCCCTGCGACCCCAAATAATCATTTTTTCATACTCTATGTTAAACACTTCAGATCACGAATATCAAAAATAGGAAATAAAATATAAATTTCTCATTAAATTTTATAAAAGTTAACAGGAGTGTCCAGTTTGCAATGTAAATTCATTGTAAATTAATCTCTCTCCAGAAGTCAAAACAAAATATGCTCATATATGATTTCTTAAAATGTAAAGAAAAACTAGGAATTCATAGACTGGAATTCTTTTTTCATATATTATTATAGACTCAATACTCCAGATTATGAATTAAGAAATATTTTCTATTCGTGATGTGAAAGGCTTAATCTAAAAAAAGGCAAACATGGACCTTCGTGCCTGCAAAATACGGAATGTCAAAAGTATTTTTTTCCTATGACACCGTTTTTTTAACTACCTTCACTCTTCGACAATGTTTTACAAAACGATGATTAGAATTGTAATAAAGCCTAAATATATGAAAGTAATTTTATACATTTTCTTTGATCTTGAAAATTGACAACAAAAATAATAAACACTCATTTATTTATTAGATTGTTTATTTACACTTATTTGTTATTATTTATTAGAATGGTTGGCAAAACATAGGCTAATATTGCTAATTGATTCAAACTTTAATTTATAAAATGATAAATAATAAGGTTTTTTTATAGTTGGTTCACATATTTTAATGATTTAGTAAACGTTTATAAATTTATGCATAAAAAAATTGTTTTCATATTTCTTTCTTTATAAATTGGTAAATGATAAATATTGCATTGTATTAGTTTTAAACGTTTGATATGATTTTATTAGTTTTTAGAATGGTGTAAATATAAAATATTTTTTTAAATAAACAATCTAATAGTGTTTAACATTTGTAAATTCTCAAGAACAAAAAAAATGTATAAATTCACTTTCATTATATGTTTAGATTCTATTCCAATGCTAATCGTCGCTTTTTAAAAGATTGCCGAAGAGTAGGTAAAAAGGTAGTTAAAATAAAAGCGTTGTCATCGGAAAAAAACGTCCTTTTTACGCTTCGTTTTATTGCGGATATGAACGTTCATGTGCGGCAAAAAAATGTATTGGTAAAAACGATAATTTCTAGTCGCACTGCCTGTTGTACAACTTCACCTTATATTTTGATAACAACTTTTGACAGTCTTGGTATTTCTTTCTTTGTTTGAAGAAGATAAAGAACTGGAAGACCGTTTATTTCTCTATGTACTTAACTTTGTAGAACTCAAGGTCATTACTGATGATCGTCTTTATTGTCGGCAAGACTATCTTACCATTGCGTCACAGCATACAAATACCGTACTTGATGGCATAAAACTCTTCACTTTCTTTCCTAAAAAAACTATCTCTAGGATCATATATCCCAAGTTCGAGTACCTGTTATTAACCCTGTAAATCCCCCCTTGCGTCGTTGAGGGTCACAGCCCCACTACATTAGGTGCTGTTCTGATTTCCACATCAAGGTATGTTTTTACGGGGTTAAGTTACTATCCATACGCCCAAATGGCTTTGAATTCAAAGTTGTCGTCCTTCTCCTCTACTGGTTACCAAGCAAATTTAAAGCTGCTCAGTCTGCTCTTCCCTAAACTGGGGGAGGAGAGACGGATTCATACCTTTCTAAAGGTATTTGTGTAAAAGCGAATGCAACGGCATTGATTGGAATTTGAACTCGGCACTCCAATCCCATTACCCTTCACGCACATCCTCGGGTATCTGGTCAGTTGACATTTAAGCAGGCGCCATAGACTGTACTGTTAAATGTCAACGGGGAAGTGGTATTCTATACGTCATCAAATACACTAATTCGAAATCATTAGTGATAGGCACTTTAACATGGCGTAATAGTTAGCAAGCTTGTTTCGCTATATCAATTACAACTGTGTAGTGATTTTGATCCTCACTGGGTTCTCCACACTTTCGACCTTGTGCCACATCTAGCCTACGCTTAGAAAATCATTTGGCACCTCTGCGTGGTGTAATGGTTAGCTCGCTCGGACAATTACGACTGAGTAGTGAGTTCGATTCTCACTGGGTGCTCCATACTTTCGGCCTTGATGCCACATCTAAGCTACGCTTAGAAAATCACTATAGCTACCGTGATTTCTACACTACTCACTTGAAAATCAGTATGAAACAGAGTTCAGAAGTTTTTGATTGTCATGGTACTCTTGCAGTCGATTGTCACTTGACCATACATAACCTTAGCACAAGGCACCAATAGATTTGAACAAACTCACTGACAATGTTTTACAATACGAACTTACTAACCATGTAAGATACGCTATTTTAAACTAGTTTTCTTTTATTCTTTCTTTTTCACTCCCTTATAATTTACGAGAAGAAATGAGAGTAAGAAGATTGTGTGTGGGAAAGCTTGTTGTTTTGAAAATCTACATTCAAAATATTGGCATTTTACCAGGATTCGAACACCAATCAATGACTTCACTGGCATGCTTTATTATTATTATTATCATTATTATTTCATGTATTTGCATATTCACACCAGATGTCTGGAAATCAAGTGACAGTAAGTTTCGTCAAATCTCCAGCACCTTCCTCAGTATCCTTTCAGACTCCAGTACTACAGTGTTCTGGGTAATCTCAATTCTTCCTCGAAATTTTAAATAATTCTTATGCTTTTAGCACGGTTCCAAATGCTGCAAAAATTATAGGCACGACCCCAATCTTCATATTTCCCAGTTTTCTCAGTCCTCCAACAAAGACCTGGTACTTTTCTATCATTATCACCCTGTGGTCCCCTGGCACAGCCACGACTACAATTTGTCAGGTTCTCATTTCCTTGTTTACAACCATCAGTTCCGGATTTTCTCACTTGGATCAAATGATCGGTTTGGATCTCAATATTATTTATTATGCACTAATAATCTTATAAAAGGCTTCAGTTTTAAATTATCCACTTACATAATATGTCAAAAGACGAAAGATTTTAAAATGTGTTCGGTAAAGTGTAGACCATCAAAATTACTTTAGCAGTTTAACCCGTGACATTTCGAGGAGGATTTATTAAACAAATCCATCAAAACGTTCGTCCACTCTAATCAATATGTACGCAATGATAAACGGAAAGTGTTCCTGAACTCGGATTTCTAAGCAGACTCCATAAGCGATTCCAGTCACGTGAGAATGCTGATGGAGTGTCCGGTGACGGTTCTCATGGGGGGGGGGGGAGTTCACAAAATGACGTTTTTGCTGCTGATTAGTTGCCCTAAATGCTCATCATCTTAAACCAACACTCGACCGACTTTGAAACGCACGTATTCCGATTCAGCAACGAAATCAGGAAAAACTGGCAGAGAATTTTCCAATACCATCTGGTACAATAAATGCTGTCAGTAGGGGGGAAAAAAAAAAAAAAAAATAATAATATAATAATAATAATAATAGTAGTAGTAGTAGTTTAAACTACTAACACAATCATATGACCTCATAAAATTAAGATAAATGATGCTGGGTATTCTTGCTACACACCCAGCCAACTGTATTAGCATTCATGATCTGTTGACTTGCAGTCTCTTGAGGTTCCATGTTGCAATTTGGAGGTAGCCCATAAAACAAACAAGCAGACTACTACTACTACTACTTCCTTAGATTTCTGTTGTATATGCATTTTCTTCTGGGTCCCAACCAGAAACCGAAAGTCAGAAATGGCTTAAGAAAGCACATTGTGTTTGTTTTGTGATCTTTAATTATGTTTATTATGTTTATTATTATTAGTAGTAGAAGAAGAAATGGAAAGTGGAAGAATATAACATTTAAGCATTTGTCCCGATAATAATAGAAGTTCTCTGAATGATTCAAAAGAATAATGATATAAGCATTAAGAAAATCCCAGGAAACCCAGCACAATCTAAAATCCAAAGGTTTGGGCTCATGAGCACCATTTACATGCTCAGAAAAATTCAATATGGCCACAACTTTCTAGGAAGAAAAAAAAGCCTTCATTGCTTCATGCATCATGCAAAAAGATTTGGTAAAGCATTTTATCAAACAGAAAATCACAATTGTTGATGATGATGATAATAATAATAATAATAATAATAATAAGAAGAAGAAGAAGAAGAAGAAGAAGAAGAAGAAGAAGAAGAAAAAGAAAAAGAAAGTAGTAGTAGTAGGATGCTACACCAGACTTGGCTCCCATGCCTTCTGAGCTTAACTGATTGAAGGTATTAACTTGCACACGTTTTGTCATAATAAATTAAGATGTGTTACACTAAAGATCCTATTCAGTACTACATATTTGCTTGTCGCTTAACTAGTTAAACATGTTCGTTAGGGTCTGATGCATTATGCATCCCTCTTCATGAGCAGGAGTAGTTGGGGGAGTATCATGTGAAATTTTCAAGAGGGTCTTTTTTTAAGGCTTGTAGGATAAGGCTGCCAAGCCGACTTGGGAGTCACCCTTGGGGGACACCCTCAATCAGAGATCGTTCAAACAGACTGGATTACTCGACATGAATATGTTTCTAACTGGGTCCCATCTGCAAGGTTATATACTGCTCAGGGCTGGTGCATACTACCCACCCACCCTGACCGGGTGCCCAAGCCTGCTTCGGAGTCCCGAGCAGTGCTTTGTGACCTTCGTTATCTTAACATGTGCTTTTTTCTACCTAGATTTATATACATTACAAATAAAAACTTAGTACAACGGACTATTAAAGGAAGAAAGATTTTCGTGGATTTTAATGTCATTCTGGGGTCATATTTTGTCCAAATTCCTGAATTTGTTTTGCTCATGATGAATCGCGAAAGAAAAAACACTACATGAAATTCACTATTTTTTTATTCATAATGTCAAATGTTAAAATTACTCAACGTTTTAACAAGAAAAATAAAAAGTATTGATGATTTATTTAAGATGGAATAACCTATTATGACATGCCTCTAATTTTTCTAGTTGACTTGTTCATCTATATTATCCATTATTGTAGATAATTAGGTTATAATAAAATTTGTATTTTATATGAATATTACCTTACGGAAATTGAGATTTAGTAGAGTGTGGGCTCTTATCACGGACGGTGCTAGGGTCTCAGCCCCTCCCGAAACTTTGATACGTGGAACCTCTCTCTACTACATGTCGATTACAAAAATTCCCAACCTGGGGTCCCACGAACAGTTGATAACTGACAAAGCAAATTGGTTGGGAGAGGGCAGCGCTTTTTTTTAAATTACCAAAAATCAGAGAATTATCCAATTTAAATAAAAATTTCAGTACATATTCATTAATTATTTGCTTTTATAATGAATAGGTTATTTATTTTTTTTAAATCTGAGAAAATGCTATTCTTTTTGTAATAACCATCAATATTTTCAATCATGATTAAATTTTACTTGAAAAAACATGTTTAAGTCGTAAATTTTTACATTTCCATAAAGATTAAACTAAACACCAACGCATCTCCGCTAAAAAAAAAAAAAATTACGAAGATTCCAACTCCAACACAACCCAGACGAGATTGTCTTAATAATTGTTTTAAAAACAGTATTTCAGTTTTCGGAAATTTTTTTTGTGATGAAATATTTAAACATTTGTAAGCGATCATTTTCTCGGTTTTCTTTCTAGAAATGTAAAAGATAGGGACTTGAAATTTTGTTTTAATTACTAGCCATGAACTTCTGGTTAGTACTATTATTAGTAAAAAAAATCAGAAATCCTCATTCGTGGATGATCTCGGAATAAAAAATGATTTTACCGAGATATATTTACCCTCTTGATTGATTTAAAAGAACTGTCAGAAAGAAAATTACAATTAAAAAAAAAACTACTAAAATTAGCACTTCTGTCCCACTATCTTCAGTAGGCATGGGGCCTCCATGCAGTTGAGAGGTTCGGGGTATAAAAAAAAAAAAAAAACTCAGCTGAAAACTAGCCCTTTTGAGGCTTCAACCTCGTCGGGGGTTCCTGCGTAGTCCGCACCGCACCGGACATACAGCTACACGATGTATATTATTAGTTGATAACTGACAATATAGCGTCAATTTAAAAATAATTTTTAAAAAATGGCGGATGGCTATATAACAGTGCGGAAAAATGGCAGAGGCCACAACGCCCCCCCCCCCAACGTCCTTCCCCCCCAACGTCCTTCCCCTCCCCCCCAACGTCCTTCCCCTCCCCCCCAACGTCCTTCCCCTCCCCCCACCAACGTCCTTCCCCGTACCCTCCCCACCCAACGTCCTCTCCACCATGGTTGGGGGTTTCGTGGGGTAAGACGCGCCGGCCCTGCTCCATATCATAAAGTCGGGGTGTGGGGGGAGTTATCACGAGACTCTTGCAGCGGCCCTAGCACTGCTTATAGCAGAACCTGTTTTACTCTGTTGCACCCATTTGGCTGTGATACATGTGCTTAACCGAGGGGACATCGAGGCGGTGTAAATGGTTAGCAAGCTTGTCTCGCTAGAACAATTACCACTGAGTAGTGAGTTCGATTCTCACTGGGTGCCCCCTACTTTCGGCCTTGTGCCACATTTAAGCTACGCTTGGAAAATCACTACATGTGCTTAACCTATTCTTATTAGATTTGCTGTTTATGATTTGCACGTTGGCCTTCGTATCTTTGTACACCAGCATCGTTTTGTTGGCACTCAATAATAACAATAAATTATTTTTGTGCGGACTGCAGTTGAACCTTGGATACAAAACAAAGGTTTAGATTCTTCTTATCATTACCCACTGACTTCACCACTACTCCACCACTCTTCTGATTCGTTTTTTTTTTTTTAAATAACAAACTAAATATTTCTGCTATTGTGGGAAAGACTGATAATTAAGCACTGCAATTTTCATTTTTTTTTTAAAACCTATATCTTGTTTTAGTAAGTTGTGATATTTAGTCTGTATGTTATGCATTGAAAATTACAAAGAAAGATTTGTCAGTGGCGAGAAACTCATGCATGCATAACTGGGCTTTTATCATTTTGTAGAATTATTTTACTATAGAAATATTACAGATAATATAAAAAATGATTACATGCGTTGCAATGCAAGTACATTTCTAGTGGTTTTAGTAAAATACACTGCAAGTAATTTTACTTTATTTTATTAAAAAGTAGAAAGAATGAGATTTGGAATGGTCAAAAAGTATTGGTTACTTCTTTCGAACATTGGGAATCTATTGTAAAAAAAGAAACTACGATTATTCTTCAACGTCAAAATACATTGTCCCTTTCTTTGCGCCTTTTTTCATCCATTTTACACATGAGAAAATATTGTTATCTTGTAAATTAGTAAGGCATCTAGATTAAAAAAAAAACAACACTTTATAGCAAGACAAAACATTCAGCGATTTTCAAACCTCGGCGTTGACTGATGAAAGATTCATAATTGAGTTTTTCCAAGGATACAGAGAAATCTTTGCCGTGCCTTTAAAACTGTAAATTTAAAAATAAGTTACTCCAAAATTCGCTTGAGGAGGAAATGGAACTAATGTCTTTAATTTAGTAACAAAATTAAATTTGAAGCTTTTAGCTTCCATTTTTGAAACATGGTTATTACTGTGTAGCGAAAATGCCATATTTTAAATCAGTTAATTTATAATATTAATGCTCTGTAAATTTACATTGAGCACTATTGTGTAAAAATAAAAATATCTATAAGAACACCGGATTATATATCTTACTGTTCTTTCTTTTTATTTATACATACATACACACACACACACACACACACATATATATATATATATATATATATATATATATATATATATATATATATATATATATATAATTCAACCAATACAGGGCCCAAACGAAACTAAAGTTAGAGTGTTACGGGATAAAGTTGTTGTAAGGGCGTAAAAAGGAGAAGTAAAAAAAATGAATATTATGAAGAAATATAGGAGAGGTAACAGTTGACCCGCGACTTGAAGAAGAGTGTAGTGCTCGGGAAAGCAACCTCTCGGGAGTCTGTTCCACAAAGTGACTGTTCTAGGAAGAAGCTGTCTGAGTGGAACTTCATCAGGATGATTAATACACACACACACACACACACAGTAGGATTGTATTACTAACTGTACCAGTTTTAATAAGTGAATGTTTTTGTTTATTTAATTATTTAATTTTTAAGGAGGTCTTGCGTTATTCTGCAGCAGGAGAGGTATTATTTTGTTCATATCTGCTGGCGAAATTTTTTTTTATTCATTTTCTTTCAAGCAAGGCAAGAAAGCCACTAAGACGCAGAGAAGTTACACAGTGTGAAAGAATATAAGAAAAACAAAATATTACTAAGGAGCGAGAACAACAAAAGGATAGGAACTAAAAAGACAGAGGATAATAAATTGAAACATTTTATGCATCAGTACCAAATCATGACAACAGGATTCTTCTAAAATCGACTGACCACCGGCTGCAGCTGATTACACAGTTACTAAACAGTCAAGAGGATCTTTTTGTGGTTGAAAATTTGGTTTGGGAAAAGTTGAGAGAGGAGGACGATTTGTCGATCCGGAGAAAGCTATGTTTCAGAAACCGTTTTTCAACAGTAAACACGCGATCAAGAAGAGGGTTATGTTTTTATAAAAATGATCAAACAAATTGCAGCAAGTGTCAAACTGTGCAAAGTGCTGATCATCAGTCAAATCATGGAGTAGCCACTTCTGTATCTTTTTTAAATTTGCCGAGTTGTAACAGATGTCTTCCTCTTGATGTATGGCAACTCGCCTCGTTGCTGCCAATGCCCAAGTGTTTGTTTCCGAATGAGCCTTCACGTCTGCCCTCAGTTGTTCGTTGTCGAGTGATGACTTGACTCATCTTGGAGATCCAGATCACCAGAAACGAATTTTCGAAACTAACGAGTTCGTTCTGGCGCTGACTCTGAAGCTGATCATCTCTGTGACTTCAGAAATATGTCCTTTTAGGACGTAGACGATCATGACTCTCCACAGATTCCCTTTTCTTTATTATCTGCTCTGACTTCTTGGTAAAGATGATTGGATAGTTTCCTGTTGCTTTCTTCACGATTTTGGATTCAGAGTTGTTATTTTAGTCTGATTGCGCTCTGAGATTAGAAGGGATAGATTCAGGAATTTCCCAAGGGTATCTGTGCGAAAGTAAATGCAACAGATTATGTCAGAATTTGAACTGGACTCCTCAAGTTCACTTTTTCGTGTTGATAATTGGTTTGGTTTGTTTAACGGTATATCAACTCCTTATGGGTCATTTGATGCCGAAATTTAATTTTCTTGGGAGCTTTGGTATTTTTTTTTTTTTTTTTTTTACCAAAAATATATTGCGGGTAATATTCTTTTCCTATTCCAATAAGTATTGCTGGCATTTTTAAAAAAAAATTTTTTTTTACTATGAAAATGTAATGCTGGTATTCTTACTACAAAAATGTACTTTTTTATACTTTCATAATGTTTTGACCCCAGTTTGGGGGTTCACTATTTGTCCATACCTGGGAGCCTAACAGGTGCTATCACCTAGGGCCAGGGTAGATCTGGGGACAACAGCAATTAAGGGATGGTCCTACGCTCCTCAAAACCTCCCAATCAGAGGCCTTGCTGCCGGTTGCAGTTTATCATCATACCATGGACAATCGTGTTTATAATCGCACTTCATAGAATCAATTGAAAAATCAAGCAACACCCAAAAGAGATGATGCGGGGATTTAAAATGATATATCGATGTAACGAATAAACAGAAGGGAACTATGCGAAAAAACTGATCGCACTAATAACTATGATCTGGAATTGAAACGAAATTAATCATGCATATATCCTTGAAAGATCATAAACTTCAAAGTGTGCAATTGATAAATTCTTAACACTTCACATACTTCGGTGTATTGATCAGTTATAACAAATTTAATATAGGAGAGAAGGAAATTGAACATAGAATAGGCTGCACTAGTAGTAGTTTTGTCCAACATCGCAAGATGCTACAAAGTTAAAACATTAACCTTACAACTCGAGTCATATTCTTAACTAGTCAGATCATTCACAGAGCTGCATGCATTGCATCCCACTCGGTTAAAAATGTTTAAACTGTCAACTATATGCAACCGCTTTCTCACATCATTGATTAAAAACGACTTGAAGCGAATGAATCCTCTAAGTCTTAAAGAAGACAGATTTTTATCAAATCTTATAGACTGACGCTACAGAATCACAAACAAACAATTTAAATAGCAAAAACCATATCACTTGAAAACTTCCAACAACGGCAACAAATAAAATGGATAGCACATATCACTAGAAAAAAATATTCAAGATGTTGACTTTCCGCACCGCCTTAAACAAAAAGTTAGGAAGGAAACCTCCATTAATACTAGAAAGAGCAATAACAATGGACTTGAAAAGCCTATTTTCCCGAAAAAAACTTTTTTATAAGCTGATCAGTTCGATAAGGTCAAATTGGCAGCTGATCTAAAAAATGATTTGGAATCTGCTGTTAAATTGGCTAAGGAATGGCTTGTTAATTTTAACGCCTCCAACACGGAACTTCTCTTTATTAATCATCTGAGAGACTCCTTTCTGTCTCCCACCAGCATGGCTGATGCTAACCTCCAGAAGACTGACTCGTTGCGTCTTCTCAAGCTAACATTCTCTGGTGACATGAAGTGGAAAGATTATATTGAATCAATTATTAGGTCTGCTGCTAAGAAAGTTGGTTCACTGTGTCGTGCTAGACAATTCTACTCGCCAGAATCTATCTTACGTATTTATATGTCGACCATTCGTCCTTGCTTTAAATATTACTGGCACATATTGCCCGGTGCTCCTGCTATATATATATATCAAGATTCTTGATAAAATCCAAAAAAGAATCAGCAACATTATTGGTCTTGACCTGGCGTCTCGTCTTCAGTTACATTCCCACTGCCCTAATGGAGCTACCCTCCGCCTTTACCATAGCTACTTTCATGGTAATTGTTTGGATTAACTCTGCGCTATGGTGCCTAGAAATTATTAACTTAAGCGCAGTACTAGATTGGCAACTAGGTCTCATCAAGGTCACTTTCCCATCGCCCTAACGTAAGTCCCCTTTGCTTTTTTCTTTAAATTCTTTTATGGTAATTGTTCTGATGACTTTTCCACTTTTGTAGCCAGACTTTATGAATTTAAGCGCAGTACTAGACTAGCAATAAGGTCTCATCAATTCACTGTTGAATTGGTTAAATCTAATATCAATCGTCATCTACTATCTTCTTTATTACTTTTCTATTGTTTTCGCTCGTTAATAATGTTTCTCTTTTTTTTTTCTTATTCTTTCCCACTCAGTAATCCCTTGTGTCTTAGTGGCTTTACTGCCTTGGTTGGGGTGAAATGATTTAAAAACAACAAAATTCACCGACAGTGAGTGTTCAGTAAATAAATGTCGAATGTTTCCTTATAAGGAAACGGCTCCAATCTTACCATAAGAGTTAACACTGTGTTCCAAGCTAATATTTTTTTTCTTGTCTCTAACTACTGATGAGATACCAACAACAACTTCCTCTCTCCCTTCCTTCCTTCTTTCATTTATTCATTTGATCAATTCTTTATCCGACACGAGCTTGGCTTACAGTGAACGATAACTGTAAAAAAAATCAGTTATAAGTAACCTTCTAAAAAGCTTGCCTTTTCAGTATTTATTTTATTTTTATTTGTTTTATTGACTTACGTTTTTTCTTTTCTTTTTTTTTCTTTTTATGTTGACACAAAAAGAGTGAGCTAGAAACGATTAATATTGGCTACTACCGCGATCTTCTGTTAACTTCACAGGTCAATAGAAAAGAACCTATGTATGTATCGTGTCTCCACGAGGGGTCTGCAGTGCGGAGGATGAGCAAGCTAAAATAGTGGACAGAGATGGACAGGGATGATTAGATGAGATGAGTTGGTGTTTGTTAAGGAGACGGGGTTGATAAGAATAATCAAAATATGCCGTCTTTTCTAACAGATGGAACCGACTCCGGACACTCCTTTTTTTTTGTATGTGTTTTGTTTTGTTTTTTCGTTCTTTTTTCTTTTTTGTTCTTTTGGGTGTTTTTTTTTGTTTGTTTTTTTTTCCTTTTGCCATGTTCTTTTTTTCGGCTTATAAGTGTGATATCAAAGCTGAGGGTTCAAGTATTAAATGCGGCTAATATTTGACTCGTTGATCAATGCCGAAATTTCGAGTAGGTTAAAGTGGGAGGCAACGTCAAGGGATCCAACGTCAAAAGACGGAAAGCGAGAGAGGTCAAAGGGTAACTGAGAGCTTGTTTTTATTTCTAAGCTACAAATATTGATAAAAGATCCCGCTTTTTTTCTTTTCTTTCCACACCCCTCAAGACATATTTTGCTTAACGGGAAGTTCATACAACTCTCAAAGATATCAACTAAAAAGTTCAGACGCAATAGGTAGGGCTTTCATTGTCAATACTTACGGACGCCTAACTTGACCTTCCTATTTTAATTGGTAAAAAGTAGCAATTAACTAAAAAAAAGGGGGGGGGGTGTTCAATAAAGTAAGCCTGATGAACAAAAAAGGGAGGGAAAACTATTTTATTTTGGCGTGTTTTTCAAAAGTTTCGGTATAAAGTCAAAATATTAAAATAAATATTAAATAACCAATGCCAATTACTTTATTTGTGAAAGAGCAATATTTTATAAAATTTTTGATACACAGATTTTACCAAAACTTAATTACCCCCATTTTTTTGTTAACCTCTTGAGATGAATAAAAAAGAATAACCATGGAAGGAAAAAAGGGTCGAAAAGTATTTTTTTTTTACTTGATTAAAAAAAAATATTGGAATACGAGGAGGAAAATATAGAGAAAATCACAGTTTTTATTTGTGGACCCGACATATCCCCCTGGCGTCAGTTTACGTTATTTTTTGTTTGTTTGTTTGTTTTTTTATAATTATGAACTATAAAGTGAAAATTTCACTGAAATATGTTGAAAATTTTCCAAGTTTTCATATGAAATCAAGAATTACAAACTTTGAACAAAATGGTCACAATAAAAAGAAAGAAAAGAAGGCATATTTTAGTGATAGGCGATGTTTTTATTTTATTAAAACAAAAATCATATTCAGTAATGGAATAGGTAATATTTTAAACTAGGTATCTCCCCCAGTTCACCGAAAAAAAACACCATAGCATGATGAAAAAGGGTCCCAAACTTAATAAAAAATAAATTTTATCGTCAAAATACTTATGTCATTAATAAGAAGAAAGACCAAAGTATTTTTGATTATTTTATTAAATTTTTTCACGCTCGAAATTTTGGTTAAAAATCTATTTTTTTACGTCAGCGGTCGACGTAATTTTAAATTTACCATGAGTTTTTTAGCGCCTTTTGTTGACGCTAAATGTTGTGTTGACGCTAAATGTTGTGTTGACGCTATGTAATTAAAATAATTTTAATAAGCTAGTTTATTAAAATATGTCTTATTTCATTGCAAGTGAACGCTGAAAAATTCTAGCCCCGACCGACTTCTTCCTCTAAACTTGATCAATTGACCAAATATCAGAGTTTTTTGTTTTGTCTTCCTTATGTCCTGTGAGTGTCAAATTCTCCAAGATCTCTTTCCTCATTATTTATTTTAAAAAATTGACTGTTTCTTTCTGATGTAATGGAATAACCTGTCATCCCCATGAGTAACTACACTATAGGTATCGGTAAGTCAAACCGGCCTTGTGCCACATGCAACCGTCGTGGGTGGGGGAGCTGAATATACCAGCTGGACAGTCGAACTCTCTGCCTCTGAGCAGAGAGGAACCCGGACGAGGCTTGGCCGAAGGGCAGAGTCACGTTCGGGGAGCTACCTTGTCCCTGAACCCGTTTTTACGGGTTCCAATAGGGAATATTTTTGGCCGAGCCTACGGTCTCGGACAACCCACGTTAAACCCGGCCTTGTGCCACATGTAACCCTCGTGGGGGGTAGGTAAATATACTAGCTGCGACCTTTTCCATCTATTCAGTCGAACTCTTTGCCTTCGGGCAGAGAGGAACCCGGATGAGGCTCCGCCGAAGGGCAGAGTCTCGTTCGGGGAAGTAGACTGACCCTGAACCCGTTTTTACGGGTTCAAATAGGGAATAATTTTGGCCGAGCCTACGGGCTCGGAAAACCCACGTTAAACCCGGCCTTGTGCCACATGCAACCCTCGTGGGGGGTGACTAAATATACTAGCTGTGATCTGTTGAGTCCGACTCAGACTTACGCGAGAACTACCGACCTTCCATTAGTAGCACTCACTACTGGATTGACTTGCGACGATCGTGCGCATAACTGTTACCTTTATTCTTATTGTACTGGTTTTACAATAAACCTTTACTTATTTTATCCACCATGTTTGTCAAGTATATATTCCTATTAGCACGGAATATAACACTTTCTGAATTTAATTATGCCCTTTTATTACTTAAAAAAGATATTAGGAACCCGGTGACTGACTAGATTTTTAAGTGATATTATGTATTTTATTTTTTATTATACACAAGGTAATATGATCTCTGATTTTTCTTTCTTTCTTAAAGAACACCGTTAAATTGTTGTTCATATTTCTTGCATGAAACTGATTCTCAGCTTTCTTTTTTTATTTTGCATTTTTTTTACAAATTCTCTTGTAATCAATTCCATAAATCGAATCCGTTCTGCTCTTGTTCCTACTTTGTATCTTTTATTTTTGATCAACGAAAAACACTAATAATCGCATGATCCTGTTAACGTTATTTGTGGGAAATTTAGCGCGTCAGTTAGGAACACGAGTGACATAATCTGACTCAGACAGCAGAAAGCAAAATTATTCATTCATTCATAATTATGAATGTACACGCATGCGCGCGCACACAAAATATATGTGCAGGCCCGTCGCCAGAGTGTTTTGAGTCGAGGGGGCACAGTCTTAAATCAGCAGTTGGGGGCGCAAGAAAAAGTGTTCTGTCCGCCTGCATTTATGTGCATCTTAACACTCAGTGACTGGTTCCCAGATGAGAAAAAGTCATAAATAAAAGGAACATTTGCTTTTACTTTTTATTCTTTACAATAACAGATTTTATTCTTGACCAATATGTACGATGGAAAGTGAAATACTATCAAGCCCTGGAAATGTGTTCGATAAATGATGCAAAAATTCTTTTTCTTTATGTACCGTGTCCCTTCCGGACGTAAGCGATCATAGCCCTCCACATCTTCCTGTCCCTTGTAACTCTTAATACGTTTTGTGTTTTTGCTATTTCTCCCAAACTCTGTTCTGCTATCTATTTACTCAAGCCCATCAAGTATGTTACAAGCTGTTTTCCTCTGTTCCCCTTTCCCTCAATCTGTCCAGTGAGTATCAAATTTTCCAAGCCCTTCTTCCTCATTACGTGCCCCAGAAATTTCAACTGTCTCTTACTCATGTTAAGTAAGTTTCCTTTTTTGTTTCCATTTTCTCTAAAACTTTGTCATTGGTCACATGTTCGGTCCATGGTATCCCCAATATCCTTCTGTAGAATCACATTTCTGTTGCTTCAAGTCTCTTACTAGTTCACATTTTCACTGGGAAGGAAGAATTTTTTGGGAAGGGCGGACTTAATGATGTTTAACTTCGACATGAGGAATAAAAATAATTGGCGGTATATCTGAATTCTTCCATACCGAAAACATGAGAGAATACCCATTTTCATTCAAAGGTGCATATAAAAAAAGGCAAGGAAATTAATAATTGTATGTGCTAACTTATGCATGTATTTGTGTGTGTGTGTGTGTGTGTGTGTGTGTGTGTGTGTGTGTGTGTGTGTGTGTGTGTGTGATACTCGGGGATTTTGTGAAAAATAGCTTTTGAATGAATACTGCTTGAGTTGCTAAGCATTCGTAAAGTACACAGAAACGCGGGGCCTCCAGCGGAGATCGAACCACTTTATGGTTTGTGGAAGTAGGTTGTTAACCAATACTCTACAGTAAGGCATTTGAACAGGTTTAAATTTATCCTAATATAGTACGAGGGCACAAAGGTGAGGGTCTCAATAATGACGGGACTACTCACCTAACTAAACCATTACGCCACAGTGAGATGTAAAGAAAGAAAGAAAGAAAGAAAGAAAGGAAGGAAGAGTATTGTGAGTGGCGAAACAGTCATTCATGCTAAGAAATAAATAATACAGAAGAAGCGAAAAGGAAGCAAAATTGTTTTAATTGACTGCCTTATCGTAAAGCTATAAATAATGAATTCGATCTTCTCCCGATTATAAGAAAAAGATTTTTGAATAAAAGCTAAGCGCTGCTCTGTGATTAAAAATGCGATGTTCACTCCTTGTGTGCATGTGCGTGAACGGGGGCAATAAAATCGGCCATCATTACAATTAAGACGAAAAGAGGCGAGAATAAAAGATTGTGGGTTATCGCTTTGTCAACAGCAACAGGGTGGATGTCGTGATCTCATTTACGGAACTTATATCCTTCTCCTAATTGTCATCTTAGAATTATTGACAACTTTGAAGCTTACAGCAGACACATTGTCCTCAGGCCAAAAGAGTGCAGGTGAGCCAGTTGACATGTAGTTCAGTTTTAAGGGGTGGGGCGGCTCCGCCACATTATAGAAACAAAGGGGAACGTGTTGTCAAAGAATCTTGGTACTGTAAAGAGAATCAAGGGGAATCCTTTAGCACAAAATATTAGAGAGTATTCAGAAAGTTGAAAGGTTATTGTATTTCTAGACATTTTGTATTTGATTCAGTTTTCTTATCAAACCGCGTAATGAAATTCATCTTTAACGACCACTCTTCTAGATCATTTTGCATTAATGCCGGCGTCCACCGGGACTCTATTCTTCGATCCACTCTGTTCTTTATTTTCATCAATGACCTTCCTGGGATCATCAGTTCAAAACTAGGTATCTGTGCTGATGACACATCTATTTACTCCTGATTTAATAGTAAGTCTGACCGGTTCGATAAGGTCAAATTGGCAGCTGACGTCGAAACTTATCTACAATCTGTTGTTAACTGGAGTAAGAAGTAAATTGTTAATTTTAACGCTTCTTAAAGCTCCCTATAAATCATCTTAAAAAACTTTTTTGCCATCAATCAGCATGGCTGTTACTAACCCCCACAACAGCAACTTACCGACCCTTCTTGCTCTCACGTTTTTTTTCTAACGTGAAGTGGAAAGATTATAGTGAATCAATTGCTAATTCTGCTGTTATAAAAGTTGGTTCACTATGTTGTGCGAGACATTTTTTCCTCCCCAGAATATATCTTGCACATTTATAAGTCTACCATTCATCCGTGCGTCGAATATTGCTGACATATCCGGTCTGGTGCTTCTGCTATGTGTCTAGAGATTTTTGACAACATCCAAATAAAAATCATTAACGTTAACGGTGCTGACCTGACATCACGGCTTCAGGCACCGTAATATATTTGTCCTTTGTCTCTTCTATAAATACGTTCACGGTAATTGTTCTGGTAAGTTTTCCTCATTAGTATCTCAACGAATTTCAGTGATGTTCTAGACTGACATCTCGATCTCATTATTTCACTATTGAAATTGTGTTGTAGAGTAAGAATCAGCGTATTTCCTGCTCTTCCGTACTACAGTGACAATGAACTGATCCTACTTATAAATATGGCAAGTAGCCACATAGCAGTAGGATTTGAGTAGTATTTGATTTACTCAAGTATTTTTTCGTTCTGTGTATGAATATTTAATAAACCTCTTCTTTGTTTCATCTACCTAGACTTCTCTTCTTTCGATACTCTATAAGTACGGCCTTCCTAATTCTCGGCGATTTTGAACAAAGAGATCATTGCAACAAACTGACAGTTGTTACCATATGTTGTATGCTGAATGTTTCTTCTCTCGCACTTCTTGCCTGTGTAACTTTCTTTCAGCTTCTCTATCAACTACGTTCTTATAAAAACTCTCTCACTTGTTAGCTATTGTGGCATGTCGGGCTTCCTTACTTTGCTTGATTCAACAGCAGCAGCAGCGAAAATAATCAGCAGGCTACAACCGGAAGTCCCTGAGGTTATAAAAGCCGTGGCCGAGCTTTATTCGGTCTCTTTTTCACCTTTTTTTCAGCGGCCTCTATCTCGGCCAGCTCTCTTTTCCATTTCTCACTTTCAGGCGACTCTCCCTACGAGACTCCTACCGAAGGTCTAGACGCAACTCTTGCTGCAGAGGACGAGGTATGTCTTGGCATCTTGACGTTAGATTTCTTGTTCCTCCTGCAGGAACCGGCGGAGAAATCTCTCTTTGAAATACCCACCAAAGAAAACTACACTAAACCCTTGCCTGTCCTAGCAATTTCGTTCATCCCGTTGGAGCCAGCGGAGAAATCTCTCTGGACAAAAACAATTGCTACACTCAATAATATTCTTAACAGGGAAAACTACCCTTTTTTCCCTTCGCAAATTACTACTATTTTGCACTCTTTTTTTCAACCAGAAATAAAAGCTGTTGAACAGTTATTTTCAAGCTTTGGGTTTTTTTGTTCATTCCACCCAGACTGCCGAGCACAAACACACACACAAACACGACCGGGGAAAATCCCAACAATCGTCAAAATGCAATGTCAATTGTAATCTTATAATGAGTTATTCAACCAATGCAGAATGGTAAGAAACTGCGTTTAGAATTAATTTATCATCTCTTTTATCCAAAAGTGTGTCGTTTATAGTGCATTTCAAAGTTTAATTATGAAAATATGTATGAAAATATGTATGGACAGAGTTTGTGTTCATCATGAGCTTTCGCTTAAAAACCGAAAACAACCTTTCATTTTTGCATCGCATTGTTACAGGTGATGAAAAATGGGTTTTATCTATCAGCAGAAAACGAAAAAAAAACAAAACAAAAAAAAAGGTGGTTATCGCAAAATGAGGAATTAATGCTGACCCCAAAACCAGGACTCTATCCACAGAAGTTTTGCTTTGTGTCTGGTGGAATATGAATGATATCGTCCATTACAAGCTACGGGATCATGGAAGGAACATCACTACAAACGCTTAGTGTGAGCTACTTGAATTGCTAAACAAAGCATAACATCAAAAGTGTCCTGCTTTGGTAAATAGCAAAGGTTTGATTCTCCAATATGACAATGAAAGGGAACACTCTACAAAACAAACATTCGCCTACAAATTTTTATTTGTTTCAATCACTAGAACATTTCATAAATCACTGTGTTGTGCGAGATAATTTTTCTCTCCAGAATCTATCATATATCTATAAGTATAGCATTCGTCCATGCTTAGAATATTGCTGCCACATGTGTTCCAGTACCCCTGGTATTTACCTTGAAGTTCTTGATAAAATCCAAAGAAGAATCTGCAATATTATTGGTCGAGATCTGGCAGCTCGGCTTCAGTCACTTTCACACCGCCGTAAAATTGCCTGTCGGTTTCCTTTATCTATCGATACTTTCATGGTAATTGTTCGGATGAGTTCTTCGCTATGGTACCTAGACTTTTCAAATTTAAGCGCAGTACTAGACAGGCGTCGAGATCTCATCAGTTGACATTTGAACTGGCTAGATGTAGCCGTAACTTCTATGCTAACAGTTTCTTTTCAAGCACTTCTCACTTCCCAGCCAATTTTGACCTACAAAAATTTTGACCTACAAAAATGCAATTTCAATCGCTGTCTACTGTCTTCCGGATTACTCTTTCCTCTTCCCGCTCATTATTAATGTTTCTGTTACTGATTCTTCCACACCTTGTAACTCCTTGTGTCTTAGTGGCTTTATTACCTTGCATTTAAAAAACAGAAAAAGCTGGCAGAACATTCAGAAAAAAGAAGTTTATTTTTGGCAGGGAAAACCGCCAAATTATTTAAACGTGGAATCAAACATTTGCGTTCCTTTTGTGATTAAACACACTTTACTTACATTTGATTTTATATTCTTTCTGAAAAAATAAAAATCATATTTTCCGAATACCCGACTATTATTAATATGTTCCATGTCTGATTTAGTAACATCTTTAGGCAGGGAACTTTATCTTGAATCCCCGAAATAAATGCCGGTTTTCCATCAATCAAGACGAACGTAAAAATCAACAAGAACACCATTTGTTTTCGTTCAGACAATATTGAAATTATATAAATATCTATAGCACTAAAAATCTAATATCGTTTATGGAAATAACCTCAGATCCTCGACGGCGTAATTAAATGGCTATAGATCAAAACACTGGAGACTAAAAACTATGATCGCCTCATTTTTTTTTTTTTACTTCCCACAGTGGATATTTAGCAAGCTTAGAATCGGATGACATAAATCCAGAATAGAGACAAACTCTTTACGTGAAGATCAAACTAATTAGGAATGGTTTTCGAGAACAGCTTAAAGTAAGGTACTTAATTTATTTAAAAAAAAAAAAAACAACAAAAAACAAAGCATCGCATTCCGTCGCATAATCATTGATTTTTTTTTTTTAACTTATAAATAGCGCGACCAGGTGTATAGCGCGACCTCTGAATTTTTAAAAAATGAATTTTAACACCATCTAGAAAAAAATTTACCTGTATATATTGCGACCCTTACATTTTTTTTTCGTAAAAAACTATGATAAAAACTCGAACTATACTCGAGTATTATTCTATGTCACCCCCCCCCCACACACACACACACACACCAAAAAAAAACAAACCAAAAAAAACAATAATAATAATACATATTTCTTTGCGGACAGAAAGTTTCATCGTTCATAGATCACCAACGTTAAATAAGATTAGCTTGGTCTCAGTCGGGTGGCCATGGGTAACAATGCTTATGCGGTATCCGCTTCAGAATTGATATTACTGGAATATTTTTAAGCAGGCTAGTAACGCAAACGATTTCTATTGTCGTGGATTCTATTTCATACTTGGTTCCTGATTCTTATAGCCTTGTGTCAGACTAAACCATGAGACCAGTTATTAGCAAGCTCATCTCGCAGACTATGCTTCTGTAATAAATAAGATCTGCATATCGTTACTTATAATTGTAGCTTTCTAGCAAAAGTTTAGCAGTTTCTTTCTATTTTATTAAATAAAAACAGATCATAATATAGTTTGATCATAGACATTTACCCGTAAAATGGTCAGACATTTAGATCCGTTTGGTACCATCTCTTCTTTTCCACTTATTTTTTTTAATCAATTCACCCAAAGCAAGGCAATAATGTTACTGAGACTTAAGGGGCTACTGGAGGTGAAAGAGAATGAACAGACTTTAGAAATAACCAGAAACCCAATGCTAATCAGGAAACAAGGGATAAACCTCTACTCCTGTTCAAAAGACCGGGGAGGAGTGTGAAAGTTTATGCTTTTTCCATGTCCCTATCAATTAAAGGGTAATATTAAATGCAGATCTAGCAAGATCTGCTTTTGGATGATATTTCAATTCGACAGAACTGGATATTCCACTAGAATTTAATATAAACACAAATGTTCTTGAGGCCCCGATGAAAGGAGCACTCCTACCAACGTTTTCTTTTTCTTTCTTTTTTCTTTCGACTTTCTTATAAGTGCAATCATTCTGATTTTTTTCCATTAAGGTTTTCCTCCGTCCTCTGTTTTCTCATTCCCATCACCGCCCCTCCGTGTCCAATTTTTTTCCTCCAATCATCACACAGTATCAAATTCTGGCCTTGGCATTTCAACCTGACCAATCCATGGCGAGAGCAGCTGTTTCCAAAGATATAGATCTACCAGTATTTGAACTGAGGAGTAAGCGAACGGGGCTGATTTGGTCGCAGACAGTGTGAGAGAAAGGCACGTGCCTATACAGAAAAGTGGCCTTTGACCAAAGCAATCAATAGGAAACTCTGTAAAAACATCCTGGAATATAAATCTCAGACCTGCATATCTGTGTTAAACACACAATTCTCCAAGATTCCTTTAGAAGGGGACGCATGAAGGTTACATCCTGACCAATCTCAACGGGAATGGGGAGGGACTTCTAGGATAAGCAAATTTGGTGTTGATTTGTTTCTCGCATTGACAAAAACCAATAGCAACAGCAAATATTATAATCACCTTTAGCAGCATCATTAGTAATTTCTCTATGAAAAAAAAAACATATTTTTTATTTCATTCTTATCACTATGAACGTAAATACCGTAATTCCCCATACGCCTTCATCCATAATACGCACCCCTAAAATTGTGCTGAAAGTGTGGGAAAATGTTTCTACTCACGCATAATACGCACCCCTTATTTGGTAATCAAACATTAAATCGTACCTATCCAATTTCATTACGGTCAGCGTTACCTACTCTTATTTTTAAAAAGGGCTTTAAACATAAAATAATATTATTCTAATTTAGTTTTATGATAATTCTTATTTTATTTTACTGCAAGTTTTTAAAGATGTTTTGTAGCTGTGTATAATACGTACATACATGGGGAATTACGATAATCCTGAATTATCAATATTAATTAATTCTTGTGATATCTTTATTATCATTATCACGATATTGTTTATAATTTTCAGAATATACATTAACATTCGGACAATTGTGTGTCAAGCGTTTGTGAAATGTACTGATTCTTTTGGTACATTCCACCTTGCAATCCCTTTCTCACAGACTGTCGCTAGTCTTTTGCTGATCTATCAGTATTTCTATAAAAAGTGCTCTGATGAACTACATTCCTTAATTCCACCAGTTATAACCTTCACGGCTAAGATTTGCTATACCGCACAGATTGTAGTGAACTACATTCATTCCCTTTCACTGCTTTGTCAGATCGACTCCCAAGAGGATGCTTCCCCGATCACTACAATCTTAACCTGTTCAAGTCTAGGGTCAACTGTTATCTTCCCCGCATATCTCCATAAACTCTCCCTCTTACTCTGTAACCCTCTACCTTGAGTGGTTCTCGGGCTTTGTACAGGGTGAACACCATTGTAAAAAGAAATCTCAAAGCTTTTCTGTCAATACCTGAATACAGAAACGCAGTAGAAAGAAAAACAGATGCTAAATTTTCATCCTCTCTTGAAGGTTGGAATGTGCATCCTCTGTTCGTAATTAGAATCTGTATTGTCATCCACGGCATTGATAGTATCTTTTATCCACTTTTAGATTGTGTTATCATTTCCACAATTAATGTTCTTTTTAATCATTATTGACTATAACTACTTGAATATTGGTTATGTTTAAATGCCATGTTCTTGTAATTTAATTCTTGCCCAACAGAAAACCACAGAGCAGGGAATGGGGACAACAATTTTGGGCTATGCTGATATACCAGGTCAGGAAAATCAGCAGTCATAGCTTTTACAGGAACTTAACCACCAGCCTGTGGCACTCAGTGATGATCAAATTCACTTCACAAGTCTGTGAAATTCTATGACAGATTATAATTGCTATTATTATTACCAAAAGGATATTTATTCATTTTTATAACTATTATTCGACTCAGTGCCATGGTTGCCATGCAAACATCAAATATCAAAATCAATGCAATTATCGTTTCTATTATACTTTATCTGTCTTTACAATCAGTATTTTTCTTTCTATTGATTTTTCCACTGATTCCTGTTTCTTTTAAATTCAAACAGGAAAATATACAAGTCCAATTAAAAATTATAATAATAAAGCACTTTTTTCACCTTAGTTAAACCATTTTGGTTTATTCTAATCATATGAAGATATACTATATGCAACAAAACAATAATTATAATAATCACTTACAGGTTTACCAGAAAATGTTTTCACTTCTTCTCCCATCAGTTAGGGATTAATTAGTAAGATTTCTATCACTAAACTAAAAAAAACAAAATTCTTACAATCCAAAAAATGGTTTGTGGCTTTAAATAACCTACAAAGGGTTGATAAGATGTAAAAAACAAATCAGTTAATCAATCAATCAGAAAATGTTTGCTAGACTGTCTTTCATTTTTATTTTAAAAAAAAACAAAAAATTATATATATATATATATATATATATATATATACACACAACTGTCACAACTTGGTAAGGTGGGAGGGTTCTGTAGTATCAACGGCAACACAGTTTTGACTTAAGCCTTTTGTCTGCCAAAGCGATCTCCAGCTCTTTTAGTCACGCATAAACAATATAGTCAACACAGTACTCCTGTGTCTGAACGATAGCTGAAATGATGCTTACGTTTCTTTAGTTTCCAGTTACAACAACAATATAGAACAAAGTGCTATTTGAAAGCTGCACCTTAACAAGCACGACAAAATTGATTGATTTGTTTTTTATGGCTTATCAACCTTTTTCCGATTATTTAAAGCCAGAAAATATTTTTAGATTGTAAGAATTTTTTTTTGAGTTAATAATGATTTACTGATACCAGTTTTACTAATTAACCCATAGCTGGGGAGGAGAAGAGTTAGATTCATACCTTTCTCAAGTGCATAAGTAAATATAACAAACCCAACCAGAATTGGAACCTGGCTGCTTGATTTTCAATTCCATTCAATTTTCAATGATTTTTCAATTTTATCCATTACACCACCCTCACATCCAAGCTTACAGCACCTGGTATTCCAAAGTGATATTTAGGTACTGACCAGGCTCAACATTGTTTAAATTTGGTGATCGTTTAAGAATTGGTGTTTCAATATGATATGGCTGTAAGCCAAGCAGCACAGTAATTATTGTAACATTAGAAATCTCTTTGCAAATAACACCAAAATAATCCATAAATTCAATAGCAAAAAAAGCCTACAGATTATTGAAGCCATTTACATCAGACAAAAACAACCATACATTAATAAAAATAATTATGGTTTCCAACTCTGCTTTCTCCAATGCATAAATAATAGACACATTATAAACAATTTAAATCGTGGCTTAGCCATTTACAGTTTTATGTATTCTTGAAGTAAAAACACTGGGATCATTAACATTAAGAACTTTAAATATTCCAAATAATTCATATGCCCCACTTAAATGTATGATAAGGGAAACGTATAAGCAGGCATGATGTTTCGAACACAAGGAGAAGTACTACTGCTTTGATTCCTTGGCAAACATCACAGTTTCACATCAAGTTGATCACGCTAGATAATATGCTCTTTTTTCACTTTTTTTTTTTTTTTTTTTCTTAAGCATATCACCCCAAGCAAGGCGGGAAGCCACTAGCATGCAAGGGGTTACAGAAGATTTGGAGTGAGAGCAGATAGGAGTGATATAGGAAAGGATGTGGAGAAGGATGGTGGATAGATCAAGGCAACTGGAGATGTCGATTGACATTACATTTGAATAGTTGGAGATTATAGTTGTCAGGGAAACAGGAATAGGGAAGGGAGTTCCACAGGCAAGAGGTGCGAGATATGAAGCTATTGGAGTAGAAGAGACGGCTACATTTAACAGTTTCAACAGTGAAAGGGTGAGAGCGGGATGCCAGCCTTGTAAGACGCTCCGGAAACTGTAACTAAAGTCTGTATAAACCACTGTGACTGATCAGACGTCTGCAGCAGGGATTGGCTAGCTGCCCTAATAGATGGGTATCCTCGAATATGAGTGGCCAACCATCATTATTATTATATATATGTCTTAACTATATTTTTGCTTATTGTGGGTCAGTAATAGCCATTTATTGTTCCTTAATTGTTTCGAAATAAATGGTTGGATGAGTTCCAGCCTTTTGCTCCTATATGTTTTATGACAACAACAACATAAAAGGGAAAATATTTTATGCTCAATAAATATTGCATCAATGAAGTAAATTAATATTCCTCTTTTCATAGGATGACCAATCAAAATACATGGACATTTTTACCAGAAAATAGAGACTTACTGCCATATTTGTCTTTTGTCTTTACTTTTTGGATATAACACAATTTTTTATCCTCTAACTCATTTCTCCCCATTCATTTTTTTTTCTGTATCTATTTGTGTGTGAATGGGGTGGAGAATTATCAGAGTGCTATTAAGTTGGGTGGAGTGTCTTTGAATGGTTATGCCTTCTTCCTTACCCCTAATTCAAGGGAAGAAAACTCTCATTCTACCATTTATATTTTGCCCTTGTCTTGTCCGGTCCAAAGAAAGCCTCTCCAGCTGAACAAGATGTGGATCATCCTTTTTAACCTGGCTTCTCTTCTTTTCCTGGCTGGACATTTCCGCGGAAAATTGAATCCTACTGCTGCAATTATTCTTGGCATTGTACCTTAATTTCATTCCCCCAAAGCACATTAAAAGAAAGACATATTCAAAGTGGTCAGCCAAGATATATTATTGTGCATGTATAGATATACATTGAATGGCCCTCAGATGTTGCATGACTTCACCCTCAATGCATATTCCTTATTCTATCTGTTTGTCGTGATGAGTTCAGATGTAAAGTTCCTTTTTAATACTTTCAATAGGAAAGAGGATTTGTTTTGGCAGAACAGAAGCAGAGATGCAAACAGGGAAAAAACACAATGAATAAAAAAGAGAACTATTAAAAAAAATCAAAGCAAATTATTAATTTTCAGTCTGTAGGGATAGAAAAGACGATTATCTCCTTTTGGTGGTGATGATGTCAAGTGGGTCTCGTGACGGTCACTTAGTGACATCACTTCGTAGAGTGATTGTTGAGATGTGGAGTGTTTCCACGTGAGTATATGGTAATAACGAACAAACACAGTCGTAGGGAAAAATACTGGTATATTCAGAGAGGTATTTACATCAGAGAGATTAGTAGTAGAACGAAACGTAGGTTAGTAGTAACAATAAGTAATAGTAATAAAGTCCAACGGTATCTTCCGGTCGAGAAACGGAAGTGTAACTGATCACTACAGAAGTCTCACTCTGCACTGCACTACACTGCTCTAGAACTACTGTTCTATTTATAATAATAGGATCAGTCTATTATGATTGTGAAGGTGGGTGCGCCCCAACAGTGATGAAAGCAGTCTGTCAGCTTCCAGGAGTCAAAGATAACTGACTTTTTTTTTTATCTATACATGTCTAAATATTTGTTAAAAAATTTGATAGAAAGAGAAATGACTAATAAACTGGTGATTTGTGACAGAAAATAGTTCTTATCATTTGTATCAATTCGTTCAATAGACAGTTACAGCATCAGTAGTCACGACAATTTATTTCTGTTATAAGAATATAAGGGAGACATGAGCAGTGAAACAAGAACAGTCTACACCCGTAAATTAAATAAAGAATTCAGTTCAGAATTCCCTGTAGATTACCCAGTGTGATATACACCTGAAGAAGGCTGGAGAGTACAACAGCCAAAACGTTGTGATAACAACAACAAAGATGAGGACAATAGTCTAAATATAAATAGTGTAAATAGAGTAATTTTATGCTGGCCACAAATATTGTTGGTAATCTCCCAATTTTGAGAGATGTTTCAAACATTTAATTTACATAATACAGATTATATATATATATATATATATATATATATATATATATATTTAGTTTATGAAAAATTAGGTAATCCGTATGGGTAGACCCAAGGAGGATAAAATCCAGAGAGCTCAATGTAAATCAGAGTTAATAATTTAAATCAAAAACAGACCACTTTAAGGTTCCATGTAATAAATTATTTCACCACAGCCGTTTTAAAGGACTGCGGATCATCAGACTTTACTTCCAAAGGTTGAAACGAAATGTGAAAAGAAATTTACACATTTTTGACGGGCAGTATTAAGCATATGTAAATTAATGAAGTGAGGAAGTGACTGAGTGAGTTAGATGTAATTTAATATTTCTATTCTTTCATACTTAATATTACTTAAGAAGGTCCAGACATTGACACATTTAATCGGTTAACTTAACGGAAGTTATATATTGATATAGAAGGGGGAGAGGAGAAAAAAGGCGTAAAAGGAAAAAGAGAGAAGGAAGTCATGAGAGAAGGTGTCACTAACTTTCTTTGGAATGAACAGGCTCAAAATAGACGCTGTTGTTTTGCTTTACTTCGAAAGTGTTATTTTGGGGGTTCATAAATATTATAATGTTTGATATAAATTTGAATGTTTAAACAGTCTACGAGGAATTTAATTTGATGTTTGTTAGCAATTTAAATTTTTTTAAAACTTTATTACAAAAACTTTTGGAATTTAATATGAAATAGTCGATTAGAAAAAATATTCATAGAATGTACATTAAAAGAATAAAATTTTATTTTAAAATATAAGTTTACTTCTAGTTGTAATTGATTATTAAGGTGACATCTCTATCAGTTTGAATTTTATTCATGAATTTATATATATATATATATATATATATATATAGCTTAGTCTACATCCTGGTATTCTTTTGAAATCTGGAAGTTTGAAATAGTCTATGGTGACATCATGTGTCAAATAAACATCTTCTACCAGGTATTTCAAGAAACTGAACTCAAAATAAACCTTTCCAAAACAGAAACAATGAATTGCAATGAAAGCAGTGGTGGTGCATACACTGAATCCATTGTAAGAATTCTGGATATAGAATTAGTAAATATTAAACATTTCAGATACCTTGGTGTATGGATCAGCTATAATAAATTTAATATAGGAGACAAGGAAGTTAAACATAGACTAAGCTGCACTAGAGATAGTTTCTCCCAACACTGCAAATTGCTACAAAACCAAAACATTAATCTGAAAATTCAAGCCATGTTCTTAAATAGCCTCATAAGACCAAGACTTTCATATGAATGTCATGCATGATGCCAAATACATCTAGAAATATGTAAATGCTCAGCTGTATACAACCACTTTCTAAGATCAATGGTTAAAAATGGCTTTGAGTGAGTGAAGCCTATGGGTTTTGGTGATGACAAGACTTCTTCAAAGCGACAGAATCACAAAGAACTGTACTAAATAACAGAAATTACATCATTTGAGGACTTTCAACAGTAACAACAGTTAAAATGGATATTACATCTAACTTTATTATATATATAAAACTAGAAGGAGTGTGGTCAGAGGAATCAACACTGCATGGTGACTGTCAGCTTCATGATTTTTAGAATCCAGCCCATCCCAGTTTTTTTTTGTTCTATGCCTGTGGAGTAATTGGCTATGGTTCAGAGTAATTTGCAAAAATCTCAAAAAAGCAATTGACAAAGTTTCCAATAAACAATAAGAAAGGGAAGAAAAAGATCAGGGCAAAATAATACTAGGTAAACAATATATATGCAAGTCAAAACTAGGCAAAGTAACAGTAATTAGGCAAAAAGTTGGCAAAGTAAGAATGGTGTGGATATATAAAAGGGATACAATCAAGTGATTGTAGCATTCTGACTTCAAGACAAGAAATAACAAAAATATGATGGATGAGACTGAGAAGTGATTCATTTTTATTGATTAGAAAGAAATCCCACAACGCATCTGGAATTTCTCTATAAATTTGGGGAGGAGGATGTTCTTAGCAATCAGTACTATAGATTGGAATTAACAGGGCTATTATTTGAAATATCAAAATTTAAAATTAAGAAAATATACAAAGTCAATATATAAATAAAATATATAAATCAATCAATAAATATCATTAAATGAGTAAACTGAAGATCATAAATGGATGTGTAGATTAGCATCCCATATATTGGCATGGAAAATGGGATTGTAGAGTTGAGTTCAAATTTTTGCCAAAGTTATTGCATTGTATAAAGCCATCTCTTTGCTTCCCAGCTAAGGGCAGACAGGAATTTCTAGCTTTGGTTGGCAACCAGCCTAGGAGAAGGGCAACTCTGAATTCAAAACCATTTAGATGTGGGGACAACAACTCCACCACACAAAACCTGATTGCTATGAAAACCACAGCAGCATCACTAGAGTGGTGAAGCTGTGGCCCTAACCTCCACAAAGCAGTCTGCAGTTTTAACAACAACAACAACTGATGTTCATGACTATGAACAAGCTAAAGCATTAGGCCTAAACAAAAGAACAAAAATGATTGGTTTCCTTCAATTCCCAATTTCTCTTAATCCGCCAATGTCCTATAGATAGAGCCCTGCTAAAAGTGTAGTGACATATAGTCTAAAGCTGGCATGAAACTAACTGTTACCATATAGTATTGATTCTTATACATAAACTGTCTGTAGCTGTAACCATTCTTCTTCCATAAATATATATAATTTTAAACTATATATATATGATAATAATAACAATAAAAAGATAGATATATACATAAGTATGTACTCAAGCGATTATATATATATATATATATATATATATATATATATATATATATATATATATCTGTATAAAAGTGAATATTGAAGTCAACACTCAGTGGCGACAGGCTGTTTCATACTAGACACAATCGGCAGCCTGATGAGTGCATCTAGCAGGAAACTAGCCTGTCACCACTGAGTGCTGACTTCAATGTTCATGTTTATATTTATATTTACATACGCTCTATCTCTGATATTGAGCACTTTATCCCATAAATATAGCACACTTTAAAACTATATTTCTGCATATATATATATATATATATATGTATTGTTTGGATTTCAACATCACCCCATTATGGCTTCCAGATTTTAAACTGTAAACTATTGGATAAAGTGTAAAAATAAATTCCTATTAGTCTGAGAAAAAGTTGAAAACCTCTGACACTGGTCAGTTGTTGAGAGAATAGTTGGTCAGAAAAATATCATTGAAATAATATTTACTCAGTCTAGCAAAATGTTAATCCATCAAAATATTGTAATCATGAGACCAGCAATATCATTGGTGGATACATAACTTTACTGACAGTCTTTTGTGAAGTTTTTCCAATATTTTCTTATTCATCTACACTCCAACAGAATTTCTTTTGTTCTCATCAAGATGAATTGATAAGACAACTTTTTTCAATACCTAACTACAAGCCACCAGTTGCTGCTCACTTGGAGCAATTCTATTGTATTTATGTTTAATAGCAGTATTATGTCTTTCAGCTTTTAGCCAGGTTTTCTTTAAGTATCTGTATAGGTGTCCATCTTATTTTCTCTTGTTATTTATTTCAGGCTATATAATCCTTTCAGTCTGTCTATCACTCTAAGTCTTTCTAAGTACATGTATGTTTTTATCTCAGTCTGTTCATCTATCTATCTATCTATCTATCTATCTATCCTAAATATGTTCCTATCTATCTATCTGTATATGCATACATACATACATATATATATAAAGACAAAAGGAAAACTTATCTTAGTCTTTATTAATATTGTTCTTTTACCGATATACTCTATCTGAATTTTTTCACACACACACACACACACACACATATATATATATATATATATATATATATATATATATATATATATATATATGTGTGTGTGTGTGTGTGTATACATGTATATATATATATATAGACTGTTTTGAAAATGAAAACATTATATAAATACATACATACAACAATCTATTTCTTGTTAACAGTTAATATATTTCAACCTTGAAAATTGTTAAATGTATAGCTGAAAGCACTTGGATAAAAAGAACAATTGGATAGTTTTTATATAATTTATCATCTGAAAAGAAAAAAATTATTAAATCACATGAGAAATTGTATAAAAAAATAAATCAAAGCACCTTGTCTGTCGTATTCAATGAAATGTACATGAAAGAAGGATTGCTGCCTAAATACACACACACATACATACATATATATATATATATATATATATATATATATATATATATATATATATATATATATATATAAACATAACCAAAAGTGAATGAATATATATTCTCTTTTGGTTATGTTGTTATAATTGTTTAAAATTTGCAATATTTATTGGGGGCGGAGTGCTTGTAGATATGAATAGTGTACATATAAAAATGAAAACTGTGCCTTCTCCACAGTTTTGGATTTAGAATTGTCATTTTAGAATGTCTGCCACCCAATGCTAGAAAGTCCAGTTCACTGAGCTGACAAAAGAAGAAGCGGATTCATGCTTTTTCCAAGGGCATTAGAACAAAGTTAATGCAATTGATTCAGCTGGAGTTTGAACTCAGTTTGCCATTTTCATATTTTACGCACATAACCTTTAAACTACCTGCACACACACACACACACTAGTTTTTTTATTACCCTATTTCCTCTATACACCATGCCATGAACACAAGGACAAACTGTCCGAATTCCCTTTGTATTCCATTCATAAGAAGAAAGTTCCATTTTGACAGCTTCTTCCCAGGAGCTGCTGCATTGTGGAACAGACTCACAGGAGGATGTTTTCCTGATCCCAACAATCTTAATCTTTCCAGATCCAGGGTCAACAGTTATCTATCCTATATATCTTCATAATCTATGTTTCTTACTCCCTCCTCGTTCATAAAACAGCCCTTTTTGTAACCTTCTAAATTGGGTGGCTCTTGGGCCATGTTTTGGGCAAAAAATAGAGTCAAAAAATACATTTGTTATTACTATAAAGATTATATTTAAATACATATTTAAGTAAGCATCTCCATTTGTGTGTGTGTGTGCGCCTTTTTAAACAATGAAATTTACATCTGCTGGCTTGGATAATCAGAAGTTTTATTGAATAAAATATGCCTTTCCACAAGGATTGGGTCTTTGATCCTTCTAACTTGAGAAAACCATCTTGAAGATAGGTGTGCTTTAACCACTAAACCACAAAAGAACTTAGTGTGTTCTTGGCACCTTGAAAATGCAGAGCCATTTGTGGGGACTACGAGGACAACTTTCTTTATAGATAAAACATGCTTTATCCAGTGGTGTTATCATGCTCCCTATATCTGTTGTAGTTCCTGTAGAAATAATCTGGAGGTATTACTTTTGGAGATTTTTTGCATGCATGTCTTTATATATATTATCTAGTTATATCATCAAGTCTCTGATGAGTAGATGTAATTCAATAAAACTGGAAAGTAAAGACCTATAGAATACATAAACTATACAATAAATGAATAAATTTATGTTATATATATATATATATATATATATATATATAGTTTATTATTTATTTATATATATTATAATATATATTTAAATTTATATATATTATATATAATAATAATTTATATATATTATATATATTTATATATATATAGTTTATTATTTATTTATATTATATATATTGAAATTTATATATATTGTATATAATAATAATTTATATATATATATATATATATATATATATATAGTTCATTATTTATTTATATTATTATATATATTTAAATTTATATATATTGTATATAATAATAATTTATATATATATATATATATATATATATATATATATATATTCAGTTTGAGCGGCTTGGTGATAGTAGTCATGGTTCCTGGGGACACAGTCCTATGGTTACAGAGAACTTCAGTTGAGTTCCACCACGGAATATGTGAGCAAGCGGTGCTATATTGAGTCTGATTTGCTACCTCTTCGTCACCGAGGCCGTTGGAACAGTTGGTATGATGTTTCCTTGACACCCTAACTGTTAGGGTTTGAATTCTCAGTAGTGGATGCGCACTGCTGATGAGTCCCAAATATAGGACGAAACGGCCGTCCAGTGCTTTCTGCATTCTGTTGAGGTTTCTTTCAGACTCAGTGAATTACTTAATTATATATATACATATATATATAGTTTATTATTTATTTATATATATTATTATTGTTATTATATATATATATATATATATATATATATAGTTTATTATTTACAGCAATACAATCTCCACTTGGACATATAAAGGCATAAGCAGCATTAGTCTTATGTGGGGTGTTGGTGGGTTGAAATATGATATTTTTGATGATTAGATTACATTGTCTTTAATGTTTTATGATAAATTTTAAATTAGTATTATCATGAACAGTTTTAACCTGTCTATATATTTTCTTTTTTTATATTACGATTACATCTTTTTTTGTGGCCGTTGTGTATTTGATTTCTTTAGAATATGTTTATGGCATTTGTTATTTCTCTTATTTTGAGTATTCAGCTTTATATTTAAATAATTGTTGTATAAGTAAAATCTAATTTGATAGCAATATAATTAGGGAAACCATTGTTAGTAAGCGTTTGTTGTATGTTACTTAATTCCTTAAGAAAAAATGTTTTAGATGAAGAGATTAACTTTTTCAGTTAAATTGTTTATGATGGGAAATTTATATCTTTCAGGATATTCACTTTTGTAGTTTAGGAAGCAAGATTTGGAAGGCTTTTTGTCAAATATCTCCATTCCTGAAAGAATTACTTCTTTCCAAAGCCAACATACATGACTAATAAAAATGTTAAAAAATTCAAAGCAAACGGTTAAATTCATAACCTTCATTTTATTTAAAATATATAATACATAAATTAATCACAAACTGAAATAATTTAAATATTAATTACATTATTTAAAAAAAAAAACATTTTCTCACTTTTAGACATTAAATTAGATCAGTTAGCATCCTCCATGATTTACTGAGACATTTCAGTTATCCTAATGAATATTTATGAGCATTCTTAAATTTAAAAGTTTTGAGTGACTAACAACATTACTTTTCTTTATAAATATTTACTACAAAATAAAATCCTTACATTTGCCTTGATAAAGTCCATCAGAGAATGAAATACATCAACCTTTCCTTCTGACTATATATATATATATATATATATATATATATAGTTTTAAGGTATGCTATATTTATGGAATAAAGTGCTCAATATCAGAGATAGAGCATATGTAAATATAAATATAAAAGTGAACATTGAAGTCAACATTCAGAGGTGACAGGCTGTTTCATGCTAAATGCAATTATCAAGCCTGAGATTGCATTTAGCATGAAACGGCCTGTCGCTTCTGAGTGTTGACTTCAATGTTCACTTTTATATCTTACATATATATATACATATACATATATATATATATATATATATGTATATGTATGTATGTAAAATATGTTAAATGGCTGGAAAAATTACCATATCAAAAAATGGACTTATAAAAAGTGCTCATTGCATCAGCTTAGAAAAACAGATATGCAGAGCAAGCTAATAGAATAAAAAGAAGTAAGACACTGTATACTACTGCACACTATCGTGGTTTCAACCACTAGGTTTCATCAGGTGGCTAGGTAACAAGTGGTGTCTGGTAGTATAGAGTGTTTTATTGTATATATATATATAATGTGTATTTTGACAGCAAGAATTCATCCAAACAAGTTTTAGTAAATTCCGCCTGTCTATTTAACTTTTTTCTTTTTTTTTTTTACTTTTTATTATATTTTTATTATTTTTAAGTCTGTCTATTTAACATTTTATTATATTTTTACAATTTTCAAATGAGTTTTTTTTTTTACATTGGGTTTGAAGTTATGAATAAATTGTCCAAGGAACTGGTTTTATTAGTATGGTAAGCAATACTTATGTGGCTAAATTCTGATGGTTTTATATATATATATATAATCTATGTATACCTTAAACATTTTCATAATAAAAAATGTCATGGTGACATCTTCGTTTTTGCCATCTAGATGGACAGTTTACTGTATTTCTTGACATTATCATCTATTCTTTCCCTAAGAAAGAATCGGTGCTTAAAGCTTATTCAAGATTATTTATTCTGCTTGTGATTTCTTCCAGGAACATTTGCTCAGTAACTGACTCATTCTTCATTTTGAGATCCAACTTCTTTTGTGTGGGCCTTTACCCACCTTGAATAAACATTCATCCCTTCAGAATGATACATTTATCTGATGAGAAATACAGTCAGTCATGGTTTTTAAATCAAAGGATAACAGCTATGAGGGTCGATCAAAAAGTAATGCCTGTTCTTTAATTACAGCAGATTTAATGATAGAAGCACATAAAGTCTACCAAAATAAACAAAAGATTCAGGATTCCAAATCAATTCTTCACATAGTCTCTTTCCTTCTCGATTGTGAAATTCCGCCTTTGAATGAGAGTTTGTATACATAGAACTTTCTTTGCTGTTTTCTTAGCCAATTCCAGGTAAATTCTTTTGCTTTATCATTATTGGAGAACTTCTGCCTGTTATGTGTGTTGTTCAGTTTAAGAGTTACGATCATTCCCTGATCCTTCCTGGAGTCTGTCAACATACTGGGGACCCACTTTGTACAGAACTTTTAGTAGATAAATATCTACCCTTAACTGCAGGGACTTTCACAGAGCATTTATCCTCTCTGTCTAGTTTTACCACCAAGTCTCCGATGAGTAGATGTAATTCCATAAAACTGGAAAGTAAAGACCGATAGAATATATAAACTATATAATAATGGAATAACTCTATTATATATATATATATATATATATATATATATATATATATATGTATATATATATATAGAGAGAGAGAGAGAGAGTTTATTATTTACAGCGATGCAATCTCCACTTGTAAAAAAAAGACATAAACAACATTAATCTTATGTTGATGGGTTGAAAGATGTTATTTTTAATGATTAAATTACAGGTTTTAAATATTTTATGATAAATCTTAAATTGGTCTGCTGACCTAACTTTTTATCCAGTACATCTTTTCCATAAGCATTCATTATAGTCCGTGAATATCTGCAGTACTATCTTCTGCCAAAAACAGAAAATCTATGACAACATTTTGTTTTCTGTGTGTGTCCAGAGGAGCAGCAATTTTGAAAGAGGATTCTGGTTAGGAAAAGAGAATGTAATTGTAAAAATTATTCCTTTCAGATTGTAAACACTGGTTCATAGCTCAGAACTGTCAATATTACTCTCTGATGTCTTTAATCTGGTACCCTTGGGACCAGGCCACTGCTGAACCGCAGGAAATGCCATTTGACAAATCACACCTAAAAATCCGAATGTAAATATTGTATTGCCTGCTCATTCCACACACGTATTTGCTGCGATATCAACGGTAGAACAAAGCTTTAGATAGGAAATAAAACAATCGTTAATGTTTCCAAACAAAGTTTTTTTTATTGTTTCATTTAATACAAAGGCTAAAGAAAGCCTAAATCCCCAAAATAATATAGACTTACTATCCTCAATGGGTAAATATGCAGCTATATATATAAAAAATGAGCAAAACTATATTACCAAAACACTCTACTACTGCGAAAAGTTGTAATCAATGTGAGGTGCTGATCTTGTATCTGCTCAACAGACTAATGGTGGTTGATTCAAAAAAATTCTGAGCCATGGGAATTGCCAGACTATGCATTGCTGGATTAAAGAATTTGGACTGTGCTTTTAAAATTAAATTAGATCAGGCTTTATTTTTTTTTTTACTAATCCTTGTAAATCTATTTTTTAAAAGATTTGTATTGAAAATCTGTTCATATGATTGATTGCAATCAAAGTTCTGCAGAAGTGTTCCTAGTGTTTGTACCCCCACAGGCAGTCACAGAATTTGCTGCCCTTCTAAACAATATTCTTCAACTGGACAATATGCTACTTCATTATATTAATTTACCTAAATGCTCTCCCCACAAAATTATTTCCTGAGGCAGACTGACCCTTGCCCATTCACCTCTATATCCCCCAATATTGCTTAGGAAAACATTTTGCCCGAAGCCCAAATGCTTGTTACAGTTGAAATTCAAACTAATTTTGAATTTATTAAAATACTGAATTCTTTCTCCAATAGTCTACAACTGTTTCTTCAACATGCACATTACTATATAGATAATGTAAGTTTGGTTTGACTGACAGATGTTGAGAATATCTTAGACAAAACAATTGAGAAACATTAAAATTTTAAGGAATAAATGAATGCTATTCTGAATGGCTAAGCTTCTAGATGCTTTCATACTAATGCAGATGTCCCCCAGGGTCCTCTCATTGGACTTACTTTTTTTAATATACAGTAGCAGCCATAATATAAGGAATTGAAACAACAAAGACATAAATATGTGTATTACTTAAAAAGTAATGCATGATTAGCATTGAAATTTTTACCGAATAAAGATTAGGGTGTAATGCATAAATATTATACAAAGTTACAAAAATTTACATAATAGTTTTTTTTTAAATAAAGATTAAATGGAACAAAGGAAATAAGCTACTGGACAAAAGTTAATGAATGATGTTAATAATTTGCATAAACTTTTAATTTACATTGTTAAAATACTCGATGGAGCTTTTCAACAATAAGTAAAAGTTCATTTATCATTAGGATTTTATTTTTAAGCAATATGGAAAATTCTACATGCAGAATGCTCTCTTTTGAAGAAAAAAACTCATTATCGCTATCAAGAAAAAAAGTCAATTTCAGAATTTTCTGATATTGTTCATAGGTCTAAAAGTGTCGTTCATCGTGTAATTAGCAGGTATAAAACCGATAAAATGTTAGATGCAAAACCAAAATCTGGCAGACCTCTAAAAACATTGCAAAGAGAAGAACAAAGAATTGTTAGAATATCTACAAAAAACGTTTTGAAACTGCTACATCAATTGCCCATAAACTTAATGAAGAGACAGATAATAAGATCTCAAGGAAAACGGTTGCTCGCAGGTTAAAAAATGCAGGATTGCATGCCTGTATTCCAGCTTCGAAGCCTCTCATTTCAAAGCGAAACCAAAGGGCATGCCTGGAGTATGTGAAAGAACATGTTGTTTGGACTGACGCACAATGGGATACAGTTCATTTCAGTGACGAGTCCAAGTTTACTATATTTGGTTCTGAGGGAAAAACTTACGTATGCCGTAGAACAGTTGAAAGACTGTGTTCTCAATGTGTCAAGAAAACCATTAAGTTTGGTGGCGGCAGTGTGATGGTGTGGGGAATGATTTCATCTGCAGGAGTTGGCCCTATCATCCGCGTACATGGCAATATCAATGCTGAGATTTACAAAAGGCTTCTTCAGCAGCGTGTGGTACCAAGATTACACCATAATCTTTATGAATCTCCTATTTTCATGCAGGATAATGCACCTTGCCCCAAGGCTCAGAAGGTTATGGCTTTATTTGAAGAAGAAGGAATCGCCCTAATGAAGTGGCCAGCCCAGAGACCCGACCTGAATCCAATAGAAAATGTTTGGAAGATAATTGGAGAAAGGGCTCAGAAAAGAAACCCGAAAAACCAGGATCACCTATGGGAGTTATTGAAAGATGAATGGGAGGGAATTACTGCTGATTTTTGCAAGAAATTAATTAGATCATGTGGTCGACGATGCAGAGAAGTCATTGAAAATAAGGGGATGTTTACCAAATATTAAATTTTGTTGATATTTTGTTCACAATCAAGTATTAACAAGATCGTTCCTTAACTTTTGTCCAGTAGCTTATTTCCTTTGTTCCATTTAATATTTATTTTAAAAAAAAACTATTATGTAAATTTTTGTAACTTTGTATAATATTTATGCATTACACCCTAATCTTTATTCGGTAAAAAATTCATTGCTAATCATGCATTACTTTTTAAGTAATACACATATTTATGTCTTTGTTGTTTCCGTTCCTTATATTATGGCCACTACTGTATATTAATGACCTTCCAAATGGCATCAGCTGTCAACTTGGTATCCACGCTGATGGCACAACTATTTACTCTTGTCTCGATAGTAACACTGATCAGTTCAATAAAGTCAATTTGGCTGCTGGTATCCAAATCGATCTTCAGTCTGTTTTTAACTGAGACAAAGGATGGCTTTTTAATTGTAATGCCTTCAAAACTAAACTGCTCTCTATTAAACATCTTTCTGCCTTCCATCAGCATGGCTAATGCTAACCTCCAGGACAGTTACTTGCTGCACCTTCTCGGGCTAATGTTCTCAGCTGACATGAAGTGAAAAGACTATATTGAATCCATTGCTAGGTACTGACAGGAATATTTAACATCTTGGTAATGAACCTGTACTTCATACAGACGTATGTATAATATTTAAATTAAAAACTAAGGAGGTGTTCTCTTGGAAAGGTTTAGTAAAAATTATCTTGATGCTTCATTACTTTTGTTCGTTTAATAAAACCAAAGGTTTTGAATATATTCAATTCTACTATTTAATTTGTTTAATTCTCTTATGTGTACTTATTTTGATTTTAATTCTTCATTTTTTCCTTGGCTTGAAGAACACTCCAGGAAAATTGCCATTCCAAAACTAACTCAATTGATGTACATTTCAAATATGAAAAATGAAACTATTAGAAAAATATGACAGTACTGAAATTATGTTGCTTAATTACCCCATTCTTTTGTTTGGTTGAGCATCCCTTTACTTTAACCCTGACAGCCTCATTGCAAGAAGATGAAGTAAGAGAATGAGGAACATGATGGCATCCTACCAGGGTGAAGTATTGCTGGGAGATTCCAAATGTTTCTATGCAGGGGTGAAAAACAATCTGCATTCCTTCTTAACCTTTTAACACTTTCTTTTTGACATGATTACTTTTGTTTTTATTTTACAGAGTTAAACATTTATTTTTCTCAGTAATTGTTTATTTTATATGAAAAATTGAAAGTAAATGCAAAACTTGGAAATATTTTAAATAAATATTTTATAACCATTCAAATATTTATTTCCCACACTATATGGAATCAATGGGTTCATTATAGAATATGATAGATTTTATGGCTGTCTACAGACTGTGCAGAAAGAAAGATTCCTGTATAGAATAGGATAGACAAGTATGAAGACTTGAAAACTGATAGATAGATAGATAGAACTGCTGTTAGTAAGACTTGAATTAATTCCAGACAAGTGACTCTTTCTCATTTTTAATGTCCAACATTGAGTAGTAGAATTTTCTTAAATTTTAGGTAAAAAAATAATTAAAATTAAAATATTCTACTTTAAGTGTAAATGCTACTCTGGTAATTTCCAGTCTTTCATAGCCCTGTGATAATTACTTTCACCTTCTTACAGCATTCAAAAGGTGTGGGCTATAACAAATTCTTCTATGAGGAATAATTTTATCGATACTATTAACACTATTATTACACTTAAGAAAAAATCCTGAATTATAATTCACTAAAAGCTAAAATATCCAAAGAAAGGTAATGCAACCCTCTCCCCACACAAAAAATGAAAATAGATAATAAAATAGAATAAATAAATAAAATGTAACCTATTGGTAGCCTGATATCTCCTATTACCGATGAGATATTCCATGCATTTCTTAACAGTACCAGGCACTAATGTTCCAATTCTAGTAAAGAAAAAATTGAAGGATAATTTTCTAAGCAAGTAAGATCACTTCATTTAGAAAATTGGTGCAACAGAATCTTCCACTTTATATTTTCACTTATTTGTCATTGTGCTTTACTAAGTTTAATATATATCAAGAGACAGGTAGATTGACGAACTGACAGGTAACATATGCTTAAATATCTGGAGTAAAACACAAGATGGACTGAGTGAAGAATAGGGATGGATAATAGATAATTGTTTACTTGGCTAAGCCATGTCTGACCAAAAGCTATATATGTCAGTCTCCAGGCTTTGAGCATGCCTTCGATTAAAATCATCACTTATCTGGTTTCAGACTTCAGATATTGGCACTAAAAACAAATGTGCCATTGGCAAGGTATTGACATAGAGAAATGTATTCATAAATTTAGATACTGCAGATTTTACTAGCTTGGAAATGTACCAAATGAATTCTTAATAGTAAGGAGAGTATGCCATTTTTTTAAACTTGTATCTTCAAAGTGTAGAATAATAATAAAACAAAAACAAATTTATCCTTAGAAGTACAGGTAAGGAAAAGGTGTATATTGCTCAAGATTACTTGAGTGTGTCTAGTGCTTTACTACAAATACTTTCATGATAATTGTTCAGGTGGACTCTTCACTATGATATCTAGACTTTATGAATTTAAGTGCAGTATTAGATTGATGGCAAGGTCTCATCAATTCACAGTTAAATTGACGAGATGTAACGATAAGTTCTATGCTAACAATTTCTTTTCTCACACTTCTCTTCTGGCTCCTTGCTTTCCAGCCAACACTGATCTTCAAAAATTTAAATTCAATGTGAATCATTATCTCCTGTCTTCTTGATTGCTCTTATATTGTTCTCACTTCTAAATAATGTTTCTCTTTTTTCTTAGTCTTTCACACTCAATAACCCCTCTTAGTGAATTTACTGCTTTACATGGGGTGAAATGATTAAAAAAAAATAACTCTCTTCTATCTGTTAAGAATGGTAATGGTAATATTAGCTATTTCCTTATTGTTACTCTCAACAAAATCTTCATCAGATGATGACCCTAATGTAAGGCAGGTTTTCAGGGTTGAAACCTCTTTACTCAGCACTCTCTCTTAATAAGACTTTGTCAGTTGACTTTCAATCAGGCTGCTTAAAATAAAATTGTCTCAACCAACCAGGTGCTCATTTTTTGCATTTTTTTAATTCTTTTTGTTGTGGTAGGATCCACCTAATTTGCATAGTGGAGTGCCGACTATATAAATATGGTTGGTACCGGGAAGACATGAGAGGCGAATCAAGAGATTCACTAGAGACTCTGCCCGACTGCGACTTAGTCAACACATTCTCCAGGAACGGTCTTCCCAGGAATATACAAAAGACTATATGTAAATATTGTGTACACTTTCTTGTTTCAATACATTTTGTTCTAAGTACATTTTGTGTTTCATTATTATTCCATGCATTAGTCAAGTTTCAACACTTTTCAATATAGATATTTTCAAGGTGAAAGTAGCAATGAAGCTTCTGACCTCCACAAGGAATATATTATCTTTTATATGTTTTTGTCACATTTATATTTGAAATCCTCATACTTTTCAAAACTTTTAATGATTGGATGTCATCTTTGAAATGAACCATTTACTCCATAATATTCAGTATATTTTGATCAACCAAGCCAGATAATGACAGAATGCTGGGGAATTAAAGCTATTTCATTTGGAAATATAAGGCTTTGTTCAATATCACATATGATTTACAAAATTTTCAGCACCAACAAACAAGTTAAAGATGTTTTTTGTTTTAGTTTAGTCTTCTTTATAATATTCCACTGGCAAATTGGAATTATTCATAATAGCTGCTTTAAAGATATTTTCTTCCAATTATGTATTGTATCACCAATTTGATAGACCAGTTCTTTATTCTGTAATATTTCCTTTTCTCCCTTTTAGGTCTGCACTACTTATCTACATTGGTTCACATTTCAATATCTTCACCTTTTTATATTTATGTTCACCTGCGTGTCTTTTTTTTTTCTTTATACCTATCTACATATGTTGTTCACCATTCTTGTATCCTCATCTGTATGCACTTCTTTATATTGCTTTGTGTCCCTATATCTTTATCTGCTTCTACCCATCTTTACTGACCTACCTTCATCAGTTTTTATCTATCTACTTACCACATGTCAGTATTTTCACCTGTTTATGTTGATTCACAGTGGAGGCATGGTGGAGTAATGGATATTACATTTGCTTATGTGCAAACACCATTGGGAAAGGTATGAATCCTGTTCTTCTTCCCCATCAACCATGGATAGGTAGCATAACAGACTGAATCTTATAGCCTTGGTTGGTAACCTGTCTAGGTGAAGGACAGTGATGAGGGTAAGAGGGACCACAGCAGCACAAAAAGCATGTCAAGATAATGTCATCCACTCTTAACTATGGATTAAATAGCCTCACCAACCCACAATTGGCCAAGTGTGGTGTGTACACCTACAACTCTGAGGACATGGTCAATTAGGGAGGGGTTCCTTTGACAGGAGCAAGATGGATTTGGATTTGTATGTTGATTCCCTTCTGTCGCTTCAGTTGTCTATTGTTACCTACTTACCTATATTCACTGATATTTCTCTATCTTCCTCTGTTTATATCTATCACAGTGCTTGACATTCATCTTAATCTGTTCAAGTTTATTCTACTCCCTTGATATTTATTAAGTGATGGCTTAAACGATTGCCTGTTGACCTCCCACATGCTTGCACTCAGTGTTTCAATCTCCAGCAAAAGCAAAGATCTTCAGTGCTGGTTTTCAAGGCAGACAGAATCATTCGTATATAAAAGAATTATGCAGTACACGTTTCCTATCTCTCTAGTACATAGTACATTTGTGTAGTTGCAAAATCAGAATTATCTTCATGATATAAATATCAATTTTGCCCATATCTCCCTATCATTATTAATTTTCATCTAATCATATCTGTTTGTCTGCCAACAGGACACATTGATATCACATTTGCCATTACTACAAGCAATTAACGCCTTTACTGTCACACAATGTAAATGATCATCTTGCGGTATTGTGTAAGGATTCAATTATCCAAGATGGCAGTAAACATGTTAATGTTATTGTCTTTATAAATATCAACCTGCAGATTTCAGATTTTTAGTGAGGCATTCATGTCTCTCTTCAAGGGAGGTAATCTTTATGGTGTTTCTCTCTCTGAGCAACCAGTACTTTTTATTATTTAAACCCAAGATTATATTTGATTATTATTTACATCTATATAGCTACTCTTGTTTAGCAAATATGAGTGTTGGTATGATCCAACTTCTTGCAGCAAAGTACTTACTTGCTCGATAACATTTATTATGTTTCAAATTACTTTCTCCGCAAAAGGATTATTTTCTTCCAGTAATAAAAAAATTACAGCAAAATATGTAATTAAACCTGAACATTTATTTTCTGCCTTGAAAACTTCACAACAATTTGACTTTATCAGATGGCGCTTGTGTGTGGATGGTTGATTTTGTTTAATAGCATGGGTTAGTGCCAAAATCTAAATATTTTGAATGCAATTGTAAGCCTTCAACTACAGATAAAATGTATTGCTGTTAATTCTACTATAAATAGTCACTATTGTTAATTTTTATATAAAAAGTTATTGCTGGTATTTTGTACTATAAAAATGTATTTTACTACTTTCACAGCATTTTGTTTTTCTTTGGGGGTTCACTATTTGTCCATAGCTACGACCCTAACAGGTGGCACCACTCTAGGTCAAGGTGGACATGGGAACAACAGCAACTAAGAGGTGGTTTCACACACCACAAAATTTCCAATCTCCCAATCACAGGCCTTGCTGCCAGATATAGTTTATCTTCATTCCCAGGACTATTTGGTGTAAAAGAGCAAATATATATGATATAAGATTCAGGGTTCACTATTTGTCCATAGCTGTGACCCTAACAGGTGGCACCACTCTAGGTCAAGGTGGACATGGGAACAACAGCAACTAAGAGGTGGTTCCACACACCACAAAATTTCCAATCTCCCAATCACAGGCCTTGCTGCCAGATATAGTTTATCTTCATTCCCAGGACTATTTGGTATAAAAGAGCAAATATATATGATATAAGATTCAGGGTTCACTATTTGTCCATAGCTGTGACCCTAACAGGTGGCACCACTCTAGGTCAAGGTGGACATGGGAACAACAGCAACTAAGAGGTGGTTTCACACACCACAAAATTTCCAATCTCCCAATCACAGGCCTTGCTGCCAGATATAGTTTATCTTCATTCCCAGGACTATTTGGTATAAAAGAGTAAATATATATGATATAAGATTCAGGGTTCACTATTTGTCCATAGCTGTGACCCTAACAGGTGGCACCACTCTAGGTCAAGGTGGACCTGGGAACAGTAATTAACTCAAAATTTCCTATCTCCCACTCATAGGCCTTGCTGCTGGATGTAGTTTATCTTCATTCCCAAGGTTATGTATTTGGCATAAAAGATTAATTAAAGATGCTACAAGATATAGTTTTAGGTTACATGCACTTCACCATGGTGTAATAATTAACAAGTTTGTCTAAGTAGATTCATTATGACTGTGTAGGGAGTTTAATTCTCATTGGGCGGTCTATATTTTTGGCTTTGAGCTACACATAGTAAATAACTATATCATAAAAATGTTTAATTTTATCCCTTTTTTTTCTTTTATTTAATTCTCCAACCCCTCCTTAATTAGGGAGTGGCTGGAGAATATATTTCAGAATATATTTCAGTTCTGTTGTAGGTGTAGCATGACTTTTAACTTTGGCCTTTTTGCATTTATTATTGTGTTTGAATGCATGCATGAATGAGTGTATGGCTGTGTGTGAGTGATTTATTTAACTGATCCAGTCCGGCACCTTATTTGGCAAGTTAACAATTAATTCTGCCATGGTTAGGATTATTGGGAGTTTCTGATGCTAATACTCTCTTTTTTCTGTCTGAATTTCTGTGATGAGCAGTAATCAATTTTAACACTATTTATATTTGGATTATCGCCCTCATCTTTGTTTTTCGACCTGTTTCAGACATTGTACCCACCAGCCTTCATCAGGTGCATATCAATTCAGGTAATCTACAGAGAATTCTGAACTGAATCATACATTTGCATATTTTTATTGTTCCACTGCCCATATCTTGGGATATCTTGTCTAGTTCTTATTTTTAGGAGCATTCATTTATTACTCACCCTGTTTCCAATGAGTTCAAGTACACAATGCCTGGCCCAAGGACTGAACTCACAATTACTATCTCACCAAACCAACACTCTAATCCACTAGGTGATTGTATATATCTGATGAAGGCCAGAGAGCACAACAGCTGAAATGTTGTGATAATAACAAGAAAGATGAGGATAATAGTCCGAATGTAAATAGTGTAAATAATAGCTCTCCATCCCAGAAATTCAGACAGTATTTTTATGTTTTAGTAAAATCTGTGTTAATTTATTGACATACATTCTTTCTGTTGCAATTGGAAAACATTATCGCTGTTTTGAAAATTCAGAATTTTACAAGTGTGCAGTTTGAAATGTGAGAAAAACTAGTCCAGATTTTTTTGTTTGTTTGTAATACTGTATATGGCACATACTTTTCCCATAATATGCATTGGACTGGTGAAAGGAGCCTTCTAAAATCCAAGTAAGTTGCAGAGAAAAGGAAAAATTTTGCTAGAAACAAACAAAATCCTGCTGGATTGCTGTATGTTATCCATCACTCCAATATGGCAATGAACAATGTTCACAAGGATGAGGAAAAAACTTGAGGTAGAAGAACTGTGGTTCTACAGAAGAATACTGAAAATTCCATGGACAGAGTGAGTAAGCAACAAGGAAGTCTTTAAAAAATGCCAATAGAAAGAACATTTTTATTCAGAATCTGGAAAACAGAGCTGAAATACCTAGGACACATAATGAAGAATGAGGGTTTGGAAAACGTAACCCTTACAATATTCAACCCTTACAGGGTATATTGAAGGCAAGAGAGATAAGGGAAAGCAACTTGTGTGAATGGATGGTGGAACAAGGTGAGGGTAGTGTTATCTAAACAAAGGGAGAAAGCTGCTAAGAGCAACAAGAGATAGAAAGTTGTGGAGAGCCATGATTGCCTATGTCTTGAAGGGGTGCAACACATAGAAGAGGAGGAACTGTAAACTTTATTTTATTATAAAGTTTTTTATAATTATTTAAAACTCATTTGATAATTATGTCATAAAATCATAAAGTTATTTTTATTATAAGTTTATTAAAAGTTTAAATAAAACTTTGATTAAATAATATTTACAATATGAAGCCTGATAAATAAGGTTCACATTTTATGCAATACTGACACTTATATAAATATATACTCAGTGTAATTTCAGTTTTATTAGTGACATTTGACTATTAAACTTATTCTCAATTGTCTTCATATTTTCCAGTTGTAAAACTATCCATTGTATACCAGGTCAAAGCATTTCTTTTTCTGTGAGTTCTTTGTCCAGATATTAAGTTACACTTACACATCAAGGATATGTTGATACAGGCCCATTTAATGTTTCTTTCAATAAAAAATAACTACTTCATGAAAAGGATTGACAGTCTACATTTTCATGTAGATTTCTTATTTATTGTGATGAAAGCTTGAAAACACTTCTTTTGACTTTTATGATTTCTTAACCATTTCACCCCAAGCAAGGCAATAAAGCAAAGGGTTATTGAGACTGAAAGAAACAGAGAGGACAAAGAACAAAATTCAAGACAAAAGATGATGATGATGATGATTGACATTACATTTTTTTTAATATTGTAGTTGACAGGAAAGTAAGAAGCCAGAAAAGAGTTCCACAAGTAAGAAGTGCAGGAGTAGAAACTATTAGCATAGAAATTATCATTACAACTAACAATTTCAACAGTGAGATTATGTGACCTAACTGCCAATCTAGTACTGTGCTTAAATTCACGTAGTTTAGGTACTAACAAGGAAAGCTCATTAGAACAATTACCATGGAAATATAGAAGAGACAAGAAGTTACATTATGGTGGTAGGAAAATGACTGAAGCTGAGATGCCAGGTCAGGACCAGTAATGTTGCTAATTCTTCTTTGAATTTTGTCAAGAATCTCTAGGCCCACAACAGAAGCACCAGACAAAATGTGGCAGCAATATTCAAAATGTAAATAAGTTTTACAAGCAAATTGACTTATACAATTGATACCATATTTATATAAATTTATTTTAGTAAGCTATAGCTTAATAATTAAGAATGATTTATACATGAGAAATATGAAAAAATATATACATACTCATAAAACTACATATGAAACATAATATATATATATGTGTGAGCGTGTGTATAAAATTTTAGATTAAACTAAAAATATATCTGTAAAATGACAATAATGACAAAGGGAAGACGTATCTATATGACACGTTTTGTCCTTTGATGGGCATTTGCCTTGATAAAGTCCATCAGAGGACAAAATGTGTCAGCTAAGATGAATTTTCCTTCTGACTTTATTCATATATATATAATATGTGTGTATGAATATGTAAGCTTGGAATGATAAATTGGTGAGCCATGCTAACATTCCATTTGATTCACTTTTGTATAAATACCTTTAGAAGAGCTATTTCTCATTATACTTATGGGTTAAATAGCAGAGTAGACTAGACTCTCTAGCCTTGATCAAGAAGGAGAACTCTGAATTTAAAACCTGAAAAGAGAGAGAGAGGGGGGAGAGAGAGAGTGAGAGAGAGAGAGAGAGACATTGTGGTGCACTATGTATCAATTCATTGTTATCAATTCTTCCAAAATGTTGGGCTGGGTTTGCACGAGGCTTCACTTCTAGAATCAAATCATAGGTGGATGCAGTTCAGTGGTTCTAAGAACTGAATTGTTAGGCCCTCTGGTGTCAAAATCAATGCATGAATCCTTACATTTATGTATATTCTCATATTACTAACCACTTTTAATTTTTTCTAATTCCAGCTACTTGTCTTCTCAGAATGCAAAGTTACATTGTGTCAAATCATATTGCTGATTTGCAACATGAAAAACAAAGCAAATTCAAGAAGCCATGACTTCTGAATTCTTGGTCAAATGAAGATGAAAATTTTAAGCTTTTCTAATTGTCTTGGGTTGTATCACCTACTGAATCTTCATAAAAAAATCTTAGAAAGCAACTGAAGGAACATTGGTTAAGTTGATATGGAATGATCCAGGTTTTATTTTTTTTGTATGCAAATATTGTCTTTCATATATATATATATATATATATATTTTCTACTATTCCGATTGTTATTTTGTAGATAACAGTGTTTGAGTAGATTCTCTGTTTTTTTTAATCAGTGTGAATTATGTGTCTACCAATCTGTGAATTTGAGAGATATGAGAGATATAATAAAGAAAATGTACTCTCCTGGGTGTATATATATATATATATATATATAATTTTACAAACTTTGCAGATTTCTCACACCAAAGCAAGAACCAAAGTCCATATAAACATATGTTTGCAAGTCCTTTATTTTGGGTTACAGAAAGTTTACAAAAGATGGTACTATGTTGCTATGTAGACTGGGTTACATTTGTCATTCATGTACATTTGTGTCTAGTCTGGCTTCAACATTTAACACTTGTGCAGTTGTGAGTTAACTGAGAAGTATTCCATTTAACAATGGCAGGATATTCATACCATGAGCAGGCAGATATGATTTTTACATACAGCCACACTAATGGTAATGGACGCGAGGCTGCACGGCTGTATCAGATTGTGTTTCCAGGTCAAAGGCAGCTGAGTCATCCAACCTTTGCTGCTGTTGATCGTCACATTGCTGAGACAGGATCTGTGGCACCACAAACTATGGTTCATGGAAGACTGAGATCTGCTTGTACACCTGACCACGAAGAACACATTCTACAGGCTATCAGAGATGATCCAGGTATCAGCACATGTCAAGTGGCCCTTGCATGTCGTACATCTCATAGTACTGCATGGAGACTACCTCAAGAGTAGCTCCTGTATCAGTATCATTTACAACATGTGCAGGGTCTTTCACCCTCTGATAACTCACCATGGAAGAACTTTTGCAACATGGTTTATTGCACAAACTGCCGATCCATATGTTTATATGAACTTTTGTCCTAGTTTTAGTGTGAGGAACCCACCCCCAAAGTTTGTAAAAGTATTTCTGATACATCCTATATATATATATATATATATATATATATATATATATATATATATATATATATATATATATTATTATTATTATTTAAAGAATATCAAACACTTAAAATCTCATAAGTGTTTGATATTCATTAATTAATATTAATAATAATAATTTTGTTCTGTCTTTTGACATAGAGCTATCCCTGGATCTATATCCTCCTGGAAATCCCATACAGATTATCATATTGTATCATTACTATATATATATATATATATATATATATATATATATATATATATATATATATATATATATATGTGTGTGTGTCTATACTTTTTTATAAAACTAATGAAGGAGTTCATAGAAATATTTCCACTATTAATATGCAGGATATTACACATAAAATCTATCAATTATTGTCAAAAATATGTCACTTTTATGAATTTTGGTAGATTTTCCAAGTTTCACATTTTTAGACAAGTTACTGAAAATATATTTTAGTAATTAATATTTATTATTACAGAATATCTGCAAAATTTACAAAGACAAAACTTTGGAAGAAAACATTGAAAATGGTCTCATTGTAATGACACTGTTTTAAAGGCACTATTAATATATCTGGTTCATGGTCTATGACTAGTTTTAGAAGTCTTTAATTCATTGATTTTGTAAACTGTTATATTTCTTTATATAACAGAATCCAGGCTAATATTCGAAATTTCATCTTTGCTGGCAAGTTACCATCCACCAATATAAACTTTGTTCTTCAGGACCCTGTAATGGTTTTCAATAGTGTTTACACAAGACAAACAAGCTGGTTAATAAAAAAATATTTTTATTCAGGTCTTCATTAGTTTTCTTCACCGAATTTGGTATAAAAGACATTTACATTTTGAAAGCATCTGTTATCTTCTTCGACCATACTTTCATGTGTGTCTTAAAAAAAAAATCAATGTATACCTGAGCTACCATTTTAACTTACTGTGGGCCTACATTTTTACTAACTATACTATCACCACATAACATCACAACACCTCCATCTTATTGATGTCTCAATCTGTGAGGGAAGTTTCCACCAGCAGCCATCTAAACTTGACTCTACCTATCTGAAATATTAAAGGAAATACATCATTAAGAATCTGTATTAACATATTTGATTTTTTGGTGTCTTTTAAAGGTGGGTCTACTTATTGGTCTTGATATTTTGTCACTTGATTTAGGTCCTAGCATCTCATGCTTTTTAACACTTTCAATCTCCTAAAAAATTTCATAGCTTGACAATGACAGATTCTTCATAAATTTTCATTTGATATGGAGAATTGTCAGACATAAAAAAAACATCTGCTTTATTTAAAAAATAGAATTTGGCATCTTCATGAATCATAGTTCTATGTGTGCCTTGAAAGAAATCATTGCATATGTGAGCTACATCTTAATACCATCATCAAGCTCAAATACTCAACTTGATCAAACCTGCATCAGAGCCTTCTATGATCGTCAAAGAACATCTTCACACTTCAGTTCTACTTACCAATCAATTTTTCAACTTTCAGTTTTGTTTTACATTTTGAACATTCTAAATTATAAAACATTGTTCCTTATCTGTCTAATCAGCCTTATGACAAATTTTAATGCACCATGGCTATTAATTTGAGATTTTAAAATTCGGGACACTTCATATAACTGGTTGTGCAGAAGAAATCAACTTTTATCGTAACTTCCAATGCCATCATTCAGCAAACAAGTCTTTTGATTCTTGTTGTCTCCAACCCATACTGGAAGGACTGCAGAAACATCCCTCTTCACCAGATTTATAGACAAAGCATGCAGATACATGCTGGAATTTCTTTCTAACCAATAAGATAAGCCACTTCTTGGTTTCATCTCACTTAGTTCTGTTCTTTCTTGTCTTGAAGACAGGATGCCACGATCACTCGTCTGTAACCCTTGTGTGTCTTAACACCATTCTTAATTCGTGAACGCTTTACCATATTATTAGGTTGGTGCAAAAATAATTTTTTGACGTTCAACTTCCTGTGAGAAAACAACATTATTTTTGCACCAACCTAATATTTATTTTGTATTTGCCTATTTTGTATTGCATATACTGTTTGCTTGATTAATAATATTTTTGCCCTGCTCTTTTCTTTCTCTTGTTATTCTTTAATGGAAACTTTGTCAACTTTGTTTGATGGCCATTTCTGCCAATTACATTTAACCATGGCCAATTACTCTACAATTCCAATAATGCAATTTTCAGTGTTGAACTCAGTATCCACTACTATATATATATATATATACTGTTTCAGATATACTTGTGTTGTATTTCACATATACAAGTCTGTATATTATATATATATATATATATATATATATATATATATATACACTATTTTTCAAATATATATGAAGTTACTTATAATGCAGTCAAAGGCTTTTAATTGTAACAACGTTCATGTTTGCATAACAAAACTAATCTTTGATAGTTGCCCAATATAAGAGATTTGTTTGTTGTGGACATAGCCCATTGTTCTGCCTTAACAAACAACATGTCTTCCTTAATGGACACATGAGAACAAACTTGATGCACAAAATGGCAAGCATCTTTGTCAATAAAGAAGTAGAGAGAAAGAGTGGGAAGAAAAGACAAAAAGCCAGACATTGTTTTCTGATTAGTAAGTGGCTTACTGTCCCGAATAAGGTTGGTTGAGTAAGTAAGAATCGTAAGAACAGCAAATGTGTTGTTTGTTGTATTGGTATTGTATTGGAAAGGAGGAAAAGAAGAACAAGCATTATTTGATATAGATTTTATTGAATGAGCTCAGAAGTGAAGAGGTCAATTGTGGAGTTATTTTACAGTATTTTCTCATACAGGGCTTTATGAAAAGTAAAATCAGTTAATGAAAAAGTAGTCATATTGGTTGATAAGATTTTTGAAGTTAGACATTTATATAAGAATTCTTTTCAATAAATATTAAGTAATAATAATAATAATAATAAAAATAATAATATAATTGTAAACGTGGAGATAATCAGCCTCAGTTGGAATCTGAACTCAGTTTGTGAAATTAATTTTCCATTTTGGTAACTATTATTTAATTATTTAATTCTGCAATTAGTTATCTGGACATTAGTGTGTTAGTGAGTATATATATATATATATATATATATATATATATATATATATATATAAACACAATAGTACAGTCAGACTAATGTCCTCAACTTTGTTTTTATTATTACTACATCTCTGCTACTGTACCTTCTGGCCTTCTTCAGATATTTGTCAATGTAGGTAACCATCATGGAATTTCAAACTGAACTTTTTATTTGAGCCTTTATTTAAAAGAGTCAAAGTGTCAGTTTGTGAATTTGGTGGCATAGTAATTGTGAGTTCAATCCCTGGGCTGGATATTACAGAGAGATTCAATGGAAACGGGGTTAGCAATAACTGAGCCATACTAAATAAAAGAAAAATACATTCTGAGACATGAATAGCAGAACAAGGACAATCTCCTCCTATAGATTTAATAAAGGGTTCAGTTTGAAGAATGTCAGTGAACCACCCTCATTCCCTTTGTATTTCATTGATGAGATGTAACTTCCACTCAAGCAGTTTCTTCCCATAAACCACTGCTTTATGGAACCGACTCCTAAGAGGATGTTTCCCCAATCTTAACCTGTTCAAGTTTAGAGTCAACCGTTATCTTCCCCTCATATCCCCACAAACTCTGTTACTTTATATGCAACCCTCTACCTCTTGGGCCTTGTACAAGGTGAACATCATTGTAAAAAAATGGCTGGGGACACAATAGCCAAAATGTTATGATAGTAACTACAATGATAAGGACATTAGACTGACTGTAAATAATATAAGTAACTTTTTGCACCAAACCTAATACTCATTCTGAGTAGACTATCACAAATTCTTCTGGGAAAGTGACCCAAAATGTACCTTAGCCACACGTCTAGGATCAATATTTTGCATAATTTTTCTAGAATGCAGGTAAGCCATAAAAGATGACTTTTTAAAAATTCACTATGACTTAACCCAGGCTTTAAAAAAAATGATTGCATATTTTTTAAATTACTTAATATAATTAAAAGGTTTTACATTTGAATCTTTAAATGTATAAATCACCCGTGCAAGGGAGATCACTTTCTATAATAAAATGTCATATTTAAAACCAAAATAACATTTGATCTATTACACAGTGACTTATATTTCTAAAGAATTAATAGATTTAGTTTTAATCCGATTTTTTTATTACTTCAAATACTACTTTTAGTGGATATCCAAATTTTAGTAGACACTCCATTTTTAAACAGTAGGTATTACACCACTAGTTTGTATATTTGAGAAAACTTAATAATGTGCCCTCTTGCTGGGTTCAAACCTACAGCCTTGAGAAACCAAGCAGTCTAAAGCATGCCAGATTAGATGGTGGTTTCTAAGATAATCTAAGTTAATTAATATGACTCATACTTAATAATAAATTCTAAATCTCATTTAATAAAAGATATGTGATTGTGTAGAGGGTAGAATTAGTTCCGATACCTGACTCCTGCCATGTTGTATCATTACAAGAGTGAGATAAAACAAAAAATGAAGTATTGCTGATGTATTTGAGCTGGAGCTGCTCAATCCTCACTTTCCAGCCTTGATAGAGTTCAAAGTCATTTATGACCTTTTTTCCACTCTGCAACCTCTTTCCCCACAGTCGCAATGTTGCAAGTCTCTCACTACTCAATTACTATTTCTATAGCAAATGTTCAGACCATTCTGTACTTTAATTCCACCACTTCAGACCTTTACAACTTTGACGCCACTATGCCACTTCTGCAGAGTTGAATCACCTTCATTTCCTCTGTGTTCCAAATGAAAGGAGAAAGTTCCATTCTGACAGCTTTGTTCCAAGAACACACACTTTTGTTACATGCCCCCTTCATTCTGGAGAGGTCTTTTGGTTGATTCCATAATGAAGCTACATTCTTCTCTCTTGGCTGTCTTCTCCCAGTCGGCTGATTGCTAGTTGGTTTGTTTGGAGGTAAAATTAGAACTTCAACAAAAGGAATTTTAAACTTATCTATTTTATTAAACACGTTGATGTGTACATTTTTTAACTAGCCATTGGGGTTGCTATCCCACTCCTCTGGGAAGCAGTTTCCACACGTGAAATTAACAGGCCTGCATTCCTCAACACATAAAATTTAACTCCTTGAAAACACTTTTTATCTCTCTAACATTCCCACGTTCAACTCAGCCAATCAAAATCAACCTCCCTATTTTGTCTACCATCTGACCTTAAAGTCAGCTTCAGAAGATCTGAGCCAAATACACTGCCACTAAAGAATAATAGTTTGAAACTATTATTTATCACTTTGTCAAAGAAACTCCTGCATAATGCTTTCTTGAAAAACTTCAATTTTCACCTCTTCAAGTCAAGTGTCAATCATTATCTCTTTATCCTCATAATCTTCACTTCCTCTCACCTTCACTTCTATTCATATAACACATTCAGTATTACCATTTTGTCTATAATCTTCTGCTTTGAATGGCTCTTAAGCCTTGGGTGAAATTCAATAAAAAATACTGGAAACTTTTGTACACACCTAATAAATCCATTCCTTCTTTAATTACTCTTTAATTTTATGTTACTCTGTGTAATGAAAACTTAGTTCGACTTAATGTGCCTTTATTGAATATAACTGAGGAGTCTTGCTGTTTTGATTAAGATGGCATGAATTATTTATACAAATCATAACACAGGAGAGGTAATCAGGTTGTCTTACCACATTCTCGCTGGCTTTATTTTCTCCTAGTCTGACACAAAATCATCAAAAGGTGACCGGGTTTCTTGACAATTCTCAGGGATCATCTCGGTGGCAGCTGATCTGGACTTTCAGATGTTACAGGAATAGTTGGGCCGAAGTATTTCATCTCATATTGTTTTTGTCCCCTTCTTGGAGTGGGACACACTGATTCTAAAAGCTGATTATTAGAGTCTGTGGTGTTGTGTTCTCGTTTTGTGGGAGCTATTCTGGTGTCGATCGCTGAATAGTCACTATCGGAGCTTTGTTCCTCAGAAGAATCCAATGGCATTTTGTCATTGTTACTATTAAGAGGGAGAGATATTGCTTCAGGGGAGAGCTGCTCCTCCCGCTGGTTTGATAACTCGCCAGCAGGGGCCAAATCTCTTAGGGAATCGTTTGTTTGTATTCTGTCATGGTATTGGATGCGTGGATAGAGTAGGTTCACCTTGAGCAGTTTCACCTTACTCACAGGAGTATCATACTTGCTTTGTTGAACACGGTTTCTAAGTAAAACAGTACCTGGCTGTGAGAGCCAGAAAGGGAGGGAGATTGTGGTTGAGCTTTATCTTGGAAATTTTTAAAACCTTTCGTGAGGTGTTGCATTAGTTTGTTGGGGACGTGCAGGATTGTTAATTATTTAAGAAAGAATCAGAAGGAAATTTCAGTTGGTTGCGCGTCTTACTGCATCCCGAACAAATAAATAAACGAACTTTCAGATGCAATTAAAAGGACGAGACATATGCAATTTAGAAAAAACAATGCAACATTTATACACATTTTAACAATATACAGATTGGGTAATCAGTGTGTGTCGTGTGTACAAAATGTGTGTGTAATTGTTTGATTCGTGAATGTCTCTTTGTTGATATTGTTCGTTAGTTCACTGTCTTGTGTTTATGTAATAAGAGTTTTTTTAGAGTGATCTACCCTTAAACGTATTTGATGTTTACTTATCTTTTAGTAATGAATTATATTCACTGTATATAAGCAAAGTTGAGAAAAGTGTTCACAGAGTTGATTGATGAAAGCTCAGATGTGAGTCAGCGAGGTGTCTTCGTGCGCGGCAAAATTGTGGTTCGTAGTGGCGTGGAGTATATTGTAACTAACTCTGCGAATTCGTGAGACTGACTGACTGGGGTTGTCTACGTTTGTTTTTATATCGTTTGGGTTTGAAAAAGTGGATCACTTGGTTTTGGCGCGATCTTCATTCTGCACGTGAACTTCAGTGATGAACCAATGAGATTGTTTGTTTCGCTTTGTTCAGTTTTTATTGGTTGAGTTTTTTTTTAGTGCGTAGGCGTACGATGTGGACTGTGCTTTATTTAGGTTGGAAAGGTAAGGATATTGGACGAGTCCACAAGTTCTTGTACACAATAGTGTTTTTATAGCGTACAGAGCCTCGGTTATTATGTCTTCCCAATGTCTAATTGGAAGGTTTTAGTTTTCAAGTGCTAACTGTACGGTTTTCCATATTATACCATTGTATCTCTTTCACTGTCCATTCCCGTGAGGATTGTATGGTGTAGTTTGACTGTAGGGCCACTCCATGTACCAATAGGAATCTTCTTAGTTGGTTGGACATAAAAGAGGTCCAGCGATCTGTATGAATATAAGCTGGCGCTCCGAATATTGAGAACAGTGGGCAAAGACAGCGTATGACCGTTGTTGCTCTTAAATCTGAACAGTGAAAAACAAAAGAGAATCGTGAGTACTCGTCCACAATAGTTAGTAGATATTTGTTTCGGGATTTAGATTGAAGAGGACCCTTAAAGTCCACGCCCAGCCTCTCAAATGACCATGTAGCGTTTACTAGGGTTCCCGATTCGGGTTTGTAGAACCGTAGTTTTATTCGAGCGCAGATCTGACAACCATTTCTTATTCGTTTCAAGTCCTCAACTGAAAAAGGCAAATTCCGGCTTCAAACCACATGTATCATAGTCGTGCTGCCTGGATGATCATTATTAACTTTTTGTAGATCTTTGGTGCTGTTTATTGATCCACAAACTCTTGACAGCGAGTCCGAAGTTGCATTTTTCCTTTCCAGATCGATAGAAAACATCAAACGAAAAACAGGAAAACTCTACCCTCCATCTCGCTATCTTTTCATTTTTTTTATTTTGTCTTGGGATTAAATATAAAAGAGATTGACTTTTGGTCAATGGTTAATGTAAAGAAGTGACCAATTAAGAAATGTCGCCATGTTTTAGCACAATGTATACGGCATAAACCACCTTTTCGACAGCTGAATGTCTGTTCTCAGATTTTGACAATATTCTGAAGAAGAACGATATAGGGCGCCCGGATTGCCTTAACGCAGCAGCTATGGCATGGTCAGAATCGTCGGTCTCTACTTCTAGAGGGAATGTTAGGATTCACTGGAGTCACAGATGAGTTGGCAATATCGCTTTTTAAACCCTCATAGGCTTTAACGACAGAAGAACGTAACGGAAATTTGGTAATTTTCGTAAGGAGGTGTATTTTTTCAGAATTGTGAATAATTAGCGAACATCGCCATGGTTTGTCGCATGGTGGCTATGCTGTTGGGAATAGATAGTTTTAGCAGTGATTTTTAGCTTTTTAGGTTCCGTCTTCATTATTCCTTTACCCTTAATATATCCAAGTAGTCAGATGGTTGTCGATCCATAAGAACTCTTGTCATAGTTGAGTGAAACATTATATTTCTTGATAGCCGCCAAAAACCGTTTTAGGTTGCGATTGTGGTCGGCCTAGCCATGGCCGCACACTGTCATATTATCTATGTCGGTAAAGGTGCCTTGTAATCTTTCTTCAAGGGTTATTTTATCGAGGACCCTCTGAAAACTGGAAACCCTGTTAGTGACCCCAGACCGAATCCATCTGAACTGATAAAGGCTTCAAAAACCGTATAAGGCTTATCTTTAGGGTCTATAACTACTTGGTAGTAAGCACTCCTTAGGTCTAATGTGCTAAATATTCTCTATTTGGTGATCTCATTTATCATCTCGTTAATACGGGGTATAGGGTATGCATCCAGGAGGGTGTGCCTATTTATAGTTTATCATTATTATTATTATTATTATCAGAGGACGTTCTTAATACTTATATCCTCCACGGTGATCTTTTTTCGGTTATTTCTTCTCTTAACTCTTGTTATTTTTTCTTGAATAAATGTTTTCTCTTCAAGAGAATATTTTCGGGATTTGGTAGCCACTGGTTTACAGTTTATGGTTAAGTTTTCGAAAATAGTGTAGTGTACTTTTATAGAGACCAAGACACACATGTTCAATGCTGGTTTATAACCCTCAAAAGGGGATTAATACTAGAATGCTGTCTGAGAGAAAATTTGGTGTTAGTGTAGTAGTTAGTTTGATTCAAATCTAGGCCAGCCAAAATGTATTCTCTTCCCCCACGAAGATAGTGAAGCATTCGCCGTCGCCATCTTACAATGTACGATGTTAAATATGTTTCTTTTTGCCATATCAGCGCTAATAAAACTCTCTGAGTTTCTTGTGTCAACTAGAGCAATCATTTCTACCCTGTTTATTTTAACCGTTAATATAGCCTTTGAAAGACATTTAGAGTTTGCAGTTGATACGATACTAGTCGCAATTGGAGCATTCGAACCAGGTGAAAAAGAAACTTGATCGATATTCCTTAGAGAAATGTCCCTTCTTCTCGCACTTGTGGTATTTAGTATCCCTGGCTGGGCAACACGACCAGGGGTGTAGTTTGAGACCACAAAAATAACATTTTCGTCTGGCTGCAGCACTAGCAGTGTATTCAGTGTCTTCTGGAGAGATGAGATTTTGAACTGGCGGACTTGGGTGGACAGAAATGAGTAAGTCTGTCCTAGATGACTGTCTTTTTTTTCCATGGTTAGGTCGTTTGAACTGGTGGACTAGTAAGAGTGTGAGTACTTAGTTCAGTCTCTACAATACTTGTTTGTAGGTATGAACAAGATTACTTTTCTGCCATCTCCAGTGTAAGTGCCTGCTCGCGAGCGGCAGCTAAATCTAATTGTTTATTTTCCAGCAATCTTTGATGGATATAGTTCGATTCTAATCCATTTATAAAGGAGTCTCTGATAAATTCGCTCTTTGCCTGATCTGCCGTCGTCGCTTGAAAGTCGCAGTCTTGACTTAAGATTTAAAAACCTTAAGTCAAGACTGCGACTTTCAAGCAACAGACAATGATCTAACCCCTCTTCAGGAGATTACCAGATAGTTGCTAATACATACCGGGCAAAGATTATGATTGATCTCTTCACAAAAATCCCATCTGGTAAGTTTTGCAGTGAGAAATATCGGTATGTATGGACATGGAAACATAGTGCATTAGCAGGTTAAGTCTATCTGTACCAGTAATAAGAGTGGATGAACTGTTATCGCAGCTGCTTTCGGCCGCTCACTAAAGGCGGTAGAGAACAGGGCATTTTTCAACCTTGACCTTTCCATCATGGTCCCTACACGCTTGTAATTTCGTTTGGAGATGAACTGATTACCTTTTTTGTTCACTGTTGTTACGAACCTAATCGTAATACACCTCCAATCGTTTTTACACCGTAAGTTTCGCATAGAAATCTCCACTCATTTTTTTAGAGAGATTTTTGACATTTTAGTAATGCCATTTTCTGTCGTGAGGCACTCCGAACTTAACACAGCGACTCCTCGCCGAATTTAGGGTCGGTACTGACCGGTTGGCTCTGACTCGGTCGGTGCACAGGCTCCTGTCCTCAAGGCCAGGAGGCCGCCCCCGGGCTGTGTATTAAGTTACGCTCCCGTTTTTTTTCGTCTGCCAACTGGACGCTAGTTGGAACACACACACACACACACACACACTCTCTCTCTCTCTCTCTCTCTCTGCATGCCACTCCTACTGGCTGCCCGCACGTATCCGCAACCTTTCCCCGTACACACTATTGTTAGTAATTATTTACGGAAGGTTTTTCGACACTCACTTCGACTCCAACCGTCAGCATTACCAATATACACACCACTTTTCTCTTTCTTGTAATAAACCCAGCGTAAATCATAAACATCTTCGTTCTGTTGTCCATATTGTTTCACCTGGTTAGATCACAAAGTAAAAATATGGCGGGCTCCTTCTGACATCGTTCATTTACGACACGGAGGCGCTCGGGCCACCCCCACTTCTAGGGTGTCCGCTACACTGTTTTCCAGTGCAAGCAAGAAGCCCTCGAATAATCGTTTCCAATATTGCCAGGCGTTAGTAGAAGACGGATCTGCAGAGTCCAAGTCGAGAAATTCTGGCTTAAGGTATTTGACCATAATTACATTCTATAAATTGTAATGAAAACTCGGAGTCTCGTTTGGCTTAATGTACCTTTATTGAATATAATTGAAGAGTCTTGCCGTTTTGACTAAGATGGCGTGACTTATTTATATACAAATCATAAAACAGGGGAGGTAATCACGTTGTCTTAAGACATGCATATATCGAAAGGTGTAGAGTGAAAAGCATTTATTTAAAATTAGACAAAATTAAATTATTGCTTCCTCTGATTTGTACAATGAAAAAAGTTTTGTATATTACATATAGGGTTTATTAAACAAATTTATAAAAGCTTGCATTCATTCCAAAGATTACATCTATAGTGACAGCTGATATTCTGGTAGCTGAAAAAAAGGCAAATAATAATCATTTTAAACCATTTTTAACACAGTATTGAAACAATGTTTTAGCTTTTCTTATCAGTGCCCACTGACTTTACTGCTACTCTGTCACTCTCCACATCTATCTTTAATCATTTTTTTAGATGAGAAAGTAAATATTTCTTACGGTAGAAAAAATTATAAAGAAACATTGATTCTGCAATATTTTTTTTATCTAAGATTCATTCTTTAAGTAGCTTTTAGTATTCAGTGTGTTCATTGAAAAATCATGAAGAACAATATTGTCAAGAATTAAAACAAGCATTACTGACAGAATAGGGTTATTATATAGACATATGGTTTGATTATAGTGGTGAAGGCTTCTACAGAACCAACCACACTTTTCAGAAGAACTGAATATAGAGAACTGGTGCTCATAGTACGTCACAAGGTCTCCAAACAATCCACCTCAGAGTTTCAATTCAGTGTTGTCCTTCTCCCTACTATTTAACCCATACTTAGGAGGAAACAAAGAGATAGATTCATAACTTTTGAAATAATATTTATAAATCTACCATTCGCCCTTGCATGGAGTATTGCTGCCATTTATGGTCTGGGGCCCCTGCTGGTTGCCTCAGGGTTCTTGATAAGATCCAGAGACAGATATGCAATGTGATTGGCCCTGATCTGTCATCTCGTCTGCAGTCGCTCTCTCACAGATGCGATGTTGCATCGCTCTGCCTTTTCTACAAGTACTTTCACGGTAATTGCTCTGAGGAGTTGCTTTCGCTTGTCCCTAGGCCTCATGCATTTAAACGTCCTACGAGACTGGCATCCCGTTCCCACCCCTTCACTGTTGAAACTGTTAGATGTAGACGTCTCTTCTACTCCAATAGCTTCTCGCACATCTCGCCTATGGAACTCCCTTCCCTATTACTGTTTCCCTGACAAATACAATCTCCAACGGTTTAAGTGTAGCGTCAATCGTCATCTCCAGTTGCACTGATCTATCCACTTCCCTTCTCCACTTCCTTTCATCTTTCATTCCTATCTGCTCTCTCTCTAAATCTTCTGTAACCCCCTTGCCTTGATCGACCCTCCGTCCTTCTCTTTCTCCACATCCTCTCCTTTACCACTCCTATCTGCTCTTCCTCCAACCCTTCTGTAACCCCATGCGTGATAGTGGCCACCAGCCTTGCTTGTGGTGATATGCTTAAAAAAAAAAAAAAAAAAAAAAAAAAAAACACATAAGAAAATGTAATAAATTTGACTGGAATTCAAATTCAGCTCTCAATTTATTCATTCTGATATATCCGTTACACTGCACATCCACACACACACACACACACATATATATATATATATATATATATATATAAATTATAAGATAAATTGCAAAGATCCACTGAGTTTTACCTGAAATTAATATGTGGTTGGATCCATAAGTCTGTAGCCTTTCACAGTTATTAGTTAAATTTTTATCAGAAATTTTAAAGTTTAATGTATGTGATCTATGGAGAAGTAATGGGTTCAGTGAATTAAAAAAATGTTGTCAAAAAATAAAATATTTCTTAAAAATACTTTTAACATTATATCATGGACTTACTGATCTATGGATGTCTTTATTTTATTTTTATTTTTAAAAATTTTTCCTGTAGTATAAAGTCTAAGGCATAAATGTCAAAGAGTTGTTACTAATAATGACAGACTGTTTCCATTCATTTCTAATGAAGAGGATGCACTATGAAAAATGTCACTCATTAAGTAATGTTCTTATTTGTCACTGATTTTGTTTCTGTCAAAGCAAAAGAAACATGAAAGAGAAACTCAAGAAAGAAGATTAAACAACAAAGACTAAATCACCAACATTTAACCAATTACTGATTGGACTGAGTCAAGAAAATTGTAGATATTTAGAAGAAGAGGATAAAGCAAATCAAACTCTTTTTTTTTTTTTTTTTTTTCAAGAATCTAGCTGCTACCTTTTCTTTCTCCCCCCCCCCACCACCACACATGCAGACTCCTTGTTTCTGAGTCCCTTCTGACTTCAAATACACATTTTCCTAAGCCTTCACTCTCTTATGATTGTTTAGCATAATACTTAATCTGGTCTTTTCCTTAATCTATTAGTATCAAATGCACCGGACATCTGCTCATTATAACCAGTGCCATGACTATGGCCACTGCCATGTCCAGTTTGCATGCATCCACTGGAGCCAACACTAATTTCAGACTAACAAATGCAGGTTTCTCTTTGAAGAAGATATTGACAATCACCTGTACTGAAACCAAAACGAAGGTCACCAAAACGATGCATCTTTTCTGTCACCCGGCTTAGCTTTTGGTCCTCTGATTATCCTTTTTGTCTTTGGTATAAGTGTGCGCATGGATGTAGGCTGGTGATCAGGGAGTTGAGTAGGGGTAGGATAGGAAGAGAGGGAAGGGGAAGGGTGGAGCTGACATTTACAATGGGCAATGGTGAGGGGAGTTGGTTTGTGAATGCAAAGTCTTGACCACTCCTCAAATACTGACCATATTGTTCTGGGATTATAGAATTTGATTGTTTCGTAGTTTGTCAGTTTAGTGCATGAATGGGGAAACATATTTTGATTTAAATTAATTTTTATTTTGATTTATGCTTTTGCCTTTTCACTATTTATTAATTATTAGCATTGTAGATTTTACAAATATAAGGTTACTTGGAATTATGACTCTCGACAACTTCCGTTTAATATCTGTAAATTTATAATTAAAAGATATAAGGGTATTTGCTCAGAGGAAAAGCAGATTTTTTTAATCATGTTCTTTCTGACACAAGTAATTTTCTACTCTGTGGTAAAGTCAACTGTGTAAAAAACGTTTTCTTTCATTTGTTTGTAAAATAAAAGTGTTGTTAATTGGTTTTAATTAGGTTTGACTTACTTGAGAATGAACACTCATATTTTCTTGTATATAATAAAACCCTGTGTTTCTGACGCTAAAACAGGCAATAATTTACATGCTTTAAAAGGATTTTTTTTCAGAGAGAGAGTGGGAGAAGAAAAAACCTCTCTTATCCCAAATATTGAATAAGATGCATACAAAAACAAAACAAACATGACTTCAAACTCTGATGAGAAATTTGAAGGAGACAGACATATATTACATAACATAAAATAATTGAATACAATTTTTACAAATAAGTTTGCACAAAAATTTCCTTTTGTGCACCTTATTAAACACAAGATAACAAATACAAAAAAATAGAAATATAGCTCACAAATAAAGGTATAAATTATTCAACAAACTTTCGATAATTGAAAAAACCTGAGAAAGTACAGTTCAATACGTTTTTAAAAATGTTTTCAAAACATACAAACTTTTAACAATTTAAAGATCTTTAGAGAAGGAGCAAAACAATTCCTTTTAAAACAAAAGGTTGAAAATCACACATTGTTGAAAGTCAAAACTGAGAGGGCTTTGGCAGGGTTCATCACTAGAACTTTAATAAAAGGGTTCTCTTTCTTAAACACAGTTTGATTATTAATATCAAAACTTTTCTCTACATTGGTTTCACTTTGGTTGTGCTTCTTTTTCTGCTTTTATTTACTACTTACTTCTATAAGAAAGAGACAAGATCATCCAATGGTAACAGTGAAAATAGATTTTCCTTCTTGATTCTTATAACTTGTTGTAACCTTCTGCTACCTTCTGTTTACTTGTACATTCTTTAATTTTTATACCTTCTTCACTTTCCAAAATTTTATGCTACTCCTTATATAGTCCTCAAATAGGCTCCAAATGGATCTCAACTTTTAAATTTGTATGGGTGAAAGTCACTCTTTTGATTGGTCAATAAATTCAAAGGTGTGTATCTTTTTCAAATTTGAAAATTATGTCACCAACTGTCTGCCTTCTTTTTCAAGCCATTCTATTTTTAGAAAGTTTAAAATGTTTCACATTGAATGAGTTAATTTTTTTATTAACCATATGTCTTCCTTTTAGTTCTTTTTAAAACATTTCTCTTATAAGTAAATATAGTAAACAATCTCGACTTTATTTACCCTTTTTTATTAATCATTTATTTAATCTACATTTTTTATATAAATTTTTATATTCTCCCCTCAAGAGAAAGAGCAATAAACACACATAGTGTATATTATTATTTATTTTATTTTATTTTCACCTTTTTTTAATTATTTTACATTACTTATCAAAACATTTTATACCATGAGTATAATATGACCCTGTATTACAGCCATCCATATGTAAAGTTTTGTTTTAAAGTTGTACCATATTATCCATTAAAATCTCAATGTCTTACATATCTTTGACTGAAATATTTAATTTTTATTTGATATCAAAGAAAATAGAAATGAATCGGATGTTTAGCCATTGTGTGTTTTTTCTCTTAGGTTCTGTTTCAAAATTTATTTTCAAATTTTCCGGAACAGGTACTAATTAGACATACCTGGTAATACATTCTAATGTCTTGGTGAAGTAATGGATAGGAATTGGAGAGCTGAGGTCGAATTCCAGTCAAATTCATTATATTCACTTTTGTGCTAATACCCTTGGGAATGGTATGAATCCTAAGTAGCAGGGCAGACTTTGGATGACAACTGGTCTACCGCAGAAAGAAATGGCAACCTACTGTGGGAAAAAAATCTGCCTCATCAGTCATGTATAGAAAGATACATGATTGCCTAAACGTGTATCACACATGTCGTATTACTGACTGTTAATTAAATTATCATACGTTCCTGCTTGATATTACTTTATTATATTTCTATATATTAATAAACTATGAGAATAAAAAAAATATTGTCTTTTATTAAGAGGGAAGAGAGAAAACTAACTTTATCTTGTGTGCAAAACTGTTCTAATTTTAAACATTAAACTGATTCTCAAACAACAAATATGGCTAACATATTAAATACCTTTCATAAACAATTGTTATCAACACCTGCCAACTTTGTGTTTTATTATCTATTCTGCTGAGTGTATTTGCAATTTTGCTGTTTCAAATCGGAAGAGGTTTTTTTTCAAGTTGTGTAAAAATATCTGAAAATTTGTACTTGTGTACAATACAAAACCCCTTTCTTGCCTTTAATTTTCATTCAAAATTTCTTGTATTATGCACAAGAAAATATGGTAATACATTCACAGTAAGATCCAGGATTTTATAAGTACAGGGTGTTATTTGGTTGATTTTTACAATGGGCACTATGACCTGAAATAATGATCATTTCTTTCCAATTTGTTTATATTATTATTAATTAAGCAATTCAGACGATGAATGTTTTCACTGATTAGACATTCATGTCACATTCATTTTTAAAATCTGAAAGAATTTTTAAAATTTTAAATTTCATAAACTGGAGTTCTTTTTTTTTAAATATTTCCAATGATTAAGCAGTCAAGATTATGAATTACAAAAAAATAATGCATATTTTTTTTTTTTTGACATTTTAAGAAATCCTGTTGTTTGAGCATATTTGTTTTGGCTTCTGTAGTCGGGATCATTCTATATAATATACTAAAATTCTGTGAGTGCATGCATATGTGCTTTTGTGGTGCATGCGTCTGGCACATAATGATCTAAGTTAATCTGATTTAAAAAATATTTTAAGTGAATAAGATTTTGTTTTAAATATTTAAAAAATACTTTTCGGCATATTTAAAAAATATTTTCAAGTGAATATGATTTTTAGATATTTTTTGCCATATTAAAAAATATTTTTAAGTTAATCTGATTTAAAAAAATATTTTATGTGAATAAGAGTTAAAAATACAGGTTGTTTATACAGTAAACATTTCCTTTTGCATTTCGTACAAGTGTTCACATATTCCATAAATAAATGCCGGTACTGGAGTTGAAGTTCATCCCAGGAGTTCTATTCCTATTAAAAGCTGTAAAGAGTCAGTGAAACATTAAACATGAACTTGTAAACCAGCCCAATGATGACACGAACGAATTGAAATATTTAACTGAATCATAATAAAATTAACTTTCATTTCAATGGAATGTTGAAATCAACTTCAATGTATTATAACCTGAGTCATGTGTAGTCTAGTTTACAATAAATTTATATAGAAAACTGGACCGCCCTATTAACTTTTATAAAGTTTAATAAATTTTTTTTTTTTAAATATTTGTGATTTGGAGTGTTTTATTCTATAGAAACATGGAAATAAAATCAACTCTTATTGAACAGGCTCTGTGAATAAAATAAGCAAAATCTTTCACAAGAATTGTTGTTACATTAAAATTTTGAAAATCCAATCTTGTCAAAATTAACCATGTAGCAAAGTGTAATAGGAAGTTTGGAGTTGAGAGATTAGCCATTCTTTGATTGGTTGAGGTGTAATATTAATAGGCCAATCAGAAGATAGGTGAAAACAGAGTATTGCATTTCATGTCATCTCTGGCTTCAATTCTAACAAACTGAATCAATGACAGACAATTTCATTTTCACTCACTTTATTTCATGAGGAACAGTAGTAGTAACAGCATCATTATAGAGATAGAGAAGATGGATATGAACTACTTGGACAACTACTATCACCACGTGGTAGCTTGTCTCAGTAAGCAATCTATGTATAGCAAGATAACTTGACCCTTCTATTCTCACAGCTGTACTGACCATCTTTGTGCATTTTACTTTGGTCTTATATCAAGACTTAAAAGCAATTCATCACTGTCAGAATTCCACACCCACTGGGTTCAAACTATCCCTACTTAGTTTGGGTCATTAGAGTTCTGATCAGTGGTTGGCCAATCTGGGTCAGCCTATAAATTCAGTCACTAGAATTGCTTTGATGATATATAAATTTGCTTAGTTATTTTTTTTAAAGTAGTGAACATCAGAGAGCTGAAATAATACACTCTCACAGCACTGTCTATAAGCTATGATTTTGGGTATCACTGTGTTTGAGTAAATAGAATCATCTTTAGATTTCTCAGTTGCTCAACATGTCTGGCTGAAGCAAAAGAAGAAAATGATTGGAAAATGGTGGCATTATGCATCATCATAAGGTGCTCCATGATAATGTGTAGATTATCACCAAGCTAGCTATTCTCTATATCACTCTGTAGAGGTCAGGTGAAACATATCTCTGGCCTCATCTATGAAGAGACCAATGTTGTCCTGAAACATTTCCTTGAGGATTTTATCCATGATTCTCAACCTACACTGAGCAAGACAAGCGGAAAAAAGTCACAGCCATGGATGTTGTCTACATCATCAGGAGACAAAGCAGACCCCATTACAGTTTTGGAAGTGAAAGAATTTGAACCAACAACCTAATAAACATACATGTTCAATCAGTCAGTTATGTGCCATGTATGATACATCTTTCAATACATGACTGACAAGGCAGATTTCTTCCCGCAGTAGGTTGCCATTTCTTTCTGTAGTAGACCAGTTGCCATCCAAGGCTATAGAACCCGGTCTGTCCTGCTATTAACTCATAGCTGGGGGGAGAATAAGAAGATTAATACCTGTCCCCAGGGCTATTAGCACGTAAGTGAGTGTAATGGATTCAAATGGAATTTGAACTTGGCTCTCCAATTCCCCAATCCAAGCCACTATCCATTACTCCACTGTGCTTGATGTTACACAATCTAATAAAATGTTGTTACATTTGGTGTCATTTAGACCAAGATGCAACCTCAAAAATTCCCACAGTGGACTTATAGGAAAGAAGAATGCAACATCTACACACCAACCAAAATATTATCACAGCTCTACCCAACTTCCATTATGTAAATGATACTACACTGTGAACCTCCAAATATTTTGATGACAAGTGCCTGCCAGCTGATCTCTCCTCTGACCTAACTCTTACAGATCACTGAGAAAAGGCACCAGTCATGATGAGTGGTGCCTGTTAGGTTTAAAATGCACTCCCAACTTCAACTGAAATGCTTATATTCATATCATTGAAAAAGATGCTGGACGAATGGTTAGTTCATTGACCTAACTCCTGCTACCATGCTCTGTCTTTACAAAAGACAGATAAGACCAAGAAGAGCGTATTGCCGTCATATCTGGGTCAGTGCTGCCCAATCCTCAATAGAATTCAAAAGTTCTTATGTCGCCTTGTGGGTGATGAATTATTCTCCAACCAGCAACCCATCCCCCACAGATGAAACATTGCTAGCCTTCCATCACTTTATTGCTATTATTACTATGGCAGATGTTCAGATGAGTTACATTCCTTCATTCCATGAGCTCAGACCATCACAGCTAGGACTCACCATGTTCACTTTAGTAAATCATCCCTATTCTCTGTGTGCTTGATAAGGAGCAAGTTTCACTCAGCTTAGAAAACCTTCTTCAAGAGTACCAATAAGGTTGCAAATTTGAATAAAGCTTCATGAAAGATTAAAGTACAAACGTTTTGAATCAAATTATATGAGTAAGTCAAATTTAAATTATTATTTTCTAGTATTCAGTATAATACAAACACTAAACCAGCTGTTGTGGTAATGAATATTACCAATTGAGGATGCAGAAAAACTTGTAACTTAGTTTTTCTTTACAATATACAGAAAAAGCAAGCATTCAAAGATAATTATAATGAAACAAAAGTTGCTGCAAACAAATATTGAAATTATGTTACTGCAGAAGCACCCAATATCATACTTTTTATAATATTATTGAAATATTAGAAGTGTCTTTGATGCTTACTCGGCTCCTTATTTCTTGTGGAATCAGGCAACTGTTTCACAAAAGGCTTTATGAAAGAATTCAGAGGCAAGTTAAATCAATTTCATACAAATTTGCAGAAAGGAACATTAGTTGTAGGTTTGAGCACTTGTCTTTCTCTTCTTGTTCAATGCAGAACAAACAACAGGATCCAAATGCTTTTACCCACTAAAAATAGCATTTTTAGCAATAAGAAATAATATAGGATTAAAAAAAATCTCTGTTAACTACTGTATATATATATATATAATATATATTAATTGCACATTGTTTAAGATAAAAAAAACAAAAACAGGATGTCTATTTCAAAGACTGGTATCCACACAAATTATTTTTGAAGTAATGGATTAAAAATAAATCCATTAATTCTTTAGAAATGTGTGTGTGTATATATATATATATATATATATATATATATATATTAATAATAATAATAATGAAATTATTGGTAGTCCATATGAAATTTCCAAGAGGTTATAGATCCACTGAGATCTCTATGTTAAAAGACAGAGCAAAAATTATTATATAATGACAAACACTTCAAAAACCATAGGTGATATTTTATTTCAATGAAGTTGATAAAACTTGTCTTCAAATCTTCAGACCTGTAAACCTGGTATGCAGGTCTGAAGATTTGAAGCCATGTTTTATCAACTTCAATGAAATAAAATATCACTTATTGATTTTGAAGTGTTTGTCATTATATAATATATATATATATATATATATATATATATATATATATATATAGGAAATGGATTAAGTTCGACATATTTTTAATTTATTTGTTTAGACATTATTTTTAAATGGATACTCATATTTGAGTAGATGCTCTGTTTTAATTTATTTATTAAACGGTATATTTATTTATTTACATCTACCAGCTTGAATATTCTTGCTGAAAAAATATGCACCTTCCAGCAGGACTAGAACTTGTGTCCCCTAGGAGAAACTGTCATTACATCTCATATGCCTTGACCAAGTAGGACCTCCTGATCAAACAAAGCCTGAATAGTGCTTTTGAACACACATCTTTTCCCATTCTTGAAATATACATATCTGCTCTGTTTCATATCCTAATGTAAACAATGACAATTTTTTTTAGGAAATGGATTAAATGTGACATATTTTTAATTTACTTATTTAAACGTTATTTTTAAATGGCTACTCATATTTGAGTAGATGCTCTGTTTTTATTTATTTGTTAAACAGTATATTTATTTATTTACATCTACCATCCTGAATATTTGAGAAATCTTATCAAAGAAAAATATGTGCCCTCCCCTACCTATCCATCTTTCATGGTAGATATCAGCCAGTGTATTGTGAACAGTGTCTAAAATGTGCTGGAGCCCCATCATGCATGAACCACATGTGTCTTCATATTAGCTGGGGTACATTCTCTAACAGGTCTGAAAGTCTGTTCAAAATAAAATCCTCATAGACCGTTCCTGTAAGACACAATAGGCGAACATATGAAGCTACCAGACAGTCACCTACAATTCCAGCCCACACACTAATTGTAAACTGATGATGGTGTCTAGCTGGTATTGTACTATGGAGATGCCGACCTGCCCATAAATGTTGGTTGTGTATATTTGTTATTCCATCTCTTCCAAATGTTGCCTCATCCATAAACAAGAGTGAAGAGACAAACAGTAGATCAGCAGTTTGTGCAATAAACCATCAGCGAAAGTTCTTCCATGTTGAGTGATCAAAAGGCGAAAGACTCTGCATATGTTGCAAATGATGCAGATACAGGAACTGTTCTTGAAGTACCCTCCATGCAGTACTATGAGATGTATGACATGCTAGGGCCACTTGATATGTGCTGATACCTGGATCATCTCTGTAGAATGTGTTCTTCATGGTCAGGCATATGAACGGGTCTCATCCTCGATCCATAGTTTGTGGTGCCATGGATCCTGTCTCAGCAATGCAATGATAAACAGCAGCAAAGATTGGATGACTCAGCTGCCTTCATTATGGAAATGCAATCTGATACAGCTGTGCAGCCTCATATCCATTACCATTCGCAAGGCCATATATAAAAATCATATCTATCTGCTCATGTTATGAATATTCTGCCATTGTTAAACAGAACACTTCTCTGTTAATGCACTACTACACACATTGAATGTTGAAGACAGACTAGACACAATTGTACATGAATGACAAATGTAATCTAGTCTATACGGTAACATGACATCATCTACTGTAAACTTTTTAAAACTCAAAAACGAAGGATTTGCAGACATATGTTTATATGGACTTTTGTCCTTGTTTGGGTGTGAGGAACCCACCCCCAAAGTTTGTGAAAGTATTTTTGATACACCCTGTATAATGGGGTTCCAATAAATCTTTGGCCTACCCATAAAAAGATCAGTAAAAATTCTAAAATTTGGTCAAATTATAAAAAGTGGGTTTGATCTCCTCAAATTGTGGGCAGAACTTTTCAGCAACTCACTAATTTCTAATTGTATTAGATTTCTAAATCTTTTATCTTCAAAAGAAGTTGCTCTCTTCATAGAGCTTGATCATATTAAGCCTTAATATAAGAGCATTATGAGGAGAGACTGGGAAGACTAACCTTAATCAAGGTTAATCTACCCAGTCTTCGCAGCTCCGATGGCCATCACCGCCATCATCAGTAGCAGCTGCCAAAAACCCAGCACTTTTACTAGCATTATTATTTTTTATACTAACACTGACACAGCTATATACCACCACCTCAAACCATTAATACAACTGTCATACACCATCACATCATTGTAGGTATCCAATCTAATTGTCATAACTATCACCATTACTACTACTACTACCACCACCACCATCATCATCATAATGTTAATACCATCAAAACTGTCAAAGGTCACTGACATCACTATTCTCATTCTCTCTGTCATGGACCACCACCACCACTCTCATACATTACATCAAAGACTATCATCCTCATGAACCATATTGCCATTGTCATCATTTACCATCATCACCTTCAGCATCATTTTAACTACCATGCCACAACCATCATCGTCATCATCACTTCCTTCAGTATCATTATCATCACTATGCTATGGCCACCATTATCATCACAGATGTTACTATAATATCATCACTATTACTAGGATTCGTTTTTTATACAGGATGTTAACAACTACCACCAGCACTGTCATCTCTATTACTGGTTTCCACCACAACCATCAATATCATAAGCATTGCACCACCATCACTATCATCATAATTGTTTTACATGAAGAAAAAAAGTCACCATCCTTACCATTACCACCATCATGATCATTATCTTAGACACATCACCATCACAACAATTGCAATTAAATGGTATATCTTTAGTTTACTATTCCTCCACCTCTGAAAATCTCCCCACCCCTTTCATCATTGTCATCATCACAACAAATATCATCAGCCTCTTCCCACTTGTCAAAACTGATCCCTTTCTTTTCTGGACAGTATAATTACCAAGAATGAATAGGCAATGTCTAATTGAATTGGTCAAAACAAGAAGTGCTTCCCTATTCATCTGTCCATGTACACAATCATTCTTCCTCTGTTCCTCTTGTCTATCGTGTGGTCTTTCTTGCAGAAAATTTTTTTGGATGCTGGCTAATTTCTGACAAAAAAATATGATTTGCCCCAACCCCAACTTGGCAATTTTCTATTTTTTTTTATATCCTTTGTTTTTCTTCTTGTGGTTATTTTTATTATTTTTTTTTTGTTTTATTTTCTCTTTTCTTCCTTCTCCTTTGCTCGTTCTCTTTCCAACTTTATCCCCCATTTTTGTTCTTGTTTTTTTCTCCTACCCACCCAGTCTGTAAGTTTTTTTCTCCTTCTATCAGGTTCAGCATTTTTGCTTTCTTTATCTTTCTTCTTTTTTCTCTTTTTCTTCCTCACATACATATCTTCTTGCTTTCCCTTCATTTATTTCTCTCCTTTTTTATTTCTTCACTTTCTTCCTCCTTTGTTTCTCTCTGTTCTTCTTTATCCTTTAGATTTTTCCTTCTCCTCATCTCCCTTTTTCCTTCCTCTTTTTCTTCTCTTCATCAATTTATTGCCTATTTTCTTCTTTTTCTTCTTTCTTTGCTTTATATTTACTTCTTTTTTTCTCTTTCTCCTTCAATGATTTACTTCTCCTTCTTCACCTTTGTTATTTGTTTTTATCCTGTATTTGTTTGTTTATACCTTTGAGGAACTCTGCACGAGCAGGCGGAGGGGTAACGTATAAAACCAGGTGCTTGGGAAAGGGTGGATACAGGGGATATACAATTGGTCAGTTACTGGATCTGGCCACTCGATCTGTAATTTGAGGAAAATGCCAGGAAAATGGGAATTGGCCCTGACAGATGTGCTTATGATATTCCAGAGCCTCAGTCATCTTAAATAGGTAGAAAAGAACGTATGGAACTGTCAGTAAATATATATGTGCATATGTTACACAGATACATTTACATGTACGATGCAGAGTAACTAAAAACAAAAAAATCTTGACAAGGTGATACGATTTCAGGGAACAAAGGCATGAAATGTCTTCTTCTTCAAAAAAAGAAGAACTGATAAAACATGTAGTTCTTTATTTCATGGTAGTGATTTTGAGAGATGGTAAAACATGGGAAATGCAGGGGAACTTGACAGATGAACAGATTGCACAGTTATTTAGGCAACACTTCATATGATAATTTTAATGCTATTAAGATTAGGAATCTTCAAATAAGAATAATCTGAGGCCAAACAATATAGACATCTCTATGGTAATGATAATATTAGCTGTTTCCTTATAAGGAAACATTTGACATTCATTAGCCAAGCAACCAGTTCTACTTTCAGTTTAAATTTATAAAACCTTTTTACTAAAATAATTTTTCAGGAAAATAGGTTTCTCAATTCCAGTAACTCTTATTGTTTTTTCCAGTTTTGATGTGGGTTTCCTTCCTAACCTTTTCTTTAAAGTAATGTGGAACATCATTATCTTGATTATGTCATTATTTTTTCTTAAAGTTAAATGTGATATCCATTTTAATTGTAACACTGTTAACAGTCATCAAGTGATATGGTTTCTGTTAATTTCATACACATCTTTGTGATTCTGTAATAACAGGCCATAAAGTTTGAAGAAGAGTGGTTCTCGCTAAGACCTACAGGGTTCACTAGCTCAAAGCCATTTTTAACCATCAATCTGAGAAAGACAGTTTAGATATTTCTGAATGGATTTGGTGACAGACATGACATCTATATGAAAGTCTTGATCTGACAAGACAATTTAAGAACAGGTCTTGACTTTAGCAAATTTGAGATGTTATTGAAAATAATAAGTTTTTTATATTAAAAACGTTTAATGATAATTTAAAATTTATTTCTGAGCTGTGATATTATTACTGTTATCTATTGACTCATTTAAACTATTGAATTTGATGTCCTATAAGACCTGATACGTTATTTACATGTAACATTTCCATATTATGGAGTTAGGCTAGGTACAAGTACTTGAAGTCTATGGTATCTGGGTAAAGATTAGCTTACCAGATAACAAATTCATATATAATACCTGAGAGATAGTTTGGGGGAAAATGTGTTTTGTGGAGGTTATATACCATAAAATGTGGTACTATACTTGACTTTGTTGTTCTTATCACAAGGTTTCTGGATCACCTGGTTCCAAATGTCCTTTTCTCTGAATTTCTCAGTTGTAGTGTTGTTATTGATATCCATTGTTTTTATGGACCACTTTCTTTGTCTTTGACATCTTTATTGCAAGGTTGCTGGATCGCTTACCTCCAAACTTCCTTTCCTCTGAATAAAATCCTTCAAAAAACCAGAATTTCAATATTGGTATCTATTAATGCAACATCTTAAGCAAATGGTAGATCTGTATAGAATTGGTAATGAGATGATATAATAAGAATATAAGTACTATTGTGGGGTCGCAGATGCATATATAAAATAAGCCATGGAATAAATATCAGAAATTTTCATAGATCCCAATGTAAAAACTGAATTTTTAAAATTAAGTTTGAAAGGTGTAAAAATAGTTTGGGCACAATTCACTCTAAATATATATTTAAGGAAGAACTGTGTTACAATTCAACTTTTATGTTTTATGAGCTTATTGTTTATATCTTACTATGGCCCAGTGGGGGGGGGGGGGGCAGAGGGTATGATGGCCCTGGGAATCCATATTGGTAATACATGCAATCAAAGAGTGAAATAAAAATTTAGTTTTTGAAATTTGAAATTGTCTCTGTTAACTTCATTGTACAAGTGTCCCACAGTCACACAAACTGGTGTTAATGTGGATCCGTGTTTTGATAAGTGAAACCTGAGTAGGTCCTCCTACTTGAGTCTTAGGGGCATACAATCAAGGAGTTGGCCCCGGGCATCACCAAACCTCTGCCCGTCACTGCTGTGGCTATATTTTGTATTGTTTTAGTCATTTTCTGAATGTTATATAAATACTGTTAATGGGACCCTAGGGAAAAATTTCAGGCACTTTTAGGAATTATTGTTATATAAAATTTAATCGAATAATTACTGGCAGATAAAAGGCAGGTTTTTGAGAACTGTGGGTTTCAAATCAAACTTTATCAAGAGAAAAATACATAAAGAAATAAGATATAAAATATCTGATAGATGAAAAACAAAATTATACATTTATCCTATAATATTTGTTACATTTACTGCATGAAATGTGTATGTAAATATAACAATTATTATGGGACAGAGCAGTAATAGATAATACTACCTCTGTCCCATATTAGTTGTTACATTTATTGTATGAAATGTGAATGTAAATGTAACAATTATTATGGGACAGAGCAGTAATAGATAATACTACCTCTGTCCCATATCAGTTGTTACATTTATTATATGAAATGTGTATGTAAATGTAACAATTATTATGGGACAGAGCAGTAATAGATAATACTACCTCTGTCCCATATCAGTTGTTACATTTATTTTATGAAATGTGTATGTAAATGTAACAATTATTATGGGACAGAGCAGTAATAGATAATACTACCTCTGTCCCATATTAGTTGTTACATTTATTTTATGAAATGTGTATGTAAATGTAACAATTATTATGGGACAGAGCAGTAATAGATAATACTACCTCTGTCCCATATCAGTTGTTACATTTATTATATGAAATGTGTATGTAAATGTAACAATTATTATGGGACAGAGCAGTAATAGATAATACTACCTCTGTCCCATATTAGTTGTTACATTTATTATATGAAATGTGTATGTAAATGTAACAATTATTATGGGACAGAGCAGTAATAGATAATACTACCTCTGTCCCATATCAGTTGTTACATTTATTATATGAAATGTGTATGTAAATGTAACAATTATTATGGGACAGAGCAGTAATAGATAATACTACCTCTGTCCCATATTAGTTGTTACATTTATTATATGAAATGTGTATGTAAATGTAACAATTATTATGGGACAGAGCAGTAATAGATAATACTACCTCTGTCCCATATTAGTTGTTACATTTATTTTATGAAATGTGTATGTAAATGTAACAATTATTATGGGACAGAGCAGTAATAGATAATACTACCTCTGTCCCATATTAGTTGTTACATTTATTATATGAAATATGTTTTTTGTTTTTATTTTTAATTTTTTTAATTTTTTTAAGCTTTTCCCCCCAAGCAAGGCTGGAAGCCACTAGCACGCAAGGGGTTACAGAAGGTTTGGAGGAAGAGCAGATACAAGTGGTAAAGGAGAGGATGTGGAGAAAGGTAGTGGATCGATCAAGGCAAGGGGGTTACAGAAGATTTGGAGCGAGAGCAGATAGGAATGAAAGGGGAAAGGATGTGGAAAAGGGAAGTGGATAGATCAAGGCAACTGCAGATGTCAATTGACGTTACACTTAAATAGTTGCAGATTATATTTGTCAGGGAAACAGGAATAAGGAAGGGAGTTCCACAAATAAAGATGTGCGAGACATGAAGCTATTGGAGTAGAAGAGACATCTACATCTAACAGTTTCAATGGTGAAGGGGTGGGAACGGGATGCCAGCCTCGTAGGACACTTAAATTCATGAGGCCTGGGAACCAGCGAAAGCAGCTCATAGGAGAAATTACCATGAAAGTATTTATAAAATGACAGCGCAAGGCAACAGCGTGTCTGTGAGAGAGCAACTGTATGTAAATGTAACAATTATTATGGGACAGAGCAGTAATAGATAATACTACCACTGTCCCATATTAGTTGTTACATTTATTGTATGAAATGTGAATGTAAATGTAACAATTATTATGGGACAGAGCAGTATTAGATGATAATACCTCTGTCCCATATTAGTTGTTACATTTATTATATGAAATATGTATGTAAATGTAACAATTATTATGGGACAGAGCAGTATTAGATGATAATACCTCTGTCCCATATCAGTTGTTACATTTATTATATGAAATATGTATGTAAATGTAACAATTATTATGGGACAGAGCAGTAGTAGATGATAATACCTCTGTCCCATATTAGTTGTTACATTTATTATATGAAATATGTATGTAAATGTAATAATTATTATGGGACAGAGCAGTATTAGATGATAATACCTCTGTCTGAAAAATGTTGTTCCATTAAGTGTATGAAATGTTTATACAAATGTAGCAGCTATTATGGAACACAAGCAGTAATACATTTTTGGTTGAAGTGCTAAGTCCTTATAAATTAGTAATATTTGGGTTTTTATTTATAAAATTTATTTATTTAATTATTTAATTGTTTTTTTTTTTTAAATGTTGCTTTGCCTGAGCAGGAATGGAGGGCTTTCAGAACTTTCAACCTGCACCCTTCTATACCATGCCAGATATTTTCCTACATCTCTGACGTAGTTTCGCCACTACTCTTAGATACACACATGCATTGATTCTTATGTCCATAAATAGTTATAGAAACTCCTGAGATGAAGAAGAGACTTGTGGCAACAAAAATATGGTGCTACAGAAGGATGGTGAGAATACTATGAACCAAACACATGAGCAACGACAAAGTTTTAGAGAAAATGGAAACAAAAAGGACACTTATAATTAGCATCAGAAAGAGACAGTTGAAATTTCAAGGGCACATAATGAAGAAAGGGGACTTGGAGAATTTGATACTCACAGGACAAACTGAAGGCAAGATTGACAGATGAAAGCAACACATAACCTACCTAGTGAGCTTGTATAAATGGATAGCAGAACAGAGTTTAGGAGAGATAACAAAAATACAAATTTTATTAAGATTTCCAAAGGTTAGGAAATTGTGGAGAGCCATGATTGCTAATGCCCTGAAAGGACATGACACATAGAAAAAGAGCTGGCAAAGGCAGATGCAAGATCTATAAAGGCAACCTCATTTGCTGAAAGAGGCAAATAAAGAAACTGAAGAAAAGAAACAGTATTGAAAGGGCATGGATGCCACTGGCTGTCAAGCCGTCCCTTGCAGCCAATTTGGAAAAAAAAAACTAGCCTTTCCTCACAGTACACGTGGAAGATTTATACCAAGTTTTCATTCACAAAGTCAAGCAGTAATATAAAAAATGGTTCAGATCTCGGCTGATTCTCTGTCAAGGAGATCATTTTTCTTATGCTCTAACATGAGATGGTTTTAATCAAATTTATACGGTCATAAAAATATTGTTATGAATATTTATTCAGCTTAGTTTTGTCTCATGCTGTGATTCTCAAGTGGGAGACACTTGTCTCTCAGGGGGAGAATATTTTAAACCCGAAAGGAAGAATTTTAGCAAAGGGAGGAACTGGAGAAGATATTCAGTCATATTTGTAAGTTGTAATTGTAATAATAAAAAAGTACAGAATAATACTTCAAAATAGGGACAGATGTAAAAAGAGGCACTTGTCTTCTACGGGAGGAATTTCAAACTTAGAGGGAACAATTTTATCCAAGGGAGGAATTGGTTAAGATTTTCAGTCTTATTTGTAAGTTATAATTAAGTAAAAATGTACAAGATGAAACTTCAGAATAAAAGAGGAATATGATATAGAATTCCAAGAACCACTGACCAGGCACATTGTCATATCATAAGGAAAGTAAGATTATGTTATGCCAAAGGACAGCTCTGAGAATCAGCATTCAAAATCCTGGCTTTGAATTAGCTGGATCTAAATACTGACCACTGGTATCTGTGGGGAATACATAATAATCAAACACAAGACTTGTCCATGAGTTGACCTACAGTATTGTTATTTAGACATTATTGCATAGATTTCTAACAGTCAATGACTATTCCAGTCAACATTGAGTAATGATAAACAAAGGGGCTGATATTTTCTCAAGTGAGCTACATCAGTTCAGCTGATTATGGCTTGATTATTTTAAGGACCATTTTAAGTGTTTGTCGACAATGGGCAACTAGTCACCAAGACACATGCACAGATAAATAAAAAAGATAAATAAATATGCAAAGTGAGTGAGGTGAGGGTGGATAGAAGCGACTTGACAGAAAAAGGTATGCGAGTAGAAAAGTTATTTCTGGTTTTCAGACTAACGGAAATGACAAAGTATATGATTAAACATCAGTGATGAGTACACACTGACCAATGGTCAAGAATAAACAAAGAATGCTCAAGTCAAGGCCATGTGTATGCAAGTGGCAGTAGAGAGATGTGATTGGTTTCCACTCCACAACCACCCCTATACTATCTTGAAAAAAAAAAAAAAAAAAAAGAAAGAAATATGAATTGTTGAAGTGAGAAGGTTTAGGTAGTTGCGGAGATGGTAGTTTTTGGGTGGAGATGTTTGTCCAGTTTGTTTAGTTAGACAATCCTTAGCTTCCTTCCGCAGACAAACAATCAGCTCCCCTGAAGTTGTCACCACTAAGAATGGTCAGTCCCGTGGGGTCCCTAATTTCCCGATGGAGGAAGTGGTCATTGTTCACAGGACAGCTGGTCAAATGAAAGAGCATGCACGGCCCTAATAAGTCTGAAGTGTCATTGGTTAGTTGGTAGGGACAGGAAGGGCGGACATGTAGTAATAGGGAGTGGGAGGGAAAGGGTTGACATGGTAGTGAGAGTAGCAGTAGTAATCATATTGGTGATTATGATGATAGTTGTGGTGGCAGTGGTGGTGGTGGTGGTGGCAGTGATCACTATTTACACAGTGTGTTTGGTCGGAGGCCGTAGCTTTCATCAGGGTCATCTAAGTCAATGTGTGAAAGAATACTGAGGTTGCACAGATCAGTTTCAATGTATTGATCCCTTTTGATTAAATTCAGAGCATGCTTTGACGGGAGCAAAGGTGCCGTAGCCGCATCATTATAGTTGCTATGGCAGAGATGGGTGTGTAGGGTGGATAACTGAGAGAGAAAGAGAGGGTGTTGATAAGGACGGGGAGTAGAAGAATTTCCTTCATTCTTTTTACCTAGCCATCTCACCCACTGTCTAGCACCCAGACACTTTTTTTTTCCCCCTCTTTCACTGCCCGAGGCAATTTCGCCTTCATCAATTTTACTCCACACCACTGGACAGTCGACTGGCCATTTGGCTGCCCACTGCAGACATAGGCACAGCCACTGCAGTGCCATACTTTGCCTGCCGACACTCTGGCTTTGTGCGTTGATATGCAGCCTGGGAGTGAACTAGGGAGTGACCACTGCATTTGTGCTTTTCTTAATCAGAGATCACTCTTGTGGAAGCCTCTTCACTTCCAAGATTCCATTGTTCTTGTTTTTCTGAGACATAAGACACACAGACAGCAGAAATGTTAGGAGGATGCTATAGGACCATTTGGTGATGGGGTAGTCAGGGTGATGTATGGGACTGGGTGTCAACTGATTCTGAATATTAAGTGTCAAACACAGTGGGAGGAAATATAGTTGGCCCAGAAAAATTATTTAATCTGGAAGTTTTGATATCCAAACACTGCTGTTGTTTTAATATATTTGCACCAGTATTTAACCCCAAATGCAATGGTATGTTGTTACTGCCTGCACCCCCTCCATTATCCTAATGTCTCTTCATGAACAGAATCAGTGAATGATTTGATCTTTACCTTAATAATAAAACTGGGAGCAGATTATAGGCATTTTGTTAAAGAGGGCATGACTTGCTGAAAATGTTCTTTGACAAGCTATCTATCTCAGTTTGTTCGTATCTTTCTATCTATCTATCTATCTCAGTTTGTTTATATAAATCTAAGTCTGTTCATATCTATCAATCTCAGTCTTTTTACATTTATCTTTCTTTATCTATCTATCTACTGTATATCAGATTTTATTCTACATGTCAATGTTTTCAGAATAAAATTGGTATTCACCAAACAATATTGATAACATTTTCATGGTATAATTATATTTATATCAGCAATACATCGTATGAGTGTCAGTTTATAATATCTATACTTATTAAAAATACCGATAATAACCTTTTTTGAAGGCGTTAAAGTTTATCATGCACACAAAGTGCAACATAAATTTCTATTTATAAATAAACCTCAAAGTCATAAGTCATAGAAAAAAGGTATTTTGTTTTAAACCAATATTCAATTTACCTGAATAAATTTTTTACATATTATTGTCGGCTCCTTGACATTCTATAACTTTCATCAAATTTTCTTTTATGGATTTTGTTAATCTTTCTACTTTTTTAACTTTAACATTTCTTTCAAGACTTTTTTTTAAATTGCTTCTCAGATAGCTTCTTTGCTCAATTCTCATATACATATATTTTAATGATATACCACAAGCCTTCGATTGGAGAGGTTGAGGACTGTCCCATTAATTTGGTGTCTTTGAAATCTATTTTGGCAAGTAGGACAATAATCAGTTTTGAAGTATGTGGAAGAGCATTGTCCCGCATGAATGTAGTCTAGATTTTCGGTTGTGATCTATATTGCTAGAAAAAATGGTCTTCTCACAGAATTTAGACTAATTCTCATTATTTATTCGTACAAAAATGTACAAATTGTGGCACAAGGCCGAAAAAAGGGAGGGGTAAAGGCTGGTCTTAACTAACTATCCTATACCTAGCTAATCAGATTCGCGACCCATTCATACATTACAATTGACACATTCACCACAAGAATTCGTCCGTCACCATTCAATCCTCCATACACCATAATACCACATCCTCACCAGAGGGGACCTACAAAAACGCGCCCCACACCATAAAAATTTGATGATAATAAAATATATAAAATTCTAATCATGAAAAGATGAAAGGGGAGGGAGATGAACCCCATAACAAACTAAAATTCAACAAATTTTTAAACTAAACATAATTTATGTTAGTAGGGCCCGTCCGACCCTCAAAATAGAGAGGCCGCTGTATTCTGCCCAGAGGACAAAATCAAGAAGCACTCTCGCTAAGGGAGTGGGAAAGAGATAAAATAACTCGGACATGGGGAAGTAAAAGGCTGATCCAGTTGAGATGAAAAGGAAGTCAAGACTAATTCTCTATTTTTATCTTGTCATTATTATAATATTTAAAGGGGCCTATAATTCTACGAGCCCAACAGATGATTCCATTTCTTCGTTACTCTCTCCTAAGTTGTGTTGGTTGAGCATTTCCATGACGATCTCAAACTCTATCAGGTCTATCCATTGTAGCTCTACATGTATCACTAAAAATTGTTGCTGAGACATCAGTTTTCATGCACTCCTTTAGTTAATCTCTACATTTCTCTTTGTTAAAGGTTATACTTTGGTTGATTTCATTTTTACTCTCTGTTTACATTTGTAATACCAGCTTTTTCACATATTTTCTTCATGTTCGAACCAATTTTCTTGCATATCACCGTTTCATTTATATATTTTTTCAAAGATCCTCTTATGACATCATTAAAAACAGTTTTTTTTCTTTTTCTTGTCATTGTTTTCATTTTTTTTATTGTTCTGTGATCTCTTCAACGTTTTCGCAATTTCCAACACTGTGTTTCCGTCATTTACAATACCTATTTTCCCTTTTGATCTTATATCTTGCTTATTAGCCATAGAAATCTTTATATATTTGAAATCCAAAAATAAATATCAATAACTATACGATTGTATATGCTTGCAATACGATTAAAAACTCTCGAGTTGCATAATCAAATTTCATACCATTAAATACGTTATTGGAAATATTTTTCATAGATACACATATTATAAACTAAAATTCACATGTATATATTGTAAAAATATAATTATGGTATATAAGCTCCACACAACACATTTTCCCCAAAAATTATCTCTCAGGTATTATATATGAATTTGTTATCTGGTAAGCTAATCTTTACCCAGATACCATAGACTTCAAGTACTTGTACCTAGCCTAACTCCATAATATGGAAATGTTACATGTAAATAACGTATCAGGTCTTATAGGACATCAAATTCAATAGTTTAAATGAGTCGATAGATAACAGTAATAATATCACAGCTCAGAAATAAATTTTAAATTATCATTAAACGTTTTTAATATAAAAAACTTATTATTTTCAATAACATCTCAAATTTGCTAAAGTCAAGACCTGTTCTTAAATTGTCTTGTCAGATCAAGACTTTCATATAGATGTCATGTCTGTCACCAAATCCATTCAGAAATATCTAAACTGTCTTTAAATTATCATTAAACATTTTTAATATATAAAACTTATTCTGTCTATATTTCTGAGATGAGGTATTATGTACAGTATTTACATTAGTCGGACTATTGTCCTCATCTTTGTCGCCATATTTGTCACAACGTTTCGGCCATTGTACGCTCCGGCCTTCTTCTCAAGGACACATGGCACAGTGGATAAAGGTGTTGGTTAGATCCAGTGACAGACCCAAAGAGTGTGAGTTCAATACCCGGTTAAGGCAGTGGAGAACTTTCAGAGGAAAAATTAGCAGGAGATAACTGATAACTGACATCCATCAAACATGGCCCGTGGAACTAGAACAGTCTACCCCAGTGATCGAAATATAGGGTTCAGTTCAAAATTCCAACCACCTGAAGAAGGCCGGAGCGTACAACGGCCGAAACGTTGTGACAAATATGGCGACAAAGATGAGGACAATAGTCCGACTAATGTAAATACTATAAAACTTATTATTTTCAATAACGTCTCAAATTTGCTAAAGTCAAGACCTGTTCTTAAATTGTCTTATCAGATCAAGACTTTCATATAGATGTCATGTCTGTCACCAAACCCATTCAGAAATATCTAAACCGTCTTTCTCAGATTGATGCTTAAAAATGGCTTTGAGCAAGTGAACCCCGGGAATCCATATTGGGAGGGCATCTGGTCAAAGAGTGAAATAAAAATTTAGTTTATATTTAATTTGAATAAAGTGTTTATTTCATGTTTCGTCTGTTTTTACATATTTAAAATGGCTTCTTTTCTCGCATTTCTAAATACTATAGACCCCCACCCCTACTTGAGTCTTAGGAGCATGTAATCAAGGAGTTGGCCCCAGACATCACCAAATATTACCAAACCTCTGCACGTCACTCTACGGTTAGGGCTTATAATTCTAATAGATTTGATAAACAGGAATCATTACAAAACTTCTCCAAACATAAACAGCAATGGACCTTGTGATGAAGAAACTAAAAAGCTTATTTAAAACTAAAAAATACTAAAGTGTTACTTGACATTGAGGCTGAACTTATTATGAAAACAGCATAACCTCTCCTCAAATTTAAAAAAAAAGGTTTCTTAGTTTTTGTCTGAATTTATGGGATGAGTAGTTATTATTATTTACACTATTTATATTTAGCCTATCTTTGTTCAGAATAACAATCACACAACAAAAAGAACACCAGCATCTACAGAAGGGACAAGGAGGAGGACTAGAAAATTGCCAAAGTCTGTTGACCTTATGTCAAGTGCTTATTGGAAAAAGATTCTGTTGTCCATGCAACATCAGGACAACATTCGGACGCAGTTCCACTCTATGGAGAAATCTCTGCTGAGTAATGTCTAAGACAGGGAGGAATATGACCAAGAATTGCCTTTAGGCTATCCAGATAGGTTACACCTGAGGAATTTCGGAGGACAATAGTCCAAATATAAATAATGTAAATAAACTTCTTAGTGTCATGATGGAAGTCTGGGAACAAAATGGTAGACCCTGACATATACAGAGGTATCTCACTTGGATCCATTATGGTGAAAGTACTAATGAAATTAACTAGTCTATCAGCTTTCTATGTCAGCTCCTTTATATATCATCAAACTTCATGAAACTGCATACCTCTTCAGTAGAAATGCTGACATCACTTATGAGTGATATGATATGATTATGACTTCTGCTTCTCATCTATCAGAAACTGTCTTCGAAGTTCATATACCAATGAATGCCAAGAACTATATTGGTCTATATATAACCATATATGCCTGGTAAAGTTTGGAAAAATTTCAAACCTCATGAGGAGTATAACAAGGAAAAAATGAGTGCCCTAATCTATTTAATCTCTTCCTAGATTATACTCTCTGTGCATATACGAGAGTACAGATGTGGCATTTCTGCTTTCCCTCTTGACGCCAGTGTACTAATAATGGTGGCAAGTATGCTGATGATAAAGTTTTCATAGTTGTGATAAGAAGGATCTTGAACAGAAAATTAAAATCTTCTAAGTGTTCCAAGAAATAGGACTCAAAATAAGCCTTTCCAAAACGGAAACTATGATCTGGAATTGGAATGAAAACAGTGGCAAGTACCCTGGATCCATCATAAAAATTCAGGATATAGAATTGGTAAATACTAAACACTTCAAATACCTTGGTGGATTAATCAGTTATGACAAATATAAGAGAAAAGAAATTTGAACATAGAATAGGCCATGTTCAGGGCTTTTTCACCCAACACAGCAAGGTGCTGCAATGCTAAAATTTCATGTTCTTAAATATCCTCATCATATCAAGAATTTCATGTAGATATCATGCACGGCAACAAACCTGTTCAGAAATATCTAGACTGTCAGTTGTATACAACGGCTTTCTCAGATCCAAAGTGAGAAAATGAAGCCTGTAGGTCTTAGCAACTATTGGACTATCAGTACAGAATCATAAACAAAGAACTGTACCAAATAACAGAAACCACATCACTTGAAGACTTTCAACAGCAAGAACAACTAAAATGGAAAGGACATATAGCTCAAAGAGAAAATAATGACATATCAAGTTGGTGATGTTCCACACTACTTCAAACAAAAGGTTCGAAAGAAAACTTCCATCAGTACTAGAAAGTGCAAAACAGTTACTGAACTTGAGAAACTTATTTTCTTGAAAAAATATTTTAAGAGAAAGATTTTATAAATTTCAACTGAAAGTAGTACTGGTTGCTTGGTCAATAAATACTGAATGTTTCCTTATAAGGAAATGGCAATTATTCCCTTTATCATTTTCTTCATCTTTTTATTGCTTTTTATAACAGCATTCTCTGCTGGTTCACACTTTGACTATTGAAGCAAACAACATTATTCTTTATTCCTAGTTCACAATGTTTACAATCAAAGAATGCATTGATCTCAAAGTTGATGGTAAAAATGACATCAAGAATTTCAGAGCATTAATTAAAAATTAATAAGTATTTGATAGATTACAATAATTTGTGCACAGAGAGATCAAACATAATTGACTGAGGCAAGGAGAGATAAAAAGAAGTATAAATATTTAAAGTATTTGACATTGGTGTATATATTTAAAGTTTATTTTGCGTTTGAAATATTTTGGCATATACATTGTCTCACTTTCTCATATTTTGCATTTAACTCTTCAGTTATCAATTGATGAAAAGAAGAGAAAGCAAAAATCAGACAAAAACAAAATAAAAGGGGAATTTCTGCAATTAATCTACAGTTATTTGCTTGTGCAGCATTTCTTTAGAATGTCTTTGTGAAATCTTGAATCTTTTGATCCATTTGAAGAGATAGTTTACCAAATAGTCTTGAAGGACAAGTCCAAAGATTCTGTTGGAATTGGTGAAGATGGGTGTATTATTAAACTTTAAGTTCTACTTTTATACTTTAAATAACTTTTCTGATCCCATCCAGCTTCCCTAAGTTATCAGCCTTGAATAGGTCAAGTGTACAAAAGTAGTTGTAGTATATTTGTTTCTTTCAAGTAGTGATTGGTATTTGAAATGTTTTTGAGAAGCAACATGGTTGGTACTTGAATTTAGACGGTCATTATCATGTCTATTCTGGAGAAAGAAGATGAAAAAGAAAGTAAATAGAAAAAGAAGGAAGAGTACATCTCAAAATCATCATCTGAATGTCAGAATC